>CAKMYJ010000262.1:0-723729 GCA_929113495.1 Andrena minutula | reverse complement strand
GTTTCCTCGTTCCAATTTTCGAACGTATTACTCTAACGGTCCCGACCACGGTTGTCGCCCTCGTTTTCCAGATATTCGCCCGAAAACTCCGTTTGCTTCGTAATTTTTCAAACTCCGCGATCAGAGTTCAAAGTCCTGTCGCACCGTGGTGCGGAAAGGCGAATACGTCCAATCGTCCAAACAACTACAGATACGCGTTCTCGTTCCATTTCGAACGTATTACTCTAACGGTTCGACCACGGTTGTCGCCCTCGTTTTCCAGATTTCGCCGAAAACTCCGTTTGCTTCGAAATTTTCAAACTCCCGCGAAAATTCAAAGTCCAGCCGCACCGTGGTCCGGAAAGGCGAAATACGTCCCAATCGTCCTCAAAAAACTACAGATACGCGTTCCTCGTTCCATTTCGAACGTATTACTCTAACGGTCTCGACCACGGTTGTCGTCCTCGTTTTCCAGATATTCGCCGAAAACTCCGTTTGCTTCGAAAATTTTTCAAACTCCCGCGAAAATTCAAAGTCCTGTCCGCACCGTGGTCCGGAAGTCGAAATACGTCCAATCGTCCAAACAACTACAGATACGCGTTCCTCGTTCCATTTCGAACGTATTACTCTAACGGTTCGACCACGGTTGTCGCCTCGTTTTCCAGATATTCGCCGAAAACTCCGTTTGCTTCGAAATTTTTCAAACTCCCGCGAAAATTCAAAGTCCTGCCGCACCGTGGTCCGGAGGCGAAATCGTCCAATCGTCCAAACAACTACAGATACGCGTTCCTCGTTCCATTTCGAACGTATTACTCTAACGGTTCGACCACGGTTGTCGCCCTCGTTTTTCAGATATTCGCCGAAAACTCCGTTTGCTTCGAAATTTTTCAAACTCCCGCGAAAATTCAAAGTCCTGCCGCACCGTGGTCCGGAGGCGAAATCGTCCAATCGTCCAAACAACTACAGATACGCGTTCCTCGTTCCATTTCGAACGTATTACTCTAACGGTTCGCCGAAAAACTCCGTTTGCTTCGAAATTTTTCAAACTCCCGCGAAAATTCAAAGTCCTGCCAACCACCGTGGTCCGGAGGCGAAATCGTCCAATCGTCCAAACAACTACAGATACGCGTTCCTCGTTCCATTTCGAACGTATTACTCTAACGGTTCGACCACGGTTGTCGTCCTCGTTTTCCAGATATTCGCCGAAAACTCCGTTTGCTTCGAAATTTTTCAAACTCCCGCGAAAATTCAAAGTCCTGCCGCACCGTGGTCCGGAGGCGAAATCGTCCAATCGTCCAAACAACTACAGATACGCGTTCCTCGTTCCATTTCGAACGTATTACTCTAACGTTTCCGACCACGGTTGTCGCCCTCGTTTTCCAGATATTCGCCGAAAACTCCGTTTGCTTCGAAAATTTTCAAACTCCCGCGAAAATTCAAAGTCCAGCGCACCGTGGTCCGGAAAAATTCTAAATACGTCCAATCGTCCAAACAACTACAGATACGCGTTCCTCGTTCCATTTCGAACGTATTACTCTAACGGTCGACCACGGTTGTCGCCCTCGTTTTCCAGATATTCGCCGAAAACTCCGTTTGCTTCGAAATTTTTCAAACTCCCGCGAAAATTCAAAGTCCTGTCGCACCGTGGTCCGAAAAATTCTAAATACGTCCAATCGTCCAAACAACTACAGATACGCGTTCCTCGTTCCATTTCGAACGTATTACTCTAACGGTTCGACCACGGTTGTCGCCCTCGTTTTCCAGATATTCGCCGAAAACTCCGTTTGCTTCGAAATTTTTCAAACTCCCGCGAAAATTCAAAGTCCTGCCGCACCGTGGTCCGGAGGCGAAATCGTCCAATCGTCCAAACAACTACAGATACGCGTTCCTCGTTCCATTTCGAACGTATTACTCTAACGGTTCGACCACGGTTGTCGTCCTCGTTTTCCAGATATTCGCCGAAAACTCCGTTTGCTTCGAAATTTTTCAAACTCCCGCGAAAATTCAAAGTCCTGCCGCACCGTGGTCCGGAGGCGAAATCGTCCAATCGTCCAAACAACTACAGATACGCGTTCCTCGTTCCATTTCGAACGTATTACTCTAACGGTTCGACCACGGTTGTCGTCCTCGTTTTCCAGATATTCGCCGAAAACTCCGTTTGCTTCGAAATTTTTCAAACTCCCGCGAAAATTCAAAGTCCTGCCGCACCGTGGTCCGGAGGCGAATTCGTCCAATCGTCCAAACAACTACAGATACGCGTTCCTCGTTCCATTTCGAACGTATTACTCTAACGGTTCGACCACGGTTGTCGCCCTCGTTTTCCAGATATTCGCCGAAAACTCCGTTTGCTTCGAAATTTTTCAAACTCCCGCGAAAATTCAAAGTCCTGCCGCACCGTGGTCCGGAGGCGAAATCGTCCAATCGTCCAAACAACTACAGATACGCGTTCCTCGTTCCATTTCGAACGTATTACTCTAACGGTTCGACCACGGTTGTCGCCCTCGTTTTCCAGATATTCGCCGGAAACTCCGTTTGCTTCGAAATTTTTCAAACTCCCGCGAAAATTCAAAGTCCTGCCGCACCGTGGTCCGGAGGCGAAATCGTCCAATCGTCCAAACAACTACAGATACGCGTTCCTCGTTCCATTTCGAACGTATTACTCTAACGGTTCGACCACGGTTGTCGTCCTCGTTTTCCAGATATTCGCCGAAAACTCCGTTTGCTTCGAAATTTTTCAAACTCCCGCGAAAATTCAAAGTCCTGCCGCACCGTGGTCCGGAGGCGAAATCGTCCAATCGTCCAAACAACTACAGATACGCGTTCCTCGTTCCATTTCGAACGTATTACCCTAACGGTTCGGCCACGGTAGTCGCCCTCGTTTTCCAGATATTCGCCGAAAACTCCGTTTGCTTCGAAATTTTTCAAACTCCCGCGAAAATTCAAAGTCCTGCCGCACCGTGGTCCGGAGGCGAAATCGTCCAATCGTCCAAACAACTACAGATACGCGTTCCTCGTTCCATTTCGAACGTATTACTCTAACGGTTCGACCACGGTTGTCGCCCTCGTTTTCCAGATATTCGCCGAAAACTCCGTTTGCTTCGAAATTTTTCAAACTCCCGCGAAAATTCAAAGTCCTGCCGCACCGTGGTCCGGAGGCGAAATCGTCCAATCGTCCAAACAACTACAGATACGCGTTCCTCGTTCCATTTCGAACGTATTACTCTAACGGTTCGACCACGGTTGTCGCCCTCGTTTTCCAGATATTCGCCGAAAACTCCGTTTGCTTCGAAATTTTTCAAACTCCCGCGAAAATTCAAAGTCCTGCCGCACCGTGGTCCGGAGGCGAAATCGTCCATTCGTCCAAACAACTACAGATACGCGTTCCTCGTTCCATTTCGAACGTAATACTCTAACGGTTCGACCACGGTTGTCGTCCTCGTTTTCCAGATATTCGCCGAAAACTCCGTTTGCTTCGAAATTTTTCAAACTCCCGCGAAAATTCAAAGTCCTGCCGCACCGTGGTCCGGAGGCGAAATCGTCCAATCGTCCAAACAACTACAGATACGCGTTCCTCGTTCCATTTCGAACGTATTACTCTAACGGTTCGACCACGGTTGTCGTCCTCGTTTTCTAGATATTCGCCGAAAACTCCGTTTGCTTCGAAATTTTTCAAACTCCCGCGAAAATTCAAAGTCCTGCCGCACCGTGGTCCGGAGGCGAAATCGTCCAATCGTCCAAACAACTACAGATACGCGTTCCTCGTTCCATTTCGAACGTATTACTCTAAGGGTTCGACCACGGTTGTCGCCCTCGTTTTCCAGATATTCGCCGAAAACTCCGTTTGCTTCTAAATTTTTCAAACTCCCGCGATAATTCAAAGTGCTGCCGCACCGTGGTCCGGAGGCGAAATCGTCCAATCGTCCAAACAACTACAGATACGCGTTCCTCGTTCCATTTCGAACGTATTACTCTAACGGTTCGACCACGGTTGTCGCCCTCGTTTTCCAGATATTCGCCGAAAACTCCGTTTGCTTCGAAATTTTTCAAACTCCCGCGAAAATTCAAAGTCCTGCCGCACCGTGGTGCGGAGGCGAAATCGTCCAATCGTCCAAACAACTACAGATACGCGTTCCTCGTTCCATTTCGAACGTATTACTCTAACGGTCCGACCACGGTTGTCGCCCTCGTTTTCCAGATATTCGCCGAAAACTCCGTTTGCTTCGAAAATTTTCAAACTCCCGCGAAAATTCAAAGTCCAGTCGCACCGTGGTCCGAAAAATTCTAAATACGTCCAATCGTCCAAACAACTACAGATACGCGTTCCTCGTTCCATTTCGAACGTATTACTCTAACGGTCCGACCACGGTTGTCGCCCTCGTTTTCCAGATATTCGCCGAAAACTCCGTTTGCTTCGAAATTTTTCAAACTCCCGCGAAAATTCAAAGTCCTGTCGCACCGTGGTCCGAAAAATTCTAAATACGTCCAATCGTCCAAACAACTACAGATACGCGTTCCTCGTTCCATTTCGAACGTATTACTCTAACGGTTCGACCACGGTTGTCGCCCTCGTTTTCCAGATATTCGCCGAAAACTCCGTTTGCTTCGAAATTTTTCAAACTCCCGCGAAAATTCAAAGAACTGCCGCACCGTGGTCCGGAGGCGAAATCGTCCAATCGTCCAAACAACTACAGATACGCGTTCCTCGTTCCATTTCGAACGTATTACTCTAACGGTTCGACCACGGTTGTCGCCCTCGTTTTCCAGATATTCGCCGAAAACTCCGTTTGCTTCGAAATTTTTCAAACTCCCGCGAAAATTCAAAGTCCTGCCGCACCGTGGTCCGGAGGCGAAATCGTCCAATCGTCCAAACAACTACAGATACGCGTTCCTCGTTCCATTTCGAACGTATTACTCTAACGGTTCGACCACGGTTGTCGCCCTCGTTTTCCAGATATTCGCCGAAAACTCCGTTTGCTTCGAAATTTTTCAAACTCCCGCGAAAATTCAAAGTCCTGCCGCACCGTGGTCCGGAGGCGAAATCGTCCAATCGTCCAAACAACTACAGATACGCGTTCCTCGTTCCATTTCGAACGTATTACTCTAACGGTTCGACCACGGTTGTCGTCCTCGTTTTCCAGATATTCGCCGAAAACTCCGTTTGCTTCGAAATTTTTCAAACTCCCGCGAAAATTCAAAGTCCTGCCGCACCGTGGTCCGGAGGCGAAATCGTCCAATCGTCCAAACAACTACAGATACGCGTTCCTCGTTCCATTTCGAACGTATTACTCTAACGGTTCGACCACGGTTGTCGTCCTCGTTTTCCAGATATTCGCCGAAAACTCCGTTTGCTTCGAAATTTTTCAAACTCCCGCGAAAATTCAAAGTCCTGCCGCACCGTGGTCCGGAGGCGAAATCGTCCAATCGTCCAAACAACTACAGATACGCGTTCCTCGTTCCATTTCGAACGTATTACTCTAACGGTTCGACCACGGTTGTCGTCCTCGTTTTCCAGATATTCGCCGAAAACTCCGTTTGCTTCGAAATTTTTCAAACTCCCGCGAAAATTCAAAGTCCTGCCGCACCGTGGTCCGGAGGCGAAATCGTCCAATCGTCCAAACAACTACAGATACGCGTTCCTCGTTCCATTTCGAACGTATTACTCTAACGGTTCGACCACGGTTGTCGCCCTCGTTTTCCAGATATTCGCCGAAAACTCCGTTTGCTTCGAAATTTTTCAAACTCCCGCGAAAATTCAAAGACCTGCCGCACCGTGGTCCGGAGGCGAAATCGTCCAATCGTCCAAACAACTACAGATACGCGTTCCTCGTTCCATTTCGAACGTATTACTCTAACGGTTCGACCACGGTTGTCGCCCTCGTTTTCCAGATATTCGCCGAAAACTCCGTTTGCTTCGAAATTTTTCAAACTCCCGCGAAAATTCAAAGTCCTGCCGCACCGTGGTCCGGAGGCGAAATCGTCCAATCGTCCAAACAACTACAGATACGCGTTCCTCGTTCCATTTCGAACGTATTACTCTAACGGTTCGACCACGGTTGTCGTCCTCGTTTTCCAGATATTCGCCGAAAACTCCGTTTGCTTCGAAATTTTTCAAACTCCCGCGAAAATTCAAAGTCCTGCCGCACCGTGGTCCGGAGGCGAATTCGTCCAATCGTCCAAACAACTACAGATACGCGTTCCTCGTTCCATTTCGAACGTATTACTCTAACGGTTCGACCACGGTTGTCGCCCTCGTTTTCCAGATATTCGCCGAAAACTCCGTTTGCTTCGAAATTTTTCAAACTCCCGCGAAAATTCAAAGTCCTGCCGCACCGTGGTCCGGAGGCGAAATCGTCCAATCGTCCAAACAACTACAGATACGCGTTCCTCGTTCCATTTCGAACGTATTACTCTAACGGTTCGACCACGGTTGTCGTCCTCGTTTTCCAGATATTCGCCGAAAACTCCGTTTGCTTCGAAATTTTTCAAACTCCCGCGAAAATTCAAAGTCCTGCCGCACCGTGGTCCGGAGGCGAAATCGTCCAATCGTCCAAACAACTACAGATACGCGTTCCTCGTTCCATTTCGAACGTATTACTCTAACGGTTCGACCACGGTTGTCGCCCTCGTTTTCCAGATATTCGCCGAAAACTCCGTTTGCTTCGAAATTTTTCAAACTCCCGCGAAAATTCAAAGTCCTGCCGCACCGTGGTCCGGAGGCGAAATCGTCCAATCGTCCAAACAACTACAGATACGCGTTCCTCGTTCCATTTCGAACGTATTACTCTAACGGTTCGACCACGGTTGTCGCCCTCGTTTTCCAGATATTCGCCGGAAACTCCGTTTGCTTCGAAATTTTTCAAACTCCCGCGAAAATTCAAAGTCCTGCCGCACCGTGGTCCGGAGGCGAAATCGTCCAATCGTCCAAACAACTACAGATACGCGTTCCTCGTTCCATTTCGAACGTATTACTCTAACGGTTCGACCACGGTTGTCGTCCTCGTTTTCCAGATATTCGCCGAAAACTCCGTTTGCTTCGAAATTTTTCAAACTCCCGCGAAAATTCAAAGTCCTGCCGCACCGTGGTCCGGAGGCGAAATCGTCCAATCGTCCAAACAACTACAGATACGCGTTCCTCGTTCCATTTCGAACGTATTACTCTAACGGTTCGGCCACGGTAGTCGCCCTCGTTTTCCAGATATTCGCCGAAAACTCCGTTTGCTTCGAAATTTTTCAAACTCCCGCGAAAATTCAAAGTCCTGCCGCACCGTGGTCCGGAGGCGAAATCGTCCAATCGACCAAACAACTACAGATACGCGTTCCTCGTTCCATTTCGAACGTATTACTCTAACGGTTCGACCACGGTTGTCGCCCTCGTTTTCCAGATATTCGCCGAAAACTCCGTTTGCTTCGAAATTTTTCAAACTCCCGCGAAAATTCAAAGACCTGCCGCACCGTGGTCCGGAGGCGAAATCGTCCAATCGTCCAAACAACTACAGATACGCGTTCCTCGTTCCATTTCGAACGTATTACTCTAACGGTTCGACCACGGTTGTCGTCCTCGTTTTCCAGATATTCGCCGAAAACTCCGTTTGCTTCGAAATTTTTCAAACTCCCGCGAAAATTCAAAGTCCTGCCGCACCGTGGTCCGGAGGCGAAATCGTCCAATCGTCCAAACAACTACAGATACGCGTTCCTCGTTCCATTTCGAACGTATTACTCTAACGGTTCGACCACGGTTGTCGTCCTCGTTTTCCAGATATTCGACGAAAACTCCGTTTGCTTCGAAATTTTTCAAACTCCCGCGAAAATTCAAAGTCCTGCCGCACCGTGGTCCGGAGGCGAAATCGTCCAATCGTCCAAACAACTACAGATACGCGTTCCTCGTTCCATTTCGAACGTATTACTCTAAGGGTTCGACCACGGTTGTCGCCCTCGTTTTCCAGATATTCGCCGAAAACTCCGTTTGCTTCTAAATTTTTCAAACTCCCGCGATAATTCAAAGTGCTGCCGCACCGTGGTCCGGAGGCGAAATCGTCCAATCGTCCAAACAACTACAGATACGCGTTCCTCGTTCCATTTCGAACGTATTACTCTAACGGTTCGACCACGGTTGTCGCCCTCGTTTTCCAGATATTCGCCGAAAACTCCGTTTGCTTCGAAATTTTTCAAACTCCCGCGAAAATTCAAAGTCCTGCCGCACCGTGGTGCGGAGGCGAAATCGTCCAATCGTCCAAACAACTACAGATACGCGTTCCTCGTTCCATTTCGAACGTATTACTCTAACGGTCCGACCACGGTTGTCGCCCTCGTTTTCCAGATATTCGCCGAAAACTCCATTTGCTTCGAAAATTTTCAAACTCCCGCGAAAATTCAAAGTCCAGTCGCACCGTGGTCCGAAAAATTCTAAATACGTCCAATCGTCCAAACAACTACAGATACGCGTTCCTCGTTCCATTTCGAACGTATTACTCTAACGGTCCGACCACGGTTGTCGCCCTCGTTTTCCAGATATTCGCCGAAAACTCCGTTTGCTTCGAAATTTTTCAAACTCCCGCGAAAATTCAAAGTCCTGTCGCACCGTGGTCCGAAAAATTCTAAATACGTCCAATCGTCCAAACAACTACAGATACGCGTTCCTCGTTCCATTTCGAACGTATTACTCTAACGGTTCGACCACGGTTGTCGCCCTCGTTTTCCAGATATTCGCCGAAAACTCCGTTTGCTTCGAAATTTTTCAAACTCCCGCGAAAATTCAAAGTCCTGCCGCACCGTGGTCCGGAGGCGAAATCGTCCAATCGTCCAAACAACTACAGATACGCGTTCCTCGTTCCATTTCGAACGTATTACTCTAACGGTTCGACCACGGTTGTCGCCCTCGTTTTCCAGATATTCGCCGAAACCTCCGTTTGCTTCGAAATTTTTCAAACTCCCGCGAAAATTCAAAGTCCTGCCGCACCGTGGTCCGGAGGCGAAATCGTCCAATCGTCCAAACAACTACAGATACGCGTTCCTCGTTCCATTTCGAACGTATTACTCTAACGGTTCGACCACGGTTGTCGTCCTCGTTTTCCAGATATTCGCCGAAAACTCCGTTTGCTTCGAAATTTTTCAAACTCCCGCGAAAATTCAAAGTCCAGCCGCACCGTGGTCCGGAGGCGAAATCGTCCAATCGTCCAAACAACTACAGATACGCGTTCCTCGTTCCATTTCGAACGTATTACTCTAAGGGTTCGACCACGGTTGTCGCCCTCGTTTTCCAGATATTCGCCGAAAACTCCGTTTGCTTCTAAATTTTTCAAACTCCCGCGATAATTCAAAGTGCTGCCGCACCGTGGTCCGGAGGCGAAATCGTCCAATCGTCCAAACAACTACAGATACGCGTTCCTCGTTCCATTTCGAACGTATTACTCTAACGGTTCGACCACGGTTGTCGCCCTCGTTTTCCAGATATTCGCCGAAAACTCCGTTTGCTTCGAAATTTTTCAAACTCCCGCGAAAATTCAAAGTCCTGCCGCACCGTGGTGCGGAGGCGAAATCGTCCAATCGTCCAAACAACTACAGATACGCGTTCCTCGTTCCATTTCGAACGTATTACTCTAACGGTCCGACCACGGTTGTCGCCCTCGTTTTCCAGATATTCGCCGAAAACTCCATTTGCTTCGAAAATTTTCAAACTCCCGCGAAAATTCAAAGTCCAGTCGCACCGTGGTCCGAAAAATTCTAAATACGTCCAATCGTCCAAACAACTACAGATACGCGTTCCTCGTTCCATTTCGAACGTATTACTCTAACGGTCCGACCACGGTTGTCGCCCTCGTTTTCCAGATATTCGCCGAAAACTCCGTTTGCTTCGAAATTTTTCAAACTCCCGCGAAAATTCAAAGTCCTGCCGCACCGTGGTCCGAAAAATTCTAAATACGTCCAATCGTCCAAACAACTACAGATACGCGTTCCTCGTTCCATTTCGAACGTATTACTCTAACGGTTCGACCACGGTTGTCGCCCTCGTTTTCCAGATATTCGCCGAAAACTCCGTTTGCTTCGAAATTTTTCAAACTCCCGCGAAAATTCAAAGTCCTGCCGCACCGTGGTCCGGAGGCGAAATCGTCCAATCGTCCAAACAACTACAGATACGCGTTCCTCGTTCCATTTCGAACGTATTACTCTAACGGTTCGACCACGGTTGTCGCCCTCGTTTTCCAGATATTCGCCGAAACCTCCGTTTGCTTCGAAATTTTTCAAACTCCCGCGAAAATTCAAAGTCCTGCCGCACCGTGGTCCGGAGGCGAAATCGTCCAATCGTCCAAACAACTACAGATACGCGTTCCTCGTTCCATTTCGAACGTATTACTCTAACGGTTCGACCACGGTTGTCGTCCTCGTTTTCCAGATATTCGCCGAAAACTCCGTTTGCTTCGAAATTTTTCAAACTCCCGCGAAAATTCAAAGTCCTGCCGCACCGTGGTCCGGAGGCGAAATCGTCCAATCGTCCAAACAACTACAGATACGCGTTCCTCGTTCCATTTCGAACGTATTACTCTAAGGGTTCGACCACGGTTGTCGCCCTCGTTTTCCAGATATTCGCCGAAAACTCCGTTTGCTTCGAAATTTTTCAAACTCCCGCGAAAATTCAAAGTCCTGCCGCACCGTGGTCCGGAGGCGAAATCGTCCAACCGTCCAAACAACTACAGATACGCGTTCCTCGTTCCATTTTGAACGTATTACTCTAACTATTAATCATAAAAAAATGCAAAGAAATTTAATTTAATTTCACCAAAATATCATCAATTTCAGCTCCTTCTACTAAAAATCTTAAGAAAATCCAAAAGAATCGAAGTGAATATCAAGTAAATTTACTCAAATTCTGCACCTTTCACTAAAAATCATAAAAAAATTCAAAAAGATTTAATTTAATTTTACCAAAATATCATCAATTTCAGCTCCTTCTACTAAAAATCTTAAGAAAATCCAAAAGAATCGAAGTGAATATCAAGTAAATTTACTCAAATTCTGCATCTGTAACTAAAAATCATAAAAAAATTCAGAAATATTTAATTTAATTTTACCACAATTTCCTTCAATTTCAGCTCCGTCTACTAAAAATCTTATGAAAATCCAAAGGAATCGAAGTGATTATCAACTAAATTTACTCAAATTCTGCATCTGTAACTAAAAATCATAAAAAAATGCAAAGAAATTTAATATAATTTCACCAAAATATCATCAATTTCAGCTCCTTCTACTAAAAATCTTAAGAAAATCCAAAAGAATCGAAGTGAATATCAAGTAAATTTACTCAAATTCTGCACCTTTCACTAAAAATCATAAAAAAATTCAAAAAGATTTAATTTAATTTCACCAAAATATCATCAATTTCAGCTCATTCTACTAAACATCTTATGAAAATCCAATAGAATCTAAGTGAATATCAACTAAATTTACTCAAATTCTGCATCTGTAACTAAAAATCATAAAAAAATTCAGAAAGATTTAATTTAATTTTACCACAATTTCCTTCAATTTCAGCTCCTTCTACTAAAAATCTTATGAAAATCCAAAGGAATCGAAGTGAATATCAACTAAATTTACTCAAATTCTGCATCTGTAACTAAAAATCATAAAAAAATGCGAAGAAATTTAATTTAATTTCACCAAAATATCATCAATTTCAGCTCCTTCTACTAAAAATCTTAAGAAAATCCAAAAGAATCGAAGTGAATATCAAGTAAATTTACTCAAATTCTGCACCTTTCACTAAAAATCATAAAAAAATTCAAAACGATTTAATTTAATTTCACCAAAATATCATCAATTTCAGCTCCTTCTACTAAAAATCTTATGAAAATCCAATAGAATCTAAGTGAATATCAACTAAATTTACTCAAATTCTGCATCTGTAACTAAAAATCATAAAAAAATTCAGAAAGATTTAATTTAATTTTACCACAATTTCCTTCAATTTCAGCTCCTTCTACTAAAAATCTTATGAAAATCCAAAGGAATCGAAGTGAATATCAACTAAATTTACAGAAATTCTGCATCTGTAACTAAAAATCATAAAAAAATGCAAAGAAATTTAATTTAATTTCACCAAAATATCATCAATTTCAGCTCCTTCTACTAAAAATCTTAAGAAAATCCAAAAGAATCGAAGTGAATATTAAGTAAATTTACTCAAATTCTGCACCTTTCACTAAAAATCATAAAAAAATTCAAAAAGATTTAATTTAATTTTACCAACATTTCTTCAATTTCAGCTCCTCCTACTAAAAATCATATGAAAATCCAATAGAATCTAAGTGAATATCAACTAAATTTACTCAAATTCTGCATCTGTAACTAAAAATCATAAAAAAATGCAAAGAAATTTAATTTAATTTCACCAAAATATCATCAATTTCAGCTCCTTCTACTAAAAATCTTAAGAAAATCCAAAAGAATCGAAGTGAATATCAACTAAATTTACTCAAATTCTGCATCTGTAACTAAAAATCATAAAAAATTCATAAAGATTTAATTTATATCACCAAAATTTTTTCAATTTCAGCACCTCCTACTAAAAAGCTTAAGAAAATGCAAAAGAATCGAAGTGAATTTCAACAATATTTTCTCAAATTCTGCACCTTTATCTAAAAATCATTAAAAAATGCACAGAAATTTAATTTAATTTCACCAAAATTTCATCAATTTCAGCTCCCTCTACTAAAAATCTTAAGAGAATTCAAAAGAATCGATGAAAATTTCAACAATATTTTCACAAATTCTGCACCTTTAACTAAAAATCATAAAAAAATTCAAAAAGATTTAATTTAATTTCACCAAAATATCATCAATTTCAGCTCCTTCTACTAAAAATCTTAAGAAAATCCAAAAGAATCGAAGTGAATATCAAGTAAATTTACTCAAATTCTGCACCTTTCACTAAAAATCATAAAAAAATTCAAAAAGATTTAATTTAATTTTACCAACATTTCTTCAATTTCAGCTCCTCCTACTAAAAATCATATGAAAATCCAATAGAATCTAAGTGAATATCAACTAAATTTACTCAAATTCTGCATCTGTAACTAAAAATCATAAAAAAATGCAAAGAAATTTAATTTAATTTCACCAAAATATCATCAATTTCAGCTCCTTCTACTAAAAATCTTAAGAAAATCCAAAAGAATCGAAGTGAATATCAACTAAATTTACTCAAATTCTGCATCTGTAACTAAAAATCATAAAAAATTCATAAAGATTTAATTTATATCACCAAAATTTTTTCAATTTCAGCACCTCCTACTAAAAAGCTTAAGAAAATGCAAAAGAATCGAAGTGAATTTCAACAATATTTTCTCAAATTCTGCACCTTTCACTAAAAATCATAAAAAAATGCAAAGAAATTTAATTTAATTTCACCAAAATATCATCAATTTCAGCTCCTTCTACTAAAAATCTTAAGAAAATCCAAAAGAATCGAAGTGAATATCAAGTAAATTTACTCAAATTCTGCACCTTTCACTAAAAATCATTAAAAAATTCAAAAAGATTTAATTTAATTTTACCAAAATATCATCAATTTCAGCTCCTTCTACTAAAAATCTTAAGAAAATCCAAAAGAATCGAAGTGAATATCAAGTAAATTTACTCAAATTCTGCACCTTTCACTAAAAATCATAAAAAAATTCAAAAAGATTTAATTTAATTTCACCAAATTTTTTTCAATTTCAGCACCTCCTACTAAAAATCTTAAGAAAATTCAAAAGAATCGAAGTGAATATCAAGTAAATTTACTCAAATTCTGAACCTTTCACTAAAAATCATAAAAAAATGCAAAGAAATTTAATTTAATTTCACCAACATATCATCAATTTCAGCTCCTTCTACTAAAAATCTTAAGAAAATCCAAAAGAATCGAAGTGAAAATCAAGTAAATTTACTAAAATTCTGCACCTTTCACTATAAATCATAAAAAAAATTCAAAAAGATTTAATTTCATTTTACCAACATTTCTTCAATTTCAGCTCCTCCTACTAAAAATCTTATGAAAATGCAAAAGAATCGAAGTGAATTTCAACAATATTTTCTCAAATTCTGTATCTGTAACTAAAAATCATAAAAAAATTCAAAAAGATTTAATTTAATTTCACCAAAATATCATCAATTTCAGCTCCTTCTACTAAAAATCTTATGAAAATCCAATAGAATCTAAGTGAATATCAACTAAATTTACTCAAATTCTGCATCTGTAACTAAAAATCATAAAAAAATTCAGAAAGATTTAATTTAATTTTACCACAATTTCGTTCAATTTCAGCTCCTTCTACTAAAAATCTTATGAAAATCCAAAGGAATCTAAGTGAATATCAACTAAATTTACTCAAATTCTGCATCTGTAACTAAAAATCATAAAAAAATTCAGAAAGATTTAATTTAATTTTACCACAATTTCCTTCAATTTCAGCTCCTTCTACTAAAAATCTTATGAAAATCCAAAGGAATCTAAGTGAATATCAACTAAATTTACTCAAATTCTGCATCTGTAACTAAAAATCATAAAAAAATTCATAAAGATTTAATTTATATCACCAAAATTTTTTTAATTTCAGCACCTCCTACTAAAAATCTTAAGAAAATTCAAAAGAATCGAAGTGAATATCAACTAAATTTACTCAAATTCTGCATCTGTAACAAAAAATCATAAAAAAATTCAAAAAGATTTAATTTAATTTCACCAAAATATCATCAATTTCAGCTCCTTCTACTAAAAATCTTATGAAAATCCAAAGGAATCGAAGTGAATATCAACTAAATTTACTCAAATTCTGCATCTGTAACTAAAAATCATAAAAAAATTCAGAAAGATTTAATTTAATTTTACCACAATTTCCTTCAATTTCAGCTCCTTCTACTAAAAATCTTATGAAAATCCAAAGGAATCGAAGTGAATATCAACTAAATTTACTCAAATTCTGCAACTGTAACTAAAAATCATAAAAAAATTCAAAGAAATTTAATTTAATTTCACCAAAATATCATCAATTTCAGCTCCTTCTACTAAAAATCTTATGAAAATCCAAAGGAATCGAAGTGAATATCAACTAAATTTACTCAAATTCTGCATCTGTAACTAAAAATCATAAAGAAATGCAAAGAAATTTAATTTAATTTCACCAAAATATCATCAATTTCAGCTCCTTCTACTAAAAATCATATGAAAATCCAATAGAATCTAAGTGAATATCAACTAAATTTACTCAAATTCTGCATCTGTAACTAAAAATCATAAAAAAATGGAAAGAAATTTAATTTAATTTCACCAAAATATCATCAATTTCAGCTCCTTCTACTAAAAATCTTAAGAAAATCCAAAAGAATCGAAGTGAATATCAACCGAATTTACTCAAATTCTGCATCTGTAACTAAAAATCATAAAAAATTCATAAAGATTTAATTTATATCACCAAAATTTTTTCAATTTCAGCACCTCCTACTAAAAAGCTTAAGAAAATGCAAAAGAATCGAAGTGAATTTCAACAATATTTTCTCAAATTCTGCACCTTTATCTAAAAATCATTAAAAAATGCACAGAAATTTAATTTAATTTCACCAAAATTTCATCAATTTCAGCTCCCTCTACTAAAAATCTTAAGAGAATTCAAAAGAATCGATGAAAATTTCAACAATATTTTCACAAATTCTGCACCTTTAACTAAAAATCATAAAAAAATTCAAAAAGATTTAATTTAATTTCACCAAAAAATCATCAATTTCAGCTCCTTCTACTAAAAATCTTAAGAAAATCCAAAAGAATCGAAGTGAATATCAAGTAAATTTACTCAAATTCTGCACCTTTCACTAAAAATCATAAAAAAATTCAAAAAGATTTAATTTAATTTCACCAAAATATCATCAATTTCAGCTCCTTCTACTAAAAATCTTATGAAAATCCAATAGAATCTAAGTGAATATCAACTAAATTTACTCAAATTCTGCATCTGTAACTAAAAATCATAAAAAAATTCAGAAATATTTAATTTAATTTTACCACAATTTCCTTCAATTTCAGCTCCTTCTACTAAAAATCTTATGAAAATCCAAAGGAATCGAAGTGAATATCAACTAAATTTACACAAATTCTGCATCTGTAACTAAAAATCACAAAAAAATGCAAAGAAATTTAATTTAATTTCACCAAAATATCATCAATTTCAGCTCCTTCTACTAAAAATCTTAAGAAAATCCAAAAGAATCGAAGTGAATATCAAGTAAATTTACTCAAATTCTGCACCTTTCACTAAAAATCATAAAAAAATTCAAAAAGATTTAATTTAATTTTACCAACATTTCTTCAATTTCAGCTCCTCCTACTAAAAATCATATGAAAATCCAATAGAATCTAAGTGAATATCAACTAAATTTACTCAAATTCTGCATCTGTAACTAAAAATCATAAAAAAATGCAAAGAAATTTAATTTAATTTCACCAAAATATCATCAATTTCAGCTCCTTCTACTAAAAATCTTTAGAAAATCCAAAAGAATCGAAGTGAATATCAACTAAATTTACTCAAATTCTGCATCTGTAACTAAAAATCATAAAAAATTCATAAAGATTTAATTTATATCACCAAAATTTTTTCAATTTCAGCACCTCCTACTAAAAAGCTTAAGAAAATGCAAAAGAATCGAAGTGAATTTCAACAATATTTTCTCAAATTCTGCACCTTTCACTAAAAATCATAAAAAAATGCAAAGAAATTTAATTTAATTTCACCAAAATATCATCAATTTCAGCTCCTTCTACTAAAAATCTTAAGAAAATCCAAAAGAATCGAAGTGAATATCAAGTAAATTTACTCAAATTCTGCACCTTTCACTAAAAATCATTAAAAAATTCAAAAAGATTTAATTTAATTTTACCAAAATATCATCAATTTCAGCTCCTTCTACTAAAAATCTTAAGAAAATCCAAAAGAATCGAAGTGAATATCAAGTAAATTTACTCAAATTCTGCACCTTTCACTAAAAATCATAAAAAAATTCAAAAAGATTTAATTTAATTTCACCAAAATTTTTTCAATTTCAGCACCTCCTACTAAAAATCTTAAGAAAATTCAAAAGAATCGAAGTGAATATCAAGTAAATTTACTCAAATTCTGAACCTTTCACTAAAAATCATAAAAAAATGCAAAGAAATTTAATTTAATTTCACCAACATATCATCAATTTCAGCTCCTTCTACTAAAAATCTTAAGAAAATCCAAAAGAATCGAAGTGAAAATAAAGTAAATTTACTAAAATTCTGCACCTTTCACTATAAATCATAAAAAAATTCAAAAAGATTTAATTTCATTTTACCAACATTTCTTCAATTTCAGCTCCTCCTACTAAAAATCTTATGAAAATGCAAAAGAATCGAAGTGAATTTCAACAATATTTTCTCAAATTCTGTATCTGTAACTAAAAATCATAAAAAAATTCAAAAAGATTTAATTTAATTTCACCAAAATATCATCAATTTCAGCTCCTTCTACAAAAAATCTTATGAAAATCCAATAGAATCTAAGTGAATATCAACTAAATTTACTCAAATTCTGCATCTGTAACTAAAAATCATAAAAAAATTCAGAAAGATTTAATTTAATTTTACCACAATTTCCTTCAATTTCAGCTCCTTCTACTAAAAATCTTATGAAAATCCAAAGGAATCGAAGTGAATATCAACTAAATTTACTCAAATTCTGCAACTGTAAGTAAAAAGCATAAAAAAATTCAAAGAAATTTAATTTAATTTCACCAAAATATCATCAATTTCAGCTCCTTCTACTAAAAATCTTATGAAAATCCAAAGGAATCGAAGTGAATATCAACTAAATTTACTCAAATTCTGCATCTGTAACTAAAAATCATAAAAAAATGCAAAGAAATTTAATTTAATTTCACCAAAATATCATCAATTTCAGCTCCTTCTACTAAAAATCTTAAGAAAATCCAAAAGAATCGAAGTGAATATCAACTAAATTTACTCAAATTCTGCATCTGTAACTAAAAATCATAAAAAAATTCAGAAAGATTTAATTTAATTTTACCACAATTTCCTTCAATTTCAGCTCCTTCTACTAAAAATCTTATGAAAATCCAAAGGAATCGAAGTGAATATCAACTAAATTTACACAAATTCTGCATCTGTAACTAAAAATCACAAAAAAATGCAAAGAAATTTAATTTAATTTCACCAAAATATCATCAATTTCAGCTCCTTCTACTAAAAATCTTAAGAAAATCCAAAAGAATCGAAGTGAATATCAAGTAAATTTACTCAAATTCTGCACCTTTCACTAAAAATCATAAAAAAATTCAAAAAGATTTAATTTAATTTTACCAACATTTCTTCAATTTCAGCTCCTCCTACTAAAATTCATATGAAAATCCAATAGAATCTAAGTGAATATCAACTAAATTTACTCAAATTCTGCATCTGTAACTAAAAATCATAAAAAAATGCAAAGAAATTTAATTTAATTTCACCAAAATATCATCAATTTCAGCTCCTTCTACTAAAAATCTTTAGAAAATCCAAAAGAATCGAAGTGAATATCAACTAAATTTACTCAAATTCTGCATCTGTAACTAAAAATCATAAAAAATTCATAAAGATTTAATTTATATCACCAAAATTTTTTCAATTTCAGCACCTCCTACTAAAAAGCTTAAGAAAATGCAAAAAATCGAAGTGAATTTCAACAATATTTTCTCAAATTCTGCACCTTTCACTAAAAATCATAAAAAAATGCAAAGAAATTTAATTTAATTTCACCAAAATATCATCAATTTCAGCTCCTTCTACTAAAAATCTTAAGAAAATCCAAAAGAATCGAAGTGAATATCAAGTAAATTTACTCAAATTCTGCACCTTTCACTAAAAATCATTAAAAAATTCAAAAAGATTTAATTTAATTTTACCAAAATATCATCAATTTCAGCTCCTTCTACTAAAAATCTTAAGAAAATCCAAAAGAATCGAAGTGAATATCAAGTAAATTTACTCAAATTCTGCACCTTTCACTAAAAATCATAAAAAAATTCAAAAAGATTTAATTTAATATCACCAAAATTTTTTCAATTTCAGCACCTCCTACTAAAAATCTTAAGAAAATTCAAAAGAATCGAAGTGAATATCAAGTAAATTTACTCAAATTCTGCACCTTTCACTAAAAATCATAAAAAAATGCAAAGAAATTTAATTTAATTTCACCAACATATCATCAATTTCAGCTCCTTCTACTAAAAATCTTAAGAAAATCCAAAAGAATCGAAGTGAAAATCAAGTAAATTTACTAAAATTCTGCACCTTTCACTATAAATCATAAAAAAATTCAAAAAGATTTAATTTCATTTTACCAACATTTCTTCAATTTCAGCTCCTCCTACTAAAAATCTTATGAAAATGCAAAAGAATCGAAGTGAATTTCAACAATATTTTCTCAAATTCTGTATCTGTAACTAAAAATCATAAAAAAATTCAAAAAGATTTAATTTAATTTCACCAAAATATCATCAATTTCAGCTCCTTCTACTAAAAATCTTATGAAAATCCAAAAGAATCTAAGTGAATATCAACTAAATTTACTCAAATTCTGCATCTGTAACTAAAAATCATAAAAAAATTCAGAAAGATTTAATTTAATTTTACCACAATTTCCTTCAATTTCAGCTCCTTCTACTAAAAATCTTATGAAAATCCAAAGGAATCTAAGTGAATATCAACTAAATTTACTCAAATTCTGCATCTGTAACTAAAAATCATAAAAAAATTCAGAAAGATTTAATTTAATTTTACCACAATTTCCTTCAATTTCAGCTCCTTCTACTAAAAATCTTAAGAAAATCCAAAGGAATCTAAGTGAATATCAACTAAATTTACTCAAATTCTGCATCTGTAACTAAAAATCATAAAAAAATTCATAAAGATTTAATTTATATCACCAAAATTTTTTTAATTTCAGCACCTCCTACTAAAAATCTTAAGAAAATTCAAAAGAATCGAAGTGAATATCAACTAAATTTACTCAAATTCTGCATCTGTAACTAAAAATCATAAAAAAATTCAGAAAGATTTAATTTAATTTTACCACAATTTCCTTCAATTTCAGCTCCTTCTACTAAAAATCTTATGAAAATGCAAAAGAATCGAAGTGAATTTCAACAATATTTTCTCAAATTCTGTATCTGTAACTAAAAATCATAAAAAAATTCAAAAAGATTTAATTTAATTTCACCAAAATATTATCAATTTCAGCTCCTTCTACTAAAAATCTTATGAAAATCCAATAGAATCTAAGTGAATATCAACTAAATTTACTCAAATTCTGCATCTGTAACTAAAAATCATAAAAAAATTCAGAAAGATTTAATTTAATTTTACCACAATTTCCTTCAATTTCAGCTCCTTCTACTAAAAATCTTATGAAAATCCAAAGGAATCGAAGTGAATATCAACTAAATTTACTCAAATTCTGCATCTGTAACTAAAAATCATAAAAAAATTCAAAAAGATTTAATTTAATTTCACCAAAATATCATCAATTTCAGCTCCTTCTTCTAAAAATCTTATGAAAATCCAAAGGAATCGAAGTGAATATCAACTAAATTTACTCAAATTCTGCATATGTAACTAAAAATCATAAAAAAATGCAAAGAAATTTAATTTAATTTCACCAAAATATCATCAATTTCAGCTCCTTCTACTAAAAATCTTAAGAAAATCCAAAAGAATCGAAGTGAATATCAAGTAAATTTACTCAAATTCTGCACCTTTCACTAAACATCATAAAAAAATGCAAAGAAATTTAATTTAATTTCACCAAAATATCATCAATTTCAGCTCCTTCTACTAAAAATCTTATGAAAATCCAAAGGAATCGAAGTGAATATCAACTAAATTTACTCAAATTCTGCATCTGTAACAAAAAATCATAAAAAATTCAGAAAGATTTAATTTAATTTCACCAAAATTTCATAAATTTCAGCTCCTTCTACTAAAAATCTTAAGAAAATCCAAAAGAATCGAAGTGAATATCAAGTAAATTTACTCAAATTCTGCACCTTTAACTAAAAATCATTAAAAAATGCAAAGAAATTTAATTTAATTTCACCAAAATTTCATCAATTTCAGCTCCATCTACTAAAAATCTTAAGAGAATTCAAAAGAAACGATGTGAATTTCAACAATATTTTCACAAATTCTGCACCTTTCACTAAAAATCATAAAAAAATTCAAAAAGATTTAATTTAATTTCACCAAAATTTTTTCAATTTCAGCACCTCCTACTAAAAATCTTAAGAAAATTCAAAAGAATCGAAGTGAATATCAAGTAAATTTACTCAAATTCTGCATCTGTATCTAAAAATCATAAAAAAATTCAAAAAGATTTAATTTAATTTCACCAAAATATCATCAATTTCAGCTCCTTCTACTAAAAATCTTATGAAAATCCAATAGAATCTAAGTGAATATCAACTAAATTTACTCAAATTCTGCATCTGTAACTAAAAATCATAAAAAAATTCAGAAAGATTTAATTTAATTTTACCACAATTTCCTTCAATTTCAGCTCCTTCTACTAAAAATCTTATGAAAATCCAAAGGAATCGAAGTGAATATCAACTAAATTTACTCAAATTCTGCATCTGTAACTAAAAATCATAAAAAAATGCAAAGAAATTTAATTTAATTTCACCAAAATATCATCAATTTCAGCTCCTTCTACTAAAAATCTGATGAAAATCCAAAAGAATCGAAGTGAATATCAAGTAAATTTACTCAAATTCTGCACCTTTCGCTAAAAATCATAAAAAAATGCAAAGAAATTTAATTTAATTTCACCAAAATATCATCAATTTCAGCTCCTTCTACTAAAAATCTTAAGAAAATCCAAACGAATCGAAGTGAATATCAAGTAAATTTACTCAAATTCTGCACCTTTCACTAAAAATCATAAAAAAATTCAAAAAGATTTAATTTAATTTTACCAACATTTCTTCAATTTCAGCTCCTCCTACTAAAAATCTTATGAAAATGCAAAAGAATCGAAGTGAATTTCAACAATATTTTCTCAAATTCTGTATCTGTAACTAAAAATCATAAAAAAATTCAAAAAGATTTAATTTAATTTCACCAAAATATCATCAATTTCAGCTCCTTCTACTAAAAATCTTATGAAAATCCAATAGAATCTAAGTGAATATCAACCAAATTTACTCAAATTCTGCATCTGTAACTAAAAATCATAAAAAAATTCAGAAAGATTTAATTTAATTTTACCACAATTTCCTTCAATTTCAGCTCCTTCTACTAAAAATCTGATGAAAATCCAAAGGAATCGAAGTGAATATCAACTAAATTTACTCAAATTCTGCATCTGTAACTAAAAATCATAAAAAAATGCAAAGAAATTTAATTTAATTTCACCAAAATATCATCAATATCAGCTCCTTCTACTAAAAATCTTATGAAAATCCAAAGGAATCGAAGTGAATATCAACTAAATTTACTCAAATTCTGCATCTGTAACTTAAAATCATAAAAAATTCATAAAGATTTATCTTATATCACCAAAATTTATTCTATTTCAGTACCTCCTACTAAAAAGCTTAAGAAAATCCAAAGGAATCTAAGTGAATATCAACTAAATTTACTCAAATTCTGCATCTGTAACTAAAAATCATAAAAAAATTCATAAAGATTTAATTTATATCACCAAAATTTTTTTAATTTCAGCACCTCCTACTAAAAATCTTAAGAAAATTCAATAGAATCGAAGTGAATTTCAACAATATTTTCTCAAATTCTGTATCTGTAACTAAAAATCATAAAAAAATTCAAAAAGATGTAATTTAATTTCACCAAAATATCATCAATTTCAGCTCCTTCTACTAAAAATCTTATGAAAATCCAAAGGAATCGAAGTGAATATCAACTAAATTTACTCAAATTCTGCATCTGTAACTAAAAATCATAAAAAAATGCAAAGAAATTTAATTTAATTTCACCGAAATATCATCAATTTCAGCTCCTTCTACTAAAAATCTTAAGAAAATCCAAAAGAATCGAAGTGAATATCAAGTAAATTTACTCAAATTCTGCACCTTTCACTAAAAATCATAAAAAAATGCAAAGAAATTTAAATTAATTTCACCAAAATATCATCAATTTCAGCTCCTTCTACTAAAAATCTTAAGAAAATCCAAAAGAATCGAAGTGAATATCAAGTAAATTTACTCAAATTCTGCACCTTTCACTAAAAATCATAAAAAAATGCAAAAAGATTTAATTTAATTTTACCAACATTTCTTCAATTTCAGCTCCTCCTACTAAAAATCTTATGAAAATGCAAAAGAATCGAAGTGAATTTCAACAATATTTTCTCAAATTCTGTATCTGTAACTAAAAATCATAAAAAAAATTCAAAAAGATTTAATTTAATTTCACCAAAATTTTTTCAATTTCAGCACCTCCTACTAAAAATCTTAAGAAAATTCAAAAGAATCGAAGTGAATATCAACTAAATTAACTCAAATTCTGCATCTGTAACTAAAAATCATAAAAAAATGCAAAGAAATTTAATTTAATTTCACCAAAATATCATCAATTTCAGCTCCTTCTACTAAAAATCTTAAGAAAATTCAAAAGAATCGAAGTGAATATCAACTAAATTTACTCAAATTCTGCATCTGTAACTAAAAATCATAAAAAATTCAGAAAGATTTAATTTAATTTTACCACAATTTCCTTCAATTTCAGCTCCTTCTACTAAAAATCTGATGAAAATCCAAAGGAATCGAAGTGAATATCAACTAAATTTACTCAAATTCTGCATCTGTAACTAAAAATCATAAAAAAATGCAAAGAAATTTAATTTAATTTCACCAAAATATCATCAATTTCAGCTCCTTCTACTAAAAATCTTAAGAAAATCCAAAGGAATCGAAGTGAATATCAACTAAATTTACTCAAATTCTGCATCTGTAACTAAAAATCATAAAAAATTCATAAAGATTTAATTTATATCACCAAAATATCATCAATTTCAGCTCCTTCTTCTAAAAATCTTATGAAAATCCAAAAGAATCGAAGTGAATATCAAGTAAATTTACTCAAATTCTGCACCTTTCACTAAAAATCATAAAAAAATGCAAAGAAATTTAATTTAATTTCACCAAAATATCATCAATTTCAGCTCCTTCTACTAAAAATCTTATGAAAATCCAAAGGAATCGAAGTGAATATCAACTAAATTTACTCAAATTCTGCATCTGTAACAAAAAATCATAAAAAATTCAGATAGATTTAATTTAATTTCACCAAAATTTCATCAATTTCAGCTCCTTCTACTAAAAATCTTAAGAAAATCCAAAAGAATCGAAGTGAATATCAAGTAAATTTACTCAAATTCTGCATCTGTAACTAAAAATCATAAAAAAATTCAAAAAGATTTAATTTAATTTCACCAAAATATCATCAATTTCAGCTCCTTCTACTAAAAATCTTATGAAAATCCAATAGAATCTAAGTGAATATCAACTAAATTTACTCAAATTCTGCATCTGTAACTAAAAATCATAAAAATATTCAGAAAGATTTAATTTAATTTTACCACAATTTCCTTCAATTTCAGCTCCTTCTACTAAAAATCTTATGAAAATCCAAAGGAATCGAAGTGAATATCAAGTAAATTTACTCAAATTCTGCATCTGTAACTAAAAATCATAAAAAAATTCAGAAAGATTTAATTTAATTTTACCACAATTTCCTTCAATTTCAGCTCCTTCTACTAAAAATCTTATGAAAATCCAAAGGAATCGAAGTGAATATCAACTAAATTTACTCAAATTCTGCATCTGTAACTAAAAATCATAAAAAAATTCAAAAAGATTTAATTTAATTTCACCTAAATATCATCAATTTCAGCTCCTTCTTCTAAAAATCTTATGAAAATCCAAAGGAATCGAAGTGAATATCAAGTAAATTTATTCAAATTCTGCACCTTTCACTAAAAATCATAAAAAAATGCAAAGAAATTTAATTTAATTTCACCAAAATATCATCAATTTCAGCTCCTTCTACTAAAAATCTTAAGAAAATCCAAAAGAATCGAAGTGAATATCAAGTAAATTTACTCAAATTCTGCACCTTTCACTAAAAATCATAAAAAAATGCAAAGAAATTTAATTTAATTTCACCAAAATATCATCAATTTCAGCTCCTTCTACTAAAAATCTTATGAAAATCCAAAGGAATCGAAGTGAATATCAACTAAATTTACTCAAATTCTGCATCTGTAACAAAAAATCATAAAAAATTCAGAAATATTTAATTTAATTTCACCAAAATTTCATCAATTTCAGCTCCTTCTACTAAAAATCTTAAGAAAATCCAAAAGAATCGAAGTGAATATCAAGTAAATTTACTCAAATTCTGCACCTTTAACTAAAAATCATTAAAAAATGCAAAGAAATTTAATTTAATTTCACCAAAATTTCATCAATTTCAGCTCCCTCTACTAAAAATCTTAAGAGAATTCAAAAGAAACGATGTGAATTTCAACAATATTTTCACAAATTCTGCACCTTTCACTAAAAATCATAAAAAAATTCAAAAAGATTTAATTTAATTTCACCAAAATTTTTTCAATTTCAGCACCTCCTACTAAAAATCTTAAGAAAATTCAACAGAATCGAAGTGAATATCAAGTAAATTTACTCAAATTTTGCATCTGTAACTAAAAATCATAAAAAAATTCAGAAAGATTTAATTTAATTTTACCACAATTTCCTTCAATTTCAGCTCCTCCCACTAAAAATCTTATGAAAATGCAAAAGAATCGAAGTGAATTTCAACAATATTTTCTCAAATTCTGTATCTGTAACTAAAAATCATAAAAAAATTCAAAAAGATTTAATTTAATTTCACCAAAATATTATCAATTTCAGCTCCTTCTACTAAAAATCTTATGAAAATCCAATAGAATCTAAGTGAATATCAACTAAATTTACTCAAATTCTGCATCTGTAACTAAAAATCATAAAAAAATTCAGAAAGATTTAATTTAATTTTACCACAATTTCCTTCAATTTCAGCTCCTTCTACTAAAAATCTTATGAAAATCCAAAGGAATCGAAGTGAACATCAAGTAAATTTATTCAAATTCTGCACCTTTCACTAAAAATCATAAAAAAATTCAAAAAGATTTAATTTAATTTCACCAAAATATCATCAATTTCAGCTCCTTCTACTAAAAATCTTATGAAAATCCAATAGAATCTAAGTGAATATCAACTAAATTTACTCAAATTCTGCATCTGTAACTAAAAATCATAAAAAAATTCAGAAAGATTTAATTTAATTTTACCACAATTTCCTTCAATTTCAGCTCCTCCCACTAAAAATCTTATGAAAATGCAAAAGAATCGAAGTGAATTTCAACAATATTTTCTCAAATTCTGTATCTGTAACTAAAAATCATAAAAAAATTCAAAAAGATTTAATTTAATTTCACCAAAATATTATCAATTTCAGCTCCTTCTACTAAAAATCTTATGAAAATCCAATAGAATCTAAGTGAATATCAACTAAATTTACTCAAATTCTGCATCTGTAACTAAAAATCATAAAAAAATTCAGAAAGATTTAATTTAATTTTACCACAATTTCCTTCAATTTCAGCTCCTTCTACTAAAAATCTTATGAAAATCCAAAGGAATCGAAGTGAATATCAACTAAATTTACTCAAATTCTGCATCTGTAACTAAAAATCATAAAAAAATTCAAAAAGATTTAATTTAATTTCACCAAAATATCATCAATTTCAGCTCCTTC
This sequence comes from Andrena minutula, assembly GCA_929113495.1. Taxonomy (NCBI): domain Eukaryota; kingdom Metazoa; phylum Arthropoda; class Insecta; order Hymenoptera; family Andrenidae; genus Andrena; species Andrena minutula. The sequence goes on along the minus strand of CAKMYJ010000262.1, from coordinate 696,887 downwards.
TTCTAAAAATCTTATGAAAATCCAAAGGAATCGAAGTGAATATCAAGTAAATTTACTCAAATTCTGCATCTGTAACTAAAAATCATAAAAAAATTCAGAAAGATTTAATTTAATTTTACCACAATTTCCTTCAATTTCAGCTCCTTCTACTAAAAATCTTATGAAAATCCAAAGGAATCGAAGTGAATATCAACTAAATTTACTCAAATTCTGCATCTGTAACTAAAAATCATAAAAAAATTCAAAAAGATTTAATTTAATTTCACCTAAATATCATCAATTTCAGCTCCTTCTACTAAAAATCTTATGAAAATCCAAAGGAATCGAAGTGAATATCAACTAAATTTACTCAAATTCTGCATCTGTAACAAAAAATCATAAAAAATTCAGAAATATTTAATTTAATTTCACCAAAATATCATCAATTTCAGCTCCTTCTACTAAAAATCTTTAGAAAATCCAAAAGAATCGAAGTGAATATCAACTAAATTTACTCAAATTCTGCATCTGTAACTAAAAATCATAAAAAATTCATAAAGATTTAATTTATATCACCAAAATTTTTTCAATTTCAGCACCTCCTACTAAAAAGCTTAAGAAAATGCAAAAAATCGAAGTGAATTTCAACAATATTTTCTCAAATTCTGCACCTTTCACTAAAAATCATAAAAAAATGCAAAGAAATTTAATTTAATTTCACCAAAATATCATCAATTTCAGCTCCTTCTACTAAAAATCTTAAGAAAATCCAAAAGAATCGAAGTGAATATCAAGTAAATTTACACAAATTCTGCACCTTTCACTAAAAATCATTAAAAAATTCAAAAAGATTTAATTTAATTTCTCCAAAATATCATCAATTTCAGCTCCTTCTACTAAAAATCTTAAGAAAATCCAAAAGAATCGAAGTGAATATCAAGTAAATTTACTCAAATTCTGCACCTTTCACTAAAAATCATAAAAAAATTCAAAAAGATTTAATTTAATTTCACCAAAATTTTTTCAATTTCAGCTCCTCCTACTAAAAATCTTAAGAAAATTCAAAAGAATCGAAGTGAATATCAAGTAAATTTACTCAAATTCTGAACCTTTCACTAAAAATCATAAAAAAATGCAAAGAAATTTAATTTAATTTCACCAACATATCATCAATTTCAGCTCCTTCTACTAAAAATCTTAAGAAAATCCAAAAGAATCGAAGTGAAAATCAAGTAAATTTACTAAAATTCTGCACCTTTCACTATAAATCATAAAAAAATTCAAAAAGATTTAATTTCATTTTACCAACATTTCTTCAATTTCAGCTCCTCCTACTAAAAATCTTATGAAAATGCAAAAGAATCGAAGTGAATTTCAACAATATTTTCTCAAATTCTGTATCTGTAACTAAAAATCATAAAAAAATTCAAAAAGATTTAATTTAATTTCACCAAAATATCATCAATTTCAGCTCCTTCTACTAAAAATCTTATGAAAATCCAAAAGAATCTAAGTGAATATCAACTAAATTTACTCAAATTCTGCATCTGTAACTAAAAATCATAAAAAAATTCAGAAAGATTTAATTTAATTTTACCACAATTTCCTTCAATTTCAGCTCCTTCTACTAAAAATCTTATGAAAATCCAAAGGAATCTAAGTGAATATCAACTAAATTTACTCAAATTCTGCATCTGTAACTAAAAATCATAAAAAAATTCAGAAAGATTTAATTTAATTTTACCACAATTTCCTTCAATTTCAGCTCCTTCTACTAAAAATCTTATGAAAATCCAAAGGAATCTAAGTGAATATCAACTAAATTTACTCAAATTCTGCATCTGTAACTAAAAATCATAAAAAAATTCATAAAGATTTAATTTATATCACCAAAATTTTTTTAATTTCAGCACCTCCTACTAAAAATCTTAAGAAAATTCAAAAGAATCGAAGTGAATATCAAGTAAATTTACTCAAATTCTGCATCTGTATCTAAAAATCATAAAAAAATTCAAAAAGATTTAATTTAATTTCACCAAAATATCATCAATTTCAGCTCCTTCTACTAAAAATCTTATGAAAATCCAATAGAATCTAAGTGAATATCAACTAAATTTACTCAAATTCTGCATCTGTAACTAAAAATCATAAAAAAATTCAGAAAGATTTAATTTAATTTTACCACAATTTCCTTCAATTTCAGCTCCTTCTACTAAAAATCTTATGAAAATCCAAAGGAATCGAAGTGAATATCAACTAAATTTACTCAAATTCTGCATCTGTAACTAAAAATCATAAAAAAATGCAAAGAAATTTAATTTAATTTCACCAAAATATCATCAATTTCAGCTCCTTCTACTAAAAATCTGATGAAAATCCAAAAGAATCGAAGTGAATATCAAGTAAATTTACTCAAATTCTGCACCTTTCGCTAAAAATCATAAAAAAATGCAAAGAAATTTAATTTAATTTCACCAAAATATCATCAATTTCAGCTCCTTCTACTAAAAATCTTAAGAAAATCCAAACGAATCGAAGTGAATATCAAGTAAATTTACTCAAATTCTGCACCTTTCACTAAAAATCATAAAAAAATTCAAAAAGATTTAATTTAATTTTACCAACATTTCTTCAATTTCAGCTCCTCCTACTAAAAATCTTATGAAAATGCAAAAGAATCGAAGTGAATTTCAACAATATTTTCTCAAATTCTGTATCTGTAACTAAAAATCATAAAAAAATTCAAAAAGATTTAATTTAATTTCACCAAAATATCATCAATTTCAGCTCCTTCTACTAAAAATCTTATGAAAATCCAATAGAATCTAAGTGAATATCAACCAAATTTACTCAAATTCTGCATCTGTAACTAAAAATCATAAAAAAATTCAGAAAGATTTAATTTAATTTTACCACAATTTCCTTCAATTTCAGCTCCTTCTACTAAAAATCTGATGAAAATCCAAAGGAATCGAAGTGAATATCAACTAAATTTACTCAAATTCTGCATCTGTAACTAAAAATCATAAAAAAATGCAAAGAAATTTAATTTAATTTCACCAAAATATCATCAATATCAGCTCCTTCTACTAAAAATCTTATGAAAATCCAAAGGAATCGAAGTGAATATCAACTAAATTTACTCAAATTCTGCATCTGTAACTTAAAATCATAAAAAATTCATAAAGATTTATCTTATATCACCAAAATTTATTCTATTTCAGTACCTCCTACTAAAAAGCTTAAGAAAATCCAAAGGAATCTAAGTGAATATCAACTAAATTTACTCAAATTCTGCATCTGTAACTAAAAATCATAAAAAAATTCATAAAGATTTAATTTATATCACCAAAATTTTTTTAATTTCAGCACCTCCTACTAAAAATCTTAAGAAAATTCAATAGAATCGAAGTGAATTTCAACAATATTTTCTCAAATTCTGTATCTGTAACTAAAAATCATAAAAAAATTCAAAAAGATGTAATTTAATTTCACCAAAATATCATCAATTTCAGCTCCTTCTACTAAAAATCTTATGAAAATCCAAAGGAATCGAAGTGAATATCAACTAAATTTACTCAAATTCTGCATCTGTAACTAAAAATCATAAAAAAATGCAAAGAAATTTAATTTAATTTCACCGAAATATCATCAATTTCAGCTCCTTCTACTAAAAATCTTAAGAAAATCCAAAAGAATCGAAGTGAATATCAAGTAAATTTACTCAAATTCTGCACCTTTCACTAAAAATCATAAAAAAATGCAAAGAAATTTAAATTAATTTCACCAAAATATCATCAATTTCAGCTCCTTCTACTAAAAATCTTAAGAAAATCCAAAAGAATCGAAGTGAATATCAAGTAAATTTACTCAAATTCTGCACCTTTCACTAAAAATCATAAAAAAATGCAAAAAGATTTAATTTAATTTTACCAACATTTCTTCAATTTCAGCTCCTCCTACTAAAAATCTTATGAAAATGCAAAAGAATCGAAGTGAATTTCAACAATATTTTCTCAAATTCTGTATCTGTAACTAAAAATCATAAAAAAAATTCAAAAAGATTTAATTTAATTTCACCAAAATTTTTTCAATTTCAGCACCTCCTACTAAAAATCTTAAGAAAATTCAAAAGAATCGAAGTGAATATCAACTAAATTAACTCAAATTCTGCATCTGTAACTAAAAATCATAAAAAAATGCAAAGAAATTTAATTTAATTTCACCAAAATATCATCAATTTCAGCTCCTTCTACTAAAAATCTTAAGAAAATCCAAAAGAATCGAAGTGAATATCAACTAAATTTACTCAAATTCTGCATCTGTAACTAAAAATCATAAAAAATTCAGAAAGATTTAATTTAATTTTACCACAATTTCCTTCAATTTCAGCTCCTTCTACTAAAAATCTGATGAAAATCCAAAGGAATCGAAGTGAATATCAACTAAATTTACTCAAATTCTGCATCTGTAACTAAAAATCATAAAAAAATGCAAAGAAATTTAATTTAATTTCACCAAAATATCATCAATTTCAGCTCCTTCTACTAAAAATCTTAAGAAAATCCAAAGGAATCGAAGTGAATATCAACTAAATTTACTCAAATTCTGCATCTGTAACTAAAAATCATAAAAAATTCATAAAGATTTAATTTATATCACCAAAATATCATCAATTTCAGCTCCTTCTTCTAAAAATCTTATGAAAATCCAAAAGAATCGAAGTGAATATCAAGTAAATTTACTCAAATTCTGCACCTTTCACTAAAAATCATAAAAAAATGCAAAGAAATTTAATTTAATTTCACCAAAATATCATCAATTTCAGCTCCTTCTACTAAAAATCTTATGAAAATCCAAAGGAATCGAAGTGAATATCAACTAAATTTACTCAAATTCTGCATCTGTAACAAAAAATCATAAAAAATTCAGATAGATTTAATTTAATTTCACCAAAATTTCATCAATTTCAGCTCCTTCTACTAAAAATCTTAAGAAAATCCAAAAGAATCGAAGTGAATATCAAGTAAATTTACTCAAATTCTGCATCTGTAACTAAAAATCATAAAAAAATTCAAAAAGATTTAATTTAATTTCACCAAAATATCATCAATTTCAGCTCCTTCTACTAAAAATCTTATGAAAATCCAATAGAATCTAAGTGAATATCAACTAAATTTACTCAAATTCTGCATCTGTAACTAAAAATCATAAAAATATTCAGAAAGATTTAATTTAATTTTACCACAATTTCCTTCAATTTCAGCTCCTTCTACTAAAAATCTTATGAAAATCCAAAGGAATCGAAGTGAATATCAAGTAAATTTACTCAAATTCTGCATCTGTAACTAAAAATCATAAAAAAATTCAGAAAGATTTAATTTAATTTTACCACAATTTCCTTCAATTTCAGCTCCTTCTACTAAAAATCTTATGAAAATCCAAAGGAATCGAAGTGAATATCAACTAAATTTACTCAAATTCTGCATCTGTAACTAAAAATCATAAAAAAATTCAAAAAGATTTAATTTAATTTCACCTAAATATCATCAATTTCAGCTCCTTCTTCTAAAAATCTTATGAAAATCCAAAGGAATCGAAGTGAATATCAAGTAAATTTATTCAAATTCTGCACCTTTCACTAAAAATCATAAAAAAATGCAAAGAAATTTAATTTAATTTCACCAAAATATCATCAATTTCAGCTCCTTCTACTAAAAATCTTAAGAAAATCCAAAAGAATCGAAGTGAATATCAAGTAAATTTACTCAAATTCTGCACCTTTCACTAAAAATCATAAAAAAATGCAAAGAAATTTAATTTAATTTCACCAAAATATCATCAATTTCAGCTCCTTCTACTAAAAATCTTATGAAAATCCAAAGGAATCGAAGTGAATATCAACTAAATTTACTCAAATTCTGCATCTGTAACAAAAAATCATAAAAAATTCAGAAATATTTAATTTAATTTCACCAAAATTTCATCAATTTCAGCTCCTTCTACTAAAAATCTTAAGAAAATCCAAAAGAATCGAAGTGAATATCAAGTAAATTTACTCAAATTCTGCACCTTTAACTAAAAATCATTAAAAAATGCAAAGAAATTTAATTTAATTTCACCAAAATTTCATCAATTTCAGCTCCCTCTACTAAAAATCTTAAGAGAATTCAAAAGAAACGATGTGAATTTCAACAATATTTTCACAAATTCTGCACCTTTCACTAAAAATCATAAAAAAATTCAAAAAGATTTAATTTAATTTCACCAAAATTTTTTCAATTTCAGCACCTCCTACTAAAAATCTTAAGAAAATTCAACAGAATCGAAGTGAATATCAAGTAAATTTACTCAAATTTTGCATCTGTAACTAAAAATCATAAAAAAATTCAGAAAGATTTAATTTAATTTTACCACAATTTCCTTCAATTTCAGCTCCTCCCACTAAAAATCTTATGAAAATGCAAAAGAATCGAAGTGAATTTCAACAATATTTTCTCAAATTCTGTATCTGTAACTAAAAATCATAAAAAAATTCAAAAAGATTTAATTTAATTTCACCAAAATATTATCAATTTCAGCTCCTTCTACTAAAAATCTTATGAAAATCCAATAGAATCTAAGTGAATATCAACTAAATTTACTCAAATTCTGCATCTGTAACTAAAAATCATAAAAAAATTCAGAAAGATTTAATTTAATTTTACCACAATTTCCTTCAATTTCAGCTCCTTCTACTAAAAATCTTATGAAAATCCAAAGGAATCGAAGTGAACATCAAGTAAATTTATTCAAATTCTGCACCTTTCACTAAAAATCATAAAAAAATTCAAAAAGATTTAATTTAATTTCACCAAAATATCATCAATTTCAGCTCCTTCTACTAAAAATCTTATGAAAATCCAATAGAATCTAAGTGAATATCAACTAAATTTACTCAAATTCTGCATCTGTAACTAAAAATCATAAAAAAATTCAGAAAGATTTAATTTAATTTTACCACAATTTCCTTCAATTTCAGCTCCTCCCACTAAAAATCTTATGAAAATGCAAAAGAATCGAAGTGAATTTCAACAATATTTTCTCAAATTCTGTATCTGTAACTAAAAATCATAAAAAAATTCAAAAAGATTTAATTTAATTTCACCAAAATATTATCAATTTCAGCTCCTTCTACTAAAAATCTTATGAAAATCCAATAGAATCTAAGTGAATATCAACTAAATTTACTCAAATTCTGCATCTGTAACTAAAAATCATAAAAAAATTCAGAAAGATTTAATTTAATTTTACCACAATTTCCTTCAATTTCAGCTCCTTCTACTAAAAATCTTATGAAAATCCAAAGGAATCGAAGTGAATATCAACTAAATTTACTCAAATTCTGCATCTGTAACTAAAAATCATAAAAAAATTCAAAAAGATTTAATTTAATTTCACCAAAATATCATCAATTTCAGCTCCTTCTTCTAAAAATCTTATGAAAATCCAAAGGAATCGAAGTGAATATCAAGTAAATTTACTCAAATTCTGCATCTGTAACTAAAAATCATAAAAAAATTCAGAAAGATTTAATTTAATTTTACCACAATTTCCTTCAATTTCAGCTCCTTCTACTAAAAATCTTATGAAAATCCAAAGGAATCGAAGTGAATATCAACTAAATTTACTCAAATTCTGCATCTGTAACTAAAAATCATAAAAAAATTCAAAAAGATTTAATTTAATTTCACCTAAATATCATCAATTTCAGCTCCTTCTTCTAAAAATCTTATGAAAATCCAAAGGAATCGAAGTGAATATCAAGTAAATTTATTCAAATTCTGCACCTTTCACTAAAAATCATAAAAAAATTCAGAAAGATTTAATTTAATTTTACCACAATTTCCTTCAATTTCAGCTCCTTCTACTAAAAATCTTATGAAAATGCAAAAGAATCGAAGTGAATTTCAACAATATTTTCTCAAATTCTGTATCTGTAACTAAAAATCATAAAAAAATTCAAAAAGATTTAATTTAATTTCACCAAAATATTATCAATTTCAGCTCCTTCTACTAAAAATCTTATGAAAATCCAATAGAATCTAAGTGAATATCAACTAAATTTACTCAAATTCTGCATCTGTAACTAAAAATCATAAAAAAATTCAGAAAGATTTAATTTAATTTTACCACAATTTCCTTCAATTTCAGCTCCTTCTACTAAAAATCTTATGAAAATCCAAAGGAATCTAAGTGAATATCAACTAAATTTACTCAAATTCAGCATCTGTAACTAAAAATCATAAAAAAATTCATAAAGATTTAATTTATATCACCAAAATTTTTTTAATTTCAGCACCTCCTACTAAAAATCTTAAGAAAATTCAAAAGAATCGAAGTGAATATCAACTAAATTTACTCAAATTCTGCATCTGTAACTAAAAATCATAAAAAAATTCAGAAAGATTTAATTTAATTTTACCACAATTTCCTTCAATTTCAGCTCCTTCTACTAAAAATCTTATGAAAATGCAAAAGAATCGAAGTGAATTTCAACAATATTTTCTCAAATTCTGTATCTGTAACTAAAAATCATAAAAAAATTCAAAAAGATTTAATTTAATTTCACCAAAATATTATCAATTTCAGCTCCTTCTACTAAAAATCTTATGAAAATCCAATAGAATCTAAGTGAATATCAACTAAATTTACTCAAATTCTGCATCTGTAACTAAAAATCATAAAAAAATTCAGAAAGATTTAATTTAATTTTACCACAATTTCCTTCAATTTCAGCTCCTTCTACTAAAAATCTTATGAAAATCCAAAGGAATCGAAGTGAATATCAACTAAATTTACTCAAATTCTGCATCTGTAACTAAAAATCATAAAAAAATTCAAAAAGATTTAATTTAATTTCACCAAAATATCATCAATTTCAGCTCCTTCTTCTAAAAATCTTATGAAAATCCAAAGGAATCGAAGTGAATATCAACTAAATTTACTCAAATTCTGCATATGTAACTAAAAATCATAAAAAAATGCAAAGAAATTTAATTTAATTTCACCAAAATATCATCAATTTCAGCTCCTTCTACTAAAAATCTTAAGAAAATCCAAAAGAATCGAAGTGAATATCAAGTAAATTTACTCAAATTCTGCACCTTTCACTAAAAATCATAAAAAAATGCAAAGAAATTTAATTTAATTTCACCAAAATATCATCAATTTCAGCTCCTTCTACTAAAAATCTTATGAAAATCCAAAGGAATCGAAGTGAATATCAACTAAATTTACTCAAATTCTGCATCTGTAACAAAAAATCATAAAAAATTCAGAAAGATTTAATTTAATTTCACCAAAATTTCATAAATTTCAGCTCCTTCTACTAAAAATCTTAAGAAAATCCAAAAGAATCGAAGTGAATATCAAGTAAATTTACTCAAATTCTGCACCTTTAACTAAAAATCATTAAAAAACGCAAAGAAATTTAATTTAATTTCACCAAAATTTCATCAATTTCAGCTCCATCTACTAAAAATCTTAAGAGAATTCAAAAGAAACGATGTGAATTTCAACAATATTTTCACAAATTCTGCACCTTTCACTAAAAATCATAAAAAAATTCAAAAAGATTTAATTTAATTTCACCAAAATTTTTTCAATTTCAGCACCTCCTACTAAAAATCTTAAGAAAATTCAAAAGAATCGAAGTGAATATCAAGTAAATTTACTCAAATTCTGCATCTGTATCTAAAAATCATAAAAAAATTCAAAAAGATTTAATTTAATTTCACCAAAATATCATCAATTTCAGCTCCTTCTACTAAAAATCTTATGAAAATCCAATAGAATCTAAGTGAATATCAACTAAATTTACTCAAATTCTGCATCTGTAACTAAAAATCATAAAAAAATTCAGAAAGATTTAATTTAATTTTACCACAATTTCCTTCAATTTCAGCTCCTTCTACTAAAAATCTTATGAAAATCCAAAGGAATCGAAGTGAATATCAACTAAATTTACTCAAATTCTGCATCTGTAACTAAAAATCATAAAAAAATGCAAAGAAATTTAATTTAATTTCACCAAAATATCATCAATTTCAGCTCCTTCTACTAAAAATCTGATGAAAATCCAAAAGAATCGAAGTGAATATCAAGTAAATTTACTCAAATTCTGCACCTTTCGCTAAAAATCATAAAAAAATGCAAAGAAATTTAATTTAATTTCACCAAAATATCATCAATTTCAGCTCCTTCTACTAAAAATCTTAAGAAAATCCAAACGAATCGAAGTGAATATCAAGTAAATTTACTCAAATTCTGCACCTTTCACTAAAAATCATAAAAAAATTCAAAAAGATTTAATTTAATTTTACCAACATTTCTTCAATTTCAGCTCCCCCTACTAAAAATCTTATGAAAATGCAAAAGAATCGAAGTGAATTTCAACAATATTTTCTCAAATTCTGTATCTGTAACTAAAAATCATAAAAAAATTCAAAAAGATTTAATTTAATTTCACCAAAATATCATCAATTTCAGCTCCTTCTACTAAAAATCTTATGAAAATCCAATAGAATCTAAGTGAATATCAACCAAATTTACTCAAATTCTGCATCTGTAACTAAAAATCATAAAAAAATTCAGAAAGATTTAATTTAATTTTACCACAATTTCCTTCAATTTCAGCTCCTTCTACTAAAAATCTGATGAAAATCCAAAGGAATCGAAGTGAATATCAACTAAATTTACTCAAATTCTGCATCTGTAACTAAAAATCATAAAAAAATGCAAAGAAATTTAATTTAATTTCACCAAAATATCATCAATATCAGCTCCTTCTACTAAAAATCTTATGAAAATCCAAAGGAATCGAAGTGAATATCAACTAAATTTACTCAAATTCTGCATCTGTAACTTAAAATCATAAAAAATTCATAAAGATTTATCTTATATCACCAAAATTTATTCTATTTCAGTACCTCCTACTAAAAAGCTTAAGAAAATCCAAAGGAATCTAAGTGAATATCAACTAAATTTACTCAAATTCTGCATCTGTAACTAAAAATCATAAAAAAATTCATAAAGATTTAATTTATATCACCAAAATTTTTTTAATTTCAGCACCTCCTACTAAAAATCTTAAGAAAATTCAATAGAATCGAAGTGAATTTCAACAATATTTTTTCAAATTCTGTATCTGTAACTAAAAATCATAAAAAAATTCAAAAAGATGTAATTTAATTTCACCAAAATATCATCAATTTCAGCTCCTTCTACTAAAAATCTTATGAAAATCCAAAGGAATCGAAGTGAATATCAACTAAATTTACTCAAATTCTGCATCTGTAACTAAAAATCATAAAAAAATGCAAAGAAATTTAATTTAATTTCACCGAAATATCATCAATTTCAGCTCCTTCTACTAAAAATCTTAAGAAAATCCAAAAGAATCGAAGTGAATATCAAGTAAATTTACTCAAATTCTGCACCTTTCACTAAAAATCATAAAAAAATGCAAAGAAATTTAAATTAATTTCACCAAAATATCATCAATTTCAGCTCCTTCTACTAAAAATCTTAAGAAAATCCAAAAGAATCGAAGTGAATATCAAGTAAATTTACTCAAATTCTGCACCTTTCACTAAAAATCATAAAAAAATGCAAAAAGATTTAATTTAATTTTACCAACATTTCTTCAATTTCAGCTCCTCCTACTAAAAATCTTATGAAAATGCAAAAGAATCGAAGTGAATTTCAACAATATTTTCTCAAATTCTGTATCTGTAACTAAAAATCATAAGAAAAATTCAAAAAGATTTAATTTAATTTCACCAAAATTTTTTCAATTTCAGCACCTCCTACTAAAAATCTTAAGAAAATTCAAAAGAATCGAAGTGAATATCAACTAAATTAACTCAAATTCTGCATCTGTAACTAAAAATCATAAAAAAATGCAAAGAAATTTAATTTAATTTCACCAAAATATCATCAATTTCAGCTCCTTCTACTAAAAATCTTAAGAAAATCCAAAAGAATCGAAGTGAATATCAACTAAATTTACTCAAATTCTGCATCTGTAACTAAAAATCATAAAAAATTCAGAAAGATTTAATTTAATTTTACCACAATTTCCTTCAATTTCAGCTCCTTCTACTAAAAATCTGATGAAAATCCAAAGGAATCGAAGTGAATATCAACTAAATTTACTCAAATTCTGCATCTGTAACTAAAAATCATAAAAAAATGCAAAGAAATTTAATTTAATTTCACCAAAATATCATCAATTTCAGCTCCTTCTACTAAAAATCTTAAGAAAATCCAAAGGAATCGAAGTGAATATCAACTAAATTTACTCAAATTCTGCATCTGTAACTAAAAATCATAAAAAATTCATAAAGATTTAATTTATATCACCAAAATATCATCAATTTCAGCTCCTTCTTCTAAAAATCTTATGAAAATCCAAAGAATCGAAGTGAATATCAAGTAAATTTACTCAAATTCTGCACCTTTCACTAAAAATCATAAAAAAATGCAAAGAAATTTAATTTAATTTCACCAAAATATCATCAATTTCAGCTCCTTCTACTAAAAATCTTATGAAAATCCAAAGGAATCGAAGTGAATATCAACTAAATTTACTCAAATTCTGCATCTGTAACAAAAAATCATAAAAAATTCAGAAAGATTTAATTTAATTTCACCAAAATTTCATCAATTTCAGCTCCTTCTACTAAAAATCTTAAGAAAATCCAAAAGAATCGAAGTGAATATCAAGTAAATTTACTCAAATTCTGCACCTTTAACTAAAAATCATTAAAAAATGCAAAGAAATTTAATTTAATTTCACCAAAATTTCATCAATTTCAGCTCCCTCTACTAAAAATCTTAAGAGAATTCAAAAGAAACGATGTGAATTTCAACAATATTTTCACAAATTCTGCACCTTTCACTAAAAATCATAAAAAAATTCAAAAAGATTTAATTTAATTTCACCAAAATTTTTTCAATTTCAGCACCTCCTACTAAAAATCTTAAGAAAATTCAACAGAATCGAAGTGAATATCAAGTAAATTTACTCAAATTCTGCATCTGTAACTAAAAATCATAAAAAAATTCAGAAAGATTTAATTTAATTTTACCACAATTTCCTTCAATTTCAGCTCCTCCCACTAAAAATCTTATGAAAATGCAAAAGAATCGAAGTGAATTTCAACAATATTTTCTCAAATTCTGTATCTGTAACTAAAAATCATAAAAAAATTCAAAAAGATTTAATTTAATTTCACCAAAATATTATCAATTTCAGCTCCTTCTACTAAAAATCTTATGAAAATCCAATAGAATCTAAGTGAATATCAACTAAATTTACTCAAATTCTGCATCTGTAACTAAAAATCATAAAAAAATTCAGAAAGATTTAATTTAATTTTACCACAATTTCCTTCAATTTCAGCTCCTTCTACTAAAAATCTTATGAAAATCCAAAGGAATCGAAGTGAACATCAAGTAAATTTATTCAAATTCTGCACCTTTCACTAAAAATCATAAAAAAATTCAAAAAGATTTAATTTAATTTCACCAAAATATCATCAATTTCAGCTCCTTCTACTAAAAATCTTATGAAAATCCAATAGAATCTAAGTGAATATCAACTAAATTTACTCAAATTCTGCATCTGTAACTAAAAATCATAAAAAAATTCAGAAAGATTTAATTTAATTTTACCACAATTTCCTTCAATTTCAGCTCCTCCCACTAAAAATCTTATGAAAATGCAAAAGAATCGAAGTGAATTTCAACAATATTTTCTCAAATTCTGTATCTGTAACTAAAAATCATAAAAAAATTCAAAAAGATTTAATTTAATTTCACCAAAATATTATCAATTTCAGCTCCTTCTACTAAAAATCTTATGAAAATCCAATAGAATCTAAGTGAATATCAACTAAATTTACTCAAATTCTGCATCTGTAACTAAAAATCATAAAAAAATTCAGAAAGATTTAATTTAATTTTACCACAATTTCCTTCAATTTCAGCTCCTTCTACTAAAAATCTTATGAAAATCCAAAGGAATCGAAGTGAATATCAACTAAATTTACTCAAATTCTGCATCTGTAACTAAAAATCATAAAAAAATTCAAAAAGATTTAATTTAATTTCACCAAAATATCATCAATTTCAGCTCCTTCTTCTAAAAATCTTATGAAAATCCAAAGGAATCGAAGTGAATATCAAGTAAATTTACTCAAATTCTGCATCTGTAACTAAAAATCATAAAAAAATTCAGAAAGATTTAATTTAATTTTACCACAATTTCCTTCAATTTCAGCTCCTTCTACTAAAAATCTTATGAAAATCCAAAGGAATCGAAGTGAATATCAACTAAATTTACTCAAATTCTGCATCTGTAACTAAAAATCATAAAAAAATTCAAAAAGATTTAATTTAATTTCACCTAAATATCATCAATTTCAGCTCCTTCTTCTAAAAATCTTATGAAAATCCAAAGGAATCGAAGTGAATATCAAGTAAATTTATTCAAATTCTGCACCTTTCACTAAAAATCATAAAAAAATGCAAAGAAATTTAATTTAATTTCACCAAAATATCATCAATTTCAGCTCCTTCTACTAAAAATCTTAAGAAAATCCAAAAGAATCGAAGTGAATATCAAGTAAATTTACTCAAATTCTGCACCTTTCACTAAAAATCATAAAAAAATGCAAAGAAATTTAATTTAATTTCACCAAAATATCATCAATTTCAGCTCCTTCTACTAAAAATCTTATGAAAATCCAAAGGAATCGAAGTGAATATCAACTAAATTTACTCAAATTCTGCATCTGTAACAAAAAATCATAAAAAATTCAGGAAGATTTAATTTAATTTCACCAAAATTTCATCAATTTCAGCTCCTTCTACTAAAAATCTTAAGAAAATCCAAAAGAATCGAAGTGAATATCAAGTAAATTTACTCAAATTCTGCACCTTTAACTAAAAATCATTAAAAAATGCAAAGAAATTTAATTTAATTTCACCAAAATTTCATCAATTTCAGCTCCCTCTACTAAAAATCTTAAGAGAATTCAAAAGAAACGATGTGAATTTCAACAATATTTTCACAAATTCTGCACCTTTCACTAAAAATCATAAAAAAATTCAAAAAGATTTAATTTAATTTCACCAAAATTTTTTCAATTTCAGCACCTCCTACTAAAAATCTTAAGAAAATTCAACAGAATCGAAGTGAATATCAAGTAAATTTACTCAAATTCTGCATCTGTAACTAAAAATCATAAAAAAATTCAGAAAGATTTAATTTAATTTTACCACAATTTCCTTCAATTTCAGCTCCTCCCACTAAAAATCTTATGAAAATGCAAAAGAATCGAAGTGAATTTCAACAATATTTTCTCAAATTCTGTATCTGTAACTAAAAATCATAAAAAAATTCAAAAAGATTTAATTTAATTTCACCAAAATATTATCAATTTCAGCTCCTTCTACTAAAAATCTTATGAAAATCCAATAGAATCTAAGTGAATATCAACTAAATTTACTCAAATTCTGCATCTGTAACTAAAAATCATAAAAAAATTCAGAAAGATTTAATTTAATTTTACCACAATTTCCTTCAATTTCAGCTCCTCCCACTAAAAATCTTATGAAAATGCAAAAGAATCGAAGTGAATTTCAACAATATTTTCTCAAATTCTGTATCTGTAACTAAAAATCATAAAAAAATTCAAAAAGATTTAATTTAATTTCACCAAAATTTTTTCAATTTCAGCACCTCCTACTAAAAATCTTAAGAAAATTCAACAGAATCGAAGTGAATATCAAGTAAATTTACTCAAATTCTGCATCTGTAACTAAAAATCATAAAAAAATTCAGAAAGATTTAATTTAATTTTACCACAATTTCCTTCAATTTCAGCTCCTCCCACTAAAAATCTTATGAAAATGCAAAAGAATCGAAGTGAATTTCAACAATATTTTCTCAAATTCTGTATCTGTAACTAAAAATCATAAAAAAATTCAAAAAGATTTAATTTAATTTCACCAAAATATTATCAATTTCAGCTCCTTCTACTAAAAATCTTATGAAAATCCAATAGAATCTAAGTGAATATCAACTAAATTTACTCA
Source organism: Andrena minutula (assembly GCA_929113495.1). Lineage (NCBI taxonomy): Eukaryota > Metazoa > Arthropoda > Insecta > Hymenoptera > Andrenidae > Andrena > Andrena minutula. The sequence goes on along the minus strand of CAKMYJ010000262.1, from coordinate 680,762 downwards.
AATTCTGCATCTGTAACTAAAAATCATAAAAAAATTCAGAAAGATTTAATTTAATTTTACCACAATTTCCTTCAATTTCAGCTCCTTCTACTAAAAATCTTATGAAAATCCAAAGGAATCGAAGTGAATATCAAGTAAATTTACTCAAATTCTGCATCTGTAACTAAAAATCATAAAAAAATTCAGAAAGATTTAATTTAATTTTACCACAATTTCCTTCAATTTCAGCTCCTTCTACTAAAAATCTTATGAAAATCCAAAGGAATCGAAGTGAACATCAAGTAAATTTATTCAAATTCTGCACCTTTCACTAAAAATCATAAAAAAATTCAAAAAGATTTAATTTAATTTCACCAAAATATCATCAATTTCAGCTCCTTCTACTAAAAATCTTATGAAAATCCAATAGAATCTAAGTGAATATCAACTAAATTTACTCAAATTCTGCATCTGTAACTAAAAATCATAAAAAAATTCAGAAAGATTTAATTTAATTTTACCACAATTTCCTTCAATTTCAGCTCCTCCCACTAAAAATCTTATGAAAATGCAAAAGAATCGAAGTGAATTTCAACAATATTTTCTCAAATTCTGTATCTGTAACTAAAAATCATAAAAAAATTCAAAAAGATTTAATTTAATTTCACCAAAATATTATCAATTTCAGCTCCTTCTACTAAAAATCTTATGAAAATCCAATAGAATCTAAGTGAATATCAACTAAATTTACTCAAATTCTGCATCTGTAACTAAAAATCATAAAAAAATTCAGAAAGATTTAATTTAATTTTACCACAATTTCCTTCAATTTCAGCTCCTTCTACTAAAAATCTTATGAAAATCCAAAGGAATCGAAGTGAATATCAACTAAATTTACTCAAATTCTGCATCTGTAACTAAAAATCATAAAAAAATTCAAAAAGATTTAATTTAATTTCACCAAAATATCATCAATTTCAGCTCCTTCTTCTAAAAATCTTATGAAAATCCAAAGGAATCGAAGTGAATATCAACTAAATTTACTCAAATTCTGCATATGTAACTAAAAATCATAAAAAAATGCAAAGAAATTTAATTTAATTTCACCAAAATATCATCAATTTCAGCTCCTTCTACTAAAAATCTTATGAAAATCCAAAGGAATCGAAGTGAATATCAACTAAATTTACTCAAATTCTGCATCTGTAACTAAAAATCATAAAAAAATGCAAAGAAATTTAATTTAATTTCACCAAAATATCATCAATTTCAGCTCCTTCTACTAAAAATCTTATGAAAATCCAAAGGAATCGAAGTGAATATCAACTAAATTTACTCAAATTCTGCATCTGTAACAAAAAATCATAAAAAATTCAGAAAGATTTAATTTAATTTCACCAAAATTTCATCAATTTCAGCTCCTTCTACAAAAAATCTTAAGAAAATCCAAAAGAATCGAAGTGAATATCAAGTAAATTTACTCAAATTCTGCACCTTTAACTAAAAATCATTAAAAAATGCAAAGAAATTTAATTTAATTTCACCAAAATTTCATCAATTTCAGCTCCCTCTACTAAAAATCTTATGAGAATTCAATAGAAACGATGTGAATTTCAACAATATTTTCACAAATTCTGCACCTTTCACTAAAAATCATAAAAAAATTCAAAAAGATTTAATTTAATTTCACCAAAATTTTTTCAATTTCAGCACCTCCTACTAAAAATCTTAAGAAAATTCAAAAGAATCGAAGTGAATATCAAGTAAATTTACTCAAATTCTGCATCTGTATCTAAAAATCATAAAAAAATTCAAAAAGATTTAATTTAATTTCAACAAATTATCATCAATTTCAGCTCCTTCTACTAAAAATCTTATGAAAATCCAATAGAATCTAAGTGAATATCAACTAAATTTACTCAAATTCTGCATCTGTAACTAAAAATCATAAAAAAATGCAAAGAAATTTAATTTAATTTCACCAAAATATCATCAATTTCAGCTCCTTCTACTAAAAATCTGAAGAAAATCCAAAAGAATCGAAGTGAATATCAAGTAAATTTACTCAAATTCTGCACCTTTCACTAAAAATCATAAAAAAATTCAAAAAGATTTAATTTAATTTTACCAACATTTCTTCAATTTCAGCTCCTCCTACTAAAAATCTTATGAAAATGCAAAAGAATCGAAGTGAATTTCAACAATATTTTCTCAAATTCTGTATCTGTAACTAAAAATCATAAAAAAATTCAAAAAGATTTAATTTAATTTCACCAAAATATCATCAATTTCAGCTCCTTCTACTAAAAATCTTATGAAAATCCAATAGAATCTAAGTGAATATCAACCAAATTTACTCAAATTCTGCATCTGTAACTAAAAATCATAAAAAAATTCAGAAAGATTTAATTTAATTTTACCACAATTTCCTTCAATTTCAGCTCCTTCTACTAAAAATCTGATGAAAATCCAAAGGAATCGAAGTGAATATCAACTAAATTTACTCAAATTCTGCATCTGTAACTAAAAATCATAAAAAAATGCACAGAAATTTAATTTAATTTCACCAAAATATCATCAATTTCAGCTCCTTCTACTAAAAATCTTATGAAAATCCAAAGGAATCGAAGTGAATATCAACTAAATTTACTCAAATTCTGCATCTGTAACTAAAAATCATAAAAAAATGCAAAGAAATTTAATTTAATTTCACCAAAATATCATCAATTTCAGCTCCTTCTACTAAAAATCTTAAGAAAATCCAAAAGAATCGAAGTGAATATCAAGTAAATTTACTCAAATTCTGCACCTTTCACTAAAAATCATAAAAAAATGCAAAGAAATTTAATTTAATTTCACCAAAATATCATCAATTTCAGCTCCTTCTACTAAAAATCTTATGAAAATCCAAAGGAATCGAAGTGAATATCAACTAAATTTACTCAAATTCTGCATCTGTAACAAAAAATCATAAAAAATTCAGAAAGATTTAATTTAATTTCACCAAAATTTCATCAATTTCAGCTCCTTCTACTAAAAATCTTAAGAAAATCCAAAAGAATCGAAGTGAATATCAAGTAAATTTACTCAAATTCTGCACCTTTAACTAAAAATCATTAAAAAATGCAAAGAAATTTAATTTAATTTCACCAAAATTTCATCAATTTCAGCTCCCTCTACTAAAAATCTTAAGAGAATTCAAAAGAAACGATGTGAATTTCAACAATATTTTCACAAATTCTGCACCTTTCACTAAAAATCATAAAAAAATTCAAATAGATTTAATTTAATTTCACCAAAATATCATCAATTTCAGCTCCTTCTACTAAAAATCTTATGAAAATCCAATAGAATCTAAGTGAATATCAACTAAATTTACTCAAATTCTGCATCTGTAACTAAAAATCATAAAAATATTCAGAAAGATTTAATTTAATTTTACCACAATTTCCTTCAATTTCAGCTCCTTCTACTAAAAATCTTATGAAAATCCAAAGGAATCGAAGTGAATATCAAGTAAATTTACTCAAATTCTGCATCTGTAACTAAAAATCATAAAAAAATTCAGAAAGATTTAATTTAATTTTACCACAATTTCCTTCAATTTCAGCTCCTTCTACTAAAAATCATATGAAAATCCAAAGGAATCGAAGTGAATATCAACTAAATTTACTCAAATTCTGCATCTGTAACTAAAAATCATAAAAAAATTCAAAAAGATTTAATTTAATTTCACCTAAATATCATCAATTTCAGCTCCTTCTTCTAAAAATCTTATGAAAATCCAAAGGAATCGAAGTGAATATCAACTAAATTTACTCAAATTCTGCATCTGTAACTAAAAATCATAAAAAATTCATAAAGATTTAATTTATATCACCAAAATATCATCAATTTCAGCTCCTTCTTCTAAAAATCTTATGAAAATCCAAAAGAATCGAAGTGAATATCAAGTAAATTTACTCAAATTCTGCACCTTTCACTAAAAATCATAAAAAAATGCAAAAAGATTTAATTTAATTTTACCAACATTTCTTCAATTTCAGCTCCTCCTACTAAAAATCTTATGAAAATGCAAAAGAATCGAAGTGAATTTCAACAATATTTTCTCAAATTCTGTATCTGTAACTAAAAATCATAAAAAAAATTCAAAAAGATTTAATTTAATTTCACCAAAATTTTTTCAATTTCAGCACCTCCTACTAAAAATCTTAAGAAAATTCAAAAGAATCGAAGTGAATATCAACTAAATTAACTCAAATTCTGCATCTGTAACTAAAAATCATAAAAAAATGCAAAGAAATTTAATTTAATTTCACCAAAATATCATCAATTTCAGCTCCTTCTACTAAAAATCTTAAGAAAATCCAAAAGAATCGAAGTGAATATCAACTAAATTTACTCAAATTCTGCATCTGTAACTAAAAATCATAAAAAAATTCAGAAAGATTTAATTTAATTTTACCACAATTTCCTTCAATTTCAGCTCCTTCTACTAAAAATCTTATGAAAATCCAAAGGAATCGAAGTGAATATCAAGTAAATTTACTCAAATTCTGCACCTTTCACTAAAAATCATAAAAAAATGCAAAAAGATTTAATTTAATTTTACCAACATTTCTTCAATTTCAGCTCCTCCTACTAAAAATCTTATGAAAATGCAAAAGAATCGAAGTGAATTTCAACAATATTTTCTCAAATTCTGTATCTGTAACTAAAAATCATAAGAAAAATTCAAAAAGATTTAATTTAATTTCACCAAAATTTTTTCAATTTCAGCACCTCCTACTAAAAATCTTAAGAAAATTCAAAAGAATCGAAGTGAATATCAACTAAATTAACTCAAATTCTGCATCTGTAACTAAAAATCATAAAAAAATGCAAAGAAATTTAATTTAATTTCACCAAAATATCATCAATTTCAGCTCCTTCTACTAAAAATCTTAAGAAAATCCAAAAGAATCGAAGTGAATATCAACTAAATTTACTCAAATTCTGCATCTGTAACTAAAAATCATAAAAAAATTCAGAAAGATTTAATTTAATTTTACCACAATTTCCTTCAATTTCAGCTCCTTCTACTAAAAATCTGATGAAAATCCAAAGGAATCGAAGTGAATATCAACTAAATTTACTCAAATTCTGCATCTGTAACTAAAAATCATAAAAAAATGCAAAGAAATTTAATTTAATTTCACCAAAATATCATCAATTTCAGCTCCTTCTACTAAAAATCCTATGAAAATCCAAAGGAATCGAAGTGAATATCAACTAAATTTACTCAAATTCTGCATCTGTAACTAAAAATCATAAAAAATTCATAAAGATTTAATTTATATCACCAAAATATCATCAATTTCAGCTCCTTCTTCTAAAAATCTTATGAAAATCCAAAAGAATCGAAGTGAATATCAAGTAAATTTACTCAAATTCTGCACCTTTCACTAAAAATCATAAAAAAATGCAAAGAAATTTAATTTAATTTCACCAAAATATCATCAATTTCAGCTCCTTCTAATAAAAATCTTATGAAAATCCAAAGGAATCGAAGTGAATATCAACTAAATTTACTCAAATTCTGCATCTGTAACAAAAAATCATAAAAAATTCAGATAGATTTAATTTAATTTCACCAAAATGTCATCAATTTCAGCTCCTTCTACTAAAAATCTTAAGAAAATCCAAAAGAATCGAAGTGAATATCAAGTAAATTTACTCAAATTCTGCATCTGTAACTAAAAATCATAAAAAAATTCAAATAGATTTAATTTAATTTCACCAAAATATCATCAATTTCAGCTCCTTCTACTAAAAATCTTATGAAAATCCAATAGAATCTAAGTGAATATCAACTAAATTTACTCAAATTCTGCATCTGTAACTAAAAATCATAAAAATATTCAGAAAGATTTAATTTAATTTTACCACAATTTCCTTCAATTTCAGCTCCTTCTACTAAAAATCTTATGAAAATCCAAAGGAATCGAAGTGAATATCAAGTAAATTTACTCAAATTCTGCATCTGTAACTAAAAATCATAAAAAAATTCAGAAAGATTTAATTTAATTTTACCACAATTTCCTTCAATTTCAGCTCCTTCTACTAAAAATCTTATGAAAATCCAAAGGAATCGAAGTGAATATCAACTAAATTTACTCAAATTCTGCATATGTAACTAAAAATCATAAAAAAATGTAAAGAAATTTAATTTAATTTCACCAAAATTTCATCAATTTCAGCTCCCTCTACTAAAAATCTTAAGAGAATTCAAAAGAAACGATGTGAATTTCAACAATATTTTCACAAATTCTGCACCTTTCACTAAAAATCATAAAAAAATTCAAAAAGATTTAATTTAATTTCACCAAAATTTTTTCAATTTCAGCACCTCCTACTAAAAATCTTAAGAAAATTCAACAGAATCGAAGTGAATATCAAGTAAATTTACTCAAATTCTGCATCTGTAACTAAAAATCATAAAAAAATTCAGAAAGATTCAATTTAATTTTACCACAATTTCCTTCAATTTCAGCTCCTCCCACTAAAAATCTTATGAAAATGCAAAAGAATCGAAGTGAATTTCAACAATATTTTCTCAAATTCTGTATCTGTAACTAAAAATCATAAAAAAATTCAAAAAGATTTAATTTAATTTCACCAAAATATTATCAATTTCAGCTCCTTCTACTAAAAATCTTATGAAAATCCAATAGAATCTAAGTGAATATCAACTAAATTTACTCAAATTCTGCATCTGTAACTAAAAATCATAAAAAAATTCAGAAAGATTTAATTTAATTTTACCACAATTTCCTTCAATTTCAGCTCCTTCTACTAAAAATCTTATGAAAATCCAAAGGAATCGAAGTGAACATCAAGTAAATTTATTCAAATTCTGCACCTTTCACTAAAAATCATAAAAAAATTCAAAAAGATTTAATTTAATTTCACCAAAATATCATCAATTTCAGCTCCTTCTACTAAAAATCTTATGAAAATCCAATAGAATCTAAGTGAATATCAACTAAATTTACTCAAATTCTGCATCTGTAACTAAAAATCATAAAAAAATTCAGAAAGATTTAATTTAATTTTACCACAATTTCCTTCAATTTCAGCTCCTCCCACTAAAAATCTTATGAAAATGCAAAAGAATCGAAGTGAATTTCAACAATATTTTCTCAAATTCTGTATCTGTAACTAAAAATCATAAAAAAATTCAAAAAGATTTAATTTAATTTCACCAAAATATTATCAATTTCAGCTCCTTCTACTAAAAATCTTATGAAAATCCAATAGAATCTAAGTGAATATCAACTAAATTTACTCAAATTCTGCATCTGTAACTAAAAATCATAAAAAAATTCAGAAAGATTTAATTTAATTTTACCACAATTTCCTTCAATTTCAGCTCCTTCTACTAAAAATCTTATGAAAATCCAAAGGAATCGAAGTGAATATCAACTAAATTTACTCAAATTCTGCATCTGTAACTAAAAATCATAAAAAAATTCAAAAAGATTTAATTTAATTTCACCAAAATATCATCAATTTCAGCTCCTTCTTCTAAAAATCTTATGAAAATCCAAAGGAATCGAAGTGAATATCAAGTAAATTTACTCAAATTCTGCATCTGTAACTAAAAATCATAAAAAAATTCAGAAAGATTTAATTTAATTTTACCACAATTTCCTTCAATTTCAGCTCCTTCTACTAAAAATCTGATGAAAATCCAAAGGAATCGAAGTGAATATCAACTAAATTTACTCAAATTCTGCATCTGTAACTAAAAATCATAAAAAAATTCAAAAAGATTTAATTTAATTTCACCTAAATATCATCAATTTCAGCTCCTTCTTCTAAAAATCTTATGAAAATCCAAAGGAATCGAAGTGAATATCAAGTAAATTTATTCAAATTCTGCACCTTTCACTAAAAATCATAAAAAAATGCAAAGAAATTTAATTTAATTTCACCAAAATATCATCAATTTCAGCTCCTTCTACTAAAAATCTTAAGAAAATCCAAAAGAATCGAAGTGAATATCAAGTAAATTTACTCAAATTCTGCACCTTTCACTAAAAATCATAAAAAAATGCAAAGAAATTTAATTTAATTTCACCAAAATATCATCAATTTCAGCTCCTTCTACTAAAAATCTTATGAAAATCCAAAGGAATCGAAGTGAATATCAACTAAATTTACTCAAATTCTGCATCTGTAACAAAAAATCATAAAAAATTCAGAAAGATTTAATTTAATTTCACCAAAATTTCATCAATTTCAGCTCCTTCTACTAAAAATCTTAAGAAAATCCAAAAGAATCGAAGTGAATATCAAGTAAATTTACTCAAATTCTGCACCTTTAACTAAAAATCATTAAAAAATGCAAAGAAATTTAATTTAATTTCACCAAAATTTCATCAATTTCAGCTCCCTCTACTAAAAATCTTAAGAGAATTCAAAAGAAACGATGTGAATTTCAACAATATTTTCACAAATTCTGCACCTTTCACTAAAAATCATAAAAAAATTCAAAAAGATTTAATTTAATTTCACCAAAATTTTTTCAATTTCAGCACCTCCTACTAAAAATCTTAAGAAAATTCAACAGAATCGAAGTGAATATCAAGTAAATTTACTCAAATTCTGCATCTGTAACTAAAAATCATAAAAAAATTCAGAAAGATTTAATTTAATTTTACCACAATTTCCTTCAATTTCAGCTCCTCCCACTAAAAATCTTATGAAAATGCAAAAGAATCGAAGTGAATTTCAACAATATTTTCTCAAATTCTGTATCTGTAACTAAAAATCATAAAAAAATTCAAAAAGATTTAATTTAATTTCACCAAAATATTATCAATTTCAGCTCCTTCTACTAAAAATCTTATGAAAATCCAATAGAATCTAAGTGAATATCAACTAAATTTACTCAAATTCTGCATCTGTAACTAAAAATCATAAAAAAATTCAGAAAGATTTAATATAATTTTACCACAATTTCCTTCAATTTCAGCTCCTCCCACTAAAAATCTTATGAAAATGCAAAAGAATCGAAGTGAATTTCAACAATATTTTCTCAAATTCTGTATCTGTAACTAAAAATCATAAAAAAATTCAAAAAGATTTAATTTAATTTCACCAAAATTTTTTCAATTTCAGCACCTCCTACTAAAAATCTTAAGAAAATTCAACAGAATCGAAGTGAATATCAAGTAAATTTACTCAAATTCTGCATCTGTAACTAAAAATCATAAAAAAATTCAGAAAGATTTAATTTAATTTTACCACAATTTCCTTCAATTTCAGCTCCTCCCACTAAAAATCTTATGAAAATGCAAAAGAATCGAAGTGAATTTCAACAATATTTTCTCAAATTCTGTATCTGTAACTAAAAATCATAAAAAAATTCAAAAAGATTTAATTTAATTTCACCAAAATATTATCAATTTCAGCTCCTTCTACTAAAAATCTTATGAAAATCCAATAGAATCTAAGTGAATATCAACTAAATTTACTCAAATTCTGCATCTGTAACTAAAAATCATAAAAAAATTCAGAAAGATTTAATTTAATTTTACCACAATTTCCTTCAATTTCAGCTCCTTCTACTAAAAATCTTATGAAAATCCAAAGGAATCGAAGTGAATATCAAGTAAATTTACTCAAATTCTGCATCTGTAACTAAAAATCATAAAAAAATTCAGAAAGATTTAATTTAATTTTACCACAATTTCCTTCAATTTCAGCTCCTTCTACTAAAAATCTTATGAAAATCCAAAGGAATCGAAGTGAACATCAAGTAAATTTATTCAAATTCTGCACCTTTCACTAAAAATCATAAAAAAATTCAAAAAGATTTAATTTAATTTCACCAAAATATCATCAATTTCAGCTCCTTCTACTAAAAATCTTATGAAAATCCAATAGAATCTAAGTGAATATCAACTAAATTTACTCAAATTCTGCATCTGTAACTAAAAATCATAAAAAAATTCAGAAAGATTTAATTTAATTTTACCACAATTTCCTTCAATTTCAGCTCCTCCCACTAAAAATCTTATGAAAATGCAAAAGAATCGAAGTGAATTTCAACAATATTTTCTCAAATTCTGTATCTGTAACTAAAAATCATAAAAAAATTCAAAAAGATTTAATTTAATTTCACCAAAATATTATCAATTTCAGCTCCTTCTACTAAAAATCTTATGAAAATCCAATAGAATCTAAGTGAATATCAACTAAATTTACTCAAATTCTGCATCTGTAACTAAAAATCATAAAAAAATTCAGAAAGATTTAATTTAATTTTACCACAATTTCCTTCAATTTCAGCTCCTTCTACTAAAAATCTTATGAAAATCCAAAGGAATCGAAGTGAATATCAACTAAATTTACTCAAATTCTGCATCTGTAACTAAAAATCATATAAAAATTCAAAAAGATTTAATTTAATTTCACCAAAATATCATCAATTTCAGCTCCTTCTTCTAAAAATCTTATGAAAATCCAATAGAATCTAAGTGAATATCAACTAAATTTACTCAAATTCTGCATATGTAACTAAAAATCATAAAAAAATGCAAAGAAATTTAATTTAATTTCACCAAAATATCATCAATTTCAGCTCCTTCTACTAAAAATCTTAAGAAAATCCAAAAGAATCGAAGTGAATATCAAGTAAATTTACTCAAATTCTGCACCTTTCACTAAAAATCATAAAAAAAATGCAAAGAAATTTAATTTAATTTCACCAAAATATCATCAATTTCAGCTCCTTCTACTAAAAATCTTATGAAAATCCAAAGGAATCGAAGTGAATATCAACTAAATTTACTCAAATTCTGCATCTGTAACAAAAAATCATAAAAAATTCAGAAAGATTTAATTTAATTTCACCAAAATTTCATCAATTTCAGCTCCTTCTACTAAAAATCTTAAGAAAATCCAAAAGAATCGAAGTGAATATCAAGTAAATTTACTCAAATTCTGCACCTTTAACTAAAAATCATTAAAAAATGCACAGAAATTTAATTTAATTTCACCAAAATATCATCAATTTCAGCTCCTTCTACTAAAAATCTTAAGAAAATCCAAAAGAATCGAAGTGAATATCAACTAAATTTACTCAAATTCTGCATCTGTAACTAAAAATCATAAAAAAATGCAAAGAAATTTAATTTAATTTCACCAAAATATCATCAATTTCAGCTCCTTCTACTAAAAATCTGAAGAAAATCCAAAAGAATCGAAGTGAATATCAAGTAAATTTACTCAAATTCTGCACCTTTCACTAAAAATCATAAAAAAATTCAAAAAGATTTAATTTAATTTTACCAACATTTCTTCAATTTCAGCTCCTCCTACTAAAAATCTTATGAAAATGCAAAAGAATCGAAGTGAATTTCAACAATATTTTCTCAAATTCTGTATCTGTAACTAAAAATCATAAAAAAATTCAAAAAGATTTAATTTAATTTCACCAAAATATCATCAATTTCAGCTCCTTCTACTAAAAATCTTATGAAAATCCAATAGAATCTAAGTGAATATCAACTAAATTTACTCAAATTCTGCATCTGTAACTAAAAATCATAAAAAAATTCAGAAAGATTTAATTTAATTTTACCACAATTTCCTTCAATTTCAGCTCCTTCTACTAAAAATCTGATGAAAATCCAAAGGAATCGAAGTGAATATCAACTAAATTTACTCAAATTCTGCATCTGTAACTAAAAATCATAAAAAAATGCACAGAAATTTAATTTAATTTCACCAAAATATCATCAATTTCAGCTCCTTCTACTAAAAATCTTATGAAAATCCAAAGGAATCGAAGTGAATATCAACTAAATTTACTCAAATTCTGCATCTGTAACTAAAAATCATAAAAAAATGCAAAGAAATTTAATTTAATTTCACCAAAATATCATCAATTTCAGCTCCTTCTACTAAAAATCTTAAGAAAATCCAAAAGAATCGAAGTGAATATCAAGTAAATTTACTCAAATTCTGCACCTTTCACTAAAAATCATAAAAAAATGCAAAGAAATTTAATTTAATTTCACCAAAATATCATCAATTTCAGCTCCTTCTACTAAAAATCTTATGAAAATCCAAAGGAATCGAAGTGAATATCAACTAAATTTACTCAAATTCTGCATCTGTAACAAAAAATCATAAAAAATTCAGAAAGATTTAATTTAATTTCACCAAAATTTCATCAATTTCAGCTCCTTCTACTAAAAATCTTAAGAAAATCCAAAAGAATCGAAGTGAATATCAAGTAAATTTACTCAAATTCTGCACCTTTAACTAAAAATCATTAAAAAATGCAAAGAAATTTAATTTAATTTCACCAAAATTTCATCAATTTCAGCTCCCTCTACTAAAAATCTTAAGAGAATTCAAAAGAAACGATGTGAATTTCAACAATATTTTCACAAATTCTGCACCTTTCACTAAAAATCATAAAAAAATTCAAATAGATTTAATTTAATTTCACCAAAATATCATCAATTTCAGCTCCTTCTACTAAAAATCTTATGAAAATCCAATAGAATCTAAGTGAATATCAACTAAATTTACTCAAATTCTGCATCTGTAACTAAAAATCATAAAAATATTCAGAAAGATTTAATTTAATTTTACCACAATTTCCTTCAATTTCAGCTCCTTCTACTAAAAATCTTATGAAAATCCAAAGGAATCGAAGTGAATATCAAGTAAATTTACTCAAATTCTGCATCTGTAACTAAAAATCATAAAAAAATTCAGAAAGATTTAATTTAATTTTACCACAATTTCCTTCAATTTCAGCTCCTTCTACTAAAAATCTTATGAAAATCCAAAGGAATCGAAGTGAATATCAACTAAATTTACTCAAATTCTGCATCTGTAACTAAAAATCATAAAAAAATTCAAAAAGATTTAATTTAATTTCACCTAAATATCATCAATTTCAGCTCCTTCTTCTAAAAATCTTATGAAAATCCAAAGGAATCGAAGTGAATATCAACTAAATTTACTCAAATTCTGCATCTGTAACTAAAAATCATAAAAAATTCATAAAGATTTAATTTATATCACCAAAATATCATCAATTTCAGCTCCTTCTTCTAAAAATCTTATGAAAATCCAAAAGAATCGAAGTGAATATCAAGTAAATTTACTCAAATTCTGCACCTTTCACTAAAAATCATAAAAAAATGCAAAAAGATTTAATTTAATTTTACCAACATTTCTTCAATTTCAGCTCCTCCTACTAAAAATCTTATGAAAATGCAAAAGAATCGAAGTAAATTTCAACAATATTTTCTCAAATTCTGTATCTGTAACTAAAAATCATAAAAAAAATTCAAAAAGATTTAATTTAATTTCACCAAAATTCTTTCAATTTCAGCACCTCCTACTAAAAATCTTAAGAAAATTCAAAAGAATCGAAGTGAATATCAACTAAATTAACTCAAATTCTGCATCTGTAACTAAAAATCATAAAAAAATGCAAAGAAATTTAATTTAATTTCACCAAAATATCATCAATTTCAGCTCCTTCTACTAAAAATCTTAAGAAAATCCAAAAGAATCGAAGTGAATATCAACTAAATTTACTCAAATTCTGCATCTGTAACTAAAAATCATAAAAAAATTCAGAAAGATTTAATTTAATTTTACCACAATTTCCTTCAATTTCAGCTCCTTCTACTAAAAATCTTATGAAAATCCAAAGGAATCGAAGTGAATATCAAGTAAATTTACTCAAATTCTGCACCTTTCACTAAAAATCATAAAAAAATGCAAAAAGATTTAATTTAATTTTACCAACATTTCTTCAATTTCAGCTCCTCCTACTAAAAATCTTATGAAAATGCAAAAGAATCGAAGTGAATTTCAACAATATTTTCTCAAATTCTGTATCTGTAACTAAAAATCATAAGAAAAATTCAAAAAGATTTAATTTAATTTCACCAAAATTTTTTCAATTTCAGCACCTCCTACTAAAAATCTTAAGAAAATTCAAAAGAATCGAAGTGAATATCAACTAAATTAACTCAAATTCTGCATCTGTAACTAAAAATCATAAAAAAATGCAAAGAAATTTAATTTAATTTCACCAAAATATCATCAATTTCAGCTCCTTCTACTAAAAATCTTAAGAAAATCCAAAAGAATCGAAGTGAATATCAACTAAATTTACTCAAATTCTGCATCTATAACTAAAAATCATAAAAAAATTCAGAAAGATTTAATTTAATTTTACCACAATTTCCTTCAATTTCAGCTCCTTCTACTAAAAATCTGATGAAAATCCAAAGGAATCGAAGTGAATATCAACTAAATTTACTCAAATTCTGCATCTGTAACTAAAAATCATAAAAAAATGCAAAGAAATTTAATTTAATTTCACCAAAATATCATCAATTTCAGCTCCTTCTACTAAAAATCTTATGAAAATCCAAAGGAATCGAAGTGAATATCAACTAAATTTACTCAAATTCTGCATCTGTAACTAAAAATCATAAAAAATTCATAAAGATTTAATTTATATCACCAAAATATCATCAATTTCAGCTCCTTCTTCTAAAAATCTTATGAAAATCCAAATGAATCGAAGTGAATATCAAGTAAATTTACTCAAATTCTGCACCTTTAACTAAAAATCATAAAAAAATGCAAAGAAATTTAATTTAATTTCACCAAAATATCATCAATTTCAGCTCCTTCTAATAAAAATCTTATGAAAATCCAAAGGAATCGAAGTGAATATCAACTAAATTTACTCAAATTCTGCATCTGTAACAAAAAATCATAAAAAATTCAGATAGATTTAATTTAATTTCACCAAAATGTCATCAATTTCAGCTCCTTCTACTAAAAATCTTAAGAAAATCCAAAAGAATCGAAGTGAATATCAAGTAAATTTACTCAAATTCTGCATCTGTAACTAAAAATCATAAAAAAATTCAAATAGATTTAATTTAATTTCACCAAAATATCATCAATTTCAGCTCCTTCTACTAAAAATCTTATGAAAATCCAAAGGAATCGAAGTGAATATCAAGTAAATTTACTCAAATTCTGCATCTGTAACTAAAAATCATAAAAAAATTCAGAAAGATTTAATTTAATTTTACCACAATTTCCTTCAATTTCAGCTCCTTCTACTAAAAATCTTATGAAAATCCAAAGGAATCGAAGTGAACATCAAGTAAATTTATTCAAATTCTGCACCTTTCACTAAAAATCATAAAAAAATTCAAAAAGATTTAATTTAATTTCACCAAAATATCATCAATTTCAGCTCCTTCTACTAAAAATCTTATGAAAATCCAATAGAATCTAAGTGAATATCAACTAAATTTACTCAAATTCTGCATCTGTAACTAAAAATCATAAAAAAATTCAGAAAGATTTAATTTAATTTTACCACAATTTCCTTCAATTTCAGCTCCTCCCACTAAAAATCTTATGAAAATGCAAAAGAATCGAAGTGAATTTCAACAATATTTTCTCAAATTCTGTATCTGTAACTAAAAATCATAAAAAAATTCAAAAAGATTTAATTTAATTTCACCAAAATATTATCAATTTCAGCTCCTTCTACTAAAAATCTTATGAAAATCCAATAGAATCTAAGTGAATATCAACTAAATTTACTCAAATTCTGCATCTGTAACTAAAAATCATAAAAAAATTCAGAAAGATTTAATTTAATTTTACCACAATTTCCTTCAATTTCAGCTCCTTCTACTAAAAATCTTATGAAAATCCAAAGGAATCGAAGTGAATATCAACTAAATTTACTCAAATTCTGCATCTGTAACTAAAAATCATAAAAAAATTCAAAAAGATTTAATTTAATTTCACCAAAATATCATCAATTTCAGCTCCTTCTTCTAAAAATCTTATGAAAATCCAAAGGAATCGAAGTGAATATCAACTAAATTTACTCAAATTCTGCATATGTAACTAAAAATCATAAAAAAATGCAAAGAAATTTAATTTAATTTCACCAAAATATCATCAATTTCAGCTCCTTCTACTAAAAATCTTAAGAAAATCCAAAAGAATCGAAGTGAATATCAAGTAAATTTACTCAAATTCTGCACCTTTCACTAAAAATCATAAAAAAATGCAAAGAAATTTAATTTAATTTCACCAAAATATCATCAATTTCAGCTCCTTCTGCTAAAAATCTTATGAAAATCCAAAGGAATCGAAGTGAATATCAACTAAATTTACTCAAATTCTGCATCTGTAACAAAAAATCATAAAAAATTCAGAAAGATTTAATTTAATTTCACCAAAATTTCATCAATTTCAGCTCCTTCTACTAAAAATCTTAAGAAAATCCAAAAGAATCGAAGTGAATATCAAGTAAATTTACTCAAATTCTGCACCTTTAACTAAAAATCATTAAAAAATGCAAAGAAATTTAATTTAATTTCACCAAAATTTCATCAATTTCAGCTCCCTCTACTAAAAATCTTATGAGAATTCAATAGAAACGATGTGAATTTCAACAATATTTTCACAAATTCTGCACCTTTCACTAAAAATCATAAAAAAATTCAAAAAGATTTAATTTAATTTCACCAAAATTTTTTCAATTTCAGCACCTCCTACTAAAAATCTTAAGAAAATTCAAAAGAATCGAAGTGAATATCAAGTAAATTTACTCAAATTCTGCATCTGTATCTAAAAATCATAAAAAAATTCAAAAAGATTTAATTTAATTTCACCAAATTATCATCAATTTCAGCTCCTTCTACTAAAAATCTTATGAAAATCCAATAGAATCTAAGTGAATATCAACTAAATTTACTCAAATTCTGCATCTGTAACTAAAAATCATAAAAAAATGCAAAGAAATTTAATTTAATTTCACCAAAATATCATCAATTTCAGCTCCTTCTACTAAAAATCTGAAGAAAATCCAAAAGAATCGAAGTGAATATCAAGTAAATTTACTCAAATTCTGCACCTTTCACTAAAAATCATAAAAAAATTCAAAAAGATTTAATTTAATTTTACCAACATTTCTTCAGTTTCAGCTCCTCCTACTAAAAATCTTATGAAAATGCAAAAGAATCGAAGTGAATTTCAACAATATTTTCTCAAATTCTGTATCTGTAACTAAAAATCATAAAAAAATTCAAAAAGATTTAATTTAATTTCACCAAAATATCATCAATTTCAGCTCCTTCTACTAAAAATCTTATGAAAATCCAATAGAATCTAAGTGAATATCAACCAAATTTACTCAAATTCTGCATCTGTAACTAAAAATCATAAAAAAATTCAGAAAGATTTAATTTAATTTTACCACAATTTCCTTCAATTTCAGCTCCTTCTACTAAAAATCTGATGAAAATCCAAAGGAATCGAAGTGAATATCAACTAAATTTACTCAAATTCTGCATCTGTAACTAAAAATCATAAAAAAATTCACAGAAATTTAATTTAATTTCACCAAAATATCATCAATTTCAGCTCCTTCTACTAAAAATCTTATGAAAATCCAAAGGAATCGAAGTGAATATCAACTAAATTTACTCAAATTCTGCATCTGTAACAAAAAATCATAAAAAATTCAGAAAGATTTAATTTAATTTCACCAAAATTTCATCAATTTCAGCTCCTTCTACTAAAAATCTTAAGAAAATCCAAAAGAATCGAAGTGAATATCAAGTAAATTTACTCAAATTCTGCACCTTTAACTAAAAATCATTAAAAAATGCAAAGAAATTTAATTTAATTTCACCAAAATTTCATCAATTTCAGCTCCCTCTACTAAAAATCTTAAGAGAATTCAAAAGAAACGATGTGAATTTCAACAATATTTTCACAAATTCTGCACCTTTCACTAAAAATCATAAAAAAATTCAAATAGATTTAATTTAATTTCACCAAAATATCATCAATTTCAGCTCCTTCTACTAAAAATCTTATGAAAATCCAATAGAATCTAAGTGAATATCAACTAAATTTACTCAAATTCTGCATCTGTAACTAAAAATCATAAAAATATTCAGAAAGATTTAATTTAATTTTACCACAATTTCCTTCAATTTCAGCTCCTTCTACTAAAAATCTTATGAAAATCCAAAGGAATCGAAGTGAATATCAAGTAAATTTACTCAAATTCTGCATCTGTAACTAAAAATCATAAAAAAATTCAGAAAGATTTAATTTAATTTTACCACAATTTCCTTCAATTTCAGCTCCTTCTACTAAAAATCTTATGAAAATCCAAAGGAATCGAAGTGAATATCAACTAAATTTACTCAAATTCTGCATCTGTAACTAAAAATCATAAAAAAATTCAAAAAGATTTAATTTAATTTCACCTAAATATCATCAATTTCAGCTCCTTCTTCTAAAAATCTTATGAAAATCCAAAGGAATCGAAGTGAATATCAACTAAATTTACTCAAATTCTGCATCTGTAACTAAAAATCATAAAAAATTCATAAAGATTTAATTTATATCACCAAAATATCATCAATTTCAGCTCCTTCTTCTAAAAATCTTATGAAAATCCAAAAGAATCGAAGTGAATATCAAGTAAATTTACTCAAATTCTGCACCTTTCACTAAAAATCATAAAAAAATGCAAAAAGATTTAATTTAATTTTACCAACATTTCTTCAATTTCAGCTCCTCCTACTAAAAATCTTGTTACGAGCCGGGGCTGCGGCAACGCGAGAGGCCGGCGAGAGGGGTATTTCCCCAGGAATACGGATATGAATTTGTTAGTTAGGTGCGCGGACGAACCTGATGCGAAATCAGGGAGCCGCTAGGATTATTGACGGCGAGGACGAACCTGATGCGAAATCAGGGAGCCTCTAGGAATGGAGTCAGATACGGACGAACCTGATGCGTAATCAGGGAGCCGTAGGAGGGTGAAACGTCGTGAACGAACCCGATGCGAAATCGGGGAGTCACTAGGATAAAGTTCACAGACGAACCTGGTGCGAAACCAGGGAGCTGCTAGGAGGTTGGATTATTCACAGACGAACCTGATGCGAAATCAGGGAGCTGTTCGGTAGTTGGTAGATTTTCAGACGAACCTGATGCGAAATCAGGGAGCTGTAGGATACGGACGAACCTGATGCGAAATCAGGGAGCCGTAGGAAGGGTTAGGTTTCGTGGACGAACCTGATGCGAAATCAGGGAGCCACTGGGTTGGTGAAGATGATTTGTTTTGGTAAAGAGGTGCGAACGAACCCAATGCTAAATCGGGGAGTCGCGGGAAATGTTAGTAATGCCTCGTAACTCTTAATTTGATACAACTCGAGCGGTAAAGTTGTATCTGTGGGTGAGTGCTACTAATATTATAAGGATCGCTGGGTAAAAGATAGGTTTAACGAAATCGACTCGATTTACAAGTGAACACCATAAGTATATTGAGCAAACAATTGTTACAAATGTAAGTGTCGCGAGTAGTTAAATAAATAGAAATTGTGTTTTACCACTAGATGCACGGTGTTGACGCACTGGCGATGCGGGGCGTACGAGTGGATATTTTGAAGTTACAAATAGAATATAAACCGAACTCGCGGATTCTACAAGATTAACTTTGATTCCGACAGAGACTTTAGCCTGATCGAACTGAATCTAACCAACTCTGTACGAGCGTGACACGACGTGACGTTACGCGTGACTCTATAGCTATTAACCAACGAGGGTAGAAACCGAAGGGTTTATATAGTACCAAAAATGAGTGGGGATGTGTTAGGAATTTCCATATAAGGAAATCATTCGGGGTCGTCGACGTGTCACTCCCGTTCTCACGGTCGCGATGCAGATGGTAGAGATCTTGACCTCCATTAGTGGGGGTTGATAAGCGGAAGGCTTTTAGGGCGTTTTCCCTTCGCAGACGCGAGCTCGAAAGACGGTTGAGAGCGACGTATGGGAAAATTCCACATACGTAACATCTCCCCCCTAAGACAAAACATCGCGATTCTCGTGATGCTTTTCAGGAGAAGGAAAAACGCCCTACAAATCCTTTCGTAAGTGAATGTGTGAAAGAAATTGTCGGGTGTAGTGTAATGTAATGTAGTGTACTTATCGCTAGATGTTGCGGGGTGTACGAATTGTAGTTATCGCTGGGCACTACGTAGCCGATCTGCAGCCAGTCCTTGATGAAGTCCAGTGATGGTTGTCCGGGTAGCCGTTCGAGCATCAGCGTGGCTGTGATGCCATCTGTTGTGTTCCCCATCAGCATCTCCGTACAGGTTGTTGTTTGTAGAGGCGGCGATTGGAAGGGTAGAGTGCCCCTCAGGTAGACTCTCACTGCTTGCCAAGGTATGTCTCGGTTGCAAGGTGATAATGACCATATTTGGGCATACGGTAGGCTTATCGTTGTGCCGAGGACGGAAAATAATTTAGATTATCTGAGGCTATATTCCGAATATTAGTCATGTGTGTTATTAATTCTACTAAGTAGTCTCCAAATGACTTTAATTTTTCGCCACTTGGAAAAGAGCTTGGTTCTCGAGCTGGCTTTCCGAAGATTAATTCGTATGGGGTGAAATTAGTTGCTTCATGAACGGATGTGTTGTAAGAGAACATTGCGAATGGTATCAATAAATCCCAGTCTTCATAACTATCCATGTAATGCTTGAGGTATTCGGTGAGGACGATGTGACTTCGTTCCAGAGATCCATTGGTTTGTGGTCTATATCCCGAGGTTGTGATTTGTTTGATTTTAAATATTTCAGATAGATTGGTCATAAGTGTTCCGATGAAGCTAGTGCCCTTGTCCGTTAATATTGCGCGAGGTGTACCGTAAACTGCGATGAAATGTCTAGCGAAAGCATCTGCAATTGTAGCAGCTCGAATGTTGGGTATTGCCACGGCTACGCAATATTTCGTTAGATTATCTTGAATGGTGAGAATATGTCTGTTTCCACTGGGTGTAATTGGTAAAGGTCCTACTGTATCTAAGGAAATTTTGTCGAAGGCTCCTATAGGTGTGTCAGTGATCAACATCGGCTGTCGAGTTTTCGCTCGGACTAACTTTTGTTCTTGACAACTTTGGCATCTTCGGATGTAGTCTTGAATGTCGTTGCGCATTTGTGACCAATGGAATTTTGATCGAATGCGTTTGTACGTCTTAGTTACTCCTTTATGTCCTCCAATTAAACTGTCATGAGCCTCGCAGATGATGTGCTGTCTATCCTCTTCGGATGGTGTAGTGATGGTACAGTTGCATAGAATAATCTGCAAGCCTGTTCCTATGAAAACCTCTTCTAATATCTTGACGAATTCATTGGATGGTATTTTATGAAGATCCCCCGTGGCAGAAATTCGAAATGATTTAATCTGATTCTGATCTAAGGTGAGTCGAAGAGTTTTCAGTCCATTGAGCACATCTACTCTTTTAATATTATCAAAGAAATTGTCTGAGATTATTATACTGAAAGTTTTAAATAATCCATTGTCTGTAGTTATCACCTGTCCCTTTTTTGGTTGTGTTGCTAGAAGATTTGGTTTGTTAATCACCTCAGTGTCTAGTAATAATTTTCCAACGGGGTTTACTAAATTGCAGTCGGCAGAAATGAAGTGTACGTAATGTCCTTCTTCAGCGGTAAAAGTATTTGAAGAAACGATAATTTTATGTGGTTGGTCTAGTGGGATCCCTTCCAGATCGTCAAGGTCGTTTGAATTCTCAGTGTCGGTAGTGACAAATGGGTAAGGGTCGAGCGTGCGGTCAAAGACCCTAGGTTGAGTTGACCTGCTGTCAGGTGTTTGTCCTACACTTGCTTCGGTTGTATCTCCTGCAGGTAGCTGGTTTATTGAGGGTTGTAAAGGTTCTTCCATGACTTCCGATGATACTTGCGGGGTACTGAGTAAATCTAGTTGTACGTTCCTTGCATTTTCTATTACAGTATTTTCGAGCGGCTCCTCAAAGGATATCAAATTGTCAAAGACAGTCTGGTCCTTATCTAAAGGAATTATTTGAGTGGAGTTTGCTGCGGGCGAAAAACTGTTTATGGTTTCCTGGCGTTCATCTGGCATGGTTACCTCTTGAGATAAGCTGGGAAAAGATCGGTTCTTATGTATTATTGGGGAATGTTGAACGTTCCCACGTGCGGTTTCTTCTATTTCATCTGAGCTGCTGCTTGTCTCTCGATACTTGGGTCGAATTTCTCTATCTCGTCGTAACTGTCGTATGCGATGTCCGATGGTTTCGACGTTGGCGTCTGTTTTCGGTATCTGGGCTTTGAAGTCGGGGTCCTGGAGCTCTCGTGGAATAAGAGGTAGGCATGCAGACGGAGGGTTGCGGGATAATGCGTCTGCGTTCTTATTCGTCTTTCCAGATTTATGGACAACCTGGTACTCGTATTCTAAAAGTCGGAGCTTCCACTTCATAAGTCTAGAAGTTGGATCCTTGACAGAATGTAACCAGACCAGTGGTCTGTGATCTGTAACGAGGGTAAATGGAGTTCCGTAGATGTAAGGCCTGAAGTATCTTACGGCGTAAACCATGGCCAAACATTCCTTTTCCGTAGCTGAATAATTCTTCTCAGGTTTATTTAGGCTGCGAGATGCGTAGGCAATCGGCAGGTCGTTTCCTATCTCTCCTTGACTGAGTACAGCTCCAATAGCGTAATCAGATGCATCTGTCGTTACAATGAAAGGTTTACTGAAATCTGGGTACTGCAATATGGGTTGTTGACAAAGTTCGCTACGCAATTGCTTAAAACTCTGGTCTTGTTCTTCTGTCCATTTGAATTTGATACCTTTTCCTAGTAAATTGATTAAAGGCTTAGCTTTTGTGGTGAAATTAGGTACGAATCTTCGATAATATCCTACAAGTCCCAAGAATTGTTGAATGTTCTTCTGCGATGTGGGTGTTGGAAAATCTTGAACAGATTTTAATTTCCTAGGGTCAGGTCTTACTCCTTCCTTTGAAATAATGTGTCCAAGGTACGCCACTTCCTTTCGCAAGAATTGACATTTGTTGGTCTGGAGGGTTAATCCATGCTCTCGAAGGCGGTTCAACAATTTTTTGACTTTGATATTATGTTCCTGTAACGATGATGCGTAAATCACTATGTCATCCAAGTAGACGAAGAGGTCTGTTCCTTGAAGTCCAGTGAGTGCTTGATCCATCAGGCGTTGAAAGGTGGGTGGTGCATTCTTTAATCCGAAAGGCATTCGAGTGAATTCGTAATGTCCATTTGGAGTAGTGAATGCTGTTTTTGCTCTATCTTTCGGATCCATCTCTATTTGGTGAAATCCACTGGCAAGATCAAAGACTGAAAAATATTTAGCTCCTCCTAATCGATCTAATATCTCCGTGATTTGAGGTAATGGGTACTTATCGGAAATAGTTATATCGTTGAGGCCACGGAAATCTATTACCAGACGCGAACGCTTCACTCCGTTCTCATCTTCTTTCTTCGGTACGATCCATAAAGGTGAATTGTATGGAGATTTTGAAGGTGTAATTATACCATTTGATAATAACGCGCTGATTTGTTTCTGAATTTCCTTTTGATGTATGAGAGGATAACGATATTGTCTTGTATTGATTGGAATATCGTTGGATGTATGGATTGAATGTTTAAAGTCGCGGGCCTTTCCGAGTTTATCTCCAGGAAGATAAAAGCGATCGGGGAAATCTCTAACTAAATTAGTAACGAAATCTAGTTCCTCCTTGTTCAAATGTTTGGTGTTTAAGGTTTCTAAAATTTTTTGTATTCTATCTTCGTTTGTTTTGAATTTTGACGGGTGTTCTACAGATGGGTGAAAATCTTCATCTGACGAACTGAAGATATCGAATGGCTCTAATGTTTGTGGTTCTATCTCTACGTCTAGGGGTATATCGCTGGTATTTGTTGCCATAACGTAGCATTTTCCCTTATTATTTCTTACAACTGCTTCCCCTATGTAAAGATGTTCGAGGGTCTTGATACGTGGTAAATATCCTTCCTTCATCCTGGGGTTTGCTATTGTTATAGCAATCTGTTGCGACGTCCTAGGTTCGATATGATGTTTAGTCGACGTCAGTAGTACTTTTGTTTGAGGTATGTCTTGATAATTTGAAAAACGTAAAGGTCGGGTTGGTTTATTCTTCAAAACTAAAGTCTTATGATAATAGGAAATTTCGGCCTCCTCTTGTTTTAAAAATGGGCTTCCTATAAGTCCATCTGCTTCTATTGCAAGCTCTTTTACTACATAGAAAAGTGCGGGAGCTTCGTGGATATGAAGAATTGTTGTTCCCAAAGTATGAATTGGATTAGTAGTAATTCCGGTTAATTCGATTTCTTCCCGAGAGTTTATCGCGGCTTTTTCTCCCAGGGCGTTAATGACTACTAAATTAACGGATGCTCCACCATCGATTAAGAATTCTCCCGTTCCTGACTCCAGTTCTGGAACCTTGATGTTGATGCGTGGGGCAGGTGCTTCCTTGATGAGAGTTCCTCCTCGAAGCGGACTGTCCTTTGGCGAGCTTCCTTGTTTCCGCTCATCGTGTCGCCTATACGTTGAGCGCGATCGAAGTTTAAAGACTTGTTTGATTCAACGGACGAATCTCGCGAGTCTCGTCTATATCTCGGACTACGCGGTTGTTTCCTACAGGATTTTCCGTCATGTCCGGCTGTACCGCAATGCCAACAATATAAACTCGGCTTACGATCTTTATCGGGATTTTTTAAAATAGAATAATGCTTTTCTCCATCATCTGCGTACGATGAGTCGGAGCGATAAGAAGGCGATTTCGAGGGGCTCCGGTGACGCAAAGTCCAGGCCGTCGTGCGTGTTCGTCCTTCTCGGTCCTCTTCAAAAGCAGACGTTCTTGTAAACCGATCCCTATTCTGGTCGTATCTACTCGGAGAGTGTGGGTATGACACTTCACGGTCGTGCCGACGAGAATCTTCGGCGTAATGATCTCGGCGAGACCACCTAGAGGGTGATTCATTACGGGGCGACTGTCGCCGATTCCTTAATTTTCTGTCTATCTGTAGCACGGCGTCGTAAGCTTCTTCAAGTGTTTTAATGTCTTGACTCTGAGCCGACACTTTCCAAGAAATTCGATCCGGTAAACCATCGATGAAGTTTTCCCTAACGTCTTTTTCCATTTCTTTGACGAAATCTTCAGCGTGATCCAGATACCTTTCCCGAATAGCTCCGCGCGCACAATAAACGAGATGACTAGTCCTGTCGACGTACTGTCGCAGACTTTCTCCTTCGCGAATGCTTAATTTCGCGATTTCAACTTGAAAATATGACAAACTTCTTCCCGGCGCGAATCTCTTTTTCAAATGTTGGACTAATAACTTAATAGACTCGAATTTATGCTCTAACGTGCACCTGCGTGCTGGACCGATCAGTTTCGTTAAAATTATTGCAAGATACTCGGCTTCCGTATCCTTAGGAATCAAAGTTAACCCGTCTTCCACATTTTGTACGAAGCGCGACAAGGTTGGACTTTCACCGTCGAATGTTGGAATTGACATAGTAATATTCTGTATACATGTCCGTTGCGTCAAAAGCGACATTGAGTTTGCAATTGAAACTGTCAGGTTCATTATGTCGTTAGAAGAAACGTTCGCCTGTGTAGTTGCCATGTTAAAATAAATAAGTGACTTGACTAGAGAAAACTAGTATATCGTCGATAATAAATTACGAGTGATTTAACGTATTTAAAAACCCAAATTTTTACAGCGATTCTAATGCAGTAGCATCCCACCGCTGTCACCAGTTCTGTTACGAGCCGGGGCTGCGGCAACGCGAGAGGCCGGCGAGAGGGGTATTTCCCCAGGAATACGGATATGAATTTGTTAGTTAGGTGCGCGGACGAACCTGATGCGAAATCAGGGAGCCGCTAGGATTATTGACGGCGAGGACGAACCTGATGCGAAATCAGGGAGCCTCTAGGAATGGAGTCAGATACGGACGAACCTGATGCGTAATCAGGGAGCCGTAGGAGGGTGAAACGTCGTGAACGAACCCGATGCGAAATCGGGGAGTCACTAGGATAAAGTTCACAGACGAACCTGGTGCGAAACCAGGGAGCTGCTAGGAGGTTGGATTATTCACAGACGAACCTGATGCGAAATCAGGGAGCTGTTCGGAAGTAGGTAGATTTACAGACGAACCTGATGCGAAATCAGGGAGCTGTAGGATACGGACGAACCTGATGCGAAATCAGGGAGCCGTAGGAAGGGTTAGGTTTCGTGGACGAACCTGATGCGAAATCAGGGAGCCACTGGGTTGGTGAAGATGATTTGTTTTGGTAAAGAGGTGCGAACGAACCCAATGCTAAATCGGGGAGTCGCGGGAAATGTTAGTAATGCCTCGTAACTCTTAATTTGATACAACTCGAGCGGTAAAGTTGTATCTGTGGGTGAGTGCTACTAATATTATAAGGATCGCTGGGTAAAAGATAGGTTTAACGAAATCGACTCGATTTACAAGTGAACACCATAAGTATATTGAGCAAACAATTGTTACAAATGTAAGTGTCGCGAGTAGTTAAATAAATAGAAATTGTGTTTTACCACTAGATGCACGGTGTTGACGCACTGGCGATGCGGGGCGTACGAGTGGATATTTTGAAGTTACAAATAGAATATAAACCGAACTCGCGGATTCTACAAGATTAACTTTGATTCCGACAGAGACTTTAGCCTGATCGAACTGAATCTAACCAACTCTGTACGAGCGTGACACGACGTGACGTTACGCGTGACTCTATAGCTATTAACCAACGAGGGTAGAAACCGAAGGGTTTATATAGTACCAAAAATGAGTGGGGATGTGTTAGGAATTTCCATATAAGGAAATCATTCGGGGTCGTCGACGTGTCACTCCCGTTCTCACGGTCGCGATGCAGATGGTAGAGATCTTGACCTCCATTAGTGGGGGTTGATAAGCGGAAGGCTTTTAGGGCGTTTTCCCTTCGCAGACGCGAGCTCGAAAGACGGTTGAGAGCGACGTATGGGAAAATTCCACATACGTAACAATCTTATGAAAATGCAAAAGAATCGAAGTGAATTTCAACAATATTTTCTCAAATTCTGTATCTGTAACTAAAAATCATAAAAAAAATTCAAAAAGATTTAATTTAATTTCACCAAAATTTTTTCAATTTCAGCACCTCCTACTAAAAATCTTAAGAAAATTCAAAAGAATCGAAGTGAATATCAACTAAATTAACTCAAATTCTGCATCTGTAACTAAAAATCATAAAAAAATGCAAAGAAATTTAATTTAATTTCACCAAAATATCATCAATTTCAGCTCCTTCTACTAAAAATCTTAAGAAAATCCAAAAGAATCGAAGTGAATATCAACTAAATTTACTCAAATTCTGCATCTGTAACTAAAAATCATAAAAAAATTCAGAAAGATTTAATTTAATTTTACCACAATTTCCTTCAATTTCAGCTCCTTCTACTAAAAATCTTATGAAAATCCAAAGGAATCGAAGTGAATATCAAGTAAATTTACTCAAATTCTGCACCTTTCACTAAAAATCATAAAAAAATGCAAAAAGATTTAATTTAATTTTACCAACATTTCTTCAATTTCAGCTCCTCCTACTAAAAATCTTATGAAAATGCAAAAGAATCGAAGTGAATTTCAACAATATTTTCTCAAATTCTGTATCTGTAACTAAAAATCATAAGAAAAATTCAAAAAGATTTAATTTAATTTCACCAAAATTTTTTCAATTTCAGCACCTCCTACTAAAAATCTTAAGAAAATTCAAAAGAATCGAAGTGAATATCAACTAAATTAACTCAAATTCTGCATCTGTAACTAAAAATCATAAAAAAATGCAAAGAAATTTAATTTAATTTCACCAAAATATCATCAATTTCAGCTCCTTCTACTAAAAATCTTAAGAAAATCCAAAAGAATCGAAGTGAATATCAACTAAATTTACTCAAATTCTGCATCTGTAACTAAAAATCATAAAAAAATTCAGAAAGATTTAATTTAATTTTACCACAATTTCCTTCAATTTCAGCTCCTTCTACTAAAAATCTGATGAAAATCCAAAGGAATCGAAGTGAATATCAACTAAATTTACTCAAATTCTGCATCTGTAACTAAAAATCATAAAAAAATGCAAAGAAATTTAATTTAATTTCACCAAAATATCATCAATTTCAGCTCCTTCTACTAAAAATCTTATGAAAATCCAAAGGAATCGAAGTGAATATCAACTAAATTTACTCAAATTCTGCATCTGTAACTAAAAATCATAAAAAATTCATAAAGATTTAATTTATATCACCAAAATATCATCAATTTCAGCTCCTTCTTCTAAAAATCTTATGAAAATCCAAAAGAATCGAAGTGAATATCAAGTAAATTTACTCAAATTCTGCACCTTTCACTAAAAATCATAAAAAAATGCAAAGAAATTTAATTTAATTTCACCAAAATATCATCAATTTCAGCTCCTTCTAATAAAAATCTTATGAAAATCCAAAGGAATCGAAGTGAATATCAACTAAATTTACTCAAATTCTGCATCTGTAACAAAAAATCATAAAAAATTCAGATAGATTTAATTTAATTTCACCAAAATGTCATCAATTTCAGCTCCTTCTACTAAAAATCTTAAGAAAATCCAAAAGAATCGAAGTGAATATCAAGTAAATTTACTCAAATTCTGCATCTGTAACTAAAAATCATAAAAAAATTCAAATAGATTTAATTTAATTTCACCAAAATATCATCAATTTCAGCTCCTTCTACTAAAAATCTTATGAAAATCCAATAGAATCTAAGTGAATATCAACTAAATTTACTCAAATTCTGCATCTGTAACTAAAAATCATAAAAATATTCAGAAAGATTTAATTTAATTTTACCACAATTTCCTTCAATTTCAGCTCCTTCTACTAAAAATCTTATGAAAATCCAAAGGAATCGAAGTGAATATCAAGTAAATTTACTCAAATTCTGCATCTGTAACTAAAAATCATAAAAAAATTCAGAAAGATTTAATTTAATTTTACCACAATTTCCTTCAATTTCAGCTCCTTCTACTAAAAATCTTATGAAAATCCAAAGGAATCGAAGTGAATATCAACTAAATTTACTCAAATTCTGCACCTTTAACTAAAAATCATTAAAAAATGCAAAGAAATTTAATTTAATTTCACCAAAATTTCATCAATTTCAGCTCCCTCTACTAAAAATCTTAAGAGAATTCAAAAGAAACGATGTGAATTTCAACAATATTTTCACAAATTCTGCACCTTTCACTAAAAATCATAAAAAAATTCAAAAAGATTTAATTTAATTTCACCAAAATTTTTTCAATTTCAGCACCTCCTACTAAAAATCTTAAGAAAATTCAACAGAATCGAAGTGAATATCAAGTAAATTTACTCAAATTCTGCATCTGTAACTAAAAATCATAAAAAAATTCAGAAAGATTTAATTTAATTTTACCACAATTTCCTTCAATTTCAGCTCCTCCCACTAAAAATCTTATGAAAATGCAAAAGAATCGAAGTGAATTTCAACAATATTTTCTCAAATTCTGTATCTGTAACTAAAAATCATAAAAAAATTCAAAAAGATTTAATTTAATTTCACCAAAATATTATCAATTTCAGCTCCTTCTACTAAAAATCTTATGAAAATCCAATAGAATCTAAGTGAATATCAACTAAATTTACTCAAATTCTGCATCTGTAACTAAAAATCATAAAAAAATTCAGAAAGATTTAATTTAATTTTACCACAATTTCCTTCAATTTCAGCTCCTTCTACTAAAAATCTTATGAAAATCCAAAGGAATCGAAGTGAACATCAAGCAAATTTATTCAAATTCTGCACCTTTCACTAAAAATCATAAAAAAATTCAAAAAGATTTAATTTAATTTCACCAAAATATCATCAATTTCAGCTCCTTCTACTAAAAATCTTATGAAAATCCAATAGAATCTAAGTGAATATCAACTAAATTTACTCAAATTCTGCATCTGTAACTAAAAATCATAAAAAAATTCAGAAAGATTTAATTTAATTTTACCACAATTTCCTTCAATTTCAGCTCCTCCCACTAAAAATCTTATGAAAATGCAAAAGAATCGAAGTGAATTTCAACAATATTTTCTCAAATTCTGTATCTGTAACTAAAAATCATAAAAAAATTCAAAAAGATTTAATTTAATTTCACCAAAATATTATCAATTTCAGCTCCTTCTACTAAAAATCTTATGAAAATCCAATAGAATCTAAGTGAATATCAACTAAATTTACTCAAATTCTGCATCTGTAACTAAAAATCATAAAAAAATTCAGAAAGATTTAATTTAATTTTACCACAATTTCCTTCAATTTCAGCTCCTTCTACTAAAAATCTTATGAAAATCCAAAGGAATCGAAGTGAATATCAACTAAATTTACTCAAATTCTGCATCTGTAACTAAAAATCATAAAAAAATTCAAAAAGATTTAATTTAATTTCACCAAAATATCATCAATTTCAGCTCCTTCTTCTAAAAATCTTATGAAAATCCAAAGGAATCGAAGTGAATATCAAGTAAATTTACTCAAATTCTGCATCTGTAACTAAAAATCATAAAAAAATTCAGAAAGATTTAATTTAATTTTACCACAATTTCCTTCAATTTCAGCTCCTTCTACTAAAAATCTTATGAAAATCCAAAGGAATCGAAGTGAATATCAACTAAATTTACTCAAATTCTGCATCTGTAACTAAAAATCATAAAAAAATTCAAAAAGATTTAATTTAATTTCACCTAAATATCATCAATTTCAGCTCCTTCTTCTAAAAATCTTATGAAAATCCAAAGGAATCGAAGTGAATATCAAGTAAATTTATTCAAATTCTGCACCTTTCACTAAAAATCATAAAAAAATGCAAAGAAATTTAATTTAATTTCACCAAAATATCATCAATTTCAGCTCCTTCTACTAAAAATCTTAAGAAAATCCAAAAGAATCGAAGTGAATATCAAGTAAATTTACTCAAATTCTGCACCTTTCACTAAAAATCATAAAAAAATGCAAAGAAATTTAATTTAATTTCACCAAAATATCATCAATTTCAGCTCCTTCTACTAAAAATCTTATGAAAATCCAAAGGAATCGAAGTGAATATCAACTAAATTTACTCAAATTCTGCATCTGTAACAAAAAATCATAAAAAATTCAGAAAGATTTAATTTAATTTCACCAAAATTTCATCAATTTCAGCTCCTTCTACTAAAAATCTTAAGAAAATCCAAAAGAATCGAAGTGAATATCAAGTAAATTTACTCAAATTCTGCATCTGTAACTAAAAATCATAAAAAAATTCAGAAAGATTTAATTTAATTTTACCACAATTTCCTTCAATTTCAGCTCCTCCCACTAAAAATCTTATGAAAATGCAAAAGAATCGAAGTGAATTTCAACAATATTTTCTCAAATTCTGTATCTGTAACTAAAAATCATAAAAAAATTCAAAAAGATTTAATTTAATTTCACCAAAATATTATCAATTTCAGCTCCTTCTACTAAAAATCTTATGAAAATCCAATAGAATCTAAGTGAATATCAACTAAATTTACTCAAATTCTGCATCTGTAACTAAAAATCATAAAAAAATTCGGAAAGATTTAATTTAATTTTACCACAATTTCCTTCAATTTCAGCTCCTCCCACTAAAAATCTTATGAAAATGCAAAAGAATCGAAGTGAATTTCAACAATATTTTCTCAAATTCTGTATCTGTAACTAAAAATCATAAAAAAATTCAAAAAGATTTAATTTAATTTCACCAAAATTTTTTCAATTTCAGCACCTCCTACTAAAAATCTTAAGAAAATTCAACAGAATCGAAGTGAATATCAAGTAAATTTACTCAAATTCTGCATCTGTAACTAAAAATCATAAAAAAATTCAGAAAGATTTAATTTAATTTTACCACAATTTCCTTCAATTTCAGCTCCTCCCACTAAAAATCTTATGAAAATGCAAAAGAATCGAAGTGAATTTCAACAATATTTTCTCAAATTCTGTATCTGTAACTAAAAATCATAAAAAAAATCAAAAAGATTTAATTTAATTTCACCAAAATATTATCAATTTCAGCTCCTTCTACTAAAAATCTTATGAAAATCCAATAGAATCTAAGTGAATATCAACTAAATTTACTCAAATTCTGCATCTGTAACTAAAAATCATAAAAAAATTCAGAAAGATTTAATTTAATTTTACCACAATTTCCTTCAATTTCAGCTCCTTCTACTAAAAATCTTATGAAAATCCAAAGGAATCGAAGTGAATATCAAGTAAATTTACTCAAATTCTGCATCTGTAACTAAAAATCATAAAAAAATTCAGAAAGATTTAATTTAATTTTACCACAATTTCCTTCAATTTCAGCTCCTTCTACTAAAAATCTTATGAAAATCCAAAGGAATCGAAGTGAACATCAAGTAAATTTATTCAAATTCTGCACCTTTCACTAAAAATCATAAAAAAATTCAAAAAGATTTAATTTAATTTCACCAAAATATCATCAATTTCAGCTCCTTCTACTAAAAATCTTATGAAAATCCAATAGAATCTAAGTGAATATCAACTAAATTTACTCAAATTCTGCATCTGTAACTAAAAATCATAAAAAAATTCAGAAAGATTTAATTTAATTTTACCACAATTTCCTTCAATTTCAGCTCCTCCCACTAAAAATCTTATGAAAATGCAAAAGAATCGAAGTGAATTTCAACAATATTTTCTCAAATTCTGTATCTGTAACTAAAAATCATAAAAAAATTCAAAAAGATTTAATTTAATTTCACCAAAATATTATCAATTTCAGCTCCTTCTACTAAAAATCTTATGAAAATCCAATAGAATCTAAGTGAATATCAACTAAATTTACTCAAATTCTGCATCTGTAACTAAAAATCATAAAAAAATTCAGAAAGATTTAATTTAATTTTACCACAATTTCCTTCAATTTCAGCTCCTTCTACTAAAAATCTTATGAAAATCCAAAGGAATCGAAGTGAATATCAACTAAATTTACTCAAATTCTGCATCTGTAACTAAAAATCATAAAAAAATTCAAAAAGATTTAATTTAATTTCACCAAAATATCATCAATTTCAGCTCCTTCTTCTAAAAATCTTATGAAAATCCAAAGGAATCGAAGTGAATATCAACTAAATTTACTCAAATTCTGCATATGTAACTAAAAATCATAAAAAAATGCAAAGAAATTTAATTTAATTTCACCAAAATATCATCAATTTCAGCTCCTTCTACTAAAAATCTTAAGAAAATCCAAAAGAATCGAAGTGAATATCAAGTAAATTTACTCAAATTCTGCACCTTTCACTAAAAATCATAAAAAAATGCAAAGAAATTTAATTTAATTTCACCAAAATATCATCAATTTCAGCTCCTTCTACTAAAAATCTTATGAAAATCCAAAGGAATCGAAGTGAATATCAACTAAATTTACTCAAATTCTGCATCTGTAACAAAAAATCATAAAAAATTCAGAAAGATTTAATTTAATTTCACCAAAATTTCATCAATTTCAGCTCCTTCTACTAAAAATCTTAAGAAAATCCAAAAGAATCGAAGTGAATATCAAGTAAATTTACTCAAATTCTGCACCTTTAACTAAAAATCATTAAAAAATGCAAAGAAATTTAATTTAATTTCACCAAAATTTCATCAATTTCAGCTCCCTCTACTAAAAATCTTATGAGAATTCAATAGAAACGATGTGAATTTCAACAATATTTTCACAAATTCTGCACCTTTCACTAAAAATCATAAAAAAATTCAAAAAGATTTAATTTAATTTCACCAAAATTTTTTCAATTTCAGCACCTCCTACTAAAAATCTTAAGAAAATTCAAAAGAATCGAAGTGAATATCAAGTAAATTTACTCAAATTCTGCATCTGTATCTAAAAATCATAAAAAAATTCAAAAAGATTTAATTTAATTTCACTAAATTATCATCAATTTCAGCTCCTTCTACTAAAAATCTTATGAAAATCCAATAGAATCTAAGTGAATATCAACTAAATTTACTCAAATTCTGCATCTGTAACTAAAAATCATAAAAAAATGCAAAGAAATTTAATTTAATTTCACCAAAATATCATCAATTTCAGCTCCTTCTACTAAAAATCTGAAGAAAATCCAAAAGAATCGAAGTGAATATCAAGTAAATTTACTCAAATTCTGCACCTTTCACTAAAAATCATAAAAAAATTCAAAAAGATTTAATTTAATTTTACCAACATTTCTTCAATTTCAGCTCCTCCTACTAAAAATCTTATGAAAATGCAAAAGAATCGAAGTGAATTTCAACAATATTTTCTCAAATTCTGTATCTGTAACTAAAAATCATAAAAAAATTCAAAAAGATTTAATTTAATTTCACCAAAATATCATCAATTTCAGCTCCTTCTACTAAAAATCTTATGAAAATCCAATAGAATCTAAGTGAATATCAACCAAATTTACTCAAATTCTGCATCTGTAACTAAAAATCATAAAAAAATTCAGAAAGATTTAATTTAATTTTACCACAATTTCCTTCAATTTCAGCTCCTTCTACTAAAAATCTGATGAAAATCCAAAGGAATCGAAGTGAATATCAACTAAATTTACTCAAATTCTGCATCTGTAACTAAAAATCATAAAAAAATGCACAGAAATTTAATTTAATTTCACCAAAATATCATCAATTTCAGCTCCTTCTACTAAAAATCTTATGAAAATCCAAAGGAATCGAAGTGAATATCAACTAAATTTACTCAAATTCTGCATCTGTAACTAAAAATCATAAAAAAATGCAAAGAAATTTAATTTAATTTCTCCAAAATATCATCAATTTCAGCTCCTTCTACTAAAAATCTTAAGAAAATCCAAAAGAATCGAAGTGAATATCAAGTAAATTTACTCAAATTCTGCACCTTTCACTAAAAATCATAAAAAAATGCTAAGAAATTTAATTTAATTTCACCAAAATATCATCAATTTCAGCTCCTTCTACTAAAAATCTTATGAAAATCCAAAGGAATCGAAGTGAATATCAACTAAATTTACTCAAATTCTGCATCTGTAACAAAAAATCATAAAAAATTCAGAAAGATTTAATTTAATTTCACCAAAATTTCATCAATTTCAGCTCCTTCTACTAAAAATCTTAAGAAAATCCAAAAGAATCGAAGTGAATATCAAGTAAATTTACTCAAATTCTGCACCTTTAACTAAAAATCATTAAAAAATGCAAAGAAATTTAATTTAATTTCACCAAAATTTCATCAATTTCAGCTCCCTCTACTAAAAATCTTAAGAGAATTCAAAAGAAACGATGTGAATTTCAACAATATTTTCACAAATTCTGCACCTTTCACTAAAAATCATAAAAAAATTCAAATATATTTAATTTAATTTCACCAAAATATCATCAATTTCAGCTCCTTCTACTAAAAATCTTATGAAAATCCAATAGAATCTAAGTGAATATCAACTAAATTTACTCAAATTCTGCATCTGTAACTAAAAATCATAAAAATATTCAGAAAGATTTAATTTAATTTTACCACAATTTCCTTCAATTTCAGCTCCTTCTACTAAAAATCTTATGAAAATCCAAAGGAATCGAAGTGAATATCAAGTAAATTTACTCAAATTCTGCATCTGTAACTAAAAATCATAAAAAAATTCAGAAAGATTTAATTTAATTTTACCACAATTTCCTTCAATTTCAGCTCCTTCTACTAAAAATCTTATGAAAATCCAAAGGAATCGAAGTGAATATCAACTAAATTTACTCAAATTCTGCATCTGTAACTAAAAATCATAAAAAAATTCAAAAAGATTTAATTTAATTTCACCAAAATATCATCAATTTCAGCTCCTTCTTCTAAAAATCTTATGAAAATCCAAAGGAATCGAAGTGAATATCAACTAAATTTACTCAAATTCTGCATCTGTAACTAAAAATCATAAAAAATTCATAAAGATTTAATTTATATCACCAAAATATCATCAATTTCAGCTCCTTCTTCTAAAAATCTTATGAAAATCCAAAAGAATCGAAGTGAATATCAAGTAAATTTACTCAAATTCTGCACCTTTCACTAAAAATCATAAAAAAATGCAAAAAGATTTAATTTAATTTTACCAACATTTCTTCAATTTCAGCTCCTCCTACTAAAAATCTTATGAAAATGCAAAAGAATCGAAGTGAATTTCAACAATATTTTCTCAAATTCTGTATCTGTAACTAAAAATCATAAAAAAAATTCAAAAAGATTTAATTTAATTTCACCAAAATTTTTTCAATTTCAGCACCTCCTACTAAAAATCTTAAGAAAATTCAAAAGAATCGAAGTGAATATCAACTAAATTAACTCAAATTCTGCATCTGTAACTAAAAATCATAAAAAAATGCAAAGAAATTTAATTTAATTTCACCAAAATATCATCAATTTCAGCTCCTTCTACTAAAAATCTTAAGAAAATCCAAAAGAATCGAAGTGAATATCAACTAAATTTACTCAAATTCTGCATCTGTAACTAAAAATCATAAAAAAATTCAGAAAGATTTAATTTAATTTTACCACAATTTCCTTCAATTTCAGCTCCTTCTACTAAAAATCTTATGAAAATCCAAAGGAATCGAAGTGAATATCAAGTAAATTTACTCAAATTCTGCACCTTTCACTAAAAATCATAAAAAAATGCAAAAAGATTTAATTTAATTTTACCAACATTTCTTCAATTTCAGCTCCTCCTACTAAAAATCTTATGAAAATGCAAAAGAATCGAAGTGAATTTCAACAATATTTTCTCAAATTCTGTATCTGTAACTAAAAATCATAAGAAAAATTCAAAAAGATTTAATTTAATTTCACCAAAATTTTTTCAATTTCAGCACCTCCTACTAAAAATCTTATGAAAATTCAAAAGAATCGAAGTGAATATCAACTAAATTTACACAAATTCTGCATCTGTAACTAAAAATCATAAAAAAATGCAAAGAAATTTAATTTAATTTCACCAAAATATCATCAATTTCAGCTCCTTCTACTAAAAATCTTAAGAAAATCCAAAAGAATCGAAGTGAATATCAACTAAATTTACTCAAATTCTGCATCTGTAACTAAAAATCATAAAAAAATTCAGAAAGATTTAATTTAATTTTACCACAATTTCCTTCAATTTCAGCTCCTTCTACTAAAAATCTGATGAAAATCCAAAGGAATCGAAGTGAATATCAACTAAATTTACTCAAATTCTGCATCTGTAACTAAAAATCATAAAAAAATGCAAAGAAATTTAATTTAATTTCACCAAAATATCATCAATTTCAGCTCCTTCTACTAAAAATCTTATGAAAATCCAAAGGAATCGAAGTGAATATCAACTAAATTTACTCAAATTCTGCATCTGTAACTAAAAATCATAAAAAATTCATAAAGATTTAATTTATATCACCAAAATATCATCAATTTCAGCTCCTTCTTCTAAAAATCTTATGAAAATCCAAAAGAATCGAAGTGAATATCAAGTAAATTTACTCAAATTCTGCACCTTTCACTAAAAATCATAAAAAAATGCAAAGAAATTTAATTTAATTTCACCAAAATATCATCAATTTCAGCTCCTTCTAATAAAAATCTTATGAAAATCCAAAGGAATCGAAGTGAATATCAACTAAATTTACTCAAATTCTGCATCTGTAACAAAAAATCATAAAAAATTCAGATAGATTTAATTTAATTTCACCAAAATGTCATCAATTTCAGCTCCTTCTACTAAAAATCTTAAGAAAATCCAAAAGAATCGAAGTGAATATCAAGTAAATTTACTCAAATTCTGCATCTGTAACTAAAAATCATAAAAAAATTCAAATAGATTTAATTTAATTTCACCAAAATATCATCAATTTCAGCTCCTTCTACTAAAAATCTTATGAAAATCCAATAGAATCTAAGTGAATATCAACTAAATTTACTCAAATTCTGCATCTGTAACTAAAAATCATAAAAATATTCAGAAAGATTTAATTTAATTTTACCACAATTTCCTTCAATTTCAGCTCCTTCTACTAAAAATCTTATGAAAATCCAAAGGAATCGAAGTGAATATCAAGTAAATTTACTCAAATTCTGCATCTGTAACTAAAAATCATAAAAAAATTCAGAAAGATTTAATTTAATTTTACCACAATTTCCTTCAATTTCAGCTCCTTCTACTAAAAATCTTATGAAAATCCAAAGGAATCGAAGTGAATATCAACTAAATTTACTCAAATTCTGCACCTTTAACTAAAAATCATTAAAAAATGCAAAGAAATTTAATTTAATTTCACCAAAATTTCATCAATTTCAGCTCCCTCTACTAAAAATCTTAAGAGAATTCAAAAGAAACGATGTGAATTTCAACAATATTTTCACAAATTCTGCACCTTTCACTAAAAATCATAAAAAAATTCAAAAAGATTTAATTTAATTTCACCAAAATTTTTTCAATTTCAGCTCCTTCTACTAAAAATCTTAAGAAAATCCAAAAGAATCGAAGTGAATATCAAGTAAATTTACTCAAATTCTGCACCTTTCACTAAAAATCATAAAAAAATGCAAAGAAATTTAATTTAATTTCACCAAAATATCATCAATTTCAGCTCCTTCTACTAAAAATCTTATGAAAATCCAAAGGAATCGAAGTGAATATCAACTAAATTTACTCAAATTCTGCATCTGTAACAAAAAATCATAAAAAATTCAGAAAGATTTAATTTAATTTCACCAAAATTTCATCAATTTCAGCTCCTTCTACTAAAAATCTTAAGAAAATCCAAAAGAATCGAAGTGAATATCAAGTAAATTTACTCAAATTCTGCACCTTTAACTAAAAATCATAAAAAAATTCAAATAGATTTAATTTAATTTCACCAAAATATCATCAATTTCAGCTCCTTCTACTAAAAATCTTATGAAAATCCAATAGAATCTAAGTGAATATCAACTAAATTTACTCAAATTCTGCATCTGTAACTAAAAATCATAAAAATATTCAGAAAGATTTAATTTAATTTTACCACAATTTCCTTCAATTTCAGCTCCTTCTACTAAAAATCTTATGAAAATCCAAAGGAATCGAAGTGAATATCAAGTAAATTTACTCAAATTCTGCATCTGTAACTAAAAATCATAAAAAAATTCAGAAAGATATAATTTAATTTTACCACAATTTCCTTCAATTTCAGCTCCTTCTACTAAAAATCTTATGAAAATCCAAAGGAATCGAAGTGAATATCAACTAAATTTACTCAAATTCTGCATCTGTAACTAAAAATCATAAAAAAATTCAAAAAGATTTAATTTAATTTCACCTAAATATCATCAATTTCAGTTCCTTCTTCTAAAAATCTTATGAAAATCCAAAGGAATCGAAGTGAATATCAACTAAATTTACTCAAACTCTGCATATGTAACTAAAAATCATAAAAAAATGCAAAGAAATTTAATTTAATTTCACCAAAATATCATCAATTTCAGCTCCTTCTACTAAAAATCTTAAGAAAATCCAAAAGAAACGATGTGAATTTCAACAATATTTTCACAAATTCTGCACCTTTCACTAAAAATCATAAAAAAATTCAAAAAGATTTAATTTAATTTCACCAAAATTTTTTCAATTTCAGCACCTCCTACTAAAAATCTTAAGAAAATTCAAAAGAATCGAAGTGAATATCAAGTAAATTTACTCAAATTCTGCATCTGTATCTAAAAATCATAAAAAAATTCAAAAAGATTTAATTTAATTTCACCAAAATATCATCAATTTCAGTTCCTTCTTCTAAAAATCTTATGAAAATCCAAAGGAATCGAAGTGAATATCAACTAAATTTACTCAAATTCTGCATCTGTAACTAAAAATCATAAAAATATTCAGAAAGATTTAATTTAATTTTACCACAATTTCCTTCAATTTCAGCTCCTTCTACTAAAAATCTTATGAAAATCCAAAGGAATCGAAGTGAATATCAAGTAAATTTACTCAAATTCTGCACCTTTCACTAAAAATCATAAAAAAATGCAAAGAAATTTAATTTAATTTCACCAAAATATCATCAATTTCAGCTCCTTCTACTAAAAATCTTATGAAAATCCAAAGGAATCGAAGTGAATATCAACTAAATTTACTCAAATTCTGCATCTGTAACTAAAAATCATAAAAAAATTCAAAAAGATTTAATTTAATTTCACCTAAATATCATCAATTTCAGTTCCTTCTTCTAAAAATCTTATGAAAATCCAAAGGAATCGAAGTGAATATCAACTAAATTTACTCAAATTCTGCATCTGTAACTAAAAATCATAAAAATATTCAGAAAGATTTAATTTAATTTTACCACAATTTCCTTCAATTTCAGCTCCTTCTACTAAAAATCTTATGAAAATCCAAAGGAATCGAAGTGAATATCAAGTAAATTTACTCAAATTCTGCACCTTTCACTAAAAATCATAAAAAAATGCAAACAAATTTAATTTAATTTCACCAAAATATCATCAATTTCAGCTCCTTCTACTAAAAATCTTATGAAAATCCAAAGGAATCGAAGTGAATATCAACTAAATTTACTCAAATTCTGCATCTGTAACAAAAAATCATAAAAAATTCAGAAAGATTTAATTTAATTTCACCAAAATTTCATCAATTTCAGCTCCTTCTACTAAAAATCTTAAGAAAATGCAAAAGAATCGAAGTGAATATCAAGTAAATTTACTCAAATTCTGCACCTTTAACTAAAAATCATTAAAAAATGCAAAGAAATTTAATTTAATTTCACCAAAATTTCATCAATTTCAGCTCCCTCTACTAAAAATCTTAAGAGAATTCAAAAGAAACGATGTGAATTTCAACAATATTTTCACAAATTCTGCACCTTTCACTAAAAATCATAAAAAAATTCAAAAAGATTTAATTTAATTTCACCAAAATTTTTTCAATTTCAGCACCTCCTACTAAAAATCTTAAGAAAATTCAAAAGAATCGAAGTGAATATCAAGTAAATTTACTCAAATTCTGCATCTGTATCTAAAAATCATAAAAAAATTCAAAAAGATTTAATTTAATTTCACCAAAATATCATCAATTTCAGCTCCTTCTACTAAAAATCTTATGAAAATCCAAAGGAATCGAAGTGAATATCAACTAAATTTACTCAAATTCTGCATATGTAACTAAAAATCATAAAAAAATGCAAAGAAATTTAATTTAATTTCACCAAAATATCATCAATTTCAGCTCCTTCTACTAAAAATCTTAAGAAAATCCAAAAGAATCGAAGTGAATATCAAGTAAATTTACTCAAATTCTGCACCTTTCACTAAAAATCATAAAAAAATGCAAAGAAATTTAATTTAATTTCACCAAAATATCATCAATTTCAGCTCCTCCTACTAAAAATC
This sequence comes from Andrena minutula, assembly GCA_929113495.1. Classification (NCBI taxonomy): domain Eukaryota; kingdom Metazoa; phylum Arthropoda; class Insecta; order Hymenoptera; family Andrenidae; genus Andrena; species Andrena minutula. The sequence goes on along the minus strand of CAKMYJ010000262.1, from coordinate 639,325 downwards.
TTATGAAAATCCAATAGAATCTAAGTGAATATCAACTAAATTTACTCAAATTCTGCACCTGTAACTAAAAATCATAAAAAAATTCAGAAAGATTTAATTTAATTTTACCACAATTTCCTTCAATTTCAGCTCCTTCTACTAAAAATCTTATGAAAATCCAAAGGAATCGAAGTGAACATCAAGTAAATTTATTCAAATTCTGCACCTTTCACTAAAAATCATAAAAAAATTCAAAAAGATTTAATTTAATTTCACCAAAATATCATCAATTTCAGCTCCTTCTACTAAAAATCTTATGAAAATCCAATAGAATCTAAGTGAATATCAACTAAATTTACTCAAATTCTGCATCTGTAACTAAAAATCATAAAAAAATTCAGAAAGATTTAATTTAATTTTACCACAATTTCCTTCAATTTCAGCTCCTCCCACTAAAAATCTTATGAAAATGCAAAAGAATCGAAGTGAATTTCAACAATATTTTCTCAAATTCTGTATCTGTAACTAAAAATCATAAAAAAATTCAAAAAGATTTAATTTAATTTCACCAAAATATTATCAATTTCAGCTCCTTCTACTAAAAATCTTATGAAAATCCAATAGAATCTAAGTGAATATCAACTAAATTTACTCAAATTCTGCATCTGTAACTAAAAATCATAAAAAAATTCAGAAAGATTTAATTTAATTTTACCACAATTTCCTTCAATTTCAGCTCCTTCTACTAAAAATCTTATGAAAATCCAAAGGAATCGAAGTGAACATCAAGTAAATTTATTCAAATTCTGCACCTTTCACTAAAAATCATAAAAAAATTCAAAAAGATTTAATTTAATTTCACCAAAATATCATCAATTTCAGCTCCTTCTACTAAAAATCTTATGAAAATCCAATAGAATCTAAGTGAATATCAACTAAATTTACTCAAATTCTGCATCTGTAACTAAAAATCATAAAAAAATTCAAAAAGATTTAATTTAATTTCACCAAAATATTATCAATTTCAGCTCCTTCTACTAAAAATCTTATGAAAATCCAATAGAATCTAAGTGAATATCAACTAAATTTACTCAAATTCTGCATCTGTAACTAAAAATCATAAAAAAATTCAGAAAGATTTAATTTAATTTTACCACAATTTCCTTCAATTTCAGCTCCTTCTACTAAAAATCTTATGAAAATCCAAAGGAATCGAAGTGAATATCAACTAAATTTACTCAAATTCTGCATCTGTAACTAAAAATCATAAAAAAATTCAAAAAGATTTAATTTAATTTCACCAAAATATCATCAATTTCAGCTCCTTCTTCTAAAAATCTTATGAAAATCCAAAGGAATCGAAGTGAATATCAACTAAATTTACTCAAATTCTGCATATGTAACTAAAAATCATAAAAAAATGCAAAGAAATTTAATTTAATTTCACCAAAATATCATCAATTTCAGCTCCTTCTACTAAAAATCTTAAGAAAATCCAAAAGAATCAAAGTGAATATCAAGTAAATTTACTCAAATTCTGCACCTTTCACTAAAAATCATAAAAAAATGCAAAGAAATTTAATTTAATTTCACCAAAATATCATCAATTTCAGCTCCTTCTACTAAAAATCTTATGAAAATCCAAAGGAATCGAAGTGAATATCAACTAAATTTACTCAAATTCTGCATCTGTAACAAAAAATCATAAAAAATTCAGAAAGATTTAATTTAATTTTACCACAATTTCCTTCAATTTCAGCTCCTTCTACTAAAAATCTTATGAAAATCCAAAGGAATCGAAGTGAATATCAACTAAATTTACTCAAATTCTGCATCTGTAACTAAAAATCATAAAAAAATTCAAAAAGATTTAATTTAATTTCACCAAAATATCATCAATTTCAGCTCCTTCTACTAAAAATCTTATGAAAATCCAAAGGAATCGAAGTGAATATCAACTAAATTTACTCAAATTCTGCATCTGTAACAAAAAATCATAAAAAATTCAGAAAGATTTAATTTAATTTCACCAAAATTTCATCAATTTCAGCTCCTTCTACTAAAAATCTTAAGAAAATCCAAAAGAATCGAAGTGAATATCAAGTAAATTTACTCAAATTCTGCACCTTTAACTAAAAATCATTAAAAAATGCAAAGAAATTTAATTTAATTTCACCAAAATTTCATCAATTTCAGCTCCCTCTACTAAAAATCTTAAGAGAATTCAAAAGAAACGATGTGAATTTCAACAATATTTTCACAAATTCTGCACCTTTCACTAAAAATCATAAAAAAATTCAAAAAGATTTAATTTAATTTCACCAAAATTTTTTCAATTTCAGCACCTCCTACTAAAAATCTTAAGAAAATTCAAAAGAATCGAAGTGAATATCAAGTAAATTTACTCAAATTCTGCATCTGTATCTAAAAATCATAAAAAAATTCAAAAAGATTTAATTTAATTTCACCAAAATATCATCAATTTCAGCTCCTTCTACTAAAAATCTTATGAAAATCCAAAGGAATCGAAGTGAATATCAACTAAATTTACTCAAATTCTGCATCTGTAACTAAAAATCATAAAAAAATGCAAAGAAATTTAATTTAATTTCACCAAAATATCATCAATTTCAGCTCCTTCTACTAAAAATCTTAAGAAAATCCAAAAGAATCGAAGTGAATATCAAGTAAATTTACTCAAATTCTGCACCTTTCACTAAAAATCATAAAAAAATGCAAAGAAATTTAATTTAATTTCACCAAAATATCATCAATTTCAGCTCCTTCTACTAAAAATCTTATGAAAATCCAATAGAATCTAAGTGAATATCAACTAAATTTACTCAAATTCTGCACCTGTAACTAAAAATCATAAAAAAATTCAGAAAGATTTAATTTAATTTTACCACAATTTCCTTCAATTTCAGCTCCTTCTACTAAAAATCTTATGAAAATCCAAAGGAATCGAAGTGAACATCAAGTAAATTTATTCAAATTCTGCACCTTTCACTAAAAATCATAAAAAAATTCAAAAAGATTTAATTTAATTTCACCAAAATATCATCAATTTCAGCTCCTTCTACTAAAAATCTTATGAAAATCCAATAGAATCTAAGTGAATATCAACTAAATTTACTCAAATTCTGCATCTGTAACTAAAAATCATAAAAAAATTCAGAAAGATTTAATTTAATTTTACCACAATTTCCTTCAATTTCAGCTCCTCCCACTAAAAATCTTATGAAAATGCAAAAGAATCGAAGTGAATTTCAACAATATTTTCTCAAATTCTGTATCTGTAACTAAAAATCATAAAAAAATTCAAAAAGATTTAATTTAATTTCACCAAAATATTATCAATTTCAGCTCCTTCTACTAAAAATCTTATGAAAATCCAATAGAATCTAAGTGAATATCAACTAAATTTACTCAAATTCTGCATCTGTAACTAAAAATCATAAAAAAATTCAGAAAGATTTAATTTAATTTTACCACAATTTCCTTCAATTTCAGCTCCTTCTACTAAAAATCTTATGAAAATCCAAAGGAATCGAAGTGAACATCAAGTAAATTTATTCAAATTCTGCACCTTTCACTAAAAATCATAAAAAAATTCAAAAAGATTTAATTTAATTTCACCAAAATATCATCAATTTCAGCTCCTTCTACTAAAAATCTTATGAAAATCCAATAGAATCTAAGTGAATATCAACTAAATTTACTCAAATTCTGCATCTGTAACTAAAAATCATAAAAAAATTCAAAAAGATTTAATTTAATTTCACCAAAATATTATCAATTTCAGCTCCTTCTACTAAAAATCTTATGAAAATCCAATAGAATCTAAGTGAATATCAACTAAATTTACTCAAATTCTGCATCTGTAACTAAAAATCATAAAAAAATTCAGAAAGATTTAATTTAATTTTACCACAATTTCCTTCAATTTCAGCTCCTTCTACTAAAAATCTTATGAAAATCCAAAGGAATCGAAGTGAATATCAACTAAATTTACTCAAATTCTGCATCTGTAACTAAAAATCATAAAAAAATTCAAAAAGATTTAATTTAATTTCACCAAAATATCATCAATTTCAGCTCCTTCTTCTAAAAATCTTATGAAAATCCAAAGGAATCGAAGTGAATATCAACTAAATTTACTCAAATTCTGCATATGTAACTAAAAATCATAAAAAAATGCAAAGAAATTTAATTTAATTTCACCAAAATATCATCAATTTCAGCTCCTTCTACTAAAAATCTTAAGAAAATCCAAAAGAATCAAAGTGAATATCAAGTAAATTTACTCAAATTCTGCACCTTTCACTAAAAATCATAAAAAAATGCAAAGAAATTTAATTTAATTTCACCAAAATATCATCAATTTCAGCTCCTTCTACTAAAAATCTTATGAAAATCCAAAGGAATCGAAGTGAATATCAACTAAATTTACTCAAATTCTGCATCTGTAACAAAAAATCATAAAAAATTCAGAAAGATTTAATTTAATTTTACCACAATTTCCTTCAATTTCAGCTCCTTCTACTAAAAATCTTATGAAAATCCAAAGGAATCGAAGTGAATATCAACTAAATTTACTCAAATTCTGCATCTGTAACTAAAAATCATAAAAAAATTCAAAAAGATTTAATTTAATTTCACCAAAATATCATCAATTTCAGCTCCTTCTACTAAAAATCTTATGAAAATCCAAAGGAATCGAAGTGAATATCAACTAAATTTACTCAAATTCTGCATCTGTAACAAAAAATCATAAAAAATTCAGATAGATTTAATTTAATTTCACCAAAATTTCATCAATTTCAGCTCCTTCTACTAAAAATCTTAAGAAAATCCAAAAGAATCGAAGTGAATATCAAGTAAATTTACTCAAATTCTGCACCTTTCACTAAAAATCATAAAAAAATGCAAAGAAATTTAATTTAATTTCACCAAAATATCATCAATTTCAGCTCCTTCTACTAAAAATCTTATGAAAATCCAAAGGAATCGAAGTGAATATCAACTAAATTTACTCAAATTCTGCATCTGTAACAAAAAATCATAAAAAATTCAGAAAGATTTAATTTAATTTCACCAAAATTTCATCCATTTCAGCTCCTTCTACTAAAAATCTTAAGAAAATCCAAAAGAATCGAAGTGAATATCAAGTAAATTTACTCAAATTCTGCACCTTTAACTAAAAATCATTAAAAAATGCAAAGAAATTTAATTTAATTTCACCAAAATTTCATCAATTTCAGCTCCCTCTACTAAAAATCTTAAGAGAATTCAAAAGAAACGATGTGAATTTCAACAATATTTTCACAAATTCTGCACCTTTCACTAAAAATCATAAAAAAATTCAAAAAGATTTAATTTAATTTCACCAAAATTTTTTCAATTTCAGCACCTCCTACTAAAAATCTTAAAAAAATTCAAAAGAATCGAAGTGAATATCAAGTAAATTTACTCAAATTCTGCATCTGTATCTAAAAATCATAAAAAAATTCAAAAAGATTTAATTTAATTTCACCAAAATGTCATCAATTTCAGCTCCTTCTACTAAAAATCTTATGAAAATCCAAAGGAATCGAAGTGAACATCAAGTAAATTTATTCAAATTCTGCACCTTTCACTAAAAATCAAAAAAAATTCAAAAAGATTTAATTTAATTTCACCAAAATATCATCAATTTCAGCTCCTTCTACTAAAAATCTTAAGAAAATCCAAAAGAATCGAAGTGAATATCAACTAAATTTACTCAAATTCTGCATCTGTAACTAAAAATCATAAAAATATTCAGAAAGATTTAATTTAATTTTACCACAATTTCCTTCAATTTCAGCTCCTTCTACTAAAAATCTTATGAAAATCCAAAGGAATCGAAGTGAATATCAAGTAAATTTACTCAAATTCTGCATCTGTAACTAAAAATCATAAAAAAATTCAGAAAGATTTAATTTAATTTTACCACAATTTCCTTCAATTTCAGGTCCTTCTACTAAAAATCTTATGAAAATCCAAAGGAATCGAAGTGAATATCAACTAAATTTACTCAAATTCTGCATCTGTAACTAAAAATCATAAAAAAATTCAAAAAGATTTAATTTAATTTCACCTAAATATCATCAATTTCAGCTCCTTCTTCTAAAAATCTTACGAAAATCCAAACGAATCGAAGTGAATATCAACTAAATTTACTCAAACTCTGCATATGTAACTAAAAATCATAAAAAAATGCAAAGAAATTTAATTTAATTTCACCAAAATATCATCAATTTCAGCTCCTTCTACTAAAAATCTTAAGAAAATCCAAAAGAATCGAAGTGAATATCAAGTAAATTTACTCAAATTCTGCACCTTTCACTAAAAATCATAAAAAAATGCAAAGAAATTTAATTTAATTTCACCAAAATATCATCAATTTCAGCTCCTTCTACTAAAAATCTTATGAAAATCCAAAGGAATCGAAGTGAATATCAACTAAATTTACTCAAATTCTGCATCTGTAACAAAAAATCATAAAAAAATTCAGAAAGATTTAATTTAATTTCACCAAAATTTCATCAATTTCAGCTCCTTCTACTAAAAATCTTAAGAAAATCCAAAAGAATCGAAGTGAATATCAAGTAAATTTACTCAAATTCTGCACCTTTAACTAAAAATCATAAAAAAATTCAAATAGATTTAATTTAATTTCACCAAAATATCATCAATTTCAGCTCCTTCTACTAAAAATCTTATGAAAATCCAATAGAATCTAAGTGAATATCAACTAAATTTACTCAAATTCTGCATCTGTAACTAAAAATCATAAAAATATTCAGAAAGATTTAATTTAATTTTACCACAATTTCCTTCAATTTCAGCTCCTTCTACTAAAAATCTTATGAAAATCCAAAGGAATCGAAGTGAATATCAACTAAATTTACTCAAATTCTGCATATGTAACTAAAAATCATAAAAAAATGCAAAGAAATTTAATTTAATTTCACCAAAATATCATCAATTTCAGCTCCTTCTACTAAAAATCTTAAGAAAATCCAAAAGAATCGAAGTGAATATCAAGTAAATTTACTCAAATTCTGCACCTTTCACTAAAAATCATAAAAAAATGCAAAGAAATTTAATTTAATTTCACCAAAATATCATCAATTTCAGCTCCTTCTACTAAAAATCTTATGAAAATCCAATAGAATCTAAGTGAATATCAACTAAATTTACTCAAATTCTGCATCTGTAACTAAAAATCATAAAAAAATTCAGAAAGATTTAATTTAATTTTACCACAATTTCCTTCAATTTCAGCTCCTTCTACTAAAAATCTTATGAAAATCCAAAGGAATCGAAGTGAACATCAAGTAAATTTATTCAAATTCTGCACCTTTCACTAAAAATCATAAAAAAATTCAAAAAGATTTAATTTAATTTCACCAAAATATCATCAATTTCAGCTCCTTCTACTAAAAATCTTATGAAAATCCAATAGAATCTAAGTGAATATCAACTAAATTTACTCAAATTCTGCATCTGTAACTAAAAATCATAAAAAAATTCAGAAAGATTTAATTTAATTTTACCACAATTTCCTTCAATTTCAGCTCCTCCCACTAAAAATCTTATGAAAATGCAAAAGAATCGAAGTGAATTTCAACAATATTTTCTCAAATTCTGTATCTGTAACTAAAAATCATAAAAAAATTCAAAAAGATTTAATTTAATTTCACCAAAATATTATCAATTTCAGCTCCTTCTACTAAAAATCTTATGAAAATCCAATAGAATCTAAGTGAATATCAACTAAATTTACTCAAATTCTGCATCTGTAACTAAAAATCATAAAAAAATTCAGAAAGATTTAATTTAATTTTACCACAATTTCCTTCAATTTCAGCTCCTTCTACTAAAAATCTTATGAAAATCCAAAGGAATCGAAGTGAATATCAACTAAATTTACTCAAATTCTGCATCTGTAACTAAAAATCATAAAAAAATTCAAAAAGATTTAATTTAATTTCACCAAAATATCATCAATTTCAGCTCCTTCTTCTAAAAATCTTATGAAAATCCAAAGGAATCGAAGTGAATATCAACTAAATTTACTCAAATTCTGCCTATGTAACTAAAAATCATAAAAAAATGCAAAGAAATTTAATTTAATTTCACCAAAATATCATCAATTTCAGCTCCTTCTACTAAAAATCTTAAGAAAATCCAAAAGAATCGAAGTGAATATCAAGTAAATTTACTCAAATTCTGCACCTTTCACTAAAAATCATAAAAAAATGCAAAGAAATTTAATTTAATTTCACCAAAATATCATCAATTTCAGCTCCTTCTACTAAAAATCTTATGAAAATCCAAAGGAATCGAAGTGAATATCAACTAAATTTACTCAAATTCTGCATCTGTAACAAAAAATCATAAAAAATTCAGAAAGATTTAATTTAATTTCACCAAAATTTCATCAATTTCAGCTCCTTCTACTAAAAATCTTAAGAAAATCCAAAAGAATCGAAGTGAATATCAAGTAAATTTACTCAAATTCTGCACCTTTAACTAAAAATCATTAAAAAATGCAAAGAAATTTAATTTAATTTCACCAAAATTTCATCAATTTCAGCTCCCTCTACTAAAAATCTTAAGAGAATTCAAAAGAAACGATGTGAATTTCAACAATATTTTCACAAATTCTGCACCTTTCACTAAAAATCATAAAAAAATTCAAAAAGATTTAATTTAATTTCACCAAAATTTTTTCAATTTCAGCACCTCCTACTAAAAATCTTAAGAAAATTCAAAAGAATCGAAGTGAATATCAAGTAAATTTACTCAAATTCTGCATCTGTAACTAAAAATCATAAAAAAATTCAGAAAGATTTAATTTAATTTTACCACAATTTCCTTCAATTTCAGCTCCTCCCACTAAAAATCTTATGAAAATGCAAAAGAATCGAAGTGAATTTCAACAATATTTTCTCAAATTCTGTATCTGTAACTAAAAATCATAAAAAAATTCAAAAAGATTTAATTTAATTTCACCAAAATATTATCAATTTCAGCTCCTTCTACTAAAAATCTTATGAAAATCCAATAGAATCTAAGTGAATATCAACTAAATTTACTCAAATTCTGCATCTGTAACTAAAAATCATAAAAAAATTCAGAAAGATTTAATTTAATTTTACCACAATTTCCTTCAATTTCAGCTCCTTCTACTAAAAATCTGATGAAAATCCAAAGGAATCGAAGTGAATATCAACTAAATTTACTCAAATTCTGCATCTGTAACTAAAAATCATAAAAAAATGCAAAGAAATTTAATTTAATTTCACCAAAATATCATCAATTTCAGCTCCTTCTACTAAAAATCTTATGAAAATCCAAAGGAATCGAAGTGAATATCAACTAAATTTACTCAAATTCTGCATCTGTAACTAAAAATCATAAAAAATTCATAAAGATTTAATTTATATCACCAAAATATCATCAATTTCAGCTCCTTCTTCTAAAAATCTTATGAAAATCCAAAAGAATCGAAGTGAATATCAAGTAAATTTACTCAAATTCTGCACCTTTCACTAAAAATCATAAAAAAAATGCAAAGAAATTTAATTTAATTTCACCAAAATATCATCAATTTCAGCTCCTTCTACTAAAAATCTTATGAAAATCCAAAGGAATCGAAGTGAATATCAACTAAATTTACTCAAATTCTGCATCTGTAACAAAAAATCATAAAAAAATTCAAAAAGATTTAATTTAATTTCACCAAAATATCATCAATTTCAGCTCCTTCTACTAAAAATCTTATGAAAATCCAAAGGAATCGAAGTGAATATCAACTAAATTTACTCAAATTCTGCATATGTAACTAAAAATCATAAAAAAATGCAAAGAAATTTAATTTAATTTCACCAAAATATCATCAATTTCAGCTCCTTCTACTAAAAATCTTAAGAAAATCCAAAAGAATCGAAGTGAATATCAAGTAAATTTACTCAAATTCTGCACCTTTCACTAAAAATCATAAAAAAATGCAAAGAAATTTAATTTAATTTCACCAAAATATCATCAATTTCAGCTCCTTCTACTAAAAATCTTATGAAAATCCAATAGAATCTAAGTGAATATCAACTAAATTTACTCAAATTCTGCATCTGTAACTAAAAATCATAAAAAAATTCAGAAAGATTTAATTTAATTTTACCACAATTTCCTTCAATTTCAGCTCCTCCCACTAAAAATCTTATGAAAATGCAAAAGAATCGAAGTGAATTTCAACAATATTTTCTCAAATTCTGTATCTGTAACTAAAAATCATAAAAAAATTCAAAAAGATTTAATTTAATTTCACCAAAATATTATCAATTTCAGCTCCTTCTACTAAAAATCTTATGAAAATCCAATAGAATCTAAGTGAATATCAACTAAATTTACTCAAATTCTGCATCTGTAACTAAAAATCATAAAAAAATTCAGAAAGATTTAATTTAATTTTACCACAATTTCCTTCAATTTCAGCTCCTTCTACTAAAAATCTTATGAAAATCCAAAGGAATCGAAGTGAATATCAACTAAATTTACTCAAATTCTGCATCTGTAACTAAAAATCATAAAAAAATTCAAAAAGATTTAATTTAATTTCACCAAAATATCATCAATTTCAGCTCCTTCTTCTAAAAATCTTATGAAAATCCAAAGGAATCGAAGTGAATATCAACTAAATTTACTCAAATTCTGCATATGTAACTAAAAATCATAAAAAAATGCAAAGAAATTTAATTTAATTTCACCAAAATATCATCAATTTCAGCTCCTTCTACTAAAAATCTTAAGAAAATCCAAAAGAATCGAAGTGAATATCAAGTAAATTTACTCAAATTCTGCACCTTTCACTAAAAATCATAAAAAAATGCAAAGAAATTTAATTTAATTTCACCAAAATATCATCAATTTCAGCTCCTTCTACTAAAAATCTTATGAAAATCCAAAGGAATCGAAGTGAATATCAACTAAATTTACTCAAATTCTGCATCTGTAACAAAAAATCATAAAAAATTCAGAAAGATTTAATTTAATTTCACCAAAATTTCATCAATTTCAGCTCCTTCTACTAAAAATCTTAAGAAAATCCAAAAGAATCGAAGTGAATATCAAGTAAATTTACTCAAATTCTGCACCTTTAACTAAAAATCATTAAAAAATGCAAAGAAATTTAATTTAATTTCACCAAAATTTCATCAATTTCAGCTCCCTCTACTAAAAATCTTAAGAGAATTCAAAAGAAACGATGTGAATTTCAACAATATTTTCACAAATTCTGCACCTTTCACTAAAAATCATAAAAAAATTCAAAAAGATTTAATTTAATTTCACCAAAATTTTTTCAATTTCAGCACCTCCTACTAAAAATCTTAAGAAAATTCAAAAGAATCGAAGTGAATATCAAGTAAATTTACTCAAATTCTGCATCTGTAACTAAAAATCATAAAAAAATTCAGAAAGATTTAATTTAATTTTACCACAATTTCCTTCAATTTCAGCTCCTCCCACTAAAAATCTTATGAAAATGCAAAAGAATCGAAGTGAATTTCAACAATATTTTCTCAAATTCTGTATCTGTAACTAAAAATCATAAAAAAATTCAAAAAGATTTAATTTAATTTCACCAAAATATTATCAATTTCAGCTCCTTCTACTAAAAATCTTATGAAAATCCAATAGAATCTAAGTGAATATCAACTAAATTTACTCAAATTCTGCATCTGTAACTAAAAATCATAAAAAAATTCAGAAAGATTTAATTTAATTTTACCACAATTTCCTTCAATTTCAGCTCCTTCTACTAAAAATCTGATGAAAATCCAAAGGAATCGAAGTGAATATCAACTAAATTTACTCAAATTCTGCATCTGTAACTAAAAATCATAAAAAAATGCAAAGAAATTTAATTTAATTTCACCAAAATATCATCAATTTCAGCTCCTTCTACTAAAAATCTTATGAAAATCCAAAGGAATCGAAGTGAATATCAACTAAATTTACTCAAATTCTGCATCTGTAACTAAAAATCATAAAAAATTCATAAAGATTTAATTTATATCACCAAAATATCATCAATTTCAGCTCCTTCTTCTAAAAATCTTATGAAAATCCAAAAGAATCGAAGTGAATATCAAGTAAATTTACTCAAATTCTGCACCTTTCACTAAAAATCATAAAAAAAATGCAAAGAAATTTAATTTAATTTCACCAAAATATCATCAATTTCAGCTCCTTCTACTAAAAATCTTATGAAAATCCAAAGGAATCGAAGTGAATATCAACTAAATTTACTCAAATTCTGCATCTGTAACAAAAAATCATAAAAAATTCAGATAGATTTAATTTAATTTCACCAAAATTTCATCAATTTCAGCTCCTTCTACTAAAAATCTTAAGAAAATCCAAAAGAATCGAAGTGAATATCAAGTAAATTTACTCAAATTCTGCATCTGTAACTAAAAATCATAAAAAAATTCAAATAGATTTAATTTAATTTCACCAAAATATCATCAATTTCAGCTCCTTCTACTAAAAATCTTATGAAAATCCAATAGAATCTAAGTGAATATCAACTAAATTTACTCAAATTCTGCATCTGTAACTAAAAATCATAAAAAATTCATAAAGATTTAATTTATATCACCAAAATATCATCAATTTCAGCTCCTTCTTCTAAAAATCTTATGAAAATCCAAAAGAATCGAAGTGAATATCAAGTAAATTTACTCAAATTCTGCACCTTTCACTAAAAATCATAAAAAAATGCAAAGAAATTTAATTTAATTTCACCAAAATATCATCAATTTCAGCTCCTTCTACTAAAAATCTTTTGAAAATCCAAAGGAATCGAAGTGAATATCAACTAAATTTACTCAAATTCTGCATCTGTAACAAAAAATCATAAAAAATTCAGATAGATTTAATTTAATTTCACCAAAATTTCATCAATTTCAGCTCCTTCTACTAAAAATCTTAAGAAAATCCAAAAGAATCGAAGTGAATATCAACTAAATTTACTCAAACTCTGCATATGTAACTAAAAATCATAAAAAAATGCAAAGAAATTTAATTTAATTTCACCAAAATATCATCAATTTCAGCTCCTTCTACTAAAAATCTTATGAAAATCCAATAGAATCTAAGTGAATATCAACTAAATTTACTCAAATTCTGCATCTGTAACTAAAAATCATAAAAATATTCAGAAAGATTTAATTTAATTTTACCACAATTTCCTTCAATTTCAGCTCCTTCTACTAAAAATCTTATGAAAATCCAAAGGAATCGAAGTGAATATCAACTAAATTTACTCAAATTCTGCATATGTAACTAAAAATCATAAAAAAATGCAAAGAAATTTAATTTAATTTCACCAAAATATCATCAATTTCAGCTCCTTCTACTAAAAATCTTAAGAAAATCCAAAAGAATCGAAGTGAATATCAAGTAAATTTACTCAAATTCTGCACCTTTCACTAAAAATCATAAAAAAATGCAAAGAAATTTAATTTAATTTCACCAAAATATCATCAATTTCAGCTCCTTCTACTAAAAATCTTATGAAAATCCAATAGAATCTAAGTGAATATCAACTAAATTTACTCAAATTCTGCATCTGTAACTAAAAATCATAAAAAAATTCAGAAAGATTTAATTTAATTTTACCACAATTTCCTTCAATTTCAGCTCCTTCTACTAAAAATCTTATGAAAATCCAAAGGAATCGAAGTGAACATCAAGTAAATTTATTCAAATTCTGCACCTTTCACTAAAAATCATAAAAAAATTCAAAAAGATTTAATTTAATTTCACCAAAATATCATCAATTTCAGCTCCTTCTACTAAAAATCTTATGAAAATCCAATAGAATCTAAGTGAATATCAACTAAATTTACTCAAATTCTGCATCTGTAACTAAAAATCATAAAAAAATTCAGAAAGATTTAATTTAATTTTACCACAATTTCCTTCAATTTCAGCTCCTCCCACTAAAAATCTTATGAAAATGCAAAAGAATCGAAGTGAATTTCAACAATATTTTCTCAAATTCTGTATCTGTAACTAAAAATCATAAAAAAATTCAAAAAGATTTAATTTAATTTCACCAAAATATTATCAATTTCAGCTCCTTCTACTAAAAATCTTATGAAAATCCAATAGAATCTAAGTGAATATCAACTAAATTTACTCAAATTCTGCATCTGTAACTAAAAATCATAAAAAAATTCAGAAAGATTTAATTTAATTTTACCACAATTTCCTTCAATTTCAGCTCCTTCTACTAAAAATCTTATGAAAATCCAAAGGAATCGAAGTGAATATCAACTAAATTTACTCAAATTCTGCATCTGTAACTAAAAATCATAAAAAAATTCAAAAAGATTTAATTTAATTTCACCAAAATATCATCAATTTCAGCTCCTTCTTCTAAAAATCTTATGAAAATCCAAAGGAATCGAAGTGAATATCAACTAAATTTACTCAAATTCTGCCTATGTAACTAAAAATCATAAAAAAATGCAAAGAAATTTAATTTAATTTCACCAAAATATCATCAATTTCAGCTCCTTCTACTAAAAATCTTAAGAAAATCCAAAAGAATCGAAGTGAATATCAAGTAAATTTACTCAAATTCTGCACCTTTCACTAAAAATCATAAAAAAATGCAAAGAAATTTAATTTAATTTCACCAAAATATCATCAATTTCAGCTCCTTCTACTAAAAATCTTATGAAAATCCAAAGGAATCGAAGTGAATATCAACTAAATTTACTCAAATTCTGCATCTGTAACAAAAAATCATAAAAAATTCAGAAAGATTTAATTTAATTTCACCAAAATTTCATCAATTTCAGCTCCTTCTACTAAAAATCTTAAGAAAATCCAAAAGAATCGAAGTGAATATCAAGTAAATTTACTCAAATTCTGCACCTTTAACTAAAAATCATTAAAAAATGCAAAGAAATTTAATTTAATTTCACCAAAATTTCATCAATTTCAGCTCCCTCTACTAAAAATCTTAAGAGAATTCAAAAGAAACGATGTGAATTTCAACAATATTTTCACAAATTCTGCACCTTTCACTAAAAATCATAAAAAAATTCAAAAAGATTTAATTTAATTTCACCAAAATTTTTTCAATTTCAGCACCTCCTACTAAAAATCTTAAGAAAATTCAAAAGAATCGAAGTGAATATCAAGTAAATTTACTCAAATTCTGCATCTGTAACTAAAAATCATAAAAAAATTCAGAAAGATTTAATTTAATTTTACCACAATTTCCTTCAATTTCAGCTCCTCCCACTAAAAATCTTATGAAAATGCAAAAGAATCGAAGTGAATTTCAACAATATTTTCTCAAATTCTGTATCTGTAACTAAAAATCATAAAAAAATTCAAAAAGATTTAATTTAATTTCACCAAAATATTATCAATTTCAGCTCCTTCTACTAAAAATCTTATGAAAATCCAATAGAATCTAAGTGAATATCAACTAAATTTACTCAAATTCTGCATCTGTAACTAAAAATCATAAAAAAATTCAGAAAGATTTAATTTAATTTTACCACAATTTCCTTCAATTTCAGCTCCTTCTACTAAAAATCTGATGAAAATCCAAAGGAATCGAAGTGAATATCAACTAAATTTACTCAAATTCTGCATCTGTAACTAAAAATCATAAAAAAATGCAAAGAAATTTAATTTAATTTCACCAAAATATCATCAATTTCAGCTCCTTCTACTAAAAATCTTATGAAAATCCAAAGGAATCGAAGTGAATATCAACTAAATTTACTCAAATTCTGCATCTGTAACTAAAAATCATAAAAAATTCATAAAGATTTAATTTATATCACCAAAATATCATCAATTTCAGCTCCTTCTTCTAAAAATCTTATGAAAATCCAAAAGAATCGAAGTGAATATCAAGTAAATTTACTCAAATTCTGCACCTTTCACTAAAAATCATAAAAAAAATGCAAAGAAATTTAATTTAATTTCACCAAAATATCATCAATTTCAGCTCCTTCTACTAAAAATCTTATGAAAATCCAAAGGAATCGAAGTGAATATCAACTAAATTTACTCAAATTCTGCATCTGTAACAAAAAATCATAAAAAAATTCAAAAAGATTTAATTTAATTTCACCAAAATATCATCAATTTCAGCTCCTTCTACTAAAAATCTTATGAAAATCCAAAGGAATCGAAGTGAATATCAACTAAATTTACTCAAATTCTGCATATGTAACTAAAAATCATAAAAAAATGCAAAGAAATTTAATTTAATTTCACCAAAATATCATCAATTTCAGCTCCTTCTACTAAAAATCTTAAGAAAATCCAAAAGAATCGAAGTGAATATCAAGTAAATTTACTCAAATTCTGCACCTTTCACTAAAAATCATAAAAAAATGCAAAGAAATTTAATTTAATTTCACCAAAATATCATCAATTTCAGCTCCTTCTACTAAAAATCTTATGAAAATCCAATAGAATCTAAGTGAATATCAACTAAATTTACTCAAATTCTGCATCTGTAACTAAAAATCATAAAAAAATTCAGAAAGATTTAATTTAATTTTACCACAATTTCCTTCAATTTCAGCTCCTTCTACTAAAAATCTTATGAAAATCCAAAGGAATCGAAGTGAACATCAAGTAAATTTATTCAAATTCTGCACCTTTCACTAAAAATCATAAAAAAATTCAAAAAGATTTAATTTAATTTCACCAAAATATCATCAATTTCAGCTCCTTCTACTAAAAATCTTATGAAAATCCAATAGAATCTAAGTGAATATCAACTAAATTTACTCAAATTCTGCATCTGTAACTAAAAATCATAAAAAAATTCAGAAAGATTTAATTTAATTTTACCACAATTTCCTTCAATTTCAGCTCCTCCCACTAAAAATCTTATGAAAATGCAAAAGAATCGAAGTGAATTTCAACAATATTTTCTCAAATTCTGTATCTGTAACTAAAAATCATAAAAAAATTCAAAAAGATTTAATTTAATTTCACCAAAATATTATCAATTTCAGCTCCTTCTACTAAAAATCTTATGAAAATCCAATAGAATCTAAGTGAATATCAACTAAATTTACTCAAATTCTGCATCTGTAACTAAAAATCATAAAAAAATTCAGAAAGATTTAATTTAATTTTACCACAATTTCCTTCAATTTCAGCTCCTTCTACTAAAAATCTTATGAAAATCCAAAGGAATCGAAGTGAATATCAACTAAATTTACTCAAATTCTGCATCTGTAACTAAAAATCATAAAAAAATTCAAAAAGATTTAATTTAATTTCACCAAAATATCATCAATTTCAGCTCCTTCTTCTAAAAATCTTATGAAAATCCAAAGGAATCGAAGTGAATATCAACTAAATTTACTCAAATTCTGCATATGTAACTAAAAATCATAAAAAAATGCAAAGAAATTTAATTTAATTTCACCAAAATATCATCAATTTCAGCTCCTTCTACTAAAAATCTTAAGAAAATCCAAAAGAATCGAAGTGAATATCAAGTAAATTTACTCAAATTCTGCACCTTTCACTAAAAATCATAAAAAAATGCAAAGAAATTTAATTTAATTTCACCAAAATATCATCAATTTCAGCTCCTTCTACTAAAAATCTTATGAAAATCCAAAGGAATCGAAGTGAATATCAACTAAATTTACTCAAATTCTGCATCTGTAACAAAAAATCATAAAAAATTCAGAAAGATTTAATTTAATTTCACCAAAATTTCATCAATTTCAGCTCCTTCTACTAAAAATCTTAAGAAAATCCAAAAGAATCGAAGTGAATATCAAGTAAATTTACTCAAATTCTGCACCTTTAACTAAAAATCATTAAAAAATGCAAAGAAATTTAATTTAATTTCACCAAAATTTCATCAATTTCAGCTCCCTCTACTAAAAATCTTAAGAGAATTCAAAAGAAACGATGTGAATTTCAACAATATTTTCACAAATTCTGCACCTTTCACTAAAAATCATAAAAAAATTCAAAAAGATTTAATTTAATTTCACCAAAATTTTTTCAATTTCAGCACCTCCTACTAAAAATCTTAAGAAAATTCAAAAGAATCGAAGTGAATATCAAGTAAATTTACTCAAATTCTGCATCTGTAACTAAAAATCATAAAAAAATTCAGAAAGATTTAATTTAATTTTACCACAATTTCCTTCAATTTCAGCTCCTCCCACTAAAAATCTTATGAAAATGCAAAAGAATCGAAGTGAATTTCAACAATATTTTCTCAAATTCTGTATCTGTAACTAAAAATCATAAAAAAATTCAAAAAGATTTAATTTAATTTCACCAAAATATTATCAATTTCAGCTCCTTCTACTAAAAATCTTATGAAAATCCAATAGAATCTAAGTGAATATCAACTAAATTTACTCAAATTCTGCATCTGTAACTAAAAATCATAAAAAAATTCAGAAAGATTTAATTTAATTTTACCACAATTTCCTTCAATTTCAGCTCCTTCTACTAAAAATCTGATGAAAATCCAAAGGAATCGAAGTGAATATCAACTAAATTTACTCAAATTCTGCATCTGTAACTAAAAATCATAAAAAAATGCAAAGAAATTTAATTTAATTTCACCAAAATATCATCAATTTCAGCTCCTTCTACTAAAAATCTTATGAAAATCCAAAGGAATCGAAGTGAATATCAACTAAATTTACTCAAATTCTGCATCTGTAACTAAAAATCATAAAAAATTCATAAAGATTTAATTTATATCACCAAAATATCATCAATTTCAGCTCCTTCTTCTAAAAATCTTATGAAAATCCAAAAGAATCGAAGTGAATATCAAGTAAATTTACTCAAATTCTGCACCTTTCACTAAAAATCATAAAAAAAATGCAAAGAAATTTAATTTAATTTCACCAAAATATCATCAATTTCAGCTCCTTCTACTAAAAATCTTATGAAAATCCAAAGGAATCGAAGTGAATATCAACTAAATTTACTCAAATTCTGCATCTGTAACAAAAAATCATAAAAAATTCAGATAGATTTAATTTAATTTCACCAAAATTTCATCAATTTCAGCTCCTTCTACTAAAAATCTTAAGAAAATCCAAAAGAATCGAAGTGAATATCAAGTAAATTTACTCAAATTCTGCATCTGTAACTAAAAATCATAAAAAAATTCAAATAGATTTAATTTAATTTCACCAAAATATCATCAATTTCAGCTCCTTCTACTAAAAATCTTATGAAAATCCAATAGAATCTAAGTGAATATCAACTAAATTTACTCAAATTCTGCATCTGTAACTAAAAATCATAAAAAATTCATAAAGATTTAATTTATATCACCAAAATATCATCAATTTCAGCTCCTTCTTCTAAAAATCTTATGAAAATCCAAAAGAATCGAAGTGAATATCAAGTAAATTTACTCAAATTCTGCACCTTTCACTAAAAATCATAAAAAAATGCAAAGAAATTTAATTTAATTTCACCAAAATATCATCAATTTCAGCTCCTTCTACTAAAAATCTTTTGAAAATCCAAAGGAATCGAAGTGAATATCAACTAAATTTACTCAAATTCTGCATCTGTAACAAAAAATCATAAAAAATTCAGATAGATTTAATTTAATTTCACCAAAATTTCATCAATTTCAGCTCCTTCTACTAAAAATCTTAAGAAAATCCAAAAGAATCGAAGTGAATATCAACTAAATTTACTCAAACTCTGCATATGTAACTAAAAATCATAAAAAAATGCAAAGAAATTTAATTTAATTTCACCAAAATATCATCAATTTCAGCTCCTTCTACTAAAAATCTTAAGAAAATCCAAAAGAATCGAAGTGAATATCAAGTAAATTTACTCAAATTCTGCACCTTTCACTAAAAATCATAAAAAAAATGCAAAGAAATTTAATTTAATTTCACCAAAATATCATCAATTTCAGCTCCTTCTACTAAAAATCTTATGAAAATCCAAAGGAATCGAAGTGAATATCAACTAAATTTACTCAAATTCTGCATCTGTAACAAAAAATCATAAAAAATTCAGATAGATTTAATTTAATTTCACCAAAATTTCATCAATTTCAGCTCCTTCTACTAAAAATCTTAAGAAAATCCAAAAGAATCGAAGTGAATATCAAGTAAATTTACTCAAATTCTGCATCTGTAACTAAAAATCATAAAAAAATTCAAATAGATTTAATTTAATTTCACCAAAATATCATCAATTTCAGCTCCTTCTACTAAAAATCTTATGAAAATCCAATAGAATCTAAGTGAATATCAACTAAATTTACTCAAATTCTGCATCTGTAACTAAAAATCATAAAAAATTCATAAAGATTTAATTTATATCACCAAAATATCATCAATTTCAGCTCCTTCTTCTAAAAATCTTATGAAAATCCAAAAGAATCGAAGTGAATATCAAGTAAATTTACTCAAATTCTGCACCTTTCACTAAAAATCATAAAAAAATGCAAAGAAATTTAATTTAATTTCACCAAAATATCATCAATTTCAGCTCCTTCTACTAAAAATCTTATGAAAATCCAAAGGAATCGAAGTGAATATCAACTAAATTTACTCAAATTCTGCATCTGTAACAAAAAATCATAAAAAATTCAGATAGATTTAATTTAATTTCACCAAAATTTCATCAATTTCAGCTCCTTCTACTAAAAATCTTAAGAAAATCCAAAAGAATCGAAGTGAATATCAAGTAAATTTACTCAAATTCTGCATCTGTAACTAAAAATCATAAAAAAATTCAAATAGATTTAATTTAATTTCACCAAAATATCATCAATTTCAGCTCCTTCTACTAAAAATCTTATGAAAATCCAATAGAATCTAAGTGAATATCAACTAAATTTACTCAAATTCTGCATCTGTAACTAAAAATCATAAAAATATTCAGAAAGATTTAATTTAATTTTACCACAATTTCCTTCAATTTCAGCTTCTTCTACTAAAAATCTTATGAAAATCCAAAGGAATCGAAGTGAATATCAAGTAAATTTACTCAAATTCTGCATCTGTAACTAAAAATCATAAAAAAATTCAGAAAGATTTAATTTAATTTTACCACAATTTCCTTCAATTTCAGCTCCTTCTACTAAAAATCTTATGAAAATCCAAAGGAATCGAAGTGAATATCAACTAAATTTACTCAAATTCTGCATCTGTAACTAAAAATCATAAAAAAATTCAAAAAGATTTAATTTAATTTCACCTAAATATCATCAATTTCAACTCCTTCTTCTAAAAATCTTATGAAAATCCAAAGGAATCGATGTGAATATCAACTAAATTTACTCAAACTCTGCATATGTAACTAAAAATCATAAAAAAATGCAAAGAAATTTAATTTAATTTCACCAAAATATCATCAATTTCAGCTCCTTCTACTAAAAATCTTAAGAAAATCCAAAAGAATCGAAGTGAATATCAAGTAAATTTACTCAAATTCTGCACCTTTCACTAAAAATCATAAAAAAATTCAAAGAAATTTAATTTAATTTAACCAAAATATCATCAATTTCAGCTCCTTCTACTAAAAATCTTATGAAAATCCAAAGGAATCGAAGTGAATATCAACTAAATTTACTCAAATTCTGCATCTGTAACAAAAAATCATAAAAAATTCAGAAAGATTTAATTTAATTTCACCAAAATTTCATCAATTTCAGCTCCTTCTACTAAAAATCTTAAGAAAATCCAAAAGAATCGAAGTGAATATCATGTAAATTTACTCAAATTCAGCACCTTTCACTAAAAATCATAAAAAAATTCAAAAAGATTTAATTTAATTTTACCAACATTTCTTCAATTTCAGCTCCTCCTACTAAAAATCTTATGAAAATGCAAAAGAATCGAAGTGAATTTCAACAATATTTTCTCAAATTCTGTTTCTGTAACTAAAAATCATAAAAAAATTCAAAAAGATTTAATTTAATTTCACCAAAATATCATCAATTTCAGCTCCTTCTACTAAAAATCTTAAGAAAATCCAAAAGAATCGAAGTGAATATCAAGTAAATTTACTCAAATTCTGCACCTTTCACTAAAAATCATAAAAAAATGCAAAGAAATTTAATTTAATTTCACCAAAATATCATCAATTTCAGCTCCTTCTACTAAAAATCTTAAGAAAATTCAAAAGAATCGAAGTGAATATCAAGTAAATTTACTCAAATTCAGCACCTTTCACTAAAAATCATAAAAAAATTCAAAAAGGTTTAATTTAATTTTACCAACATTTCTCCAATTTTAGCTCCTCCTACTAAAAATCTTATGAAAATGCAAAAGAATCGAAGTGAATTTCAACAATATTTTCTCAAATTCTGCACCTTTATCTAAAAATCATTAAAAAATTCAAAAAGATTTAATTTAATTTCACCAAAATTTTTTCAATTTCAGCTCCTCCTACTAAAAATATTATGAAAATGCAAAAGAATCGAAGTGAATTTCAACAATATTTTCTCAAATTCTGTATCTATAACTAAAAATCATAAAAAAATTCAAAAAGATTTAATATAATTTCACCAAAATATCATCAATTTCAGCTCCTTCTACTAAAAATCTTATGAAAATCCAAAGGAATCGAAGTGAATATCAACTAAATTTACTCAAATTCTGCATCTGTAACTAAAAATCATAAAAAATTCATAAAGATTTAATTTATATCACCAAAATTTTTTCAATTTCAGCACCTCCTACTAAAAAGCTTAAGAAAATGCAAAAGAATCGAAGTGAATTTCAACACTATTTTCTCAAATTCTGCACCTTTAACTAAAAATCATTAAAAAATGCAAAGAAATTTAATTTAATTTCACCAAAATTTCATCAATTTCAGCTCCCTCTACTAAAAATCTTAAGAGAATTCAAAAGAAACGATGTGAATTTCAACAATATTTTCACAAATTCTGCACCTTTAACTAAAAATCATAAAAAAATACAAAAAGATTTAATTTAATTTCACCAAAATTTTTTCAGTTTCAGCACCTCCTACTAAAAATCTTAAGAAAATTCAAAAGAATCGAAGTGAATATCAACTAAATTTACTAAAATTCTGCATCTGTAACAAAAAATCATAAAAAAATTCAAAAAGATTTAATTTAATTTCACCAAAATATCATCAATTTCAGCTCCTTCTACTAAAAATCTTATGAAAATCCAATAGAATCTAAGTGAATATCAACTAAATTTACTCAAATTCTGCACCTTTCACTAAAAATCATAAAAAAATGCAAAGAAATTTAATTTAATTTCACCAAAATATCATCAATTTCAGCTCCTTCTACTAAAAATCTTAAGAAAATCCAAAAGAATCGAAGTGAATATCATGTAAATTTACTCAAATTCAGCACCTTTCACTAAAAATCATAAAAAAATTCAAAAAGATTTAATTTAATTTTACCAACATTTCTTCAATTTCAGCTCCTCCTACTAAAAATCTTATGAAAATGCAAAAGAATCGAAGTGAATTTCAACAATATTTTCTCAAATTCTGTTTCTGTAACTAAAAATCATAAAAAAATTCAAAAAGATTTAATTTAATTTTACCAACATTTCTTCAATTTCAGCTCCTTCTACTAAAAATCTTAAGAAAATCCAAAAGAATCGAAGTGAATATCAAGTAAATTTACTCAAATTCTGCACCTTTCACTAAAAATCATAAAAAAATGCAAAGAAATTTAATTTAATTTCACCAAAATATCATCAATTTCAGCTCCTTCTACTAAAAATCTTAAGAAAATCCCAAAGAATCGAAGTGAATATCAAGTAAATTTACTCAAATTCTGCATCTGTAACTAAAAATCATAAAAAAATTCAGAAAGATTTAATTTAATTTTACCACAATTTCCTTCAATTTCAGCTCCTCCCACTAAAAATCTTATGAAAATGCAAAAGAATCGAAGTGAATTTCAACAATATTTTCTCAAATTCTGTATCTGTAACTAAAAATCATAAAAAAATTCAAAAAGATTTAATTTAATTTCACCAAAATATTATCAATTTCAGCTCCTTCTACTAAAAATCTTATGAAAATCCAATAGAATCTAAGTGAATATCAACTAAATTTACTCAAATTCTGCATCTGTAACTAAAAATCATAAAAAAATTCAGAAAGATTTAATTTAATTTTACCACAATTTCCTTCAATTTCAGCTCCTTCTACTAAAAATCTTATGAAAATCCAAAGGAATCGAAGTGAATATCAACTAAATTTACTCAAATTCTGCATCTGTAACTAAAAATCATAAAAAAATTCAAAAAGATTTAATTTAATTTCACCAAAATATCATTAATTTCAGCTCCTTCTTCTAAAAATCTTATGAAAATCCAAAGGAATCGAAGTGAATATCAACTAAATTTACTCAAATTCTGCATATGTAACTAAAAATCATAAAAAAATGCAAAGAAATTTAATTTAATTTCACCAAAATATCATCAATTTCAGCTCCTTCTACTAAAAATCTTAAGAAAATCCAAAAGAATCGAAGTGAATATCAAGTAAATTTACTCAAATTCTGCACCTTTCACTAAAAATCATAAAAAAATGCAAAGAAATTTAATTTAATTTCACCAAAATATCATCAATTTCAGCTCCTTCTACTAAAAATCTTATGAAAATCCAAAGGAATCGAAGTGAATATCAACTAAATTTACTCAAATTCTGCATCTGTAACAAAAAATCATAAAAAATTCAGAAAGATTTAATTTAATTTCACCAAAATTTCATCAATTTCAGCTCCTTCTACTAAAAATCTTAAGAAAATCCAAAAGAATCGAAGTGAATATCAAGTAAATTTACTCAAATTCTGCACCTTTAACTAAAAATCATTAAAAAATGCAAAGAAATTTAATTTAATTTCACCAAAATTTCATCAATTTCAGCTCCCTCTACTAAAAATCTTAAGAGAATTCAAAAGAAACGATGTGAATTTCAACAATATTTTCACAAATTCTGCACCTTTCACTAAAAATCATAAAAAAATTCAAAAAGATTTAATTTAATTTCACCAAAATTTTTTCAATTTCAGCACCTCCTACTAAAAATCTTAAGAAAATTCAAAAGAATCGAAGTGAATATCAAGTAAATTTACTCAAATTCTGCATCTGTAACTAAAAATCATAAAAAAATTCAGAAAGATTTAATTTAATTTTACCACAATTTCCTTCAATTTCAGCTCCTCCCACTAAAAATCTTATGAAAATGCAAAAGAATCGAAGTGAATTTCAACAATATTTTCTCAAATTCTGTATCTGTAACTAAAAATCATAAAAAAATTCAAAAAGATTTAATTTAATTTCACCAAAATATTATCAATTTCAGCTCCTTCTACTAAAAATCTTATGAAAATCCAATAGAATCTAAGTGAATATCAACTAAATTTACTCAAATTCTGCATCTGTAACTAAAAATCATAAAAAAATTCAGAAAGATTTAATTTAATTTTACCACAATTTCCTTCAATTTCAGCTCCTTCTACTAAAAATCTGATGAAAATCCAAAGGAATCGAAGTGAATATCAACTAAATTTACTCAAATTCTGCATCTGTAACTAAAAATCATAAAAAAATGCAAAGAAATTTAATTTAATTTCACCAAAATATCATCAATTTCAGCTCCTTCTACTAAAAATCTTATGAAAATCCAAAGGAATCGAAGTGAATATCAACTAAATTTACTCAAATTCTGCATCTGTAACTAAAAATCATAAAAAATTCATAAAGATTTAATTTATATCACCAAAATATCATCAATTTCAGCTCCTTCTTCTAAAAATCTTATGAAAATCCAAAAGAATCGAAGTGAATATCAAGTAAATTTACTCAAATTCTGCACCTTTCACTAAAAATCATAAAAAAAATGCAAAGAAATTTAATTTAATTTCACCAAAATATCATCAATTTCAGCTCCTTCTACTAAAAATCTTATGAAAATCCAAAGGAATCGAAGTGAATATCAACTAAATTTACTCAAATTCTGCATCTGTAACAAAAAATCATAAAAAATTCAGATAGATTTAATTTAATTTCACCAAAATTTCATCAATTTCAGCTCCTTCTACTAAAAATCTTAAGAAAATCCAAAAGAATCGAAGTGAATATCAAGTAAATTTACTCAAATTCTGCATCTGTAACTAAAAATCATAAAAAAATTCAAATAGATTTAATTTAATTTCACCAAAATATCATCAATTTCAGCTCCTTCTACTAAAAATCTTATGAAAATCCAATAGAATCTAAGTGAATATCAACTAAATTTACTCAAATTCTGCATCTGTAACTAAAAATCATAAAAAATTCATAAAGATTTAATTTATATCACCAAAATATCATCAATTTCAGCTCCTTCTTCTAAAAATCTTATGAAAATCCAAAAGAATCGAAGTGAATATCAAGTAAATTTACTCAAATTCTGCACCTTTCACTAAAAATCATAAAAAAATGCAAAGAAATTTAATTTAATTTCACCAAAATATCATCAATTTCAGCTCCTTCTACTAAAAATCTTTTGAAAATCCAAAGGAATCGAAGTGAATATCAACTAAATTTACTCAAATTCTGCATCTGTAACAAAAAATCATAAAAAATTCAGATAGATTTAATTTAATTTCACCAAAATTTCATCAATTTCAGCTCCTTCTACTAAAAATCTTAAGAAAATCCAAAAGAATCGAAGTGAATATCAACTAAATTTACTCAAACTCTGCATATGTAACTAAAAATCATAAAAAAATGCAAAGAAATTTAATTTAATTTCACCAAAATATCATCAATTTCAGCTCCTTCTACTAAAAATCTTAAGAAAATCCAAAAGAATCGAAGTGAATATCAAGTAAATTTACTCAAATTCTGCACCTTTCACTAAAAATCATAAAAAAAATGCAAAGAAATTTAATTTAATTTCACCAAAATATCATCAATTTCAGCTCCTTCTACTAAAAATCTTATGAAAATCCAAAGGAATCGAAGTGAATATCAACTAAATTTACTCAAATTCTGCATCTGTAACAAAAAATCATAAAAAATTCAGATAGATTTAATTTAATTTCACCAAAATTTCATCAATTTCAGCTCCTTCTACTAAAAATCTTAAGAAAATCCAAAAGAATCGAAGTGAATATCAAGTAAATTTACTCAAATTCTGCATCTGTAACTAAAAATCATAAAAAAATTCAGATAGATTTAATTTAATTTCACCAAAATATCATCAATTTCAGCTCCTTCTACTAAAAATCTTATGAAAATCCAATAGAATCTAAGTGAATATCAACTAAATTTACTCAAATTCTGCATCTGTAACTAAAAATCATAAAAAATTCATAAAGATTTAATTTATATCACCAAAATATCATCAATTTCAGCTCCTTCTTCTAAAAATCTTATGAAAATCCAAAAGAATCGAAGTGAATATCAAGTAAATTTACTCAAATTCTGCACCTTTCACTAAAAATCATAAAAAAATGCAAAGAAATTTAATTTAATTTCACCAAAATATCATCAATTTCAGCTCCTTCTACTAAAAATCTTATGAAAATCCAAAGGAATCGAAGTGAATATCAACTAAATTTACTCAAATTCTGCATCTGTAACAAAAAATCATAAAAAATTCAGATAGATTTAATTTAATTTCACCAAAATTTCATCAATTTCAGCTCCTTCTACTAAAAATCTTAAGAAAATCCAAAAGAATCGAAGTGAATATCAAGTAAATTTACTCAAATTCTGCATCTGTAACTAAAAATCATAAAAAAATTCAAATAGATTTAATTTAATTTCACCAAAATATCATCAATTTCAGCTCCTTCTACTAAAAATCTTATGAAAATCCAATAGAATCTAAGTGAATATCAACTAAATTTACTCAAATTCTGCATCTGTAACTAAAAATCATAAAAATATTCAGAAAGATTTAATTTAATTTTACCACAATTTCCTTCAATTTCAGCTTCTTCTACTAAAAATCTTATGAAAATCCAAAGGAATCGAAGTGAATATCAAGTAAATTTACTCAAATTCTGCATCTGTAACTAAAAATCATAAAAAAATTCAGAAAGATTTAATTTAATTTTACCACAATTTCCTTCAATTTCAGCTCCTTCTACTAAAAATCTTATGAAAATCCAAAGGAATCGAAGTGAATATCAACTAAATTTACTCAAATTCTGCATCTGTAACTAAAAATCATAAAAAAATTCAAAAAGATTTAATTTAATTTCACCTAAATATCATCAATTTCAACTCCTTCTTCTAAAAATCTTATGAAAATCCAAAGGAATCGATGTGAATATCAACTAAATTTACTCAAACTCTGCATATGTAACTAAAAATCATAAAAAAATGCAAAGAAATTTAATTTAATTTCACCAAAATATCATCAATTTCAGCTCCTTCTACTAAAAATCTTAAGAAAATCCAAAAGAATCGAAGTGAATATCAAGTAAATTTACTCAAATTCTGCACCTTTCACTAAAAATCATAAAAAAATGCAAAGAAATTTAATTTAATTTCACCAAAATATCATCAATTTCAGCTCCTTCTACTAAAAATCTTATGAAAATCCAAAGGAATCGAAGTGAATATCAACTAAATTTACTCAAATTCTGCATCTGTAACAAAAAATCATAAAAAATTCAGAAAGATTTAATTTAATTTCACCAAAATTTCATCAATTTCAGCTCCTTCTACTAAAAATCTTAAGAAAATCCAAAAGAATCGAAGTGAATATCATGTAAATTTACTCAAATTCAGCACCTTTCACTAAAAATCATAAAAAAATTCAAAAAGATTTAATTTAATTTTACCAACATTTCTTCAATTTCAGCTCCTCCTACTAAAAATCTTATGAAAATGCAAAAGAATCGAAGTGAATTTCAACAATATTTTCTCAAATTCTGTTTCTGTAACTAAAAATCATAAAAAAATTCAAAAAGATTTAATTTAATTTCACCAAAATATCATCAATTTCAGCTCCTTCTACTAAAAATCTTAAGAAAATCCAAAAGAATCGAAGTGAATATCAAGTAAATTTACTCAAATTCTGCACCTTTCACTAAAAATCATAAAAAAATGCAAAGAAATTTAATTTAATTTCACCAAAATATCATCAATTTCAGCTCCTTCTACTAAAAATCTTAAGAAAATTCAAAAGAATCGAAGTGAATATCAAGTAAATTTACTCAAATTCAGCACCTTTCACTAAAAATCATAAAAAAATTCAAAAAGGTTTAATTTAATTTTACCAACATTTCTCCAATTTTAGCTCCTCCTACTAAAAATCTTATGAAAATGCAAAAGAATCGAAGTGAATTTCAACAATATTTTCTCAAATTCTGCACCTTTATCTAAAAATCATTAAAAAATTCAAAAAGATTTAATTTAATTTCACCAAAATTTTTTCAATTTCAGCTCCTCCTACTAAAAATATTATGAAAATGCAAAAGAATCGAAGTGAATTTCAACAATATTTTCTCAAATTCTGTATCTATAACTAAAAATCATAAAAAAATTCAAAAAGATTTAATATAATTTCACCAAAATATCATCAATTTCAGCTCCTTCTACTAAAAATCTTATGAAAATCCAAAGGAATCGAAGTGAATATCAACTAAATTTACTCAAATTCTGCATCTGTAACTAAAAATCATAAAAAATTCATAAAGATTTAATTTATATCACCAAAATTTTTTCAATTTCAGCACCTCCTACTAAAAAGCTTAAGAAAATGCAAAAGAATCGAAGTGAATTTCAACACTATTTTCTCAAATTCTGCACCTTTAACTAAAAATCATTAAAAAATGCAAAGAAATTTAATTTAATTTCACCAAAATTTCATCAATTTCAGCTCCCTCTACTAAAAATCTTAAGAGAATTCAAAAGAAACGATGTGAATTTCAACAATATTTTCACAAATTCTGCACCTTTAACTAAAAATCATAAAAAAATACAAAAAGATTTAATTTAATTTCACCAAAATTTTTTCAGTTTCAGCACCTCCTACTAAAAATCTTAAGAAAATTCAAAAGAATCGAAGTGAATATCAACTAAATTTACTAAAATTCTGCATCTGTAACAAAAAATCATAAAAAAATTCAAAAAGATTTAATTTAATTTCACCAAAATATCATCAATTTCAGCTCCTTCTACTAAAAATCTTATGAAAATCCAATAGAATCTAAGTGAATATCAACTAAATTTACTCAAATTCTGCACCTTTCACTAAAAATCATAAAAAAATGCAAAGAAATTTAATTTAATTTCACCAAAATATCATCAATTTCAGCTCCTTCTACTAAAAATCTTAAGAAAATCCAAAAGAATCGAAGTGAATATCATGTAAATTTACTCAAATTCAGCACCTTTCACTAAAAATCATAAAAAAATTCAAAAAGATTTAATTTAATTTTACCAACATTTCTTCAATTTCAGCTCCTCCTACTAAAAATCTTATGAAAATGCAAAAGAATCGAAGTGAATTTCAACAATATTTTCTCAAATTCTGTTTCTGTAACTAAAAATCATAAAAAAATTCAAAAAGATTTAATTTAATTTTACCAACATTTCTTCAATTTCAGCTCCTTCTACTAAAAATCTTAAGAAAATCCAAAAGAATCGAAGTGAATATCAAGTAAATTTACTCAAATTCTGCACCTTTCACTAAAAATCATAAAAAAATGCAAAGAAATTTAATTTAATTTCACCAAAATATCATCAATTTCAGCTCCTTCTACTAAAAATCTTAAGAAAATCCCAAAGAATCGAAGTGAATATCAAGTAAATTTACTCAAATTCTGCACCTTTCACTAAAAATCATAAAAAAATTCAAAAAGATTTAATTTAATTTTACCAACATTTCTTCAATTTCAGCTCCTTCTACTAAAAATCTTAAGAAAATCCAAAAGAATCGAAGTGAATATCAAGTAAATTTACTCAAATTCTGCACCTTTCACTAAAAATCATAAAAAAATGCAAAGAAATTTAATTTAATTTCACCAAAATATCATCAATTTCAGCTCCTTCTACTAAAAATCTTAAGAAAATCCAAAAGAATCGAAGTGAATATCAAGTAAATTTACTCAAATTCTGCACCTTTCACTAAAAATCATAAAAAAATGCAAAGAAATTTAATTTAATTTCACCAAAATATCATCAATTTCAGCTCCTTCTACTAAAAATCTTAAGAAAATCCAAAAGAATCGAAGTGAATATCAAGTAAATTTACTCAAATTCAGCACCTTTCACTAAAAATCATAAAAAAATTCAAAAAGATTTAATTTAATTTTACCAACATTTCTTCAATTTTAGCTCCTCCTACTAAAAATCTTATGAAAATGCAAAAGAATCGAAGTGAATTTCAACAATATTTTCTCAAATTCTGTATCTATAACTAAAAATCATAAAAAAATTCAAAAAGATTTAATTTAATTTCACCAAAATATCATCAATTTCAGCTCCTTCTACTAAAAATCTTATGAAAATCCAATAGAATCTAAGTGAATATCAACTAAATTTACTCAAATTCTGCATCTGTAACTAAAAATCATAAAAAAATGCAAAGAAATTTAATTTAATTTCACCAAAATATCATCAATTTCAGCTCCTTCTACTAAAAATCTTAAGAAAATCCCAAAGAATCGAAGTGAATATCAAGTAAATTTACTCAAATTCTGCACCTTTCACTAAAAATCATAAAAAAATTCAAAAAGATTTAATTTAATTTTACCAACATTTCTTCAATTTCAGCTCCTCCTACTAAAAATCTTATGAAAATGCAAAAGAATCGAAGTGAATTTCAACAATATTTTCTCAAATTCTGCACCTTTATCTAAAAATCATTAAAAAATGCACAGAAATTTAATTTAATTTCACCAAAATATCTTCAATTTCAGCTCCTTCTACTAAAAATCTTATGAAAATCCAAAAGAATCGAAGTGAATATCGAGTAAATTTACTCAAATTCAGCACCTTTCACTAAAAATCATAAAAAATTCCAAAAGATTTAATTTAATTTTACCAACATTTCTTCAATTTTAGCTCCTCCTACTAAAAATCTTATGAAAATGCAAAAGAATCGAAGTGAATATCAACTAAATTTACTAAAATTCTGCATCTGTAACAAAAAATCATAAAAAAATTCAAAAAGATTTAATTTAATTTCACCAAAATATCATCAATTTCAGCTCCTTCTACTAAAAATCTTATGAAAATCCAATAGAATCTAAGTGAATATCAACTAAATTTACTCAAATTCTGCATCTGTAACTAAAAATCATAAAAAAATGCAAAGAAATTTAATTTAATTTCACCAAAATATCATCAATTTCAGCTCCTTCTACTAAAAATCTTAAGAAAATCCAAAAGAATCGAAGTGAATATCAAGTAAATTTACTCAAATTCAGCACCTTTCACTAAAAATCATAAAAAAATTCAAAAAGATTTAATTTAATTTTACCAACATTTCTTCAATTTTAGCTCCTCCTACTAAAAATCTTATGAAAATGCAAAAGAATCGAAGTGAATTTCAACAATATTTTCTCAAATTCTGTATCTATAACTAAAAATCATAAAAAAATTCAAAAAGATTTAATTTAATTTCACCAAAATATCATCAATTTCAGCTCCTTCTACTAAAAATCTTATGAAAATCCAATAGAATCTAAGTGAATATCAACTAAATTTACTCAAATTCTGCATCTGTAACTAAAAATCATAAAAAAATGCAAAGAAATTTAATTTAATTTCACCAAAATATCATCAATTTCAGCTCCTTCTACTAAAAATCTTAAGAAAATCCAAAAGAATCGAAGTGAATATCAACTAAATTTACTCAAATTCTGCATCTGTAACTAAATATCATAAAAAATTCATAAAGATTTAATTTATATCACCAAAATTTTTTCAATTTCAGCACCTCCTACTAAAAAGCTTAAGAAAATGCAAAAGAATCGAAGTGAATTTCAACAATATTTTCTCAAATTCTGCACCTTTATCTAAAAATCATTAAAAAATTCAAAAAGATTTAATTTAATTTCACCAAAATTTTTTCAATTTCAGCACCTCTTACTAAAAATCTTAAGAAAATTCAAAAGAATAAATGTGAAATTCAACAATATTTTCACAAATTCTGCACCTTTAACTAAAAATCATAAAAAAATTCAAAAAGATTTAATTTAATTTCACCAAAATTTCTTCAATTTCAGCACCTCTTACTAAAAATCTTAAGAAAATTCAAAAGAATCGAAGTGAATATCAACTAAATTTACTCAAATTCTGCACCTTTCACTAAAAATCATAAAAAAATGCAAAGAAATTTAATTTAATTTCACCAAAATATCATCAATTTCAGCTCCTTCTACTAAAAATCTTAAGAAAATCCAAAAGAATCGAAGTGAATATCAAGTAAATTTACTCAAATTCTGCACCTTTCACTAAAAATCATAAAAAAATGCAAAGAAATTTAATTTAATTTCACCAAAATATCATCAATTTCAGCTCCTTCTACTAAAAATCTTATGAAAATCCAATAGAATCTAAGTGAATATCAACTAAATTTACTCAAATTCTGCATCTGTAACTAAAAATCATAAAAAAATTCAGAAAGATTTAATTTAATTTTACCACAATTTCCTTCAATTTCAGCTCCTTCTACTAAAAATCTTATGAAAATCCAAAGGAATCGAAGTGAACATCAAGTAAATTTATTCAAATTCTGCACCTTTCACTAAAAATCATAAAAAAATTCAAAAAGATTTAATTTAATTTCACCAAAATATCATCAATTTCAGCTCCTTCTACTAAAAATCTTATGAAAATCCAATAGAATCTAAGTGAATATCAACTAAATTTACTCAAATTCTGCATCTGTAACTAAAAATCATAAAAAAATTCAGAAAGATTTAATTTAATTTTACCACAATTTCCTTCAATTTCAGCTCCTCCCACTAAAAATCTTATGAAAATGCAAAAGAATCGAAGTGAATTTCAACAATATTTTCTCAAATTCTGTATCTGTAACTAAAAATCATAAAAAAATTCAAAAAGATTTAATTTAATTTCACCAAAATATTATCAATTTCAGCTCCTTCTACTAAAAATCTTATGAAAATCCAATAGAATCTAAGTGAATATCAACTAAATTTACTCAAATTCTGCATCTGTAACTAAAAATCATAAAAAAATTCAGAAAGATTTAATTTAATTTTACCACAATTTCCTTCAATTTCAGCTCCTTCTACTAAAAATCTTATGAAAATCCAAAGGAATCGAAGTGAATATCAACTAAATTTACTCAAATTCTGCATCTGTAACTAAAAATCATAAAAAAATTCAAAAAGATTTAATTTAATTTCACCAAAATATCATCAATTTCAGCTCCTTCTTCTAAAAATCTTATGAAAATCCAAAGGAATCGAAGTGAATATCAACTAAATTTACTCAAATTCTGCATATGTAACTAAAAATCATAAAAAAATGCAAAGAAATTTAATTTAATTTCACAAAAATATCATCAATTTCAGCTCCTTCTACTAAAAATCTTAAGAAAATCCAAAAGAATCGAAGTGAATATCAAGTAAATTTACTCAAATTCTGCACCTTTCACTAAAAATCATAAAAAAATGCAAAGAAATTTAATTTAATTTCACCAAAATATCATCAATTTCAGCTCCTTCTACTAAAAATCTTATGAAAATCCAAAGGAATCGAAGTGAATATCAACTAAATTTACTCAAATTCTGCATCTGTAACAAAAAATCATAAAAAATTCAGAAAGATTTAATTTAATTTCACCAAAATTTCATCAATTTCAGCTCCTTCTACTAAAAATCTTAAGAAAATCCAAAAGAATCGAAGTGAATATCAAGTAAATTTACTCAAATTCTGCACCTTTAACTAAAAATCATTAAAAAATGCAAAGAAATTTAATTTAATTTCACCAAAATTTCATCAATTTCAGCTCCCTCTACTAAAAATCTTAAGAGAATTCAAAAGAAACGATGTGAATTTCAACAATATTTTCACAAATTCTGCACCTTTCACTAAAAATCATAAAAAAATTCAAAAAGATTTAATTTAATTTCACCAAAATTTTTTCAATTTCAGCACCTCCTACTAAAAATCTTAAGAAAATTCAAAAGAATCGAAGTGAATATCAAGTAAATTTACTCAAATTCTGCATCTGTAACTAAAAATCATAAAAAAATTCAGAAAGATTTAATTTAATTTTACCACAATTTCCTTCAATTTCAGCTCCTCCCACTAAAAATCTTATGAAAATGCAAAAGAATCGAAGTGAATTTCAACAATATTTTCTCAAATTCTGTATCTGTAACTAAAAATCATAAAAAAATTCAAAAAGATTTAATTTAATTTCACCAAAATATTATCAATTTCAGCTCCTTCTACTAAAAATCTTATGAAAATCCAATAGAATCTAAGTGAATATCAACTAAATTTACTCAAATTCTGCATCTGTAACTAAAAATCATAAAAAAATTCAGAAAGATTTAATTTAATTTTACCACAATTTCCTTCAATTTCAGCTCCTTCTACTAAAAATCTGATGAAAATCCAAAGGAATCGAAGTGAATATCAACTAAATTTACTCAAATTCTGCATCTGTAACTAAAAATCATAAAAAAATGCAAAGAAATTTAATTTAATTTCACCAAAATATCATCAATTTCAGCTCCTTCTACTAAAAATCTTATGAAAATCCAAAGGAATCGAAGTGAATATCAACTAAATTTACTCAAATTCTGCATCTGTAACTAAAAATCATAAAAAATTCATAAAGATTTAATTTATATCACCAAAATATCATCAATTTCAGCTCCTTCTTCTAAAAATCTTATGAAAATCCAAAAGAATCGAAGTGAATATCAAGTAAATTTACTCAAATTCTGCACCTTTCACTAAAAATCATAAAAAAAATGCAAAGAAATTTAATTTAATTTCACCAAAATATCATCAATTTCAGCTCCTTCTACTAAAAATCTTATGAAAATCCAAAGGAATCGAAGTGAATATCAACTAAATTTACTCAAATTCTGCATCTGTAACAAAAAATCATAAAAAATTCAGATAGATTTAATTTAATTTCACCAAAATTTCATCAATTTCAGCTCCTTCTACTAAAAATCTTAAGAAAATCCAAAAGAATCGAAGTGAATATCAAGTAAATTTACTCAAATTCTGCATCTGTAACTAAAAATCATAAAAAAATTCAAATAGATTTAATTTAATTTCACCAAAATATCATCAATTTCAGCTCCTTCTACTAAAAATCTTATGAAAATCCAATAGAATCTAAGTGAATATCAACTAAATTTACTCAAATTCTGCATCTGTAACTAAAAATCATAAAAAATTCATAAAGATTTAATTTATATCACCAAAATATCATCAATTTCAGCTCCTTCTTCTAAAAATCTTATGAAAATCCAAAAGAATCGAAGTGAATATCAAGTAAATTTACTCAAATTCTGCACCTTTCACTAAAAATCATAAAAAAATGCAAAGAAATTTAATTTAATTTCACCAAAATATCATCAATTTCAGCTCCTTCTACTAAAAATCTTATGAAAATCCAAAGGAATCGAAGTGAATTTCAACAATATTTTCTCAAATTCTGTATCTGTAACTAAAAATCATAAAAAAATTCAAAAAGATTTAATTTAATTTCACCAAAATATTATCAATTTCAGCTCCTTCTTCTAAAAATCTTATGAAAATCCAAAAGAATCGAAGTGAATATCAAGTAAATTTACTCAAATTCTGCACCTTTCACTAAAAATCATAAAAAAATGCAAAGAAATTTAATTTAATTTCACCAAAATATCATCAATTTCAGCTCCTTCTACTAAAAATCTTATGAAAATCCAAAGGAATCGAAGTGAATATCAACTAAATTTACTCAAATTCTGCATCTGTAACAAAAAATCATAAAAAATTCAGATAGATTTAATTTAATTTCACCAAAATTTCATCAATTTCAGCTCCTTCTACTAAAAATCTTAAGAAAATCCAAAAGAATCGAAGTGAATATCAACTAAATTTACTCAAACTCTGCATATGTAACTAAAAATCATAAAAAAATGCAAAGAAATTTAATTTAATTTCACCAAAATATCATCAATTTCAGCTCCTTCTACTAAAAATCTTAAGAAAATCCAAAAGAATCGAAGTGAATATCAAGTAAATTTACTCAAATTCTGCACCTTTCACTAAAAATCATAAAAAAAATGCAAAGAAATTTAATTTAATTTCACCAAAATATCATCAATTTCAGCTCCTTCTACTAAAAATCTTATGAAAATCCAAAGGAATCGAAGTGAATATCAACTAAATTTACTCAAATTCTGCATCTGTAACAAAAAATCATAAAAAATTCAGATAGATTTAATTTAATTTCACCAAAATTTCATCAATTTCAGCTCCTTCTACTAAAAATCTTAAGAAAATCCAAAAGAATCGAAGTGAATATCAAGTAAATTTACTCAAATTCTGCATCTGTAACTAAAAATCATAAAAAAATTCAAATAGATTTAATTTAATTTCACCAAAATATCATCAATTTCAGCTCCTTCTACTAAAAATCTTATGAAAATCCAATAGAATCTAAGTGAATATCAACTAAATTTACTCAAATTCTGCATCTGTAACTAAAAATCATAAAAAATTCATAAAGATTTAATTTATATCACCAAAATATCATCAATTTCAGCTCCTTCTTCTAAAAATCTTATGAAAATCCAAAAGAATCGAAGTGAATATCAAGTAAATTTACTCAAATTCTGCACCTTTCACTAAAAATCATAAAAAAATGCAAAGAAATTTAATTTATTTTCACCAAAATATCATCAATTTCAGCTCCTTCTACTAAAAATCTTATGAAAATCCAAAGGAATCGAAGTGAATATCAACTAAATTTACTCAAATTCTGCATCTGTAACAAAAAATCATAAAAAATTCAGATAGATTTAATTTAATTTCACCAAAATTTCATCAATTTCAGCTCCTTCTACTAAAAATCTTAAGAAAATCCAAAAGAATCGAAGTGAATATCAAGTAAATTTACTCAAATTCTGCATCTGTAACTAAAAATCATAAAAAAATTCAAATAGATTTAATTTAATTTCACCAAAATATCATCAATTTCAGCTCCTTCTACTAAAAATCTTATGAAAATCCAATAGAATCTAAGTGAATATCAACTAAATTTACTCAAATTCTGCATCTGTAACTAAAAATCATAAAAATATTCAGAAAGATTTAATTTAATTTTACCACAATTTCCTTCAATTTCAGCTTCTTCTACTAAAAATCTTATGAAAATCCAAAGGAATCGAAGTGAATATCAAGTAAATTTACTCAAATTCTGCATCTGTAACTAAAAATCATAAAAAAATTCAGAAAGATTTAATTTAATTTTACCACAATTTCCTTCAATTTCAGCTCCTTCTACTAAAAATCTTATGAAAATCCAAAGGAATCGAAGTGAATATCAACTAAATTTACTCAAATTCTGCATCTGTAACTAAAAATCATAAAAAAATTCAAAAAGATTTAATTTAATTTCACCTAAATATCATCAATTTCAGCTCCTTCTTCTAAAAATCTTATGAAAATCCAAAGGAATCGATGTGAATATCAACTAAATTTACTCAAACTCTGCATATGTAACTAAAAATCATAAAAAAATGCAAAGAAATTTAATTTAATTTCACCAAAATATCATCAATTTCAGCTCCTTCTACTAAAAATCTTAAGAAAATCCAAAAGAATCGAAGTGAATATCAAGTAAATTTACTCAAATTCTGCACCTTTCACTAAAAATCATAAAAAAATGCAAAGAAATTTAATTTAATTTCACCAAAATATCATCAATTTCAGCTCCTTCTACTAAAAATCTTATGAAAATCCAAAGGAATCGAAGTGAATATCAACTAAATTTACTCAAATTCTGCATCTGTAACAAAAAATCATAAAAAATTCAGAAAGATTTAATTTAATTTCACCAAAATTTCATCAATTTCAGCTCCTTCTACTAAAAATCTTAAGAAAATCCAAAAGAATCGAAGTGAATATCAAGTAAATTTACTCAAATTCTGCACCTTTAACTAAAAATCATAAAAAAATTCAAAAAGATTTAATTTAATTTCACCAAAATATCATCAATTTCAGCTCCTTCTACTAAAAATCTTATGAAAATCCAATAGAATCTAAGTGAATATCAACTAAATTTACTCAAATTCTGCACCTTTCACTAAAAATCATAAAAAAATGCAAAGAAATTTAATTTAATTTCACCAAAATATCATCAATTTCAGCTCCTTCTACTAAAAATCTTAAGAAAATCCAAAAGAATCGAAGTGAATATCATGTAAATTTACTCAAATTCAGCACCTTTCACTAAAAATCATAAAAAAATTCAAAAAGATTTAATTTAATTTTACCAACATTTCTTCAATTTCAGCTCCTCCTACTAAAAATCTTATGAAAATGCAAAAGAATCGAAGTGAATTTCAACAATATTTTCTCAAATTCTGTTTCTGTAACTAAAAATCATAAAAAAATTCAAAAAGATTTAATTTAATTTCACCAAAATATCATCAATTTCAGCTCCTTCTACTAAAAATCTTAAGAAAATCCAAAAGAATCGAAGTGAATATCAAGTAAATTTACTCAAATTCTGCACCTTTCACTAAAAATCATAAAAAAATGCAAAGAAATTTAATTTAATTTCACCAAAATATCATCAATTTCAGCTCCTTCTACTAAAAATCTTAAGAAAATTCAAAAGAATCGAAGTGAATATCAAGTAAATTTACTCAAATTCAGCACCTTTCACTAAAAATCATAAAAAAATTCAAAAAGGTTTAATTTAATTTTACCAACATTTCTCCAATTTTAGCTCCTCCTACTAAAAATCTTATGAAAATGCAAAAGAATCGAAGTGAATTTCAACAATATTTTCTCAAATTCTGCACCTTTATCTAAAAATCATTAAAAAATTCAAAAAGATTTAATTTAATTTCACCAAAATTTTTTCAATTTCAGCTCCTCCTACTAAAAATATTATGAAAATGCAAAAGAATCGAAGTGAATTTCAACAATATTTTCTCAAATTCTGTATCTATAACTAAAAATCATAAAAAAATTCAAAAAGATTTAATATAATTTCACCAAAATATCATCAATTTCAGCTCCTTCTACTAAAAATCTTATGAAAATCCAAAGGAATCGAAGTGAATATCAACTAAATTTACTCAAATTCTGCATCTGTAACTAAAAATCATAAAAAATTCATAAAGATTTAATTTATATCACCAAAATTTTTTCAATTTCAGCACCTCCTACTAAAAAGCTTAAGAAAATGCAAAAGAATCGAAGTGAATTTCAACACTATTTTCTCAAATTCTGCACCTTTAACTAAAAATCATTAAAAAATGCAAAGAAATTTAATTTAATTTCACCAAAATTTCATCAATTTCAGCTCCCTCTACTAAAAATCTTAAGAGAATTCAAAAGAAACGATGTGAATTTCAACAATATTTTCACAAATTCTGCACCTTTAACTAAAAATCATAAAAAAATACAAAAAGATTTAATTTAATTTCACCAAAATTTTTTCAGTTTCAGCACCTCCTACTAAAAATCTTAAGAAAATTCAAAAGAATCGAAGTGAATATCAACTAAATTTACTAAAATTCTGCATCTGTAACAAAAAATCATAAAAAAATTCAAAAAGATTTAATTTAATTTCACCAAAATATCATCAATTTCAGCTCCTTCTACTAAAAATCTTATGAAAATCCAATAGAATCTAAGTGAATATCAACTAAATTTACTCAAATTCTGCACCTTTCACTAAAAATCATAAAAAAATGCAAAGAAATTTAATTTAATTTCACCAAAATATCATCAATTTCAGCTCCTTCTACTAAAAATCTTAAGAAAATCCAAAAGAATCGAAGTGAATATCATGTAAATTTACTCAAATTCAGCACCTTTCACTAAAAATCATAAAAAAATTCAAAAAGATTTAATTTAATTTTACCAACATTTCTTCAATTTCAGCTCCTCCTACTAAAAATCTTATGAAAATGCAAAAGAATCGAAGTGAATTTCAACAATATTTTCTCAAATTCTGTTTCTGTAACTAAAAATCATAAAAAAATTCAAAAAGATTTAATTTAATTTCACAAAAATTTTTTCAATTTCAGCACCTCTTACTAAAAATCTTAAGAAAATTCAAAAGAATCGAAGTGAATATCAACTAAATTTACTCAAATTCTGCATCTGTAACTAAAAATCATAAAAAAATGCAAAGAAATTTAATTTAATTTTACCAAAATATCATCAATTTCAGCTCCTTCTACTAAAAATCTTAAGAAAATCCAAAAGAATCGAAGTGAATATCAAGTAAATTTACTCAAATTCTGCACCTTTCACTAAAAATCATAAAAAAATTCAAAAAGATTTAATTTAATTTTACCAACATTTCTTCAATTTCAGCTCCTTCTACTAAAAATCTTATGAAAATGCAAAAGAATCGAAGTGAATATCAACTAAATTTACTAAAATTCTGCATCTGTAACAAAAAATCATAAAAAAATTCAAAAAGATTTAATTTAATTTTACCAACATTTCTTCAATTTCAGCTCCTCCTACTAAAAATCTTATGAAAATGCAAAAGAATCGAAGTGAATTTCAACAATATTTTCTCAAATTCTGTTTCTGTAACTAAAAATCATAAAAAAATTCAAAAAGATTTAATTTAATTTCACCAACATATCATCAATTTCAGTTCCTTCTACTAAAAATCTTATGAAAATCCAATAGAATCTAAGTGAACATCAACTAAATTTACTCAAATTCTGCACCTTTCACTAAAAATCATAAAAAAATGCAAAGAAATTTAATTTAATTTCACCAAAATATCATCAATTTCAGCTCCTTCTACTAAAAATCTTAAGAAAATCCAAAAGAATCGAAGTGAATATCAAGTAAATTTACTCAAATTCTGCACGTTTCACTAAAAATCATACAAAAATGCAAAGAAATTTAATTTAATTTCACCAAAATATCATCAATTTCAGCTCCTTCTACTAAAAATCTTATGAAAATCCAAAAGAATCGAAGTGAATATCGAGTAAATTTACTCAAATTCAGCACCTTTCACTAAAAATCATAAAAAATTCCAAAAGATTTAATTTAATTTTACCAACATTTCTTCAATTTCAGCTCCTCCTACTAAAAATCTTATGAAAATGCAAAAGAATCGAAGTGAATATCAACTAAATTTACTAAAATTCTGCATCTGTAACAAAAAATCATAAAAAAATTCAAAAAGATTTAATTTAATTTCACCAAAATATCATCAATTTCAGCTCCTTCTACTAAAAATCTTATGAAAATCCAATAGAATCTAAGTGAATATCAACTAAATTTACTCAAATTCTGCATCTGTAACTAAAAATCATAAAAAAATTCAGAAAGATTTAATTTAATTTTACCACAATTTCCTTCAGTTTCAGCTCCTTCTACTAAAAATCTTATGAAAATCCAAAAGAATCGAAGTGAATATCAAGTAAATTTACTCAAATTCTGCACCTTTCACTAAAAATCATAAAAAAATTCAAAAAGATTTAATTTAATTTTACCAACATTTCTTCAATTTCAGCTCCTTCTACTAAAAATCTTAAGAAAATCCAAAAGAATCGAAGTGAATATCAAGTAAATTTACTCAAATTCTGCACCTTTCACTAAAAATCATAAAAAAATGCAAAGAAATTTAATTTAATTTCACCAAAATATCATCAATTTCAGCTCCTTCTACTAAAAATCTTAAGAAAATCCAAAAGAATCGAAGTGAATATCAAGTAAATTTACTCAAATTCTGCACCTTTCACTAAAAATCATAAAAAAATTCAAAAAGATTTAATTTAATTTTACCAACATTTCTTCAATTTCAGCTCCTTCTACTAAAAATCTTAAGAAAATCCAAAAGAATCGAAGTGAATATCAAGTAAATTTACTCAAATTCTGCACCTTTCACTAAAAATCATAAAAAAATGCAAAGAAATTTAATTTAATTTCACCAAAATATCATCAATTTCAGCTCCTTCTACTAAAAATCTTAAGAAAATCCCAAAGAATCGAAGTGAATATCAAGTAAATTTACTCAAATTCTGCACCTTTCACTAAAAATCATAAAAAAATTCAAAAAGATTTAATTTAATTTTACCAACATTTCTTCAATTTCAGCTCCTTCTACTAAAAATCTTAAGAAAATCCAAAAGAATCGAAGTGAATATCAAGTAAATTTACTCAAATTCTGCACCTTTCACTAAAAATCATAAAAAAATGCAAAGAAATTTAATTTAATTTCACCAAAATATCATCAATTTCAGCTCCTTCTACTAAAAATCTTAAGAAAATCCAAAAGAATCGAAGTGAATATCAAGTAAATTTACTCAAATTCTGCACCTTTCACTAAAAATCATAAAAAAATGCAAAGAAATTTAATTTAATTTCACCAAAATATCATCAATTTCAGCTCCTTCTACTAAAAATCTTAAGAAAATCCAAAAGAATCGAAGTGAATATCAAGTAAATTTACTCAAATTCAGCACCTTTCACTAAAAATCATAAAAAAATTCAAAAAGATTTAATTTAATTTTACCAACATTTCTTCAATTTTAGCTCCTCCTACTAAAAATCTTATGAAAATGCAAAAGAATCGAAGTGAATTTCAACAATATTTTCTCAAATTCTGTATCTATAACTAAAAATCATAAAAAAATTCAAAAAGATTTAATTTAATTTCACCAAAATATCATCAATTTCAGCTCCTTCTACTAAAAATCTTATGAAAATCCAATAGAATCTAAGTGAATATCAACTAAATTTACTCAAATTCTGCATCTGTAACTAAAAATCATAAAAAAATGCAAAGAAATTTAATTTAATTTCACCAAAATATCATCAATTTCAGCTCCTTCTACTAAAAATCTTAAGAAAATCCCAAAGAATCGAAGTGAATATCAAGTAAATTTACTCAAATTCTGCACCTTTCACTAAAAATCATAAAAAAATTCAAAAAGATTTAATTTAATTTTACCAACATTTCTTCAATTTCAGCTCCTCCTACTAAAAATCTTATGAAAATGCAAAAGAATCGAAGTGAATTTCAACAATATTTTCTCAAATTCTGCACCTTTATCTAAAAATCATTAAAAAATGCACAGAAATTTAATTTAATTTCACCAAAATATCTTCAATTTCAGCTCCTTCTACTAAAAATCTTATGAAAATCCAAAAGAATCGAAGTGAATATCAAGTAAATTTACTCAAATTCAGCACCTTTC
Source organism: Andrena minutula (assembly GCA_929113495.1). Taxonomy (NCBI): domain Eukaryota; kingdom Metazoa; phylum Arthropoda; class Insecta; order Hymenoptera; family Andrenidae; genus Andrena; species Andrena minutula. Next base: position 594,885 of record CAKMYJ010000262.1, on the reverse strand, counting down.
ACTAAAAATCATAAAAAATTCCAAAAGATTTAATTTAATTTTACCAACATTTCTTCAATTTTAGCTCCTCCTACTAAAAATCTTATGAAAATGCAAAAGAATCGAAGTGAATATCAACTAAATTTACTAAAATTCTGCATCTGTAACAAAAAATCATAAAAAAATTCAAAAAGATTTAATTTAATTTCACCAAAATATCATCAATTTCAGCTCCTTCTACTAAAAATCTTATGAAAATCCAATAGAATCTAAGTGAATATCAACTAAATTTACTCAAATTCTGCATCTGTAACTAAAAATCATAAAAAAATGCAAAGAAATTTAATTTAATTTCACCAAAATATCATCAATTTCAGCTCCTTCTACTAAAAATCTTAAGAAAATCCAAAAGAATCGAAGTGAATATCAAGTAAATTTACTCAAATTCAGCACCTTTCACTAAAAATCATAAAAAAATTCAAAAAGATTTAATTTAATTTTACCAACATTTCTTCAATTTTAGCTCCTCCTACTAAAAATCTTATGAAAATGCAAAAGAATCGAAGTGAATTTCAACAATATTTTCTCAAATTCTGTATCTATAACTAAAAATCATAAAAAAATTCAAAAAGATTTAATTTAATTTCACCAAAATATCATCAATTTCAGCTCCTTCTACTAAAAATCTTATGAAAATCCAATAGAATCTAAGTGAATATCAACTAAATTTACTCAAATTCTGCATCTGTAACTAAAAATCATAAAAAAATGCAAAGAAATTTAATTTAATTTCACCAAAATATCATCAATTTCAGCTCCTTCTACTAAAAATCTTAAGAAAATCCAAAAGAATCGAAGTGAATATCAACTAAATTTACTCAAATTCTGCATCTGTAACTAAATATCATAAAAAATTCATAAAGATTTAATTTATATCACCAAAATTTTTTCAATTTCAGCACCTCCTACTAAAAAGCTTAAGAAAATGCAAAAGAATCGAAGTGAATTTCAACAATATTTTCTCAAATTCTGCACCTTTATCTAAAAATCATTAAAAAATTCAAAAAGATTTAATTTAATTTCACCAAAATTTTTTCAATTTCAGCACCTCTTACTAAAAATCTTAAGAAAATTCAAAAGAATAAATGTGAAATTAAACAATATTTTCACAAATTCTGCACCTTTAACTAAAAATCATAAAAAAATTCAAAAAGATTTAATTTAATTTCACCAAAATTTCTTCAATTTCAGCACCTCTTACTAAAAATCTTAAGAAAATTCAAAAGAATCGAAGTGAATATCAACTAAATTTACTCAAATTCTGCACCTTTCACTAAAAATCATAAAAAAATGCAAAGAAATTTAATTTAATTTCACCAAAATATCATCAATTTCAGCTCCTTCTACTAAAAATCTTAAGAAAATCCAAAAGAATCGAAGTGAATATCATGTAAATTTACTCAAATTCAGCACCTTTCACTAAAAATCATAAAAAAATTCAAAAAGATTTAATTTAATTTTACCAACATTTCTTCAATTTCAGCTCCTCCTACTAAAAATCTTATGAAAATGCAAAAGAATCGAAGTGAATTTCAACAATATTTTCTCAAATTCTGTTTCTGTAACTAAAAATCATAAAAAAATTCAAAAAGATTTAATTTAATTTCACCAAAATATCATCAATTTCAGCTCCTTCTACTAAAAATCTTAAGAAAATCCAAAAGAATCGAAGTGATGTCACGTCCCGGGTTAAGGATTTAATGGGACAAATGACAAAGGGGTTTTTACATAAATTCCAGGCGCGAATCTATAGTTCAGCGCACCGGGAGGCGAGGAAATCAGGTATTTGACGACGTAATTCTGTACACCAGCCTTTTCGATTGTCAGGCGAGAAATGTGAAATTCTGCACGCTAATCGTCTCGAACGGCCGGGAGAATGTTAGATTCAGGGGATTGAAGATTTAGGTAAGGTCAGGCGAGCAATGTTCAATTCTGCACACTAACCATTTCGAACGTCAGGCGAGAAATGTGAAATTCTGCACACTAATCGTTTCGAATGGCAGGCGAGTAATGTTTAATTCTGCACACTGAAGATTTAGGGAAAGTCAGGCGAGCAATGTTCAATTGTGCACACTAACCATTTCGAACGTCAGGCGAGAAATGTGAAATTCTGCACACTAATCGTATCGAACGGCAGGCGAGTAATGTTTAATTCTGCACACTGAGGATTTAGGGAAAGTCAGGCGAGCAATGTTCAATTCTGCACACTAACCATTTCGAACGTCAGGCGAGAAATGTGAAATTCTGCACACTAATCGTATCGAACGGCAGGCGAGTAATGTTTAATTCTGCACACTGAGGATTTAGGTAGAAGGCGGGAGAGAAATGTGAAATTCTACGCACTAATGGATTTGGGACTGACAGGCGAGAAATATTTAATTCTGCACACTAACCGTTTTTTGAACGTCAGGCGAGTAATGTTTAATTCTGCACACTAATCGACCAGGGAAGGTTTAAATGAACTGGTTTGTATTGGAGAGACACCCGTTAGAGCACTTGTTTTGATTTGCTTAGGTAATCGGATTTACCGCTGCATTATTGTAAAAGACACGTGTAATACTTCGCGAGATTCGACTAGTCATACGGTTAAGCGAAACCTATGCGTAAGTAAGTTTAGTAAACACCGTGACGCTTTCTGCGGTCGTTGCCCGGAATCAGCTGTTCCGGCAGCCTGTTTGGATTTCGGGATCTTCGTAGCCGAAGGATTGACACAATGATTCGTAACTGAGTTAAAGTAAAACTGTTTATTCACTTTATAAGTTTCGATACTAGGTAATGCACTATCGTTGTGCAGATAGTTACGTTTTATAATAATGGATTGGCGATGAACATAGCATGTATATAATGGTTATAAGTTATGAATATGAACATGAAATACAAGATATATATATTAATAAGCTAGTATGATTTACGCAATAGGCGTTAATAAGCAATGCAAACAGCAATACACGATAATATGAGCGCAATAAGCTTTGCAATACGAAATAATGTGAATAGCAATACAAGATAATATAAGCGTAATAAGCGTTGTAATGTGAAACAATATGAAACAATAAGAATGTGAACAATTGTCATAGATGATGGTGATATACCGTGGTATTAGTAGTAGTTATAATCTCTTACGATACTTGATGGTTGATGGTGTTTGAATTTATTTTAAATGATACTTTGATCAGCGAGACCTTAAATGGTTTCGAGTAATTAGCTTTCCTTCGGCAAAGGTATTTCGTCGAAAGAGAGCGTGTCCCTTCGATCCTGGTATTTCGGCGAAAGAGGACTTCTGTCTCCGGGCCCTTGTATTTATATGATTTTGCAAGGGGTTGTGGGGTGTACGCGCGGTATGGACTTTGCCCTGCTTATATAATATTTTACAGTATGAAGGGGGGTGCGCAGTATGCACCTTGACCTAATTAGGAACATGCGTCGCAGTAACTTTTGGGGTTTTTTGTAGGGAGCAAAGGTTGATCTATATTGGGACTCGCAGTTTTTCTACTAGGGTTTTTATACATAGGATTTTGAATTGCTCAACTCCTCGAATGGATTTTGGGTGTTTTAATAGGAAAGGGACGTCGGAGGGTTTGACTGCTTTGGTCATTGAGAGGGTGTGAGACGTGGTCTCGATTTAAGATATTTGTGGGGCGAGGGACTTGTTTAGATTTGACGTAAGAGAGGAATTTGTGCCGCGTTGGGCGAATAAGGGAAGGAGATTTAATGATTGACCTTCTTGAGATGGGGACCGCTAAGGTACATCGCCAAGGCGGCCGGGGGCGTTGGTAAAGGGGTAAGAATTGAGGTTTGGGGAAGATTTGAGCGTATTTGTAGATAGATTTATAAATGAGTTGAAATAACCGCGCGCGAAAAATCTTGGGGCGTCACAGTGAATATCAACTAAATTTACTCAAATTCTGCACCTTTAACTAAAAATCATAAAAAATTTCAAAAAGATTTAATTTAATTTTACCAAAATTTCTCCAATTTTAGCTCCTCCTACTAAAAATCTTATGAAAATGCAAAAGAATCGAAGTGAATTTCAACAATATTTTCTCAAATTCTGCACCTTTATCTAAAAATCATTAAAAAATTCAAAAAGATTTAATTTAATTTCACCAAAATTTTTTCAATTTCAGCTCCTCCTACTAAAAATATTATGAAAATGCAAAAGAATCGAAGTGAATTTCAACAATATTTTCTCAAATTCTGTATCTATAACTAAAAATCATAAAAAAATTCAAAAAGATTTAATATAATTTCACCAAAATATCATCAATTTCAGCTCCTTCTACTAAAAATCTTATGAAAATCCAAAGGAATCGAAGTGAATATCAACTAAATTTACTCAAATTCTGCATCTGTAGCTAAAAATCATAAAAAATTCATAAAGATTTAATTTATATCACCAAAATTTTTTCAATTTCAGCACCTCCTACTAAAAAGCTTAAGAAAATGCAAAAGAATCGAAGTGAATTTCAACACTATTTTCTCAAATTCTGCACCTTTAACTAAAAATCATTAAAAAATGCAAAGAAATTTAATTTAATTTCACCAAAATTTCATCAATTTCAGCTCCCTCTACTAAAAATCTTAAGAGAATTCAAAAGAAACGATGTGAATTTCAACAATATTTTCACAAATTCTGCACCTTTAACTAAAAATCATAAAAAAATACAAAAAGATTTAATTTAATTTCACCAAAATTTTTTCAGTTTCAGCACCTCCTACTAAAAATCTTAAGAAAATTCAAAAGAATCGAAGTGAATATCAACTAAATTTACTCAAATTCTGCATCTGTAACAAAAAATCATAAAAAATTCAGAAAGATTTAATTTAATTTCACCAAAATTTCATCAATTTCAGCTCCTTCTACTAAAAATCTTAAGAAAATCCAAAAGAATCGAAGTGAATATCAAGTAAATTTACTCAAATTCTGCACCTTTAACTAAAAATCATAAAAAAATTCAAAAAGATTTAATTTAATTTCACCAAAATATCATCAATTTCAGCTCCTTCTACTAAAAATCTTATGAAAATCCAATAGAATCTAAGTGAATATCAACTAAATTTACTCAAATTCTGCACCTTTCACTAAAAATCATAAAAAAATGCAAAGAAATTTAATTTAATTTCACCAAAATATCATCAATTTCAGCTCCTTCTACTAAAAATCTTAAGAAAATCCAAAAGAATCGAAGTGAATATCATGTAAATTTACTCAAATTCAGCACCTTTCACTAAAAATCATAAAAAAATTCAAAAAGATTTAATTTAATTTTACCAACATTTCTTCAATTTCAGCTCCTCCTACTAAAAATCTTATGAAAATGCAAAAGAATCGAAGTGAATTTCAACAATATTTTCTCAAATTCTGTTTCTGTAACTAAAAATCATAAAAAAATTCAAAAAGATTTAATTTAATTTCACCAAAATATCATCAATTTCAGCTCCTTCTACTAAAAATCTTAAGAAAATCCAAAAGAATCGAAGTGAATATCAAGTAAATTTACTCAAATTCTGCACCTTTCACTAAAAATCATAAAAAAATGCAAAGAAATTTAATTTAATTTCACCAAAATATCATCAATTTCAGCTCCTTCTACTAAAAATCTTAAGAAAATTCAAAAGAATCGAAGTGAATATCAAGTAAATTTACTCAAATTCAGCACCTTTCACTAAAAATCATAAAAAAATTCAAAAAGGTTTAATTTAATTTTACCAACATTTCTCCAATTTTAGCTCCTCCTACTAAAAATCTTATGAAAATGCAAAAGAATCGAAGTGAATTTCAACAATATTTTCTCAAATTCTGCACCTTTATCTAAAAATCATTAAAAAATTCAAAAAGATTTAATTTAATTTCACCAAAATTTTTTCAATTTCAGCTCCTCCTACTAAAAATATTATGAAAATGCAAAAGAATCGAAGTGAATTTCAACAATATTTTCTCAAATTCTGTATCTATAACTAAAAATCATAAAAAAATTCAAAAAGATTTAATATAATTTCACCAAAATATCATCAATTTCAGCTCCTTCTACTAAAAATCTTATGAAAATCCAAAGGAATCGAAGTGAATATCAACTAAATTTACTCAAATTCTGCATCTGTAACTAAAAATCATAAAAAATTCATAAAGATTTAATTTATATCACCAAAATTTTTTCAATTTCAGCACCTCCTACTAAAAAGCTTAAGAAAATGCAAAAGAATCGAAGTGAATTTCAACACTATTTTCTCAAATTCTGCACCTTTAACTAAAAATCATTAAAAAATGCAAAGAAATTTAATTTAATTTCACCAAAATTTCATCAATTTCAGCTCCCTCTACTAAAAATCTTAAGAGAATTCAAAAGAAACGATGTGAATTTCAACAATATTTTCACAAATTCTGCACCTTTAACTAAAAATCATAAAAAAATACAAAAAGATTTAATTTAATTTCACCAAAATTTTTTCAGTTTCAGCACCTCCTACTAAAAATCTTAAGAAAATTCAAAAGAATCGAAGTGAATATCAACTAAATTTACTAAAATTCTGCATCTGTAACAAAAAATCATAAAAAAATTCAAAAAGATTTAATTTAATTTCACCAAAATATCATCAATTTCAGCTCCTTCTACTAAAAATCTTATGAAAATCCAATAGAATCTAAGTGAATATCAACTAAATTTACTCAAATTCTGCACCTTTCACTAAAAATCATAAAAAAATGCAAAGAAATTTAATTTAATTTCACCAAAATATCATCTATTTCAGCTCCTTCTACTAAAAATCTTAAGAAAATCCAAAAGAATCGAAGTGAATATCATGTAAATTTACTCAAATTCAGCACCTTTCACTAAAAATCATAAAAAAATTCAAAAAGATTTAATTTAATTTTACCAACATTTCTTCAATTTCAGCTCCTCCTACTAAAAATCTTATGAAAATGCAAAAGAATCGAAGTGAATTTCAACAATATTTTCTCAAATTCTGTTTCTGTAACTAAAAATCATAAAAAAATTCAAAAAGATTTAATTTAATTTCACAAAAATTTTTTCAATTTCAGCACCTCTTACTAAAAATCTTAAGAAAATTCAAAAGAATCGAAGTGAATATCAACTAAATTTACTCAAATTCTGCATCTGTAACTAAAAATCATAAAAAAATGCAAAGAAATTTAATTTAATTTTACCAAAATATCATCAATTTCAGCTCCTTCTACTAAAAATCTTAAGAAAATCCAAAAGAATCGAAGTGAATATCAAGTAAATTTACTCAAATTCTGCACCTTTCACTAAAAATCATAAAAAAATTCAAAAAGATTTAATTTAATTTTACCAACATTTCTTCAATTTCAGCTCCTTCTACTAAAAATCTTATGAAAATGCAAAAGAATCGAAGTGAATATCAACTAAATTTACTAAAATTCTGCATCTGTAACAAAAAATCATAAAAAAATTCAAAAAGATTTAATTTAATTTTACCAACATTTCTTCAATTTCAGCTCCTCCTACTAAAAATCTTATGAAAATGCAAAAGAATCGAAGTGAATTTCAACAATATTTTCTCAAATTCTGTTTCTGTAACTAAAAATCATAAAAAAATTCAAAAAGATTTAATTTAATTTCACCAACATATCATCAATTTCAGTTCCTTCTACTAAAAATCTTATGAAAATCCAATAGAATCTAAGTGAACATCAACTAAATTTACTCAAATTCTGCACCTTTCACTAAAAATCATAAAAAAATGCAAAGAAATTTAATTTAATTTCACCAAAATATCATCAATTTCAGCTCCTTCTACTAAAAATCTTAAGAAAATCCAAAAGAATCGAAGTGAATATCAAGTAAATTTACTCAAATTCTGCACGTTTCACTAAAAATCATACAAAAATGCAAAGAAATTTAATTTAATTTCACCAAAATATCATCAATTTCAGCTCCTTCTACTAAAAATCTTATGAAAATCCAAAAGAATCGAAGTGAATATCGAGTAAATTTACTCAAATTCAGCACCTTTCACTAAAAATCATAAAAAATTCCAAAAGATTTAATTTAATTTTACCAACATTTCTTCAATTTCAGCTCCTCCTACTAAAAATCTTATGAAAATGCAAAAGAATCGAAGTGAATATCAACTAAATTTACTAAAATTCTGCATCTGTAACAAAAAATCATAAAAAAATTCAAAAAGATTTAATTTAATTTCACCAAAATATCATCAATTTCAGCTCCTTCTACTAAAAATCTTATGAAAATCCAATAGAATCTAAGTGAATATCAACTAAATTTACTCAAATTCTGCATCTGTAACTAAAAATCATAAAAAAATTCAGAAAGATTTAATTTAATTTTACCACAATTTCCTTCAGTTTCAGCTCCTTCTACTAAAAATCTTATGAAAATCCAAAAGAATCGAAGTGAATATCAAGTAAATTTACTCAAATTCTGCACCTTTCACTAAAAATCATAAAAAAATTCAAAAAGATTTAATTTAATTTTACCAACATTTCTTCATTTTCAGCTCCTTCTACTAAAAATCTTAAGAAAATCCAAAAGAATCGAAGTGAATATCAAGTAAATTTACTCAAATTCTGCACCTTTCACTAAAAATCATAAAAAAATGCAAAGAAATTTAATTTAATTTCACCAAAATATCATCAATTTCAGCTCCTTCTACTAAAAATCTTAAGAAAATCCAAAAGAATCGAAGTGAATATCAAGTAAATTTACTCAAATTCTGCACCTTTCACTAAAAATCATAAAAAAATTCAAAAAGATTTAATTTAATTTTACCAACATTTCTTCAATTTCAGCTCCTTCTACTAAAAATCTTAAGAAAATCCAAAAGAATCGAAGTGAATATCAAGTAAATTTACTCAAATTCTGCACCTTTCACTAAAAATCATAAAAAAATGCAAAGAAATTTAATTTAATTTCACCAAAATATCATCAATTTCAGCTCCTTCTACTAAAAATCTTAAGAAAATCCCAAAGAATCGAAGTGAATATCAAGTAAATTTACTCAAATTCTGCACCTTTCACTAAAAATCATAAAAAAATTCAAAAAGATTTAATTTAATTTTACCAACATTTCTTCAATTTCAGCTCCTTCTACTAAAAATCTTAAGAAAATCCAAAAGAATCGAAGTGAATATCAAGTAAATTTACTCAAATTCTGCACCTTTCACTAAAAATCATAAAAAAATGCAAAGAAATTTAATTTAATTTCACCAAAATATCATCAATTTCAGCTCCTTCTACTAAAAATCTTAAGAAAATCCAAAAGAATCGAAGTGAATATCAAGTAAATTTACTCAAATTCTGCACCTTTCACTAAAAATCATAAAAAAATGCAAAGAAATTTAATTTAATTTCACCAAAATATCATCAATTTCAGCTCCTTCTACTAAAAATCTTAAGAAAATCCAAAAGAATCGAAGTGAATATCAAGTAAATTTACTCAAATTCAGCACCTTTCACTAAAAATCATAAAAAAATTCAAAAAGATTTAATTTAATTTTACCAACATTTCTTCAATTTTAGCTCCTCCTACTAAAAATCTTATGAAAATGCAAAAGAATCGAAGTGAATTTCAACAATATTTTCTCAAATTCTGTATCTATAACTAAAAATCATAAAAAAATTCAAAAAGATTTAATTTAATTTCACCAAAATATCATCAATTTCAGCTCCTTCTACTAAAAATCTTATGAAAATCCAATAGAATCTAAGTGAATATCAACTAAATTTACTCAAATTCTGCATCTGTAACTAAAAATCATAAAAAAATGCAAAGAAATTTAATTTAATTTCACCAAAATATCATCAATTTCAGCTCCTTCTACTAAAAATCTTAAGAAAATCCCAAAGAATCGAAGTGAATATCAAGTAAATTTACTCAAATTCTGCACCTTTCACTAAAAATCATAAAAAAATTCAAAAAGATTTAATTTAATTTTACCAACATTTCTTCAATTTCAGCTCCTCCTACTAAAAATCTTATGAAAATGCAAAAGAATCGAAGTGAATTTCAACAATATTTTCTCAAATTCTGCACCTTTATCTAAAAATCATTAAAAAATGCACAGAAATTTAATTTAATTTCACCAAAATATCTTCAATTTCAGCTCCTTCTACTAAAAATCTTATGAAAATCCAAAAGAATCGAAGTGAATATCGAGTAAATTTACTCAAATTCAGCACCTTTCACTAAAAATCATAAAAAATTCCAAAAGATTTAATTTAATTTTACCAACATTTCTTCAATTTTAGCTCCTCCTACTAAAAATCTTATGAAAATGCAAAAGAATCGAAGTGAATATCAACTAAATTTACTAAAATTCTGCATCTGTAACAAAAAATCATAAAAAAAATTCAAAAAGATTTAATTTAATTTCACCAAAATATCATCAATTTCAGCTCCTTCTACTAAAAATCTTATGAAAATCCAATAGAATCTAAGTGAATATCAACTAAATTTACTCAAATTCTGCATCTGTAACTAAAAATCATAAAAAAATGCAAAGAAATTTAATTTAATTTCACCAAAATATCATCAATTTCAGCTCCTTCTACTAAAAATCTTAAGAAAATCCAAAAGAATCGAAGTGAATATCAAGTAAATTTACTCAAATTCAGCACCTTTCACTAAAAATCATAAAAAAATTCAAAAAGATTTAATTTAATTTTACCAACATTTCTTCAATTTTAGCTCCTCCTACTAAAAATCTTATGAAAATGCAAAAGAATCGAAGTGAATTTCAACAATATTTTCTCAAATTCTGTATCTATAACTAAAAATCATAAAAAAATTCAAAAAGATTTAATTTAATTTCACCAAAATATCATCAATTTCAGCTCCTTCTACTAAAAATCTTATGAAAATCCAATAGAATCTAAGTGAATATCAACTAAATTTACTCAAATTCTGCATCTGTAACTAAAAATCATAAAAAAATGCAAAGAAATTTAATTTAATTTCACCAAAATATCATCAATTTCAGCTCCTTCTACTAAAAATCTTAAGAAAATCCAAAAGAATCGAAGTGAATATCAACTAAATTTACTCAAATTCTGCATCTGTAACTAAATATCATAAAAAATTCATAAAGATTTAATTTATATCACCAAAATTTTTTCAATTTCAGCACCTCCTACTAAAAAGCTTAAGAAAATGCAAAAGAATCGAAGTGAATTTCAACAATATTTTCTCAAATTCTGCACCTTTATCTAAAAATCATTAAAAAATTCAAAAAGATTTAATTTAATTTCACCAAAATTTTTTCAATTTCAGCACCTCTTACTAAAAATCTTAAGAAAATTCAAAAGAATAAATGTGAAATTCAACAATATTTTCACAAATTCTGCACCTTTAACTAAAAATCATAAAAAAATTCAAAAAGATTTAATTTAATTTCACCAAAATTTCTTCAATTTCAGCACCTCTTACTAAAAATCTTAAGAAAATTCAAAAGAATCGAAGTGAATATCAACTAAATTTACTCAAATTCTGCACCTTTCACTAAAAATCATAAAAAAATGCAAAGAAATTTAATTTAATTTCACCAAAATATCATCAATTTCAGCTCCTTCTACTAAAAATCTTAAGAAAATCCAAAAGAATCGAAGTGAATATCATGTAAATTTACTCAAATTCAGCACCTTTCACTAAAAATCATAAAAAAATTCAAAAAGATTTAATTTAATTTTACCAACATTTCTTCAATTTCAGCTCCTCCTACTAAAAATCTTATGAAAATGCAAAAGAATCGAAGTGAATTTCAACAATATTTTCTCAAATTCTGTTTCTGTAACTAAAAATCATAAAAAAATTCAAAAAGATTTAATTTAATTTCACCAAAATATCATCAATTTCAGCTCCTTCTACTAAAAATCTTAAGAAAATCCAAAAGAATCGAAGTGATGTCACGTCCCGGGTTAAGGATTTAATGGGACAAATGACAAAGGGGTTTTTACATAAATTCCAGGCGCGAATCTATAGTTCAGCGCACCGGGAGGCGAGGAAATCAGGTATTTGACGACGTAATTCTGTACACCAGCCTTTTCGATTGTCAGGCGAGAAATGTGAAATTCTGCACGCTAATCGTCTCGAACGGCCGGGAGAATGTTAGATTCAGGGGATTGAAGATTTAGGTAAGGTCAGGCGAGCAATGTTCAATTCTGCACACTAACCATTTCGAACGTCAGGCGAGAAATGTGAAATTCTGCACACTAATCGTTTCGAATGGCAGGCGAGTAATGTTTAATTCTGCACACTGAAGATTTAGGGAAAGTCAGGCGAGCAATGTTCAATTGTGCACACTAACCATTTCGAACGTCAGGCGAGAAATGTGAAATTCTGCACACTAATCGTATCGAACGGCAGGCGAGTAATGTTTAATTCTGCACACTGAGGATTTAGGGAAAGTCAGGCGAGCAATGTTCAATTCTGCACACTAACCATTTCGAACGTCAGGCGAGAAATGTGAAATTCTGCACACTAATCGTATCGAACGGCAGGCGAGTAATGTTTAATTCTGCACACTGAGGATTTAGGTAGAAGGCGGGAGAGAAATGTGAAATTCTACGCACTAATGGATTTGGGACTGACAGGCGAGAAATATTTAATTCTGCACACTAACCGTTTTTTGAACGTCAGGCGAGTAATGTTTAATTCTGCACACTAATCGACCAGGGAAGGTTTAAATGAACTGGTTTGTATTGGAGAGACACCCGTTAGAGCACTTGTTTTGATTTGCTTAGGTAATCGGATTTACCGCTGCATTATTGTAAAAGACACGTGTAATACTTCGCGAGATTCGACTAGTCATACGGTTAAGCGAAACCTATGCGTAAGTAAGTTTAGTAAACACCGTGACGCTTTCTGCGGTCGTTGCCCGGAATCAGCTGTTCCGGCAGCCTGTTTGGATTTCGGGATCTTCGTAGCCGAAGGATTGACACAATGATTCGTAACTGAGTTAAAGTAAAACTGTTTATTCACTTTATAAGTTTCGATACTAGGTAATGCACTATCGTTGTGCAGATAGTTACGTTTTATAATAATGGATTGGCGATGAACATAGCATGTATATAATGGTTATAAGTTATGAATATGAACATGAAATACAAGATATATATATTAATAAGCTAGTATGATTTACGCAATAGGCGTTAATAAGCAATGCAAACAGCAATACACGATAATATGAGCGCAATAAGCTTTGCAATACGAAATAATGTGAATAGCAATACAAGATAATATAAGCGTAATAAGCGTTGTAATGTGAAACAATATGAAACAATAAGAATGTGAACAATTGTCATAGATGATGGTGATATACCGTGGTATTAGTAGTAGTTATAATCTCTTACGATACTTGATGGTTGATGGTGTTTGAATTTATTTTAAATGATACTTTGATCAGCGAGACCTTAAATGGTTTCGAGTAATTAGCTTTCCTTCGGCAAAGGTATTTCGTCGAAAGAGAGCGTGTCCCTTCGATCCTGGTATTTCGGCGAAAGAGGACTTCTGTCTCCGGGCCCTTGTATTTATATGATTTTGCAAGGGGTTGTGGGGTGTACGCGCGGTATGGACTTTGCCCTGCTTATATAATATTTTACAGTATGAAGGGGGGTGCGCAGTATGCACCTTGACCTAATTAGGAACATGCGTCGCAGTAACTTTTGGGGTTTTTTGTAGGGAGCAAAGGTTGATCTATATTGGGACTCGCAGTTTTTCTACTAGGGTTTTTATACATAGGATTTTGAATTGCTCAACTCCTCGAATGGATTTTGGGTGTTTTAATAGGAAAGGGACGTCGGAGGGTTTGACTGCTTTGGTCATTGAGAGGGTGTGAGACGTGGTCTCGATTTAAGATATTTGTGGGGCGAGGGACTTGTTTAGATTTGACGTAAGAGAGGAATTTGTGCCGCGTTGGGCGAATAAGGGAAGGAGATTTAATGATTGACCTTCTTGAGATGGGGACCGCTAAGGTACATCGCCAAGGCGGCCGGGGGCGTTGGTAAAGGGGTAAGAATTGAGGTTTGGGGAAGATTTGAGCGTATTTGTAGATAGATTTATAAATGAGTTGAAATAACCGCGCGCGAAAAATCTTGGGGCGTCACAGTGAATATCAAGTAAATTTACTCAAATTCTGCACCTTTCACTAAAAATCATAAAAAAATTCAAAAAGGTTTAATTTAATTTTACCAACATTTCTCCAATTTTAGCTCCTCCTACTAAAAATCTTATGAAAATGCAAAAGAATCGAAGTGAATTTCAACAATATTTTCTCAAATTCTGCACCTTTATCTAAAAATCATTAAAAAATTCAAAAAGATTTAATTTAATTTCACCAAAATTTTTTCAATTTCAGCTCCTCCTACTAAAAATATTATGAAAATGCAAAAGAATCGAAGTGAATTTCAACAATATTTTCTCAAATTCTGTATCTATAACTAAAAATCATAAAAAAATTCAAAAAGATTTAATATAATTTCACCAAAATATCATCAATTTCAGCTCCTTCTACTAAAAATCTTATGAAAATCCAAAGGAATCGAAGTGAATATCAACTAAATTTACTCAAATTCTGCATCTGTAGCTAAAAATCATAAAAAATTCATAAAGATTTAATTTATATCACCAAAATTTTTTCAATTTCAGCACCTCCTACTAAAAAGCTTAAGAAAATGCAAAAGAATCGAAGTGAATTTCAACACTATTTTCTCAAATTCTGCACCTTTAACTAAAAATCATTAAAAAATGCAAAGAAATTTAATTTAATTTCACCAAAATTTCATCAATTTCAGCTCCCTCTACTAAAAATCTTAAGAGAATTCAAAAGAAACGATGTGAATTTCAACAATATTTTCACAAATTCTGCACCTTTAACTAAAAATCATAAAAAAATACAAAAAGATTTAATTTAATTTCACCAAAATTTTTTCAGTTTCAGCACCTCCTACTAAAAATCTTAAGAAAATTCAAAAGAATCGAAGTGAATATCAACTAAATTTACTCAAATTCTGCATCTGTAACTAAAAATCATAAAAAAATTCAGAAAGATTTAATTTAATTTTACCACAATTTCCTTCAATTTCAGCTCCTTCTACTAAAAATCTTATGTAAATCCAAAGGAATCTAAGTGAATATCAACTAAATTTACTCAAATTCTGCATCTGTAACTAAAAATCATAAAAAATTCATAAAGATTTAATTTATATCACCAAAATTTTTTCAATTTCAGCACCTCCTACTAAAAAGCTTAAGAAAATGCAAAAGAATCGAAGTGAATTTCAACAATATTTTCTCAAATTCTGCACCTTTATCTAAAAATCATTAAAAAATTCAAAAAGATTTAATTTAATTTCACAAAAATTTTTTCAATTTCAGCACCTCTTACTAAAAATCTTAAGAAAATTCAAAAGAATCGAAGTGAATATCAACTAAATTTACTCAAATTCTGCATCTGTAACTAAAAATCATAAAAAAATGCAAAGAAATTTAATTTAATTTTACCAAAATATCATCAATTTCAGCTCCTTCTACTAAAAATCTTAAGAAAATCCAAAAGAATCGAAGTGAATATCAAGTAAATTTACTCAAATTCTGCACCTTTCACTAAAAATCATAAAAAAATTCAAAAAGATTTAATTTAATTTTACCAACATTTCTTCAATTTCAGCTCCTTCTACTAAAAATCTTATGAAAATGCAAAAGAATCGAAGTGAATATCAACTAAATTTACTAAAATTCTGCATCTGTAACAAAAAATCATAAAAAAATTCAAAAAGATTTAATTTAATTTTACCAACATTTCTTCAATTTCAGCTCCTCCTACTAAAAATCTTATGAAAATGCAAAAGAATCGAAGTGAATTTCAACAATATTTTCTCAAATTCTGTTTCTGTAACTAAAAATCATAAAAAAATTCAAAAAGATTTAATTTAATTTCACCAAAATATCATCAATTTCAGTTCCTTCTACTAAAAATCTTATGAAAATCCAATAGAATCTAAGTGAACATCAACTAAATTTACTCAAATTCTGCACCTTTCACTAAAAATCATAAAAAAATGCAAAGAAATTTAATTTAATTTCACCAAAATATCATCAATTTCAGCTCCTTCTACTAAAAATCTTAAGAAAATCCAAAAGAATCGAAGTGAATATCAAGTAAATTTACTCAAATTCTGCACCTTTCACTAAAAATCATACAAAAATTCAAAAAGATTTAATTTAATTTTACCAACATTTCTTCAATTTCAGCTCCTCCTACTAAAAATCTTATGAAAATGCAAAAGAATCGAAGTGAATTTCAACAATATTTTCTCAAATTCTGTTTCTGTAACTAAAAATCATAAAAAAATTCAAAAAGATTTAATTTAATTTCACCAAAATATCATCAATTTCAGTTCCTTCTACTAAAAATCTTATGAAAATCCAATAGAATCTAAGTGAACATCAACTAAATTTACTCAAATTCTGCACCTTTCACTAAAAATCATAAAAAAATGCAAAGAAATTTAATTTAATTTCACCAAAATATCATCAATTTCAGCTCCTTCTACTAAAAATCTTAAGAAAATCCAAAAGAATCGAAGTGAATATCAAGTAAATTTACTCAAATTCTGCACCTTTCACTAAAAATCATACAAAAATGCAAAGAAATTTAATTTAATTTCACCAAAATATCATCAATTTCAGCTCCTTCTACTAAAAATCTTATGAAAATCCAAAAGAATCGAAGTGAATATCGAGTAAATTTACTCAAATTCAGCACCTTTCACTAAAAATCATAAAAAATTCCAAAAGATTTAATTTAATTTTACCAACATTTCTTCAATTTCAGCTCCTCCTACTAAAAATCTTATGAAAATGCAAAAGAATCGAAGTGAATATCAAGTAAATTTACTCAAATTCTGCACCTTTCACTAAAAATCATAAAAAAATTCAAAAAGATTTAATTTAATTTTACCAACATTTCTTCAATTTCAGCTCCTTCTACTAAAAATCTTAAGAAAATCCAAAAGAATCGAAGTGAATATCAAGTAAATTTACTCAAATTCTGCACCTTTCACTAAAAATCATAAAAAAATGCAAAGAAATTTAATTTAATTTCACCAAAATATCATCAATTTCAGCTCCTTCTACTAAAAATCTTAAGAAAATCCAAAAGAATCGAAGTGAATATCAAGTAAATTTACTCAAATTCAGCACCTTTCATTAAAAATCATAAAAAAATTCAAAAAGATTTAATTTAATTTTACCAACATTTCTTCAATTTCAGCTCCTCCGACTAAAAATCTTATGAAAATGCAAAAGAATCGAAGTGAATTTCAACAATATTTTCTCAAATTCTGTTTCTGTAACTAAAAATCATAAAAAAATTCAAAAAGATTTAATTTAATTTCACCAAAATATCATCAATTTCAGCTCCTTCTACTAAAAATCTTAAGAAAATCCAAAAGAATCGAAGTGAATATCAAGTAAATTTACTCAAATTCTGCACCTTTCACTAAAAATCATAAAAAAATGCAAAGAAATTTAATTTAATTTCACCAAAATATCATCAATTTCAGCTCCTTCTACTAAAAATCTTAAGAAAATCCAAAAGAATCGAAGTGAATATCAAGTAAATTTACTCAAATTCAGCACCTTTCACTAAAAATCATAAAAAAATTCAAAAAGATTTAATTTAATTTTACCAACATTTCTTCAATTTTAGCTCCTCCTACTAAAAATCTTATGAAAATGCAAAAGAATCGAAGTGAATTTCAACAATATTTTCTCAAATTCTGTATCTATAACTAAAAATCATAAAAAAATTCAAAAAGATTTAATTTAATTTCACCAAAATATCATCAATTTCAGCTCCTTCTACTAAAAATCTTATGAAAATCCAATAGAATCTAAGTGAATATCAACTAAATTTACTCAAATTCTGCATCTGTAACTAAAAATCATAAAAAAATGCAAAGAAATTTAATTTAATTTCACCAAAATATCATCAATTTCAGCTCCTTCTACTAAAAATCTTAAGAAAATCCCAAAGAATCGAAGTGAATATCAAGTAAATTTACTCAAATTCTGCACCTTTCACTAAAAATCATAAAACAATTCAAAAAGATTTAATTTAATTTTACCAACATTTCTTCAATTTCAGCTCCTCCTACTAAAAATCTTATGAAAATGCAAAAGAATCGAAGTGAATTTCAACAATATTTTCTCAAATTCTGCACCTTTATCTAAAAATCATTAAAAAATGCACAGAAATTTAATTTAATTTCACCAAAATATCTTCAATTTCAGCTCCTTCTACTGTGACGCCCCAAGATTTTTCGCGCGCGGTTACTTCAACTCATTTATAAATCTATATACAAATCCGCTCAAATCTTCCCCAAAACCTCAATTCTTACCCCTTTTCCATGACCACGGCCGCCTTGGCGATGTACCTTAGCGGTCCCCATCTCAAGACGGTCAATCATTAAATCTCCTTCCCTTATTCGCCCAACGCGGCACAAATTCCTCTCTTACGTCAAATCTAAACAAGTCCCTCGCCCCACAAATATCTTAAATCGAGACCACGTCTCACACCCTCTCAATGACCAAAGCAGTCAAACCCTCCGACGTCCCTTTCCTATTAAAACACCCAAAATCCATTCGAGGAGTTGAGCAAATCAAAATCCTATGTATAAAAACCCCGGAAGCATAGATGCGAATCCAAATATAGATCAACCTTTGGTCCCTACAAAAAACCCCAAAAGTTACTGCGACGCATGTTCCTAATTAGGTCAAGGTGCATACTGCGCACCCCCCTTCATACTGTAAAATATTATATAAGCAGGGCAAAGTCCATACCGCGGGTACACCCCACAACCCCTTGCAAAATCATATAAATACAAGGGCCCGGAGACAGAAGTCCTCTTTCGACGAAATACCTTTGCCGAAGGAAAGCTAATTACTCGAAACCATTTAAGGTCTCGCTGATCAAAGTATCATTTAAAATAAATTCAAACACCATCAACCATCAAGTATCGTAAGAGATTATAACTACTATTAATACCACGGTATATCACCATCATCTATGACAATTGTTCACATTCTTATTGTTTCATATTGTTTCACATTACAACGCTTATTGCGTTTATATTATCTTGTATTGCTATTCACATTATTTCGTATTGCAAAGCTTATTGCGCTCATATTATCGTGTATTGCTGTTTGCATTGCTTATTAACGCCTATTGCGTAAATCATTCTATCTTATTAATATATATATCTTGTATTTCATGTTCATATTCATAACTCATAACCATTATATACATGCTATGTTCATCGCCTATCCATTATTATAAAACGTAACTATCTGCACAACGATAGTGCATTATATATTATCAAAACTATAAAGTGAATAAACAGTTTTACTTTAAATCTGTTACGAATTATTTGTGTCAATCCTTCGGCTACGAAGATCCCGAAATCCAAACAGGCTGCCGGAACAGCTGATTCCGGGCAACGACCGCAGAAAGCGTCACGGTGTTTACTAAACTTACTTACGCATAGGTTTCGCTTAACCGTATGACTAGTCAAATCTCGCGAAGTATTACATGTGTCTTTTACGATAATGCAGCGGTAAATCCGATTACCTAAGCAAACCAAAACAAGTGCTCTAACGGGTGTCTCTCCAATACAAACCAGTTCATTTAAACCTTCCCTGGTCGATTAGTGTGCAGAATTAAACATTACTCGCCTGACGTTCAAAAAACGGTTAGTGTGCAGAATTAAACATTTCTCGCCTGTCAGTCCCAAATCCATTAGTGCGTAGAATTTCACATTTCTCTCCCGCCTTCTACCTAAATCCTCAGTGTGCAGAATTGAACATTGCTCGCCTGACTCTCCTTGCATTCTCAGTGTGCAGAATTAAACATTACTCGCCTGCCGTTCGATACGATTAGTGTGCAGAATTTCACATTTCTCGCCTGACGTTCGAAATGGTTAGTGTGCAGAATTGAACATTGCTCGCCTGACTTTCCCTAAATCCTCAGTGTGCAGAATTAAACATTACTCGCCTGCCGTTCGATACGATTAGTGTGCAGAATTTCACATTTCTCGCCTGACGTTCGAAATGGTTAGTGTGCAGAATTGAACATTGCTCGCCTGACTTTCCCTAAATCCTCAGTGTGCAGAATTAAACATTACTCGCCTGCCATTCGAAACAATTAGTGTGCAGAATTTCACATTTCTCGCCTGACGCTCGAAATGGTTAGTGTGCAGAATTGAATATTGCTCGCCTGACCTTCCCTAATCTTCAATCCCCTGAATCTAACATTCTCCCGGCCGTTCGAGACGATTAGCGTGCAGAATTTCACATTTCTCGCCTGACAATCGAAAAGGCTGGTGTACAGAATTACGTCGTCAAATACCTGATTTCCTCGCCTCCCGGTGCGCTGAACTATAGATCAGCGCCTGGAATTTATGTAAAAACCCCTTTGTCATTTGTCCCATTAAATCCATAACCCGGGACGTGACACTACTAAAAATCTTATGAAAATCCAAAAGAATCGAAGTGAATATCGAGTAAATTTACTCAAATTCAGCACCTTTCACTAAAAATCATAAAAAATTCCAAAAGATTTAATTTAATTTTACCAACATTTCTTCAATTTCAGCTCCTCCTACTAAAAATCTTATGAAAATGCAAAAGAATCGAAGTGAATATCAACTAAATTTACTAAAATTCTGCATCTGTAACAAAAAATCATAAAAAAATTCCAAAAGATTTAATTTAATTTCACCAAAATATCATCAATTTCAGCTCCTTCTACTAAAAATCTTATGAAAATCCAATAGAATCTAAGTGAATATCAACTAAATTTACTCAAATTCTGCACCTTTCACTAAAAATCATAAAAAAATGCAAAGAAATTTAATTTAATTTCACCAAAATATCATCAATTTCAGCTCCTTCTACTAAAAATCTTAAGAAAATCCAAAAGAATCGAAGTGAATATCATGTAAATTTACTCAAATTCAGCACCTTTCACTAAAAATCATAAAAAAATTCAAAAAGATTTAATTTAATTTTACCAACATTTCTTCAATTTCAGCTCCTCCTACTAAAAATCTTATGAAAATGCAAAAGAATCGAAGTGAATTTCAACAATATTTTCTCAAATTCTGTTTCTGTAACTAAAAATCATAAAAAAATTCAAAAAGATTTAATTTAATTTCACCAAAATATCATCAATTTCAGCTCCTTCTACTAAAAATCTTAAGAAAATCCAAAAGAATCGAAGTGAATATCAAGTAAATTTACTCAAATTCTGCACCTTTCACTAAAAATCATAAAAAAATGCAAAGAAATTTAATTTAATTTCACCAAAATATCATCAATTTCAGCTCCTTCTACTAAAAATCTTAAGAAAATCCAAAAGAATCGAAGTGAATATCAAGTAAATTTACTCAAATTCAGCACCGTTCACTAAAAATCATAAAAAAATTCAAAAAGGTTTAATTTAATTTTACCAACATTTCTCCAATTTTAGCTCCTCCTACTAAAAATCTTATGAAAATGCAAAAGAATCGAAGTGAATTTCAACACTATTTTCTCAAATTCTGCACCTTTAACTAAAAATCATTAAAAAATGCAAAGAAATTTAATTTAATTTCACCAAAATTTCATCAATTTCAGCTCCCTCTACTAAAAATCTTAAGAGAATTCAAAAGAATCGAAGTGAATTTCAACAATATTTTCTCAAATTCTGCACCTTTATCTAAAAATCATTAAAAAATTCAAAAAGATTTAATTTAATTTCACCAAAATTTTTTCAATTTCAGCTCCTCCTACTAAAAATATTATGAAAATGCAAAAGAATCGAAGTGAATTTCAACAATATTTTCTCAAATTCTGTATCTATAACTAAAAATCATAAAAAAATTCAAAAAGATTTAATATAATTTCACCAAAATATCATCAATTTCAGCTCCTTCTACTAAAAATCTTATGAAAATCCAAAGGAATCGAAGTGAATATCAACTAAATTTACTCAAATTCTGCATCTGTAACTAAAAATCATAAAAAATTCATAAAGATTTAATTTATATCACCAAAATTTTTTCAATTTCAGCACCTCCTACTAAAAAGCTTAAGAAAATGCAAAAGAATCGAAGTGAATTTCAACACTATTTTCTCAAATTCTGCACCTTTAACTAAAAATCATTAAAAAATGCAAAGAAATTTAATTTAATTTCACCAAAATTTCATCAATTTCAGCTCCCTCTACTAAAAATCTTAAGAGAATTCAAAAGAAACGATGTGAATTTCAACAATATTTTCACAAATTCTGCACCTTTAACTAAAAATCATAAAAAAAATACAAAAAGATTTAATTTAATTTCACCAAAATTTTTTCAGTTTCAGCACCTCCTACTAAAAATTTTAAGAAAATTCAAAAGAATCGAAGTGAATATCAACTAAATTTACTCAAATTCTGCATCTGTAACTAAAAATCATAAAAAAATTCAGAAAGATTTAATTTAATTTTACCACAATTTCCTTCAATTTCAGCTCCTTCTACTAAAAATCTTATGAAAATCCAAAGGAATCTAAGTGAATCTCAACTAAATTTACTCAAATTCTGCATCTGTAACTAAAAATCATAAAAAATTCATAAAGATTTAATTTATATCACCAAAATTTTTTCAATTTCAGCACCTCCTACTAAAAAGCTTAAGAAAATGCAAAAGAATCGAAGTGAATTTCAACAATATTTTCTCAAATTCTGCACCTTTATCTAAAAATCATTAAAAAATTCAAAAAGATTTAATTTAATTTCACAAAAATTTTTTCAATTTCAGCACCTCTTACTAAAAATCTTAAGAAAATTCAAAAGAATCGAAGTGAATATCAACTAAATTTACTCAAATTCTGCATCTGTAACTAAAAATCATAAAAAAATGCAAAGAAATTTAATTTAATTTTACCAAAATATCATCAATTTCAGCTCCTTCTACTAAAAATCTTAAGAAAATCCAAAAGAATCGAAGTGAATATCAAGTAAATTTACTCAAATTCTGCACCTTTCACTAAAAATCATAAAAAAATTCAAAAAGATTTAATTTAATTTTACCAACATTTCTTCAATTTCAGCTCCTTCTACTAAAAATCTTATGAAAATGCAAAAGAATCGAAGTGAATATCAACTAAATTTACTAAAATTCTGCATCTGTAACAAAAAATCATAAAAAAATTCAAAAAGATTTAATTTAATTTTACCAACATTTCTTCAATTTCAGCTCCTCCTACTAAAAATCTTATGAAAATGCAAAAGAATCGAAGTGAATTTCAACAATATTTTCTCAAATTCTGTTTCTGTAACTAAAAATCATAAAAAAATTCAAAAAGATTTAATTTAATTTCACCAAAATATCATCAATTTCAGTTCCTTCTACTAAAAATCTTATGAAAATCCAATAGAATCTAAGTGAACATCAACTAAATTTACTCAAATTCTGCACCTTTCACTAAAAATCATAAAAAAATGCAAAGAAATTTAATTTAATTTCACCAAAATATCATCAATTTCAGCTCCTTCTACTAAAAATCTTAAGAAAATCCAAAAGAATCGAAGTGAATATCAAGTAAATTTACTCAAATTCTGCACCTTTCACTAAAAATCATACAAAAATGCAAAGAAATTTAATTTAATTTCACCAAAATATCATCAATTTCAGCTCCTTCTACTAAAAATCTTATGAAAATCCAAAAGAATCGAAGTGAATATCGAGTAAATTTACTCAAATTCAGCACCTTTCACTAAAAATCATAAAAAATTCCAAAAGATTTAATTTAATTTTACCAACATTTCTTCAATTTCAGCTCCTCCTACTAAAAATCTTATGAAAATGCAAAAGAATCGAAGTGAATATCAAGTAAATTTACTCAAATTCAGCACCTTTCACTAAAAATCATAAAAAAATTCAAAAAGGTTTAATTTAATTTTACCAACATTTCTCCAATTTTAGCTCCTCCTACTAAAAATCTTATGAAAATGCAAAAGAATCGAAGTGAATTTCAACAATATTTTCTCAAATTCTGCACCTTTATCTAAAAATCATTAAAAAATTCAAAAAGATTTAATTTAATTTCACCAAAATTTTTTCAATTTCAGCTCCTCCTACTAAAAATATTATGAAAATGCAAAAGAATCGAAGTGAATTTCAACAATATTTTCTCAAATTCTGTATCTATAACTAAAAATCATAAAAAAATTCAAAAAGATTTAATATAATTTCACCAAAATATCATCAATTTCAGCTCCTTCTACTAAAAATCTTATGAAAATCCAAAGGAATCGAAGTGAATATCAACTAAATTTACTCAAATTCTGCATCTGTAACTAAAAATCATAAAAAATTCATAAAGATTTAATTTATATCACCAAAATTTTTTCAATTTCAGCACCTCCTACTAAAAAGCTTAAGAAAATGCAAAAGAATCGAAGTGAATTTCAACACTATTTTCTCAAATTCTGCACCTTTAACTAAAAATCATTAAAAAATGCAAAGAAATTTAATTTAATTTCACCAAAATTTCATCAATTTCAGCTCCCTCTACTAAAAATCTTAAGAGAATTCAAAAGAAACGATGTGAATTTCAACAATATTTTCACAAATTCTGCACCTTTAACTAAAAATCATAAAAAAAATACAAAAAGATTTAATTTAATTTCACCAAAATTTTTTCAGTTTCAGCACCTCCTACTAAAAATCTTAAGAAAATTCAAAAGAATCGAAGTGAATATCAACTAAATTTACTCAAATTCTGCATCTGTAACTAAAAATCATAAAAAAATTCAGAAAGATTTAATTTAATTTTACCACAATTTCCTTCAATTTCAGCTCCTTCTACTAAAAATCTTATGAAAATCCAAAGGAATCTAAGTGAATCTCAACTAAATTTACTCAAATTCTGCATCTGTAACTAAAAATCATAAAAAATTCATAAAGATTTAATTTAATTTCACAAAAATTTTTTCAATTTCAGCACCTCTTACTAAAAATCTTAAGAAAATTCAAAAGAATCGAAGTGAATATCAACTAAATTTACTCAAATTCTGCATCTGTAACTAAAAATCATAAAAAAATGCAAAGAAATTTAATTTAATTTTACCAAAATATCATCAATTTCAGCTCCTTCTACTAAAAATCTTAAGAAAATCCAAAAGAATCGAAGTGAATATCAAGTAAATTTACTCAAATTCTGCACCTTTCACTAAAAATCATAAAAAAATTCAAAAAGATTTAATTTAATTTTACCAACATTTCTTCAATTTCAGCTCCTTCTACTAAAAATCTTATGAAAATGCAAAAGAATCGAAGTGAATATCAACTAAATTTACTAAAATTCTGCATCTGTAACAAAAAATCATAAAAAAATTCAAAAAGATTTAATTTAATTTTACCAACATTTCTTCAATTTCAGCTCCTCCTACTAAAAATCTTATGAAAATCCAATAGAATCTAAGTGAACATCAACTAAATTTACTCAAATTCTGCACCTTTCACTAAAAATCATAAAAAAATTCAAAGAAATTTAATTTAATTTCACCAAAATATCATCAATTTCAGCTCCTTCTACTAAAAATCTTAAGAAAATCCAAAAGAATCGAAGTGAATATCAAGTAAATTTACTCAAATTCTGCACCTTTCACTAAAAATCATACAAAAATGCAAAGAAATTTAATTTAATTTCACCAAAATATCATCAATTTCAGCTCCTTCTACTAAAAATCTTATGAAAATCCAAAAGAATCGAAGTGAATATCGAGTAAATTTACTCAAATTCAGCACCTTTCACTAAAAATCATAAAAAATTCCAAAAGATTTAATTTAATTTTACCAACATTTCTTCAATTTCAGCTCCTCCTACTAAAAATCTTATGAAAATGCAAAAGAATCGAAGTGAATATCAACTAAATTTACTAAAATTCTGCATCTGTAACAAAAAATCATAAAAAAATTCAAAAAGATTTAATTTAATTTCACCAAAATATCATCAATTTCAGCTCCTTCTACTAAAAATCTTATGAAAATCCAATAGAATCTAAGTGAATATCAACTAAATTTACTCAAATTCTGCATCTGTAACTAAAAATCATAAAAAAATTCAGAAAGATTTAATTTAATTTTACCACAATTTCCTTCAGTTTCAGCTCCTTCTACTAAAAATCTTATGAAAATCCAAAAGAATCGAAGTGAATATCAACTAAATTTACTCAAATTCTGCATCTGTAACTAAAAATCATAAAAAATTCAGAAAGATTTAATTTAATTTTACCACAATTTCCATCAATTTGCTGAAATTGATGGAAATTGTGGTAAAATTAAATTAAATCTTTCTGAATTTTTTATAATTCAATTTGTAAATTTAGTTGATATTCACTTCGATTCCTTTGGATTTTCATAAGATTTTTAGTAAAAAATCTTATGAAAATCCAAAGGAATCGAAGTGAATATCAACTAAATTTACTCAAATTCTGCACCTTTCACTAAAAATCATAAAAAAATGCAAAGAAATTTAATTTAATTTCACCAAAATAGCATCAATTTCAGCTCCTTCTACTAAAAATCTTATGAAAATCCAAAGGAATCGAAGTGAATATCAACTAAATTTACTCAAATTCTGCACCTTTCACTAAAAATCATAAAAAAATGCAAAGAAATTTAAATTAATTTCACCAAAATATCATCAATTTCAGCTCCTTCTACTAAAAATCTTAAGAAAATCCAAAAGAATCGAAGTGAATATCAAGTAAATTTACTCAAATTCTGCACCTTTCACTAAAAATCATAAAAAAATTCAAAAAGATTTAATTTAATTTTACCAACATTTCTTCAATTTCAGCTCCTTCTACTAAAAATCTTATGAAAATCCAAAGGAATCGAAGTGAATATCAACTAAATTTACTCAAATTCTGCACCTTTCACTAAAAATCATAAAAAAATGCAAAGAAATTTAATTTAATTTCACCAAAATATCATCAATTTCAGCTCCTTCTACTAAAAATCTTAAGAAAATGCAAAAGAATCGAAGTGAATTTCAACAATATTTTCTCAAATTCTGCACCTTTATCTAAAAATCATTAAAAAATTCAAAAAGATTTAATTTAATTTCACCAAAATTTTTTCAATTCCAGCACCTCTTACTAAAAATCTTAAGAAAATTCAAAAGAATAAATGTGAAATTCAACAATATTTTCACAAATTCTGCACCTTTAACTAAAAATCATAAAAAAATTCAAAAAGGTTAAATTTAATTTCACCAAAATTTCTTCAATTTCAGCACCTCTTACTAAAAATCTTAAGAAAATTCAAAAGAATCGAAGTGAATATCAACTAAATTTACTCAAATTCTGCATCTGTAACTAAAAATCATAAAAAATTCAGAAAGATTTAATTTAATTTTACCACAATTTCCATCAATTTGCTGAAATTGATGGAAATTGTGGTAAAATTAAATTAAATCTTTCTGAATTTTTTATAATTCAATTTGTAAATTTAGTTGATATTCACTTCGATTCCTTTGGATTTTCATAAGATTTTTAGTAGAAGGAGCTGTCCTTCTACTAAAAATCTTATGAAAATCCAAAGGAATCGAAGTGAATATCAACTAAATTTACTCAAATTCTGCACCTTTCACTAAAAATCATAAAAAAATGCAAAGAAATTTAAATTAATTTCACCAAAATATCATCAATTTCAGCTCCTTCTACTAAAAATCTTAAGAAAATCCAAAAGAATCGAAGCGAATATCAACTAAATTTACTCAAATTCTGCATCTGTAACTAAATATCATAAAAAATTCATAAAGATTTAATTTATATCACCAAAATTTTTTCAATTTCAGCACCTCCTACTAAAAAGCTTAAGAAAATGCAAAAGAATCGAAGTGAATTTCAACAATATTTTCTCAAATTCTGCACCTTTATCTAAAAATCATTAAAAAATTCAAAAAGATTTAATTTAATTTCACCAAAATTTTTTCAATTTCAGCACCTCTTACTAAAAATCTTAAGAAAATTCAAAAGAATCGAAGTGAATATCAACTAAATTTACTCAAATTCTGCATCTGTAACTAAAAATCATAAAAAAATGCAAAGAAATTTAATTTAATTTTACCAAAATATCATCAATTTCAGCTCCTTCTACTAAAAATCTTAAGAAAATCCAAAAGAATCGAAGTGAATATCAAGTAAATTTACTCAAATTCAGCACCTTTCACTAAAAATCATAAAAAAATTCAAAAAGATTTAATTTAATTTTACCAACATTTCTTCAATTTTACCTCCTCCTACTAAAAATCTTATGAAAATGCAAAAGAATCGAAGTGAATTTCAACAATATTTTCTCAAATTCTGCACCTTTATCTAAAAATCATTAAAAAATTCAAAAAGATTTAATTTAATTTCACCAAAATTTTTTCAATTTCAGCTCCTCCTACTAAAAATATTATGAAAATGCAAAAGAATCGAAGTGAATTTCAACAATATTTTCTCAAATTCTGTATCTATAACTAAAAATCATAAAAAAATTCAAAAAGATTTAATTTAATTTCACCAAAATATCATCAATTTCAGCTCCTTCTACTAAAAATCTTATGAAAATCCAAAGGAATCGAAGTGAATATCAACTAATTTTACTCAAATTCTGCATCTGTAACTAAAAATCATAAAAAATTCATAAAGATTTAATTTAATTTTACCACAATTTCCTTCAGTTTCAGCTCCTTCTACTAAAAATCTTATGAAAATCCAAAAGAATCGAAGTGAATATCAAGTAAATTTACTCAAATTCTGCACCTTTCACTAAAAATCATAAAAAAATTCAAAAAGATTTAATTCAATTTTACCAACATTTCTTCAATTTCAGCTCCCTCTACTAAAAATCTTAAGAGAATTCAAAAGAAACGATGTGAATTTCAACAATATTTTCACAAATTCTGCACCTTTAACTAAAAATCATAAAAAAATACAAAAAGATTTAATTTAATTTCACCAAAATTTTTTCAGTTTCAGCACCTCCTACTAAAAATCTTAAGAAAATTCAAAAGAATCGAAGTGAATATCAACTAAATTTACTCAAATTCTGCATCTGTAACTAAAAATCATAAAAAAATTCAGAAAGATTTAATTTAATTTTACCACAATTTCCTTCAATTTCAGCTCCTTCTACTAAAAATCTTATGAAAATCCAAAGGAATCTAAGTGAATATCAACTAAATTTACTCAAATTCTGCATCTGTAACTAAAAATCATAAAAAATTCATAAAGATTTAATTTATATCACCAAAATTTTTTCTATTTCAGCACCTCCTACTAAAAAGCTTAAGAAAATGCAAAAGAATCGAAGTGAATTTCAACAATATTTTCTCAAATTCTGCACCTTTATCTAAAAATCATTAAAAAATTCAAAAAGATTTAATTTAATTTCACAAAAATTTTTTCAATTTCAGCACCTCTTACTAAAAATCTTAAGAAAATTCAAAAGAATCGATGTGAATATCAACTAAATTTACTCAAATTCTGCATCTGTAACTAAAAATCATAAAAAAATGCAAAGAAATTTAATTTAATTTTACCAAAATATCATCAATTTCAGCTCCTTCTACTAAAAATCTTAAGAAAATCCAAAAGAATCGAAGTGAATATCAAGTAAATTTACTCAAATTCTGCACCTTTCACTAAAAATCATAAAAAAATTCAAAAAGATTTAATTTAATTTTACCAACATTTCTTCAATTTCAGCTCCTTCTACTAAAAATATTATGAAAATGCAAAAGAATCGAAGTGAATATCAACTAAATTTACTAAAATTCTGCATCTGTAACAAAAAATCATAAAAAAATTCAAAATGATTTAATTTAATTTTACCAACATTTCTTCAATTTCAGCTCCTCCTACTAAAAATCTTATGAAAATGCAAAAGAATCGAAGTGAATTTCAACAATATTTTCTCAAATTCTGTTTCTGTAACTAAAAATCATAAAAAAATTCAAAAAGATTTAATTTAATTTCACCAAAATATCATCAATTTCAGTTCCTTCTACTAAAAATCTTATGAAAATCCAATAGAATCTAAGTGAACATCAACTAAATTTACTCAAATTCTGCACCTTTCACTAAAAATCATACAAAAATGCAAAGAAATTTAATTTAATTTCACCAAAATATCATCAATTTCAGCTCCTTCTACTAAAAATCTTATGAAAATCCAAAAGAATCGAAGTGAATATCGAGTAAATTTACTCAAATTCAGCACCTTTCACTAAAAATCATAAAAAATTCCAAAAGATTTAATTTAATTTTACCAACATTTCTTCAATTTCAGCTCCTCCTACTAAAAATCTTATGAAAATGCAAAAGAATCGAAGTGAATATCAACTAAATTTACTCAAATTCTGCATCTGTAACAAAAAATCATAAAAAAATTCAAAAAGATTTAATTTAATTTCACCAAAATATCATCAATTTCAGCTCCTTCTACTAAAAATCTTATGAAAATCCAATAGAATCTAAGTGAATATCAACTAAATTTACTCAAATTCTGCATCTGTAACTAAAAATCATAAAAAAATTCAGAAAGATTTAATTTAATTTTACCACAATTTCCTTCAGTTTCAGCTCCTTCTACTAAAAATCTTATGAAAATCCAAAAGAATCGAAGTGAATATCAAGTAAATTTACTCAAATTCTGCACCTTTCACTAAAAATCATAAAAAAATTCAAAAAGATTTAATTTAATTTTACCAACATTTCTTCAATTTCAGCTCCTCCTACTAAAAATATTATGAAAATGCAAAAGAATCGAAGTGAATTTCAACAATATTTTCTCAAATTCTGTATCTATAACTAAAAATCATAAAAAAATTCAAAAAGATTTAATATAATTTCACCAAAATATCATCAATTTCAGCTCCTTCTACTAAAAATCTTATGAAAATCCAAAGGAATCGAAGTGAATATCAACTAAATTTACTCAAATTCTGCATCTGTAACTAAAAATCATAAAAAATTCATAAAGATTTAATTTATATCACTAAATTTTTTCAATTTCAGCACCTCCTACTAAAAAGCTTAAGAAAATGCAAAAGAATCGAAGTGAATTTCAACACTATTTTCTCAAATTCTGCACCTTTAACTAAAAATCATTAAAAAATGCAAAGAAATTTAATTTAATTTCACCAAAATTTCATCAATTTCAGCTCCCTCTACTAAAAATCTTAAGAGAATTCAAAAGAATCGAAGTGAATATCAAGTAAATTTACTCAAATTCTGCACCTTTCACTAAAAATCATAAAAAAATGCAAAGAAATTTAATTTAATTTCACCAAAATATCATCAATTTCAGCTCCTTCTACTAAAAATCTTATGAAAATCCAAAGGAATCGAAGTGAATATCAACTAAATTTACTCAAATTCTGCACCTTTCACTAAAAATCATAAAAAAATGCAAAGAAATTTAAATTAATTTCACCAAAATATCATCAATTTCAGCTCCTTCTACTAAAAATCTTAAGAAAATCCAAAAGAATCGAAGTGAATATCAAGTAAATTTACTCAAATTCTGCACCTTTCACTAAAAATCATAAAAAAATGCAAAGAAATTTAATTTAATTTCACCAAAATATCATCAATTTCAGCTCCTTCTACTAAAAATCTTAAGAAAATTCAAAAGAATCGAAGTGAATATCAAGTAAATTTACTCAAATTCAGCACCTTTCACTAAAAATCATAAAAAAATTCAAAAAGGTTTAATTTAATTTTACCAACATTTCTCCAATTTTAGCTCCTCCTACTAAAAATCTTATGAAAATGCAAAAGAATCGAAGTGAATTTCAACAATATTTACTCAAATTCTGCACCTTTATCTAAAAATCATTAAAAAATTCAAAAAGATTTAATTTAATTTCACCAAAATTTTTTCAATTTCAGCTCCTCCTACTAAAAATATTATGAAAATGCAAAAGAATCGAAGTGAATTTCAACAATATTTTCTCAAATTCTGCACCTTTAACTAAAAATCATTAAAAAATGCAAAGAAATTTAATTTAATTTCACCAAAATTTCATCAATTTCAGCTCGCTCTACTAAAAATCTTAAGAAAATCCAAAAGAATCGAAGTGAATATCAAGTAAATTTACTCAAATTCTGCACCTTTCACTAAAAATCATAAAAAAATTCAAAAAGATTTAATTTAATTTTACCAACATTTCTTCAATTTCAGCTCCTTCTACTAAAAATCTTATGAAAATGCAAAAGAATCGAAGTGAATATCAACTAAATTTACTAAAATTCTGCATCTGTAACAAAAAATCATAAAAAAATTCAAAATGATTTAATTTAATTTTACCAACATTTCTTCAATTTCAGCTCCTCCTACTAAAAATCTTATGAAAATGCAAAAGAATCGAAGTGAATTTCAACAATATTTTCTCAAATTCTGTTTCTGTAACTAAAAATCATAAAAAAATTCAAAAAGATTTAATTTAATTTCATCAAAATATCATCAATTTCAGCTCCTTCTACTAAAAATCTTATGAAAATCCAAAAGAATCGAAGTGAATATCAAGTAAATTTACTCAAATTCTGCACCTTTCACTAAAAATCATAAAAAAATGCAAAGAAATTTAATTTAATTTCACCAAAATATCATCAATTTCAGCTCCTTCTACTAAAAATCTTAAGAAAATTCAAAAGAATCGAAGTGAATATCAAGTAAATTTACTCAAATTCAGCACCTTTCACTAAAAATCATAAAAAAATTCAAAAAGGTTTAATTTAATTTTACCAACATTTCTCCAATTTTAGCTCCTCCTACTAAAAATCTTATGAAAATGCAAAAGAATCGAAGTGAATTTCAACAATATTTTCTCAAATTCTGCACCTTTATCTAAAAATCATTAAAAAATTCAAAAAGATTTAATTTAATTTCACCAAAATTTTTTCAATTTCAGCTCCTCCTACTAAAAATATTATGAAAATGCAAAAGAATCGAAGTGAATTTCAACAATATTTTCTCAAATTCTGTATCTATAACTAAAAATCATAAAAAAATTCAAAAAGATTTAATATAATTTCACCAAAATATCATCAATTTCAGCTCCTTCTACTAAAAATCTTATGAAAATCCAAAGGAATCGAAGTGAATATCAACTAAATTTACTCAAATTCTGCATCTGTAACTAAAAATCATAAAAAATTCATAAATATTTAATTTATATCACTAAATTTTTTCAATTTCAGCACCTCCTACTAAAAAGCTTAAGAAAATGCAAAAGAATCGAAGTGAATTTCAACACTATTTTCTCAAATTCTGCACCTTTAACTAAAAATCATTAAAAAATGCAAAGAAATTTAATTTAATTTCACCAAAATTTCATCAATTTCAGCTCCCTCTACTAAAAATCTTAAGAGAATTCAAAAGAATCGAAGTGAATATCAAGTAAATTTACTCAAATTCTGCACCTTTCACTAAAAATCATAAAAAAATGCAAAGAAATTTAATTTAATTTCACCAAAATATCATCAATTTCAGCTCCTTCTACTAAAAATCTTATGAAAATCCAAAGGAATCGAAGTGAATATCAACTAAATTTACTCAAATTCTGCACCTTTCACTAAAAATCATAAAAAAATGCAAAGAAATTTAAATTAATTTCACCAAAATATCATCAATTTCAGCTCCTTCTACTAAAAATCTTAAGAAAATCCAAAAGAATCGAAGTGAATATCAAGTAAATTTACTCAAATTCTGCACCTTTCACTAAAAATCATAAAAAAATTCAAAAAGATTTAATTTAATTTTACCAACATTTCTTCAATTTCAGCTCCTTCTACTAAAAATCTTATGAAAATCCAAAGGAATCGAAATGAATATCAACTAAATTTACTCAAATTCTGCATCTGTAACTAAAAATCATAAAAAATTCAGAAAGATTTAATTTAATTTTACCACAATTTCCATCAATTTGCTGAAATTGATGGAAATTGTGGTAAAATTAAATTAAATCTTTCTGAATTTTTTATAATTCAATTTGTAAATTTAGTTGATATTCACTTCGATTCCTTTGGATTTTCATAAGATTTTTAGTAGAAGGAGCTGTCCTTCTACTAAAAATCTTATGAAAATCCAAAGGAATCGAAGTGAATATCAACTAAATTTACTCAAATTCTGCACCTTTCACTAAAAATCATAAAAAAATGCAAAGAAATTTAAATTAATTTCACCAAAATATCATCAATTTCAGCTCCTTCTACTAAAAATCTTAAGAAAATCCAAAAGAATCGAAGTGAATATCAACTAAATTTACTCAAATTCTGCATCTGTAACTAAATATCATAAAAAATTCATAAAGATTTAATTTATATCACCAAAATTTTTTCAATTTCAGCACCTCCTACTAAAAAGCTTAAGAAAATGCAAAAGAATCGAAGTGAATTTCAACAATATTTTCTCAAATTCTGCACCTTTATCTAATAATCATTAAATAATTCAAAAAGATTTAATTTAATTTCACCAAAATTTTTTCAATTTCAGCACCTCTTACTAAAAATCTTAAGAAAATTCAAAAGAATAAATGTGAAATTCAACAATATTTTCACAAATTCTGCACCTTTAACTAAAAATCATAAAAAAATTCAAAAAGATTTAATTTAATTTCACCAAAATTTCTTCAATTTCAGCACCTCTTACTAAAAATCTTAAGAAAATTCAAAAGAATCGAAGTGAATATCAACTAAATTTACTCAAATTCTGCATCTGTAACTAAAAATCATAAAAAAATGCAAAGAAATTTAATTTAATTTTACCAAAATATCATCAATTTCAGCTCCTTCCACTAAAAATCTTAAGAAAATCCAAAAGAATCGAAGTGAATATCAAGTAAATTTACTCAAATTCTGCACCTTTCACTAAAAATCATAAAAAAATTCAAAAAGATTTAATTTAATTTTACCAACATTTCTTCAATTTCAGCTCCTCCTACTAAAAATCTTATGAAAATGCAAAAGAATCGAAGTGAATTTCAACAATATTTTCTCAAATTCTGTATCTGTAACTAAAAAACATAAAAAAAATGCAAAGAAATTTAATTTAATTTCACCAAAATATCATCAATTTCAGCTCCTTCTACTAAAAATCTTAAGAAAATCCCAAAGAATCGAAGTGAATATCAAGTAAATTTACTCAAATTCTGCACCTTTCACTAAAAATCATAAAAAAATTCAAAAAGATTTAATTTAATTTTACCAACATTTCTTCAATTTCAGCTCCTCCTACTAAAAATCTTATGAAAATGCAAAAGAATCGAAGTGAATTTCAACAATATTTTCTCAAATTCTGCACCTTTATCTAAAAATCATTAAAAAATGCACAGAAATTTAATTTAATTTCACCAAAATATCTTCAATTTCAGCTCCTTCTACTAAAAATCTTATGAAAATCCAAAAGAATCGAAGTGATGTGACGCCCCAAGATTTTTCGCGCGCGGTTATTTCAACTCATTTATAAATCTATCTACAAATACGCTCAAATCTTCCACAAACCTCAATTCTTACCCCTTTACCAACGACCTTGGCCGCCTTGGCGATGTACCTTAGCGGTCCCCATCTCAAGACGGTCAATCATTAAATCTCCTTCCCTTATTCGCCCAACGCGGCACAAATTCCTCTCTTACGTCAAATCTAAACAAGTCCCTCGCCCCACAAATATCTTAAATCGAGACCACGTCTCACACCCTCTCAATGACCAAAGCAGTCAAACCCTCCGACGTCCCTTTCCTATTAAAACACCCAAAATCCATTCGAGGAGTTGAGCAATTCAAAATCCTATGTATAAAAACCCTAGTAGAAAAACTGCGAGTCCCAATATAGATCAACCTTTGCTCCCTGCAAAAACCCCAAAAGTTATCATGACACATGTTTATAATTAGCCCAAGGTGCATACTGCGCACCCCCCTTCATACTGTAAAATATTATATAAGCAGGGCAAAGTCCATACCGCGCGTACACCCCACAACCCCTTGCAAAATCATATAAATACAAGGGCCCGGAGACAGAAGTCCTCTTTCGCCGAAATACCAGGATCGAAGGGACACGTTCTCTCTTTCGACGAAATACCTTTGCCGAAGGAAAGTTAATTACTCGAAACCATTTAAGGTCTCGCTGATCAAAGTATCATTTAAAATAAATTCAAACACCATCAACCATCAAGTATCGTAAGAGATTATAACTACTATTAATACCACGGTATATCACCATCATCTATGACAATTGTTCACTTTCTTATTGTTTCATATTGTTTCACATTACAACGCTTATTGCGCTTATATTATCTTGAATTGCTATTCACATTATTTCGTATTGCAAAGCTTATTGCGCTCGTATTATCGTGTATTGCTGTTTGCATTGCTTATTAACGCCTATTGCGTAAATCATACTAGCTTATTAATATATATATCTTGTATTTCATGTTCATATTCATAACTTATAACCATTATATACATGCTATGTTCATCGCCAATCCATTATTATAAAACGTAACTATCCGCACAACGATAGTGCATTACCTAGTATCGAAACTTATAAAGTGAATAAACAGTTTTACTTTAACTCAGTTACGAATCATTGTGTCAATCCTTCGGCTACGAAGATCCCGAAATCCAAACAGGCTGCCGGAACAGCTGATTCCGGGCAACGACCGCAGAAAGCGTCACGGTGTTTACTAAACTTACTTACGCATAGGTTTCGCTTAACCGTATGACTAGTCGAATCTCGCGAAGTATTACACGTGTCTTTTACAATAATGCAGCGGTAAATCCGATTACCTAAGCAAATCAAAACAAGTGCTCTAACGGGTGTCTCTCCAATACAAACCTGTTCATTTAAACCTTCCCTGGTCGATTAGTGTGCAGAATTAAACATTACTCGCCTGACGTTCAAAAAACGGTTAGTGTGCAGAATTAAACATTTCTCGCCTGTCAGTCCCAAATCCATTAGTGCGTAGAATTTCACATTTCTCTCCCGCCTTCTACCTAAATCCTCAGTGTGCAGAATTGAACATTGCTCGCCTGACTCTCCTTGCATTCTCAGTGTGCAGAATTAAACATTACTCGCCTGCCGTTCGATACGATTAGTGTGCAGAATTTCACATTTCTCGCCTGACGTTCGAAATGGTTAGTGTGCAGAATTGAACATTGCTCGCCTGACTTTCCCTAAATCCTCAGTGTGCAGAATTAAACATTACTCGCCTGCCATTCGAAACAATTAGTGTGCAGAATTTCACATTTCTCGCCTGACGCTCGAAATGGTTAGTGTGCAGAATTGAACATTGCTCGCCTGACCTTCCCTAATCTTCAATCCCCTGAATCTAACATTCTCCCGGCCGTTCGAGACGATTAGCGTGCAGAATTTCACATTTCTCGCCTGACAATCGAAAAGGCTGGTGTACAGAATTACGTCGTCAAATACCTGATTTCCTCGCCTCCCGGTGCGCTGAACTATAGATCAGCGCCTGGAATTTATGTAAAAACCCCTTTGTCATTTGTCCCATTAAATCCTTAACCCGGGACGTGACAGTGAATATCGAGTAAATTTACTCAAATTCAGCACCTTTCACTAAAAATCATAAAAAATTCCAAAAGATTTAATTTAATTTTACCAACATTTCTTCAATTTCAGCTCCTCCTACTAAAAATCTTATGAAAATGCAAAAGAATCGAAGTGAATATCAACTAAATTTACTAAAATTCTGCATCTGTAACAAAAAATCATAAAAAAATTCAAAAAGATTTAATTTAATTTCACCAAAATATCATCAATTTCAGCTCCTTCTACTAAAAATCTTATGAAAATCCAATAGAATCTAAGTGAATATCAACTAAATTTACTCAAATTCTGCACCTTTCACTAAAAATCATAAAAAAATGCAAAGAAATTTAATTTAATTTCACCAAAATATCATCAATTTCAGCTCCTTCTACTAAAAATCTTAAGAAAATCCAAAAGAATCGAAGTGAATATCATGTAAATTTACTCAAATTCAGCACCTTTCACTAAAAATCATAAAAAAATTCAAAAAGATTTAATTTAATTTTACCAACATTTCTTCAATTTCAGCTCCTCCTACTAAAAATCTTATGAAAATGCAAAAGAATCGAAGTGAATTTCAACAATATTTTCTCAAATTCTGTTTCTGTAACTAAAAATCATAAAAAAATTCAAAAAGATTTAATTTAATTTCACCAAAATATCATCAATTTCAGCTCCTTCTACTAAAAATCTTAAGAAAATCCAAAAGAATCGAAGTGAATATCAAGTAAATTTACTCAAATTCTGCACCTTTCACTAAAAATCATAAAAAAATGCAAAGAAATTTAATTTAATTTCACCAAAATATCATCAATTTCAGCTCCTTCTACTAAAAATCTTAAGAAAATTCAAAAGAATCGAAGTGAATATCAAGTAAATTTACTCAAATTCAGCACCTTTCACTAAAAATCATAAAAAAATTCAAAAAGGTTTAATTTAATTTTACCAACATTTCTCCAATTTTAGCTCCTCCTACTAAAAATCTTATGAAAATGCAAAAGAATCGAAGTGAATTTCAACAATATTTTCTCAAATTCTGCACCTTTATCTAAAAATCATTAAAAAATTCAAAAAGATTTAATTTAATTTCACCAAAATTTTTTCAATTTCAGCTCCTCCTACTAAAAATATTATGAAAATGCAAAAGAATCGAAGTGAATTTCAACAATATTTTCTCAAATTCTGCACCTTTATCTAAAAATCATTAAAAAATTCAAAAAGATTTAATTTAATTTCACCAAAATTTTTTCAATTTCAGCTCCTCCTACTAAAAATCTTATGAAAATGCAAAAGAATCGAAGTGAATTTCAACAATATTTTCTCAAATTCTGTTTCTGTAACTAAAAATCATAAAAAAATTCAAAAAGATTTAATTTAATTTCACCAAAATATCATCAATTTCAGTTCCTTCTACTAAAAATCTTATGAAAATCCAATAGAATCTAAGTGAACATCAACTAAATTTACTCAAATTCTGCACCTTTCACTAAAAATCATAAAAAAATGCAAAGAAATTTAATTTAATTTCACCAAAATATCATCAATTTCAGCTCCTTCTACTAAAAATCTTAAGAAAATCCAAAAGAATCGAAGTGAATATCAAGTAAATTTACTCAAATTCTGCACCTTTCACTAAAAATCATACAAAAATGCAAAGAAATTTAATTTAATTTCACCAAAATATCATCAATTTCAGCTCCTTCTACTAAAAATCTTATGAAAATCCAAAAGAATCGAAGTGAATATCGAGTAAATTTACTCAAATTCAGCACCTTTCACTAAAAATCATAAAAAATTCCAAAAGATTTAATTTAATTTTACCAACATTTCTTCAATTTCAGCTCCTCCTACTAAAAATCTTATGAAAATGCAAAAGAATCGAAGTGAATATCAACTAAATTTACTAAAATTCTGCATCTGTAACAAAAAATCATAAAAAAATTCAAAAAGATTTAATTTAATTTCACCAAAATATCATCAATTTCAGCTCCTTCTACTAAAAATCTTATGAAAATCCAATAGAATCTAAGTGAATATCAACTAAATTTACTCAAATTCTGCATCTGTAACTAAAAATCATAAAAAAATTCAGAAAGATTTAATTTAATTTTACCACAATTTCCTTCAGTTTCAGCTCCTTCTACTAAAAATCTTATGAAAATTGTGACGCCCCAAGATTTTTCGCGCGCGGTTATTTCAACTCATTTATAAATCTATCTACAAATACGCTCAAATCTTCCACAAACCTCAATTCTTACCCCTTTTCCAACGACCACGGCCGCCTTGGCGATGTACCTTAGCGGTCCCCATCTCAAGACGGTCAATCATTAAATCTCCTTCCCTTATTCGCCCAACGCGGCACAAATTCCTCTCTTACGTCAAATCTAAACAAGTCCCTCGCCCCACAAATATCTTAAATCGAGACCACGTCTCACACCCTCTCAATGACCAAAGCAGTCAAACCCTCCGACGTCCCTTTCCTATTAAAACACCCAAAATCCATTCGAGGAGTTGAGCAATTCAAAATCCTATGTATAAAAACCCTAGTAGAAAAACTGCGAGTCCCAATATAGATCAACCTTTGCTCCCTGCAAAAACCCCAAAAGTTATCATGACACATGTTTATAATTAGCCCAAGGTGCATACTGCGCACCCCCCTTCATACTGTAAAATATTATATAAGCAGGGCAAAGTCCATACCGCGCGTACACCCCACAACCCCTTGCAAAATCATATAAATACAAGGGCCCGGAGACAGAAGTCCTCTTTTGCCGAAATACCAGGATCGAAGGGACACTCTCTCTCTCGACGAAATACCTTTGCCGAAGGAAAGTTAATTACTCGAAACCATTTAAGGTCTCGCTGATCAAAGTATCATTTAAAATAAATTCAAACACCATCAACCATCAAGTATCGTAAGAGATTATAACTACTATTAATACCACGGTATATCACCATCATCTATTACAATTGTTCACTTTCTTATTGTTTCATATTGTTTCACATTACAACGCTTATTGCGCTTATATTATCTTGTATTGCTATTCACATTATTTCGTATTGCAAAGCTTATTGTGCTCATATTATCGTGTATTGCTGTTTGCATTGCTTATTAACGCCTATTGCGTAAATCATACTAGCTTATTAATATATATATCTTGTATTTCATGTTCATATTCATAACTTATAACCATAATATACATGTTATGTTCATCGCCAATCCATTATTATAAAACGTAACTATCTGCACAACGATAGTGCATTACCTAGTATCGAAACTTATAAAGTGAATAAACAGTTTTACTTTAACTCAGTTACGAATCATTGTGTCAATCCTTCGGCTACGAAGATCCCGAAATCCAAACAGGCTGCCGGAACAGCTGATTCCGGGCAACGACCGCAGAAAGCGTCACGGTGTTTACTAAACTTACTTACGCATAGGTTTCGCTTAACCGTATGACTAGTCGAATCTCGCGAAGTATTACACGTGTCTTTTACAATAATGCAGCGGTAAATCCGATTACCTAAACAAATCAAAACAAGTGCTCTAACGGGTGTCTCTCCAATACAAACCAGTTCATTTAAACCTTCCCTGGTCGATCAGTGTGCAGAATTAAACATTACTCGCCTGCCGTTCGATACGATTAGGGTGCAGAATTTCACATTTCTCGCCTGACGTTCGAAATGGTTAGTGTGCAGAATTGAACATTGCTCGCCTGACTTTCCCTAAATCCTCAGTGTGCAGAATTAAACATTACTCGCCTGCCGTTCGATACGATTAGTGTGCAGAATTTCACATTTCTCGCCTGACGTTCGAAATGGTTAGTGTGCAGAATTGAACATTGCTCGCCTGACTTTCCCTAAATCCTCAGTGTGCAGAATTAAACATTACTCGCCTGCCATTCGAAACAATTAGTGTGCAGAATTTCACATTTCTCGCCTGACGCTCGAAATGGTTAGTGTGCAGAATTGAACATTGCTCGCCTGACCTTCCCTAATCTTCAATCCCCTGAATCTAACATTCTCCCGGCCGTTCGAGACGATTAGCGTGCAGAATTTCACATTTCTCGCCTGACAATCGAAAAGGCTGGTGTACAGAATTACGTCGTCAAGTACCTGATTTCCTCGCCTCCCGGTGCGCTGAACTATAGATCAGCGCCTGGAATTTATGTAAAAACCCCTTTGTCATTTGTCCCATTAAATCCTTAACCCGGGACGTGACAAAATTTTTGGTGACAGCGGTGGGATCTTCGTTAACCGTTGAGAGAAAAGTTTCTTTGAGATGGTACCCACAAGGTCCCGACAATTAATATGTATATTGCAAGGCCACAGCAGATCGCGGTAGCGTATAGAAGCCGCGTGCTAGAAACCAAAACTACACATATGTAAACATTAATATGTCTAAAACTGCGTTTAGCTACAACGAACCAAGTCAACGAAATTTGCTTGTGCTGCTCCTGGTTGGACCCAGCAAATACGGTGACAGTATCTGAAAATTATTACTGCCAAACGGCCTATACATTCCACAATTGCCCTCGGTGCAATCAAATTTTACTTTAAACATGTCTGTGTACGGTGAAGCCGACGACTCTCCCGTAAAAGATCAAGACGCGGATCCTTCCACTAACAGAATAGACACCGCGACCGTCGAATTAATGGATCGGATACAACTATTGCGGGAAAAACAAGCTGAAATCGAGAGCTTAAACGCGAGATATGTCGTAAATCCGCAATCCAAAACGCGTTCGGACGTAGCCGCCGGTTCAGACGGCCCCGCGTCGGAAGATCTCTCTAGTCAAATTCAAGCCATCCGCGAAATGATGGAAAAACTTCTTATACCTCCGCCAACGGCAAACAATTTTGCTACTCCAGGTTCCTCCCGTTTCGATAGGAAACCAGTATTAAATTATAATTATATTCCGGACCAGGATCCATCGCCCCAGATCACATTAAAAGACGCCGTAGAAACGGTCCCAGAGTTTAACGGTCACAACATGTCCGTTTTGCAATTCGCGAGAGCCTGCAATAGGGCTAAGGCTCTGATTCCCTCGCACGCCGAACCCCAGCTAGCGAGGTTGTTGAGAAATAAGCTGCTAGACCATGCGTACTTGGCTGTTGAGGATCGGGTCTTCGATACCGTAAATGAATTAGTCAAACGACTTAAACGTACATTTTCTCCCGCTAAAACATCAGACCACTATCGTGGAGAACTCGCGAACGTTATCAAGGGATCCAACGAGCACATATTGGAGTACATCTCACGCGTAAAGGACCTCCGATTCGCCATTCTAGAAGAAGATAGGGAATATTACCGCGACTTCGCGCGAAATCACCCGCAGAATCTGGATCGCCTAACTCTAGATTCTTTCGTCGATGGCCTTCCACCTCACATAAGGACGAGGCTACTACAACACCGATTCGAAACGCTCAACGAAGCGTTCGATTTAGCTGTCATTACGGACAAAGAAATTAACAGGGACCGTCTTCGATTCCCCGAGCAGAAGACGCCCAAACTAACGTGCCAGCTCTGCAACAAGACAGGTCATGACGCACGGTCCTGTTGGAGCAACCAAGGCCCGCCAGCTCAACCTTCCGAGAGGAACCCTCTAAACCACGTCACGGAATACGGGTCCCAAGCACCCAAACCCCAGGTCCCCTATTGGGACCAGTCTCGACCTCCACCTTCCAGGCCTACGGAGCTGCGAATCTGCGGGAACTGTAAGAAGCCCGGACATGTGACTTCGGAATGCAGAAAACGCACCTTCACTATCAAAGAAGATCCTAGAGCCTTGTGGGAAACGAAGTCGGGAATTACTCCTCCGAGCGCCGATGGATGCGAATTGTGGAACGAGCCAAGCAGAAGCACACCAATTTACGATCTACCCCAAAGCACTAGCGGTATCATAAGTGTCGCTGCAGTTCAAATAAACCCGGTCGTGCTACGGCCGAGGACAAAATCCTCCTTTTCCGTACATAATCCGGACTTAAAGGAATACTCGCAAATTGTAAACTCTAGCGAGATTAACACTCCAGGTAAAACGCCCACCATCGAAGTTGAAAAATCCGACAGAAAAACTCCAGAATCCAAACCAAAAAGACCAAAAGAGACTACAACGCCTATAGGCACTACTCCCATCCACCCTCTAATAAAAAACAAGTCCCTCTTAGCCCTGGATCCTTCGATCCACGATCTCGAGGCACTCACGAAAGTGCACTCACTCTTACCCCCTGCGCTATACGCCAAACCAACCCTTCCCCTAAACTCCCAAAAGTCTCTTGCGGCTACACTGGAACTGGTAGTATTCAAAATTTCTGCGGAAGCTCCTTCAAGGACAGGAAATTTACTTAAGTTAATCTCCAAAGAGCACCCGATTCATGGGGAATGCGATAAGTTCTCCGAAGCTGCACCTCGCGTGCCAAAACAAATAAAAAATGTCCTTGGATTAACCGGATATCATAGAAGGTTTATCCTGGAATTTTCTAAAAATGCTCGCCTGTTAACCCAACTTTTGAAGAACGACCCAGCATTTAACTGGGGACCGTCCCAGCAAACCGTTTTCAACCACTTAAGTACAGTCTTGCAGAAGAAACCTATCCTGCAATACCCGAATTTTGACCTGGGATTCAACGTCACTACAGACGACTTATCCTATACTTCCCCTGCAGTGGAGGCACGCTCCAAACGACCGCGCGACAAATGTGACGACTACTTGAAGGACTGGCCCAAACGTGGACCAAGCGGTTCCAAGAGGCCTCGGTTCTCAAAATCACCGATCCATGCGCCAACAAGTGACAGCAACCCCGTCGACTCTGCGAAAACCACATCCAGCGCTCGCCAGGGATGGAAATGCAGAAGGACTCAACTAAACAGAAAGATGCGCCGGAAAATATCATCTGCAGAAACTCCACCAATTCCCTCAACAGAAATCATACATGAACGACTGCCTACAACAACAACAGGCAACAAATATAAATTACCCATACAGGATTTATTCGTAAAATATTTTGTGTGCGTGCTTCTCAGCTTATACTCATCAATTAAGATCGCTGACGAAGTTATTAAAAGATTCATTTGTCACTTCGGAGCTCCTAGAGCCATTCTCACCGACCAAGTACCAAATTTTAATAGAAATTTTATAAAACCGGCACCGTGGAAATGGAAAGTCCAACAATTCCGAACCACAGCCTTTCACCCACCGTCTAACGGCTCTCTAGAGAGATTGCATCTCGTAATG
The DNA here is from genome assembly GCA_929113495.1 of Andrena minutula. Taxonomy (NCBI): domain Eukaryota; kingdom Metazoa; phylum Arthropoda; class Insecta; order Hymenoptera; family Andrenidae; genus Andrena; species Andrena minutula. The sequence continues at coordinate 549,981 of CAKMYJ010000262.1, read as the reverse complement.
ACCCAATATTTAAAATTGATTATCGGTAGATACACTGACTGGGACGAATGGACCAACTTGGCCGCGATCTCGTATAATGCCAGTGTCCGCGAGTGTACTAAATACACTCCGCATGAAAAATTATTCGGGAAATTAGCTCGGATACCCAACAAGAACCCGGTTCTTGAAGAAATTGAAAATAAAACGTACCAAGGTTACCTTTCGAAATTCGGTAGGAGCCTACGATATAAAAGACCTGACGATCGCGATATCCACTTGCGCGAGAGTCCCGGTTGATCCCAAGCCAACACAAATTGAAATACTTTAATAAATTTCCCCCATAGATCGTTGCAACTGCAACATTCTTTGCAACCACCAGTCACGCGGCTATGCCGTCCACAGGAAGGAAGGAATACCACATCCCTCCTCCCTAAAAACATCACACATCATCATCAAGGAGCCATCTCAAGACAGTCATCGCTATAGATGACTCCTTCCCATCCAACATCAGTCATCTGAGAGCAACTCCAAGATGCCACTGCCCCTTCGCCCCGTATGGACCCCCAATCTTACGAACTTCAAAGTCCACCCCGCTCCTTACGGTGAAGAAATGCAGGCATTTCTTCATATAAGGGGGGAGGTGTGACGCCCCAAGATTTTTCGCGCGCGGTTATTTCAACTCATTTATAAATCTATCTACAAATACGCTCAAATCTTCCACAAACCTCAATTCTTACCCCTTTTCCAACGACCACGGCCGCCTTGGCGATGTACCTTAGCGGTCCCCATCTCAAGACGGTCAATCATTAAATCTCCTTCCCTTATTCGCCCAACGCGGCACAAATTCCTCTCTTACGTCAAATCTAAACAAGTCCCTCGCCCCACAAATATCTTAAATCGAGACCACGTCTCACACCCTCTCAATGACCAAAGCAGTCAAACCCTCCGACGTCCCTTTCCTATTAAAACACCCAAAATCCATTCGAGGAGTTGAGCAATTCAAAATCCTATGTATAAAAACCCTAGTAGAAAAACTGCGAGTCCCAATATAGATCAACCTTTGCTCCCTGCAAAAACCCCAAAAGTTATCATGACACATGTTTATAATTAGCCCAAGGTGCATACTGCGCACCCCCCTTCATACTGTAAAATATTATATAAGCAGGGCAAAGTCCATACCGCGCGTACACCCCACAACCCCTTGCAAAATCATATAAATACAAGGGCCCGGAGACAGAAGTCCTCTTTCGCCGAAATACCAGGATCGAAGGGACACTCTCTCTCTCGACGAAATACCTTTGCCGAAGGAAAGTTAATTACTCGAAACCATTTAAGGTCTCGCTGATCAAAGTATCATTTAAAATAAATTCAAACACCATCAACCATCAAGTATCGTAAGAGATTATAACTACTATTAATACCACGGTATATCACCATCATCTATGACAATTGTTCACTTTCTTATTGTTTCATATTGTTTCACATTACAACGCTTATTGCGCTTATATTATCTTGTATTGCTATTCACATTATTTCGTATTGCAAAGCTTATTGTGCTCATATTATCGTGTATTGCTGTTTGCATTGCTTATTAACGCCTATTGCGTAAATCATACTAGCTTATTAATATATATATCTTGTATTTCATGTTCATATTCATAACTTATAACCATAATATACATGTTATGTTCATCGCCAATCCATTATTATAAAACGTAACTATCTGCACAACGATAGTGCATTACCTAGTATCGAAACTTATAAAGTGAATAAACAGTTTTACTTTAACTCAGTTACGAATCATTGTGTCAATCCTTCGGCTACGAAGATCCCGAAATCCAAACAGGCTGCCGGAACAGCTGATTCCGGGCAACGACCGCAGAAAGCGTCACGGTGTTTACTAAACTTACTTACGCATAGGTTTCGCTTAACCGTATGACTAGTCGAATCTCGCGAAGTATTACACGTGTCTTTTACAATAATGCAGCGGTAAATCCGATTACCTAAACAAATCAAAACAAGTGCTCTAACGGGTGTCTCTCCAATACAAACCAGTTCATTTAAACCTTCCCTGGTCGATCAGTGTGCAGAATTAAACATTACTCGCCTGCCGTTCGATACGATTAGTGTGCAGAATTTCACATTTCTCGCCTGACGTTCGAAATGGTTAGTGTACAGAATTGAACATTGCTCGCCTGACTTTCCCTAAATCCTCAGTGTGCAGAATTAAACATTACTCGCCTGCCGTTCGATACGATTAGTGTGCAGAATTTCACATTTCTCGCCTGACGTTCGAAATGGTTAGTGTGCAGAATTGAACATTGCTCGCCTGACTTTCCCTAAATCCTCAGTGTGCAGAATTAAACATTACTCGCCTGCCATTCGAAACAATTAGTGTGCAGAATTTCACATTTCTCGCCTGACGCTCGAAATGGTTAGTGTGCAGAATTGAACATTGCTCGCCTGACCTTCCCTAATCTTCAATCCCCTGAATCTAACATTCTCCCGGCCGTTCGAGACGATTAGCGTGCAGAATTTCACATTTCTCGCCTGACAATCGAAAAGGCTGGTGTACAGAATTACGTCGTCAAATACCTGATTTCCTCGCCTCCCGGTGCGCTGAACTATAGATCAGCGCCTGGAATTTATGTAAAAACCCCTTTGTCATTTGTCCCATTAAATCCTTAACCCGGGACGTGACAAAATCCAAAAGAATCGAAGTGAATATCAAGTAAATTTACTCAAATTCTGCACCTTTCACTAAAAATCATAAAAAAATTCAAAAAGATTTAATTTAATTTTACCAACATTTCTTCATTTTCAGCTCCTTCTACTAAAAATCTTAAGAAAATCCAAAAGAATCGAAGTGAATATCAAGTAAATTTACTCAAATTCTGCACCTTTCACTAAAAATCATAAAAAAATGCAAAGAAATTTAATTTAATTTCACCAAAATATCATCAATTTCAGCTCCTTCTACTAAAAATCTTAAGAAAATCCAAAAGAATCGAAGTGAATATCAAGTAAATTTACTCAAATTCTGCACCTTTCACTAAAAATCATAAAAAAATGCAAAGAAATTTAATTTAATTTCACCAAAATATCATCAATTTCAGCTCCTTCTACTAAAAATCTTAAGAAAATCCAAAAGAATCGAAGTGAATATCAAGTAAATTTACTCAAATTCTGCACCTTTCACTAAAAATCATAAAAAAATGCAAAGAAATTTAATTTAATTTCACCAAAATATCATCAATTTCAGCTCCTTCTACTAAAAATCTTAAGAAAATCCAAAAGAATCGAAGTGAATATCAAGTAAATTTACTCAAATTCTGCACCTTTCACTAAAAATCATAAAAAAATTCAAAAAGATTTAATTTAATTTTACCAACATTTCTTCAATTTCAGCTCCTTCTACTAAAAATCTTAAGAAAATCCAAAAGAATCGAAGTGAATATCAAGTAAATTTACTCAAATTCTGCACCTTTCACTAAAAATCATAAAAAAATGCAAAGAAATTTAATTTAATTTCACCAAAATATCATCAATTTCAGCTCCTTCTACTAAAAATCTTAAGAAAATCCAAAAGAATCGAAGTGAATATCAAGTAAATTTACTCAAATTCAGCACCTTTCACTAAAAATCATAAAAAAATTCAAAAAGATTTAATTTAATTTTACCAACATTTCTTCAATTTCAGCTCCTCCGACTAAAAATCTTATGAAAATGCAAAAGAATCGAAGTGAATTTCAACAATATTTTCTCAAATTCTGTTTCTGTAACTAAAAATCATAAAAAAATTCAAAAAGATTTAATTTAATTTCACCAAAATATCATCAATTTCAGCTCCTTCTACTAAAAATCTTAAGAAAATCCAAAAGAATCGAAGTGAATATCAAGTAAATTTACTCAAATTCTGCACCTTTCACTAAAAATCATAAAAAAATGCAAAGAAATTTAATTTAATTTCACCAAAATATCATCAATTTCAGCTCCTTCTACTAAAAATCTTAAGAAAATCCAAAAGAATCGAAGTGAATATCAAGTAAATTTACTCAAATTCAGCACCTTTCACTAAAAATCATAAAAAAATTCAAAAAGATTTAATTTAATTTTACCAACATTTCTTCAATTTTAGCTCCTCCTACTAAAAATCTTATGGAAATGCAAAAGAATCGAAGTGAATTTCAACAATATTTTCTCAAATTCTGTATCTATAACTAAAAATCATAAAAAAATTCAAAAAGATTTAATTTAATTTCACCAAAATATCATCAATTTCAGCTCCTTCTACTAAAAATCTTATGAAAATCCAATAGAATCTAAGTGAATATCAACTAAATTTACTCAAATTCTGCATCTGTAACTAAAAATCATAAAAAAATGCAAAGAAATTTAATTTAATTTCACCAAAATATCATCAATTTCAGCTCCTTCTACTAAAAATCTTAAGAAAATCCCAAAGAATCGAAGTGAATATCAAGTAAATTTACTCAAATTCTGCACCTTTCACTAAAAATCATAAAAAAATTCAAAAAGATTTAATTTAATTTTACCAACATTTCTTCAATTTCAGCTCCTCCTACTAAAAATCTTATGAAAATGCAAAAGAATCGAAGTGAATTTCAACAATATTTTCTCAAATTCTGCACCTTTATCTAAAAATCATTAAAAAATGCACAGAAATTTAATTTAATTTCACCAAAATATCTTCAATTTCAGCTCCTTCTACTAAAAATCTTATGAAAATCCAAAAGAATCGAAGTGAATATCGAGTAAATTTACTCAAATTCAGCACCTTTCACTAAAAATCATAAAAAATTCCAAAAGATTTAATTTAATTTTACCAACATTTCTTCAATTTCAGCTCCTCCTACTAAAAATCTTATGAAAATGCAAAAGAATCGAAGTGAATATCAACTAAATTTACTAAAATTCTGCATCTGTAACAAAAAATCATAAAAAAATTCAAAATGATTTAATTTAATTTCACCAAAATATCATCAATTTCAGCTCCTTCTACTAAAAATCTTATGAAAATCCAATAGAATCTAAGTGAATATCAACTAAATTTACTCAAATTCTGCACCTTTCACTAAAAATCATAAAAAAATGCAAAGAAATTTAATTTAATTTCACCAAAATATCATCAATTTCAGCTCCTTCTACTAAAAATCTTAAGAAAATCCAAAAGAATCGAAGTGAATATCATGTAAATTTACTCAAATTCTGCATCTGTAACAAAAAATCATAAAAAAATTCAAAAAGATTTAATTTAATTTTACCAACATTTCTTCAATTTCAGCTCCTCCTACTAAAAATCTTATGAAAATGCAAAAGAATCGAAGTGAATTTCAACAATATTTTCTCAAATTCTGTTTCTGTAACTAAAAATCATAAAAAAATTCAAAAAGATTTAATTTAATTTCACCAAAATATCATCAATTTCAGCTCCTTCTACTAAAAATCTTAAGAAAATCCAAAAGAATCGAAGTGAATATCAAGTAAATTTACTCAAATTCTGCACCTTTCACTAAAAATCATAAAAAAATGCCAAGAAATTTAATTTAATTTCACCAAAATATCATCAATTTCAGCTCCTTCTACTAAAAATCTTAAGAAAATCCAAAAGAATCGAAGTGAATATCAAGTAAATTTACTCAAATTCAGCACCTTTCACTAAAAATCATAAAAAAATTCAAAAAGGTTTAATTTAATTTTACCAACATTTCTCCAATTTTAGCTCCTCCTACTAAAAATCTTATGAAAATGCAAAAGAATCGAAGTGAATTTCAACAATATTTTCTCAAATTCTGCACCTTTATCTAAAAATCATTAAAAAATTCAAAAAGATTTAATTTAATTTCACCAAAATTTTTTCAATTTCAGCTCCTCCTACTAAAAATATTATGAAAATGCAAAAGAATCGAAGTGAATTTCAACAATATTTTCTCAAATTCTGTATCTATAACTAAAAATCATAAAAAAATTCAAAAAGATTTAATATAATTTCACCAAAATATCATCAATTTCAGCTCCTTCTACTAAAAATCTTATGAAAATCCAAAGGAATCGAAGTGAATATCAACTAAATTTACTCAAATTCTGCATCTGTAACTAAAAATCATAAAAAATTCATAAAGATTTAATTTATATCACCAAAATTTTTTCAATTTCAGCACCTCCTACTAAAAAGCTTAAGAAAATGCAAAAGAATCGAAGTGAATTTCAACACTATTTTCTCAAATTCTGCACCTTTAACTAAAAATCATTAAAAAATGCAAAGAAATTTAATTTAATTTCACCAAAATTTCATCAATTTCAGCTCCCTCTACTAAAAATCTTAAGAGAATTCAAAAGAAACGATGTGAATTTCAACAATATTTTCACAAATTCTGCACCTTTAACTAAAAATCATAAAAAAAATACAAAAAGATTTAATTTAATTTCACCAAAATTTTTTCAGTTTCAGCACCTCCTACTAAAAATCTTAAGAAAATTCAAAAGAATCGAAGTGAATATCAACTAAATTTACTCAAATTCTGCATCTGTAACTAAAAATCATAAAAAAATTCAGAAAGATTTAATTTAATTTTACCACAATTTCCTTCAATTTCAGCTCCTTCTACTAAAAATCTTATGAAAATCCAAAGGAATCTAAGTGAATATCAACTAAATTTACTCAAATTCTGCATCTGTAACTAAAAATCATAAAAAATTCATAAAGATTTAATTTATATCACCAAAATTTCTTCAATTTCAGCTCCTCCTACTAAAAATCTTATGAAAATGCAAAAGAATCGAAGTGAATTTCAACAATATTTTCTCAAATTCTGTTTCTGTAACTAAAAATCATAAAAAAATTCAAAAAGATTTAATTTAATTTCACCAAAATATCATCAATTTCAGCTCCTTCTACTAAAAATCTTAAGAAAATCCAAAAGAATCGAAGTGAATATCAAGTAAATTTACTCAAATTCTGCACCTTTCACTAAAAATCATAAAAAAATGCAAAGAAATTTAATTTAATTTCACCAAAATATCATAAATTTCAGCTCCTTCTACTAAAAATCTTAAGAAAATCCAAAAGAATCGAAGTGAATATCAAGTAAATTTACTCAAATTCTGCACCTTTCACTAAAAATCATAAAAAAATTCAAAAAGATTTCATTTAATTTTACCAACATTTCTTCAATTTCAGCTCCTTCTACTAAAAATCTTATGAAAATGCAAAAGAATCGAAGTGAATATCAACTAAATTTACTAAAATTCTGCATCTGTAACAAAAAATCATAAAAAAATTCAAAAAGATTTAATTTAATTTTACCAACATTTCTTCAATTTCAGCTCCTCCTACTAAAAATCTTATGAAAATGCAAAAGAATCGAAGTGAATTTCAACAATATTTTCTCAAATTCTGTTTCTGTAACTAAAAATCATAAAAAAATTCAAAAAGATTCAATTTAATTTCACCAAAATATCATCAATTTCAGTTCCTTCTACTAAAAATCTTATGAAAATCCAATAGAATCTAAGTGAACATCAACTAAATTTACTCAAATTCTGCACCTTTCACTAAAAATCATAAAAAAATGCAAAGAAATTTAATTTAATTTCACCAAAATATCATCAATTTCAGCTCCTTCTACTAAAAATCTTAAGAAAATCCAAAAGAATCGAAGTGAATATCAAGTAAATTTACTCAAATTCTGCACCTTTCACTAAAAATCATACAAAAATGCAAAGAAATTTAATTTAATTTCACCAAAATATCATCAATTTCAGCTCCTTCTACTAAAAATCTTATGAAAATCCAAAAGAATCGAAGTGAATATCGAGTAAATTTACTCAAATTCAGCACCTTTCACTAAAAATCATAAAAAATTCCAAAAGATTTAATTTAATTTTACCAACATTTCTTCAATTTCAGCTCCTCCTACTAAAAATCTTATGAAAATGCAAAAGAATCGAAGTGAATATCAACTAAATTTACTAAAATTCTGCATCTGTAACAAAAAATCATAAAAAAATTCAAAAAGATTTAATTTAATTTCACCAAAATATCATCAATTTCAGCTCCTTCTACTAAAAATCTTATGAAAATCCAATAGAATCTAAGTGAATATCAACTAAATTTACTCAAATTCTGCATCTGTAACTAAAAATCATAAAAAAATTCAGAAAGATTTAATTTAATTTTACCACAATTTCCTTCAGTTTCAGCTCCTTCTACTAAAAATCTTATGAAAATCCAAAGGAATCGAAGTGAATATCAACTAAATTTACTCAAATTCTGCACCTTTCACTAAAAATCATAAAAAAATGCAAAGAAATTTAAATTAATTTCACCAAAATATCATCAATTTCAGCTCCTTCTACTAAAAATCTTAAGAAAATGCAAAAGAATCGAAGTGAATTTCAACAATATTTTCTCAAATTCTGCACCTTTATCTAAAAATCATTAAAAAATTCAAAAAGATTTAATTTAATTTCACCAAAATTTTTTCAATTTCAGCACCTCTTACTAAAAATCTTAAGAAAATTCAAAAGAATAAATGTGAAATTCAACAATATTTTCACAAATTCTGCACCTTTAACGAAAAATCATAAAAAAATTCAAAAAGATTTAATTTAATTTCACCAAAATTTGTTCAATTTCAGCACCTCTTACTAAAAATCTTAAGAAAATTCAAAAGAATCGAAGTGAATATCAACTAAATTTACTCAAATTCTGCATCTGTAACTAAAAATCATAAAAGATTCAGAAAGATTTAATTTAATTTTACCACAATTTCCATCAATTTGCTGAAATTGATGGAAATTGTGGTAAAATTAAATTAAATCTTTCTGAATTTTTTATAATTCAATTTGTAAATTTAGTTGATATTCACTTCGATTCCTTTGGATTTTCATAAGATTTTTAGTAGAAGGAGCTGTCCTTCTACTAAAAATCTTATGAAAATCCAAAGGAATCGAAGTGAATATCAACTAAATTTACTCAAATTCTGCACCTTTCACTAAAAATCATAAAAAAATGCAAAGAAATTTAAATTAATTTCACCAAAATATCATCAATTTCAGCTCCTTCTACTAAAAATCTTAAGAAAATCCAAAAGAATCGAAGTGAATATCAACTAAATTTACTCAAATTCTGCATCTGTAACTAAATATCATAAAAAATTCATAAAGATTTAATTTATATCACCAAAATTTTTTCAATTTCAGCACCTCCTACTAAAAAGCTTAAGAAAATGCAAAAGAATCGAAGTGAATTTCAACAATATTTTCTCAAATTCTGCACCTTTATCTAAAAATCATTAAAAAATTCAAAAAGATTTAATTTAATTTCACCAAAATTTTTTCAATTTCAGCACCTCTTACTAAAAATCTTAAGAAAATTCAAAAGAATAAATGTGAAATTCAACAATATTTTCACAAATTCTGCACTTTTAACTAAAAATCATAAAAAAATTCAAAAAGATTTAATTTAATTTCACCAAAATTTTTTCAATTTCAGCACCTCTTACTAAAAATCTTAAGAAAATTCAAAAGAATCGAAGTGAATATCAACTAAATTTACTCAAATTCTGCATCTGTAACTAAAAATCATAAAAAAATGCAAAGAAATTTAATTTAATTTTACCAAAATATCATCAATTTCAGCTCCTTCTACTAAAAATCTTAAGAAAATCCAAAAGAATCGAAGTGAATATCAAGTAAATTTACTCAAATTCAGCACCTTTCACTAAAAATCATAAAAAAATTCAAAAAGATTTAATTTAATTTCACCAAAATTTTTTCAATTTCAGCACCTCTTACTAAAAATCTTAAGAAAATTCAAAAGAATAAATGTGAAATTCAACAATATTTTCACAAATTCTGCACCTTTAACTAAAAATCATAAAAAAATTCAAAAAGATTTAATTTAATTTCACCAAAATTTCTTCAATTTCAGCACCTCTTACTAAAAATCTTAAGAAAATTCAAAAGAATCGAAGTGAATATCAACTAAATTTACTCAAATTCTGCATCTGTAACTAAAAATCATAAAAAAATGCAAAGAAATTTAATTTAATTTTACCAAAATATCATCAATTTCAGCTCCTTCCACTAAAAATCTTAAGAAAATCCAAAAGAATCGAAGTGAATATCAAGTAAATTTACTCAAATTCTGCACCTTTCACTAAAAATCATAAAAAAATTCAAAAAGATTTAATTTAATTTTACCAACATTTCTTCAATTTCAGCTCCTCCTACTAAAAATCTTATGAAAATGCAAAAGAATCGAAGTGAATTTCAACAATATTTTCTCAAATTCTGTATCTGTAACTAAAAAACATAAAAAAAATGCAAAGAAATTTAATTTAATTTCACCAAAATATCATCAATTTCAGCTCCTTCTACTAAAAATCTTAAGAAAATCCCAAAGAATCGAAGTGAATATCAAGTAAATTTACTCAAATTCTGCACCTTTCACTAAAAATCATAAAAAAATTCAAAAAGATTTAATTTAATTTTACCAACATTTCTTCAATTTCAGCTCCTCCTACTAAAAATCTTATGAAAATGCAAAAGAATCGAAGTGAATTTCAACAATATTTTCTCAAATTCTGTTTCTGTAACTAAAAATCATAAAAAAATTCAAAAAGATTTAATTTAATTTCACCAAAATATCATCAATTTCAGCTCCTTCTACTAAAAATCTTAAGAAAATCCAAAAGAATCGAAGTGAATATCAAGTAAATTTACTCAAATTCAGCACCTTTCACTAAAAATCATAAAAAAATTCAAAAAGGTTTAATTTAATTTTACCAACATTTCTCCAATTTTAGCTCCTCCTACTAAAAATCTTATGAAAATGCAAAAGAATCGAAGTGAATTTCAACAATATTTTCTCAAATTCTGCACCTTTATCTAAAAATCATTAAAAAATTCAAAAAGATTTAATTTAATTTCACCAAAATTTTTTCAATTTCAGCTCCTCCTACTAAAAATATTATGAAAATGCAAAAGAATCGAAGTGAATTTCAACAATATTTTCTCAAATTCTGTATCTATAACTAAAAATCATAAAAAAATTCAAAAAGATTTAATATAATTTCACCAAAATATCATCAATTTCAGCTCCTTCTACTAAAAATCTTATGAAAATCCAAAGGAATCGAAGTGAATATCAACTAAATTTACTCAAATTCTGCATCTGTAACTAAAAATCATAAAAAATTCATAAAGATTTAATTTATATCACCAAAATTTTTTCAATTTCAGCACCTCCTACTAAAAAGCTTAAGAAAATGCAAAAGAATCGAAGTGAATTTCAACACTATTTTCTCAAATTCTGCACCTTTAACTAAAAATCATTAAAAAATGCAAAGAAATTTAATTTAATTTCACCAAAATTTCATCAATTTCAGCTCCCTCTACTAAAAATCTTAAGAGAATTCAAAAGAAACGATGTGAATTTCAACAATATTTTCACAAATTCTGCACCTTTAACTAAAAATCATAAAAAAAATTCAAAAAGATTTAATTTAATTTCACCAAAATTTTTTCAGTTTCAGCACCTCCTACTAAAAATCTTAAGAAAATTCAAAAGAATCGAAGTGAATATCAACTAAATTTACTCAAATTCTGCATCTGTAACTAAAAATCATAAAAAAATTCAGAAAGATTTAATTTAATTTTACCACAATTTCCTTCAATTTCAGCTCCTTCTACTAAAAATCTTATGAAAATCCAAAGGAATCTAAGTGAATATCAACTAAATTTACTCAAATTCTGCATCTGTAACTAAAAATCATAAAAAATTCATAAAGATTTAATTTATATCACCAAAATTTCTTCAATTTCAGCTCCTCCTACTAAAAATCTTATGAAAATGCAAAAGAATCGAAGTGAATTTCAACAATATTTTCTCAAATTCTGTTTCTGTAACTAAAAATCATAAAAAAATTCAAAAAGATTTAATTTAATTTCACCAAAATATCATCAATTTCAGCTCCTTCTACTAAAAATCTTAAGAAAATCCAAAAGAATCGAAGTGAATATCAAGTAAATTTACTCAAATTCTGCACCTTTCACTAAAAATCATAAAAAAATGCAAAGAAATTTAATTTAATTTCACCAAAATATCATCAATTTCAGCTCCTTCTACTAAAAATCTTAAGAAAATCCAAAAGAATCGAAGTGAATATCAAGTAAATTTACTCAAATTCTGCACCTTTCACTAAAAATCATAAAAAAATTCAAAAAGATTTAATTTAATTTTACCAACATTTCTTCAATTTCAGCTCCTTCTACTAAAAATCTTATGAAAATGCAAAAGAATCGAAGTGAATATCAACTAAATTTACTAAAATTCTGCATCTGTAACAAAAAATCATAAAAAAATTCAAAAAGATTTAATTTAATTTTACCAACATTTCTTCAATTTCAGCTCCTCCTACTAAAAATCTTATGAAAATGCAAAAGAATGGAAGTGAATTTCAACAATATTTTCTCAAATTCTGTTTCTGTAACTAAAAATCATAAAAAAATTCAAAAAGATTCAATTTAATTTCACCAAAATATCATCAATTTCAGTTCCTTCTACTAAAAATCTTATGAAAATCCAATAGAATCTAAGTGAACATCAACTAAATTTACTCAAATTCTGCACCTTTCACTAAAAATCATAAAAAAATGCAAAGAAATATAATTTAATTTCACCAAAATATCATCAATTTCAGCTCCTCCTACTAAAAATCTTATGAAAATGCAAAAGAATCGAAGTGAATATCAACTAAATTTACTAAAATTCTGCATCTGTAACAAAAAATCATAAAAAAATTCAAAAAGATTTAATTTAATTTCACCAAAATATCATCAATTTCAGCTCCTTCTACTAAAAATCTTATGAAAATCCAATAGAATCTAAGTGAATATCAACTAAATTTACTCAAATTCTGCATCTGTAACTAAAAATCATAAAAAAATTCAGAAAGATTTAATTTAATTTTACCACAATTTCCTTCAGTTTCAGCTCCTTCTACTAAAAATCTTATGAAAATCCAAAAGAATCGAAGTGAATATCAAGTAAATTTACTCAAATTCTGCACCTTTCACTAAAAATCATAAAAAAATTCAAAAAGATTTAATTCAATTTTACCAACATTTCTTCAATTTCAGCTCCTCCTACTAAAAATCTTATGAAAATGCAAAAGAATCGAAGTGAATTTCAACAATATTTTCTCAAATTCTGTTTCTGTAACTAAAAATCATAAAAAAATTCAAAAAGATTTAATTTAATTTCATCAAAATATCATCAATTTCAGCTCCTTCTACTAAAAATCTTATGAAAATCCAATAGAATCTAAGTGAACATCAACTAAATTTACTCAAATTCTGCATCTGTAACTAAAAATCATAAAAAATTCAGAAAGATTTAATTTAATTTTACCACAATTTCCATCAATTTGCTGAAATTGATGGAAATTGTGGTAAAATTAAATTAAATCTTTCTGAATTTTTTATAATTCAATTAGTAAATTTAGTTGATATTCACTTCGATTCCTTTGGATTTTCATAAGATTTTTAGTAAAAAATCTTATGAAAATCCAAAGGAATCGAAGTGAATATCAACTAAATTTACTAAAATTCTGCACCTTTCACTAAAAATCATAAAAAAATGCAAAGAAATTTAATTTAATTTCACCAAAATATCATCAATTTCAGCTCCTTCTACTAAAAATCTTATGAAATTCCAAAGGAATCGAAGTGAATATCAACTAAATTTACTCAAATTCTGCACCTTTCACTAAAAATCATAAAAAAATGCAAAGAAATTTAAATTAATTTCACCAAAATATCATCAATTTCAGCTCCTTCTACTAAAAATCTTAAGAAAATCCAAAAGAATCGAAGTGAATATCAAGTAAATTTACTCAAATTCTGCACCTTTCACTAAAAATCATAAAAAAATTCAAAAAGATTTAATTTAATTTTACCAACATTTCTTCAATTTCAGCTCCTTCTACTAAAAATCTTATGAAAATCCAAAGGAATCGAAGTGAATATCAACTAAATTTACTCAAATTCTGCACCTTTCACTAAAAATCATAAAAAAATGCAAAGAAATTTAAATTAATTTCACCAAAATATCATCAATTTCAGCTCCTTCTACTAAAAATCTTAAGAAAATGCAAAAGAATCGAAGTGAATTTCAACAATATTTTCTCAAATTCTGCACCTTTATCTAAAAATCATTAAAAAATTCAAAAAGATTTAATTTAATTTCACCAAAATTTTTTCAATTTCAGCACCTCTTACTAAAAATCTTAAGAAAATTCAAAAGAATAAATGTGAAATTCAACAATATTTTCACAAATTCTGCACCTTTAACGAAAAATCATAAAAAAATTCAAAAAGATTTAATTTAATTTCACCAAAATTTCTTCAATTTCAGCACCTCTTACTAAAAATCTTAAGAAAATTCAAAAGAATCGAAGTGAATATCAACTAAATTTACTCAAATTCTGCATCTGTAACTAAAAATCATAAAAGATTCAGAAAGATTTAATTTAATTTTACCACAATTTCCATCAATTTGCTGAAATTGATGGAAATTGTGGTAAAATTAAATTAAATCTTTCTGAATTTTTTATAATTCAATTTGTAAATTTAGTTGATATTCACTTCGATTCCTTTGGATTTTCATAAGATTTTTAGTAGAAGGAGCTGTCCTTCTACTAAAAATCTTATGAAAATCCAAAGGAATCGAAGTGAATATCAACTAAATTTACTCAAATTCTGCACCTTTCACTAAAAATCATAAAAAATTCATAAAGATTTAATTTATATCACCAAAATTTTTTCAATTTCAGCACCTCCTACTAAAAAGCTTAAGAAAATGCAAAAGAATCGAAGTGAATTTCAACAATATTTTCTCAAATTCTGCACCTTTATCTAAAAAATCATTAAAAAATTCAAAAAGATTTAATTTAATTTCACCAAAATTTTTTCAATTTCAGCACCTCTTACTAAAAATCTTAAGAAAATTCAAAAGAATAAATGTGAAATTCAACAATATTTTCACAAATTCTGCACTTTTAACTAAAAATCATAAAAAAATTCAAAAAGATTTAATTTAATTTCACCAAAATTTCTTCAATTTCAGCACCTCTTACTAAAAATCTTAAGAAAATTCAAAAGAATCGAAGTGAATATCAACTAAATTTACTCAAATTCTGCATCTGTAACTAAAAATCATAAAAAAATGCAAAGAAATTTAATTTAATTTTACCAAAATATCATCAATTTCAGCTCCTTCTACTAAAAATCTTAAGAAAATCCAAAAGAATCGAAGTGAATATCAAGTAAATTTACTCAAATTCAGCACCTTTCACTAAAAATCATAAAAAAATTCAAAAAGATTTAATTTAATTTCACCAAAATTTTTTCAATTTCAGCACCTCTTACTAAAAATCTTAAGAAAATTCAAAAGAATAAATGTGAAATTCAACAATATTTTCACAAATTCTGCACCTTTAACTAAAAATCATAAAAAAATTCAAAAAGATTTAATTTAATTTCACCAAAATTTCTTCAATTTCAGCACCTCTTACTAAAAATCTTAAGAAAATTCAAAAGAATCGAAGTGAATATCAACTAAATTTACTCAAATTCTGCATCTGTAACTAAAAATCATAAAAAAATGCAAAGAAATTTAATTTAATTTTACCAAAATATCATCAATTTCAGCTCCTTCCACTAAAAATCTTAAGAAAATCCAAAAGAATCGAAGTGAATATCAAGTAAATTTACTCAAATTCTGCACCTTTCACTAAAAATCATAAAAAAATTCAAAAAGATTTAATTTAATTTTACCAACATTTCTTCAATTTCAGCTCCTCCTACTAAAAATCTTATGAAAATGCAAAAGAATCGAAGTGAATTTCAACAATATTTTCTCAAATTCTGTATCTGTAACTAAAAAACATAAAAAAAATGCAAAGAAATTTAATTTAATTTCACCAAAATATCATCAATTTCAGCTCCTTCTACTAAAAATCTTAAGAAAATCCCAAAGAATCGAAGTGAATATCAAGTAAATTTACTCAAATTCTGCACCTTTCACTAAAAATCATAAAAAAATTCAAAAAGATTTAATTTAATTTTACCAACATTTCTTCAATTTCAGCTCCTCCTACTAAAAATCTTATGAAAATGCAAAAGAATCGAAGTGAATTTCAACAATATTTTCTCAAATTCTGCACCTTTATCTAAAAATCATTAAAAAATGCACAGAAATTTAATTTAATTTCACCAAAATATCTTCAATTTCAGCTCCTTCTACTAAAAATCTTATGAAAATCCAAAAGAATCGAAGTGATGTGACGCCCCAAGATTTTTCGCGCGCGGTTATTTCAACTCATTTATAAATCTATCTACAAATACGCTCAAATCTTCCACAAACCTCAATTCTTACCCCTTTACCAACGACCTTGGCCGCCTTGGCGATGTACCTTAGCGGTCCCCATCTCAAGACGGTCAATCATTAAATCTCCTTCCCTTATTCGCCCAACGCGGCACAAATTCCTCTCTTACGTCAAATCTAAACAAGTCCCTCGCCCCACAAATATCTTAAATCGAGACCACGTCTCACACCCTCTCAATGACCAAAGCAGTCAAACCCTCCGACGTCCCGTTCCTATTAAAACACCCAAAATCCATTCGAGGAGTTGAGCAATTCAAAATCCTATGTATAAAAACCCTAGTAGAAAAACTGCGAGTCCCAATATAGATCAACCTTTGCTCCCTGCAAAAACCCCAAAAGTTATCATGACACATGTTTATAATTAGCCCAAGGTGCATACTGCGCACCCCCCTTCATACTGTAAAATATTATATAAGCAGGGCAAAGTCCATACCGCGCGTACACCCCACAACCCCTTGCAAAATCATATAAATACAAGGGCCCGGAGACAGAAGTCCTCTTTCGCCGAAATACCAGGATCGAAGGGACACGTTCTCTCTTTCGACGAAATACCTTTGCCGAAGGAAAGTTAATTACTCGAAACCATTTAAGGTCTCGCTGATCAAAGTATCATTTAAAATAAATTCAAACACCATCAACCATCAAGTATCGTAAGAGATTATAACTACTATTAATACCACGGTATATCACCATCATCTATGACAATTGTTCACTTTCTTATTGTTTCATATTGTTTCACATTACAACGCTTATTGCGCTTATATTATCTTGTATTGCTATTCACATTATTTCGTATTGCAAAGCTTATTGCGCTCATATTATCGTGTATTGCTGTTTGCATTGCTTATTAACGCCTATTGCGTAAATCATACTAGCTTATTAATATATATATCTTGTATTTCATGTTCATATTCATAACTTATAACCATTATATACATGCTATGTTCATCGCCAATCCATTATTATAAAACGTAACTATCCGCACAACGATAGTGCATTACCTAGTATCGAAACTTATAAAGTGAATAAACAGTTTTACTTTAACTCAGTTACGAATCATTGTGTCAATCCTTCGGCTACGAAGATCCCGAAATCCAAACAGGCTGCCGGAACAGCTGATTCCGGGCAACGACCGCAGAAAGCGTCACGGTGTTTACTAAACTTACTTACGCATAGGTTTCGCTTAACCGTATGACTAGTCGAATCTCGCGAAGTATTACACGTGTCTTTTACAATAATGCAGCGGTAAATCCGATTACCTAAGCAAATCAAAACAAGTGCTCTAACGGGTGTCTCTCCAATACAAACCTGTTCATTTAAACCTTCCCTGGTCGATTAGTGTGCAGAATTAAACATTACTCGCCTGACGTTCAAAAAACGGTTAGTGTGCAGAATTAAACATTTCTCGCCTGTCAGTCCCAAATCCATTAGTGCGTAGAATTTCACATTTCTCTCCCGCCTTCTACCTAAATCCTCAGTGTGCAGAATTGAACATTGCTCGCCTGACTCTCCTTGCATTCTCAGTGTGCAGAATTAAACATTACTCGCCTGCCGTTCGATACGATTAGTGTGCAGAATTTCACATTTCTCGCCTGACGTTCGAAATGGTTAGTGTGCAGAATTGAACATTGCTCGCCTGACTTTCCCTAAATCCTCAGTGTGCAGAATTAAACATTACTCGCCTGCCATTCGAAACAATTAGTGTGCAGAATTTCACATTTCTCGCCTGACGCTCGAAATGGTTAGTGTGCAGAATTGAACATTGCTCGCCTGACCTTCCCTAATCTTCAATCCCCTGAATCTAACATTCTCCCGGCCGTTCGAGACGATTAGCGTGCAGAATTTCACATTTCTCGCCTGACAATCGAAAAGGCTGGTGTACAGAATTACGTCGTCAAATACCTGATTTCCTCGCCTCCCGGTGCGCTGAACTATAGATCAGCGCCTGGAATTTATGTAAAAACCCCTTTGTCATTTGTCCCATTAAATCCTTAACCCGGGACGTGACAGTGAATATCGAGTAAATTTACTCAAATTCAGCACCTTTCACTAAAAATCATAAAAAATTCCAAAAGATTTAATTTAATTTTACCAACATTTCTTCAATTTCAGCTCCTCCTACTAAAAATCTTATGAAAATGCAAAAGAAGCGAAGTGAATATCAACTAAATTTACTAAAATTCTGCATCTGTAACAAAAAATCATAAAAAAATTCAAAAAGATTTAATTTAATTTCACCAAAATATCATCAATTTCAGCTCCTTCTACTAAAAATCTTATGAAAATCCAATAGAATCTAAGTGAATATCAACTAAATTTACTCAAATTCTGCACCTTTCACTAAAAATCATAAAAAAATGCAAAGAAATTTAATTTAATTTTACCAAAATATCATCAATTTCAGCTCCTTCTACTAAAAATCTTAAGAAAATCCAAAAGAATCGAAGTGAATATCAAGTAAATTTACTCAAATTCAGCACCTTTCACTAAAAATCATAAAAAAATTCAAAAAGATTTAATTTAATTTCACCAAAATTTTTTCAATTTCAGCACCTCTTACTAAAAATCTTAAGAAAATTCAAAAGAATAAATGTGAAATTCAACAATATTTTCACAAATTCTGCACCTTTAACTAAAAATCATAAAAAAATTCAAAAAGATTTAATTTAATTTCACCAAAATTTCTTCAATTTCAGCACCTCTTACTAAAAATCTTAAGAAAATTCAAAAGAATCGAAGTGAATATCAACTAAATTTACTCAAATTCTGCATCTGTAACTAAAAATCATAAAAAAATGCAAAGAAATTTAATTTAATTTTACCAAAATATCATCAATTTCAGCTCCTTCCACTAAAAATCTTAAGAAAATCCAAAAGAATCGAAGTGAATATCAAGTAAATTTACTCAAATTCTGCACCTTTCACTAAAAATCATAAAAAAATTCAAAAAGATTTAATTTAATTTTACCAACATTTCTTCAATTTCAGCTCCTCCTACTAAAAAACTTATGAAAATGCAAAAGAATCGAAGTGAATTTCAACAATATTTTCTCAAATTCTGTATCTGTAACTAAAAAACATAAAAAAAATGCAAAGAAATTTAATTTAATTTCACCAAAATATCATCAATTTCAGCTCCTTCTACTAAAAATCTTTAGAAAATCCCAAAGAATCGAAGTGAATATCAAGTAAATTTACTCAAATTCTGCACCTTTCACTAAAAATCATAAAAAAATTCAAAAAGATTTAATTTAATTTTACCAACATTTCTTCAATTTCAGCTCCTCCTACTAAAAATCTTATGAAAATGCAAAAGAATCGAAGTGAATTTCAACAATATTTTCTCAAATTCTGCACCTTTATCTAAAAATCATTAAAAAATGCACAGAAATTTAATTTAATTTCACCAAAATATCTTCAATTTCAGCTCCTTCTACTAAAAATCTTATGAAAATCCAAAAGAATCGAAGTGATGTGACGCCCCAAGATTTTTCGCGCGCGGTTATTTCAACTCATTTATAAATCTATCTACAAATACGCTCAAATCTTCCACAAACCTCAATTCTTACCCCTTTTCCAACGACCACGGCCGCCTTGGCGATGTACCTTAGCGGTCCCCATCTCAAGACGGTCAATCATTAAATCTCCTTCCCTTATTCGCCCAACGCGGCACAAATTCCTCTCTTACGTCAAATCTAAACAAGTCCCTCGCCCCACAAATATCTTAAATCGAGACCACGTCTCACACCCTCTCAATGACCAAAGCAGTCACACCCTCCGACGTCCCTTTCCTATTAAAACACCCAAAATCCATTCGAGGAGTTGAGCAATTCAAAATCCTATGTATAAAAACCCTAGTAGAAAAACTGCGAGTCCCAATATAGATCAACCTTTGCTCCCTGCAAAAACCCCAAAAGTTATCATGACACATGTTTATAATTAGCCCAAGGTGCATACTGCGCACCCCCCTTCATACTGTAAAATATTATATAAGCAGGGCAAAGTCCATACCGCGCGTACACCCCACAACCCCTTGCAAAATCATATAAATACAAGGGCCCGGAGACAGAAGTCCTCTTTCGCCGAAATACCAGGATCGAAGGGACACGTTCTCTCTTTCGACGAAATACCTTTGCCGAAGGAAAGTTAATTACTCGAAACCATTTAAGGTCTCGCTGATCAAAGTATCATTTAAAATAAATTCAAACACCATCAACCATCAAGTATCGTAAGAGATTATAACTACTATTAATACCACGGTATATCACCATCATCTATGACAATTGTTCACTTTCTTATTGTTTCATATTGTTTCACATTACAACGCTTATTGCGCTTATATTATCTTGTATTGCTATTCACATTATTTCGTATTGCAAAGCTTATTGCGCTCATATTATCGTGTATTGCTGTTTGCATTGCTTATTAACGCCTATTGCGTAAATCATACTAGCTTATTAATATATATATCTTGTATTTCATGTTCATATTCATAACTTATAACCATTATATACATGCTATGTTCATCGCCAATCCATTATTATAAAACGTAACTATCCGCACAACGATAGTGCATTACCTAGTATCGAAACTTATAAAGTGAATAAACAGTTTTACTTTAACTCAGTTACGAATCATTGTGTCAATCCTTCGGCTACGAAGATCCCGAAATCCAAACAGGCTGCCGGAACAGCTGATTCCGGGCAACGACCGCAGAAAGCGTCACGGTGTTTACTAAACTTACTTACGCATAGGTTTCGCTTAACCGTATGACTAGTCGAATCTCGCGAAGTATTACACGTGTCTTTTACAATAATGCAGCGGTAAATCCGATTACCTAAGCAAATCAAAACAAGTGCTCTAACGGGTGTCTCTCCAATACAAACCTGTTCGTTTAAACCTTCCCTGGTCGATTAGTGTGCAGAATTAAACATTTCTCGCCTGTCAGTCCCAAATCCATTAGTGCGTAGAATTTCACATTTCTCTCCCGCCTTCTACCTAAATCCTCAGTGTGCAGAATTGAACATTGCTCGCCTGACTCTCCTTGCATTCTCAGTGTGCAGAATTAAACATTACTCGCCTGCCGTTCGATACGATTAGTGTGCAGAATTTCACATTTCTCGCCTGACGTTCGAAATGGTTAGTGTGCAGAATTGAACATTGCTCGCCTGACTTTCCCTAAATCCTCAGTGTGCAGAATTAAACATTACTCGCCTGCCATTCGAAACAATTAGTGTGCAGAATTTCACATTTCTCGCCTGACGCTCGAAATGGTTAGTGTGCAGAATTGAACATTGCTCGCCTGACCTTCCCTAATCTTCAATCCCCTGAATCTAACATTCTCCCGGCCGTTCGAGACGATTAGCGTGCAGAATTTCACATTTCTCGCCTGACAATCGAAAAGGCTGGTGTACAGAATTACGTCGTCAAATACCTGATTTCCTCGCCTCCCGGTGCGCTGAACTATAGATCAGCGCCTGGAATTTATGTAAAAACCCCTTTGTCATTTGTCCCATTAAATCCTTAACCCGGGACGTGACAGTGAATATCGAGTAAATTTACTCAAATTCAGCACCTTTCACTAAAAATCATAAAAAAATTCAAAAAGGTTTAATTTAATTTTACCAACATTTCTCCAATTTTAGCTCCTCCTACTAAAAATCTTATGAAAATGCAAAAGAATCGAAGTGAATTTCAACAATATTTTCTCAAATTCTGCACCTTTATCTAAAAATCATTAAAAAATTCAAAAAGATTTAATTTAATTTCACCAAAATTTTTTCAATTTCAGCACCTCTTACTAAAAATCTTAAGAAAATTCAAAAGAATAAATGTGAAATTCAACAATATTTTCACAAATTCTGCACCTTTAACGAAAAATCATAAAAAAATTCAAAAAGATTTAATTTAATTTCACCAAAATTTCTTCAATTTCAGCACCTCTTACTAAAAATCTTAAGAAAATTCAAAAGAATCGAAGTGAATATCAACTAAATTTACTCAAATTCTGCATCTGTAACTAAAAATCATAAAAGATTCAGAAAGATTTAATTTAATTTTACCACAATTTCCATCAATTTGCTGAAATTGATGGAAATTGTGGTAAAATTAAATTAAATCTTTCTGAATTTTTTATAATTCAATTTGTAAATTTAGTTGATATTCACTTCGATTCCTTTGGATTTTCATAAGATTTTTAGTAGAAGGAGCTGTCCTTCTACTAAAAATCTTATGAAAATCCAAAGGAATCGAAGTGAATATCAACTAAATTTACTCAAATTCTGCACCTTTCACTAAAAATCATAAAAAAATCATAAAGATTTAATTTATATCACCAAAATTTTTTCAATTTCAGCACCTCCTACTAAAAAGCTTAAGAAAATGCAAAAGAATCGAAGTGAATTTCAACAATATTTTCTCAAATTCTGCACCTTTATCTAAAAATCATTAAAAAATTCAAAAAGATTTAATTTAATTTCACCAAAATTTTTTCAATTTCAGCACCTCTTACTAAAAATCTTAAGAAAATTCAAAAGAATAAATGTGAAATTCAACAATATTTTCACAAATTCTGCACTTTTAACTAAAAATCATAAAAAAATTCAAAAAGATTTAATTTAATTTCACCAAAATTTCTTCAATTTCAGCACCTCTTACTAAAAATCTTAAGAAAATTCAAAAGAATCGAAGTGAATATCAACTAAATTTACTCAAATTCTGCATCTGTAACTAAAAATCATAAAAAAATGCAAAGAAATTTAATTTAATTTTACCAAAATATCATCAATTTCAGCTCCTTCTACTAAAAATCTTAAGAAAATCCAAAAGAATCGAAGTGAATATCAAGTAAATTTACTCAAATTCAGCACCTTTCACTAAAAATCATAAAAAAATTCAAAAAGATTTAATTTAATTTCACCAAAATTTTTTCAATTTCAGCACCTCTTACTAAAAATCTTAAGAAAATTCAAAAGAATAAATGTGAAATTCAACAATATTTTCACAAATTCTGCACCTTTAACTAAAAATCATAAAAAAATTCAAAAAGATTTAATTTAATTTCACCAAAATTTCTTCAATTTCAGCACCTCTTACTAAAAATCTTAAGAAAATTCAAAAGAATCGAAGTGAATATCAACTAAATTTACTCAAATTCTGCATCTGTAACTAAAAATCATAAAAAAATGCAAAGAAATTTAATTTAATTTTACCAAAATATCATCAATTTCAGCTCCTTCCACTAAAAATCTTAAGAAAATCCAAAAGAATCGAAGTGAATATCAAGTAAATTTACTCAAATTCTGCACCTTTCACTAAAAATCATAAAAAAATTCAAAAAGATTTAATTTAATTTTACCAACATTTCTTCAATTTCAGCTCCTCCTACTAAAAATCTTATGAAAATGCAAAAGAATCGAAGTGAATTTCAACAATATTTTCTCAAATTCTGTATCTGTAACTAAAAAACATAAAAAAAATGCAAAGAAATTTAATTTAATTTCACCAAAATATCATCAATTTCAGCTCCTTCTACTAAAAATCTTAAGAAAATCCCAAAGAATCGAAGTGAATATCAAGTAAATTTACTCAAATTCTGCACCTTTCACTAAAAATCATAAAAAAATTCAAAAAGATTTAATTTAATTTTACCAACATTTCTTCAATTTCAGCTCCTCCTACTAAAAATCTTATGAAAATGCAAAAGAATCGAAGTGAATTTCAACAATATTTTCTCAAATTCTGCACCTTTATCTAAAAATCATTAAAAAATGCACAGAAATTTAATTTAATTTCACCAAAATATCTTCAATTTCAGCTCCTTCTACTAAAAATCTTATGAAAATCCAAAAGAATCGAAGTGATGTGACGCCCCAAGATTTTTCGCGCGCGGTTATTTCAACTCATTTATAAATCTATCTACAAATACGCTCAAATCTTCCACAAACCTCAATTCTTACCCCTTTACCAACGACCTTGGCCGCCTTGGCGATGTACCTTAGCGGTCCCCATCTCAAGACGGTCAATCATTAAATCTCCTTCCCTTATTCGCCCAACGCGGCACAAATTCCTCTCTTACGTCAAATCTAAACAAGTCCCTCGCCCCACAAATATCTTAAATCGAGACCACGTCTCACACCCTCTCAATGACCAAAGCAGTCAAACCCTCCGACGTCCCGTTCCTATTAAAACACCCAAAATCCATTCGAGGAGTTGAGCAATTCAAAATCCTATGTATAAAAACCCTAGTAGAAAAACTGCGAGTCCCAATATAGATCAACCTTTGCTCCCTGCAAAAACCCCAAAAGTTATCATGACACATGTTTATAATTAGCCCAAGGTGCATACTGCGCACCCCCCTTCATACTGTAAAATATTATATAAGCAGGGCAAAGTCCATACCGCGCGTACACCCCACAACCCCTTGCAAAATCATATAAATACAAGGGCCCGGAGACAGAAGTCCTCTTTCGCCGAAATACCAGGATCGAAGGGACACGTTCTCTCTTTCGACGAAATACCTTTGCCGAAGGAAAGTTAATTACTCGAAACCATTTAAGGTCTCGCTGATCAAAGTATCATTTAAAATAAATTCAAACACCATCAACCATCAAGTATCGTAAGAGATTATAACTACTATTAATACCACGGTATATCACCATCATCTATGACAATTGTTCACTTTCTTATTGTTTCATATTGTTTCACATTACAACGCTTATTGCGCTTATATTATCTTGTATTGCTATTCACATTATTTCGTATTGCAAAGCTTATTGCGCTCATATTATCGTGTATTGCTGTTTGCATTGCTTATTAACGCCTATTGCGTAAATCATACTAGCTTATTAATATATATATCTTGTATTTCATGTTCATATTCATAACTTATAACCATTATATACATGCTATGTTCATCGCCAATCCATTATTATAAAACGTAACTATCCGCACAACGATAGTGCATTACCTAGTATCGAAACTTATAAAGTGAATAAACAGTTTTACTTTAACTCAGTTACGAATCATTGTGTCAATCCTTCGGCTACGAAGATCCCGAAATCCAAACAGGCTGCCGGAACAGCTGATTCCGGGCAACGACCGCAGAAAGCGTCACGGTGTTTACTAAACTTACTTACGCATAGGTTTCGCTTAACCGTATGACTAGTCGAATCTCGCGAAGTATTACACGTGTCTTTTACAATAATGCAGCGGTAAATCCGATTACCTAAGCAAATCAAAACAAGTGCTCTAACGGGTGTCTCTCCAATACAAACCAGTTCATTTAAACCTTCCCTGGTCGATTAGTGTGCAGAATTAAACATTACTCGCCTGACGTTCAAAAAAACGGTTAGTGTGCAGAATTAAACATTTCTCGCCTGTCAGTCCCAAATCCATTAGTGCGTAGAATTTCACATTTCTCTCCCGCCTTCTACCTAAATCCTCAGTGTGCAGAATTGAACATTGCTCGCCTGACTCTCCTTGCATTCTCAGTGTGCAGAATTAAACATTACTCGCCTGCCGTTCGATACGATTAGTGTGCAGAATTTCACATTTCTCGCCTGACGTTCGAAATGGTTAGTGTGCAGAATTGAACATTGCTCGCCTGACTTTCCCTAAATCCTCAGTGTGCAGAATTAAACATTACTCGCCTGCCATTCGAAACAATTAGTGTGCAGAATTTCACATTTCTCGCCTGACGCTCGAAATGGTTAGTGTGCAGAATTGAACATTGCTCGCCTGACCTTCCCTAATCTTCAATCCCCTGAATCTAACATTCTCCCGGCCGTTCGAGACGATTAGCGTGCAGAATTTCACATTTCTCGCCTGACAATCGAAAAGGCTGGTGTACAGAATTACGTCGTCAAATACCTGATTTCCTCGCCTCCCGGTGCGCTGAACTATAGATCAGCGCCTGGAATTTATGTAAAAACCCCTTTGTCATTTGTCCCATTAAATCCTTAACCCGGGACGTGACAGTGAATATCGAGTAAATTTACTCAAATTCAGCACCTTTCACTAAAAATCATAAAAAATTCCAAAAGATTTAATTTAATT
This sequence comes from Andrena minutula, assembly GCA_929113495.1. Taxonomy (NCBI): domain Eukaryota; kingdom Metazoa; phylum Arthropoda; class Insecta; order Hymenoptera; family Andrenidae; genus Andrena; species Andrena minutula. Next base: position 523,472 of record CAKMYJ010000262.1, on the reverse strand, counting down.
TTACCAACATTTCTTCAATTTCAGCTCCTCCTACTAAAAATCTTATGAAAATGCAAAAGAAGCGAAGTGAATATCAACTAAATTTACTAAAATTCTGCATCTGTAACAAAAAATCATAAAAAAATTCAAAAAGATTTAATTTAATTTCACCAAAATATCATCAATTTCAGCTCCTTCTACTAAAAATCTTATGAAAATCCAATAGAATCTAAGTGAATATCAACTAAATTTACTCAAATTCTGCACCTTTCACTAAAAATCATAAAAAAATGCAAAGAAATTTAATTTAATTTTACCAAAATATCATCAATTTCAGCTCCTTCTACTAAAAATCTTAAGAAAATCCAAAAGAATCGAAGTGAATATCAAGTAAATTTACTCAAATTCAGCACCTTTCACTAAAAATCATAAAAAAATTCAAAAAGATTTAATTTAATTTCACCAAAATTTTTTCAATTTCAGCACCTCTTACTAAAAATCTTAAGAAAATTCAAAAGAATAAATGTGAAATTCAACAATATTTTCACAAATTCTGCACCTTTAACTAAAAATCATAAAAAAATTCAATAAGATTTAATTTAATTTCACCAAAATTTCTTCAATTTCAGCACCTCTTACTAAAAATCTTAAGAAAATTCAAAAGAATCGAAGTGAATATCAACTAAATTTACTCAAATTCTGCATCTGTAACTAAAAATCATAAAAAAATGCAAAGAAATTTAATTTAATTTTACCAAAATATCATCAATTTCAGCTCCTTCCACTAAAAATCTTAAGAAAATCCAAAAGAATCGAAGTGAATATCAAGTAAATTTACTCAAATTCTGCACCTTTCACTAAAAATCATAAAAAAATTCAAAAAGATTTAATTTAATTTTACCAACATTTCTTCAATTTCAGCTCCTCCTACTAAAAAACTTATGAAAATGCAAAAGAATCGAAGTGAATTTCAACAATATTTTCTCAAATTCTGTATCTGTAACTAAAAAACATAAAAAAAATGCAAAGAAATTTAATTTAATTTCACCAAAATATCATCAATTTCAGCTCCTTCTACTAAAAATCTTAAGAAAATCCCAAAGAATCGAAGTGAATATCAAGTAAATTTACTCAAATTCTGCACCTTTCACTAAAAATCATAAAAAAATTCAAAAAGATTTAATTTAATTTTACCAACATTTCTTCAATTTCAGCTCCTCCTACTAAAAATCTTATGAAAATGCAAAAGAATCGAAGTGAATTTCAACAATATTTTCTCAAATTCTGCACCTTTATCTAAAAATCATTAAAAAATGCACAGAAATTTAATTTAATTTCACCAAAATATCTTCAATTTCAGCTCCTTCTACTAAAAATCTTATGAAAATCCAAAAGAATCGAAGTGATGTGACGCCCCAAGATTTTTCGCGCGCGGTTATTTCAACTCATTTATAAATCTATCTACAAATACGCTCAAATCTTCCACAAACCTCAATTCTTACCCCTTTACCAACGACCTTGGCCGCCTTGGCGATGTACCTTAGCGGTCCCCATCTCAAGACGGTCAATCATTAAATCTCCTTCCCTTATTCGCCCAACGCGGCACAAATTCCTCTCTTACGTCAAATCTAAACAAGTCCCTCGCCCCACAAATATCTTAAATCGAGACCACGTCTCACACCCTCTCAATGACCAAAGCAGTCACACCCTCCGACGTCCCTTTCCTATTAAAACACCCAAAATCCATTCGAGGAGTTGAGCAATTCAAAATCCTATGTATAAAAACCCTAGTAGAAAAACTGCGAGTCCCAATATAGATCAACCTTTGCTCCCTGCAAAAACCCCAAAAGTTATCATGACACATGTTTATAATTAGCCCAAGGTGCATACTGCGCACCCCCCTTCATACTGTAAAATATTATATAAGCAGGGCAAAGTCCATACCGCGCGTACACCCCACAACCCCTTGCAAAATCATATAAATACAAGGGCCCGGAGACAGAAGTCCTCTTTCGCCGAAATACCAGGATCGAAGGGACACGTTCTCTCTTTCGACGAAATACCTTTGCCGAAGGAAAGTTAATTACTCGAAACCATTTAAGGTCTCGCTGATCAAAGTATCATTTAAAATAAATTCAAACACCATCAACCATCAAGTATCGTAAGAGATTATAACTACTATTAATACCACGGTATATCACCATCATCTATGACAATTGTTCACATTCTTATTGTTTCATATTGTTTCACATTACAACGCTTATTGCGCTTATATTATCTTGTATTGCTATTCACATTATTTCGTATTGCAAAGCTTATTGCGCTCATATTATCGTGTATTGCTGTTTGCATTGCTTATTAACGCCTATTGCGTAAATCATACTAGCTTATTAATATATATATCTTGTATTTCATGTTCATATTCATAACTTATAACCATTATATACATGCTATGTTCATCGCCAATCCATTATTATAAAACGTAACTATCCGCACAACGATAGTGCATTACCTAGTATCGAAACTTATAAAGTGAATAAACAGTTTTACTTTAACTCAGTTACGAATCATTGTGTCAATCCTTCGGCTACGAAGATCCCGAAATCCAAACAGGCTGCCGGAACAGCTGATTCCGGGCAACGACCGCAGAAAGCGTCACGGTGTTTACTAAACTTACTTACGCATAGGTTTCGCTTAACCGTATGACTAGTCGAATCTCGCGAAGTATTACACGTGTCTTTTACAATAATGCAGCGGTAAATCCGATTACCTAAGCAAATCAAAACAAGTGCTCTAACGGGTGTCTCTCCAATACAAACCTGTTCGTTTAAACCTTCCCTGGTCGATTAGTGTGCAGAATTAAACATTTCTCGCCTGTCAGTCCCAAATCCATTAGTGCGTAGAATTTCACATTTCTCTCCCGCCTTCTACCTAAATCCTCATTGTGCAGAATTGAACATTGCTCGCCTGACTCTCCTTGCATTCTCAGTGTGCAGAATTAAACATTACTCGCCTGCCGTTCGATACGATTAGTGTGCAGAATTTCACATTTCTCGCCTGACGTTCGAAATGGTTAGTGTGCAGAATTGAACATTGCTCGCCTGACTTTCCCTAAATCCTCAGTGTGTAGAATTAAACATTACTCGCCTGCCATTCGAAACAATTAGTGTGCAGAATTTCACATTTCTCGCCTGACGCTCGAAATGGTTAGTGTGCAGAATTGAACATTGCTCGCCTGACCTTCCCTAATCTTCAATCCCCTGAATCTAACATTCTCCCGGCCGTTCGAGACGATTAGCGTGCAGAATTTCACATTTCTCGCCTGACAATCGAAAAGGCTGGTGTACAGAATTACGTCGTCAAATACCTGATTTCCTCGCCTCCCGGTGCGCTGAACTATAGATCAGCGCCTGGAATTTATGTAAAAACCCCTTTGTCGTTTGTCCCATTAAATCCTTAACCCGGGACGTGACAGTGAATATCGAGTAAATTTACTCAAATTCAGCACCTTTCACTAAAAATCATAAAAAATTCCAAAAGATTTAATTTAATTTTACCAACATTTCTTCAATTTCAGCTCCTCCTACTAAAAATCTTATGAAAATGCAAAAGAAGCGAAGTGAATATCAACTAAATTTACTAAAATTCTGCATCTGTAACAAAAAATCATAAAAAAATTCAAAAAGATTTAATTTAATTTCACCAAAATATCATCAATTTCAGCTCCTTCTACTAAAAATCTTATGAAAATCCAATAGAATCTAAGTGAATATCAACTAAATTTACTCAAATTCTGCACCTTTCACTAAAAATCATAAAAAAATGCAAAGAAATTTAATTTAATTTTACCAAAATATCATCAATTTCAGCTCCTTCTACTAAAAATCTTAAGAAAATCCAAAAGAATCGAAGTGAATATCAAGTAAATTTACTCAAATTCAGCACCTTTCACTAAAAATCATAAAAAAATTCAAAAAGATTTAATTTAATTTCACCAAAATTTTTTCAATTTCAGCACCTCTTACTAAAAATCTTAAGAAAATTCAAAAGAATAAATGTGAAATTCAACAATATTTTCACAAATTCTGCACCTTTAACTAAAAATCATAAAAAAATTCAAAAAGATTTAATTTAATTTCACCAAAATATCTTCAATTTCAGCTCCTTCTACTAAAAATCTTATGAAAATCCAAAAGAATCGAAGTGAATATCAAGTAAATTTACTCAAATTCTGCACCTTTCACTAAAAATCATAAAAAAATGCAAAGAAATTTAATTTAATTTCACCAAAATATCATCAATTTCAGCTCCTTCTACTAAAAATCTTAAGAAAATTCAAAAGAATCGAAGTGAATATCAAGTAAATTTACTCAAATTCAGCACCTTTCACTAAAAATCATAAAAAAATTCAAAAAGGTTTAATTTAATTTTACCAGCATTTCTCCAATTTTAGCTCCTCCTACTAAAAATCTTATGAAAATGCAAAAGAATCGAAGTGAATTTCAACAATATTTTCTCAAATTCTGCACCTTTATCTAAAAATCATTAAAAAATTCAAAAAGATTTAATTTAATTTCACCAAAATTTTTTCAATTTCAGCTCCTCCTACTAAAAATATTATGAAAATGCAGAAGAATCGAAGTGAATTTCAACAATATTTTCTCAAATTCTGTATCTATAACTAAAAATCATAAAAAAATTCAAAAAGATTTAATATAATTTCACCAAAATATCATCAATTTCAGCTCCTTCTACTAAAAATCTTATGAAAATCCAAAGGAATCGAAGTGAATATCAACTAAATTTACTCAAATTCTGCATCTGTAACTAAAAATCATAAAAAATTCATAAAGATTTAATTTATATCACCAAAATTTTTTCAATTTCAGCACCTCCTACTAAAAAGCTTAAGAAAATGCAAAAGAATCGAAGTGAATTTCAACACTATTTTCTCAAATTCTGCACCTTTAACTAAAAATCATTAAAAAATGCAAAGAAATTTAATTTAATTTCACCAAAATTTCATCAATTTCAGCTCCCTCTACTAAAAATCTTAAGAGAATTCAAAAGAAACGATGTGAATTTCAACAATATTTTCACAAATTCTGCACCTTTAACTAAAAATCATAAAAAAATACAAAAAGATTTAATTTAATTTCACCAAAATTTTTTCAGTTTCAGCACCTCCTACTAAAAATCTTAAGAAAATTCAAAAGAATCGAAGTGAATATCAACTAAATTTACTCAAATTCTGCATCTGTAACTAAAAATCATAAAAAAATTCAGAAAGATTTAATTTAATTTTACCACAATTTCCTTCAATTTCAGCTCCTTCTACTAAAAATCTTATGTAAATCCAAAGGAATCTAAGTGAATATCAACTAAATTTACTCAAATTCTGCATCTGTAACTAAAAATCATAAAAAATTCATAAAGATTTAATTTATATCACCAAAATTTTTTCAATTTCAGCACCTCCTACTAAAAAGCTTAAGAAAATGCAAAAGAATCGAAGTGAATTTCAACAATATTTTCTCAAATTCTGCACCTTTATCTAAAAATCATTAAAAAATTCAAAAAGATTTAATTTAATTTCACAAAAATTTTTTCAATTTCAGCACCTCTTACTAAAAATCTTAAGAAAATTCAAAAGAATCGAAGTGAATATCAACTAAATTTACTCAAATTCTGCATCTGTAACTAAAAATCATAAAAAAATGCAAAGAAATTTAATTTAATTTTACCAAAATATCATCAATTTCAGCTCCTTCTACTAAAAATCTTAAGAAAATCCAAAAGAATCGAAGTGAATATCAAGTAAATTTACTCAAATTCTGCACCTTTCACTAAAAATCATAAAAAAATTCAAAAAGATTTAATTTAATTTTACCAACATTTCTTCAATTTCAGCTCCTTCTACTAAAAATCTTATGAAAATGCAAAAGAATCGAAGTGAATATCAACTAAATTTACTAAAATTCTGCATCTGTAACAAAAAATCATAAAAAAATTCAAAAAGATTTAATTTAATTTTACCAACATTTCTTCAATTTCAGCTCCTCCTACTAAAAATCTTATGAAAATGCAAAAGAATCGAAGTGAATTTCAACAATATTTTCTCAAATTCTGTTTCTGTAACTAAAAATCATAAAAAAATTCAAAAAGATTTAATTTAATTTCACCAAAATATCATCAATTTCAGTTCCTTCTACTAAAAATCTTATGAAAATCCAATAGAATCTAAGTGAACATCAACTAAATTTACTCAAATTCTGCACCTTTCACTAAAAATCATAAAAAAATGCAAAGAAATTTAATTTAATTTCACCAAAATATCATCAATTTCAGCTCCTTCTACTAAAAATCTTATGAAAATCCAAAAGAATCGAAGTGAATATCGAGTAAATTTACTCAAATTCAGCACCTTTCACTAAAAATCATAAAAAATTCCAAAAGATTTAATTTAATTTTACCAACATTTCTTCAATTTCAGCTCCTCCTACTAAAAATCTTATGAAAATGCAAAAGAATCGAAGTGAATATCAACTAAATTTACTAAAATTCTGCATCTGTAACAAAAAATCATAAAAAAATTCAAAAAGATTTAATTTAATTTCACCAAAATATCATCAATTTCAGCTCCTTCTACTAAAAATCTTATGAAAATCCAATAGAATCTAAGTGAATATCAACTAAATTTACTCAAATTCTGCATCTGTAACTAAAAATCATAAAAAAATTCAGAAAGATTTAATTTAATTTTACCACAATTTCCTTCAGTTTCAGCTCCTTCTACTAAAAATCTTATGAAAATTGTGACGCCCCAAGATTTTTCGCGCGCGGTTATTTCAACTCATTTATAAATCTATCTACAAATACGCTCAAATCTTCCACAAACCTCAATTCTTACCCCTTTTCCAACGACCACGGCCGCCTTGGCGATGTACCTTAGCGGTCCCCATCTCAAGACGGTCAATCATTAAATCTCCTTCCCTTATTCGCCCAACGCGGCACAAATTCCTCTCTTACGTCAAATCTAAACAAGTCCCTCGCCCCACAAATATCTTAAATCGAGACCACGTCTCACACCCTCTCAATGACCAAAGCAGTCAAACCCTCCGACGTCCCTTTCCTATTAAAACACCCAAAATCCATTCGAGGAGTTGAGCAATTCAAAATCCTATGTATAAAAACCCTAGTAGAAAAACTGCGAGTCCCAATATAGATCAACCTTTGCTCCCTGCAAAAACCCCAAAAGTTATCATGACACATGTTTATAATTAGCCCAAGGTGCATACTGCGCACCCCCCTTCATACTGTAAAATATTATATAAGCAGGGCAAAGTCCATACCGCGCGTACACCCCACAACCCCTTGCAAAATCATATAAATACAAGGGCCAGGAGACAGAAGTCCTCTTTCGCCGAAATACCAGGATCGAAGGGACACTCTCTCTCTCGACGAAATACCTTTGCCGAAGGAAAGTTAATTACTCGAAACCATTTAAGGTCTCGCTGATCAAAGTATCATTTAAAATAAATTCAAACACCATCAACCATCAAGTATCGTAAGAGATTATAACTACTATTAATACCACGGTATATCACCATCATCTATGACAATTGTTCACTTTCTTATTGTTTCATATTGTTTCACATTACAACGCTTATTGCGCTTATATTATCTTGTATTGCTATTCACATTATTTCGTATTGCAAAGCTTATTGTGCTCATATTATCGTGTATTGCTGTTTGCATTGCTTATTAACGCCTATTGCGTAAATCATACTAGCTTATTAATATATATATCTTGTATTTCATGTTCATATTCATAACTTATAACCATAATATACATGTTATGTTCATCGCCAATCCATTATTATAAAACGTAACTATCTGCACAACGATAGTGCATTACCTAGTATCGAAACTTATAAAGTGAATAAACAGTTTTACTTTAACTCAGTTACGAATCATTGTGTCAATCCTTCGGCTACGAAGATCCCGAAATCCAAACAGGCTGCCGGAACAGCTGATTCCGGGCAACGACCGCAGAAAGCGTCACGGTGTTTACTAAACTTACTTACGCATAGGTTTCGCTTAACCGTATGACTAGTCGAATCTCGCGAAGTATTACACGTGTCTTTTACAATAATGCAGCGGTAAATCCGATTACCTAAACAAATCAAAACAAGTGCTCTAACGGGTGTCTCTCCAATACAAACCAGTTCATTTAAACCTTCCCTGGTCGATCAGTGTGCAGAATTAAACATTACTCGCCTGCCGTTCGATACGATTAGTGTGCAGAATTTCACATTTCTCGCCTGACGTTCGAAATGGTTAGTGTGCAGAATTGAACATTGCTCGCCTGACTTTCCCTAAATCCTCAGTGTGCAGAATTAAACATTACTCGCCTGCCGTTCGATACGATTAGTGTGCAGAATTTCACATTTCTCGCCTGACGTTCGAAATGGTTAGTGTGCAGAATTGAACATTGCTCGCCTGACTTTCCCTAAATCCTCAGTGTGCAGAATTAAACATTACTCGCCTGCCATTCGAAACAATTAGTGTGCAGAATTTCACATTTCTCGCCTGACGCTCGAAATGGTTAGTGTGCAGAATTGAACATTGCTCGCCTGACCTTCCCTAATCTTCAATCCCCTGAATCTAACATTCTCCCGGCCGTTCGAGACGATTAGCGTGCAGAATTTCACATTTCTCGCCTGACAATCGAAAAGGCTGGTGTACAGAATTACGTCGTCAAATACCTGATTTCCTCGCCTCCCGGTGCGCTGAACTATAGATCAGCGCCTGGAATTTATGTAAAAACCCCTTTGTCATTTGTCCCATTAAATCCTTAACCCGGGACGTGACAAAATCCAAAAGAATCGAAGTGAATATCAAGTAAATTTACTCAAATTCTGCACCTTTCACTAAAAATCATAAAAAAATTCAAAAAGATTTAATTTAATTTTACCAACATTTCTTCAATTTCAGCTCCTTCTACTAAAAATCTTAAGAAAATCCAAAAGAATCGAAGTGAATATCAAGTAAATTTACTCAAATTCTGCACCTTTCACTAAAAATCATAAAAAAATGCAAAGAAATTTAATTTAATTTCACCAAAATATCATCAATTTCAGCTCCTTCTACTAAAAATCTTAAGAAAATCCAAAAGAATCGAAGTGAATATCAAGTAAATTTACTCAAATTCTGCACCTTTCACTAAAAATCATAAAAAAATTCAAAAAGATTTAATTTAATTTTACCAACATTTCTTCAATTTCAGCTCCTTCTACTAAAAATCTTAAGAAAATCCAAAAGAATCGAAGTGAATATCAAGTAAATTTACTCAAATTCTGCACCTTTCACTAAAAATCATAAAAAAATGCAAAGAAATTTAATTTAATTTCACCAAAATATCATCAATTTCAGCTCCTTCTACTAAAAATCTTAAGAAAATCCCAAAGAATCGAAGTGAATATCAAGTAAATTTACTCAAATTCTGCACCTTTCACTAAAAATCATAAAAAAATTCAAAAAGATTTAATTTAATTTTACCAACATTTCTTCAATTTCAGCTCCTTCTACTAAAAATCTTAAGAAAATCCAAAAGAATCGAAGTGAATATCAAGTAAATTTACTCAAATTCTGCACCTTTCACTAAAAATCATAAAAAAATGCAAAGAAATTTAATTTAATTTCACCAAAATATCATCAATTTCAGCTCCTTCTACTAAAAATCTTAAGAAAATCCAAAAGAATCGAAGTGAATATCAAGTAAATTTACTCAAATTCAGCACCTTTCACTAAAAATCATAAAAAAATTCAAAAAGATTTAATTTAATTTTACCAACATTTCTTCAATTTCAGCTCCTCCGACTAAAAATCTTATGAAAATGCAAAAGAATCGAAGTGAATTTCAACAATATTTTCTCAAATTCTGTTTCTGTAACTAAAAATCATAAAAAAATTCAAAAAGATTTAATTTAATTTCACCAAAATATCATCAATTTCAGCTCCTTCTACTAAAAATCTTTAGAAAATCCAAAAGAATCGAAGTGAATATCAAGTAAATTTACTCAAATTCTGCACCTTTCACTAAAAATCATAAAAAAATGCAAAGAAATTTAATTTAATTTCACCAAAATATCATCAATTTCAGCTCCTTCTACTAAAAATCTTAAGAAAATCCAAAAGAATCGAAGTGAATATCAAGTAAATTTACTCAAATTCAGCACCTTTCACTAAAAATCATAAAAAAATTCAAAAAGATTTAATTTAATTTTACCAACATTTCTTCAATTTTAGCTCCTCCTACTAAAAATCTTATGAAAATGCAAAAGAATCGAAGTGAATTTCAACAATATTTTCTCAAATTCTGTATCTATAACTAAAAATCATAAAAAAATTCAAAAAGATTTAATTTAATTTCACCAAAATATCATCAATTTCAGCTCCTTCTACTAAAAATCTTATGAAAATCCAATAGAATCTAAGTGAATATCAACTAAATTTACTCAAATTCTGCATCTGTAACTAAAAATCATAAAAAAATGCAAAGAAATTTAATTTAATTTCACCAAAATATCATCAATTTCAGCTCCTTCTACTAAAAATCTTAAGAAAATCCCAAAGAATCGAAGTGAATATCAAGTAAATTTACTCAAATTCTGCACCTTTCACTAAAAATCATAAAAAAATTCAAAAAGATTTAATTTAATTTTACCAACATTTCTTCAATTTCAGCTCCTCCTACTAAAAATCTTATGAAAATGCAAAAGAATCGAAGTGAATTTCAACAATATTTTCTCAAATTCTGCACCTTTATCTAAAAATCATTAAAAAATGCACAGAAATTTAATTTAATTTCACCAAAATATCTTCAATTTCAGCTCCTTCTACTAAAAATCTTATGAAAATCCAAAAGAATCGAAGTGAATATCGATTAAATTTACTCAAATTCAGCACCTTTCACTAAAAATCATAAAAAATTCCAAAAGATTCAATTTAATTTTACCAACATTTCTTCAATTTCAGCTCCTCCTACTAAAAATCTTATGAAAATGCAAAAGAATCGAAGTGAATATCAACTAAATTTACTAAAATTCTGCATCTGTAACAAAAAATCATAAAAAAATTCAAAAAGATTTAATTTAATTTCACCAAAATATCATCAATTTCAGCTCCTTCTACTAAAAATCTTATGAAAATCCAATAGAATCTAAGTGAATATCAACTAAATTTACTCAAATTCTGCACCTTTCACTAAAAATCATAAAAAAATGCAAAGAAATTTAATTTAATTTCACCAAAATATCATCAATTTCAGCTCCTTCTACTAAAAATCTTAAGAAAATCCAAAAGAATCGAAGTGAATATCATGTAAATTTACTCAAATTCAGCACCATTCACTAAAAATCATAAAAAAATTCAAAAAGATTTAATTTAATTTTACCAACATTTCTTCAATTTCAGCTCCTCCTACTAAAAATCTTATGAAAATGCAAAAGAATCGAAGTGAATTTCAACAATATTTTCTCAAATTCTGTTTCTGTAACTAAAAATCATAAAAAAATTCAAAAAGATTTAATTTAATTTCACCAAAATATCATCAATTTCAGCTCCTTCTACTAAAAATCTTAAGAAAATCCAAAAGAATCGAAGTGAATATCAAGTAAATTTACTCAAATTCTGCACCTTTCACTAAAAATCATAAAAAAATGCAAAGAAATTTAATTTAATTTCACCAAAATATCATCAATTTCAGCTCCTTCTACTAAAAATCTTAAGAAAATCCAAAAGAATCGAAGTGAATATGAAGTAAATTTACTCAAATTCAGCACCTTTCACTAAAAATCATAAAAAAATTCAAAAAGGTTTAATTTAATTTTACCAACATTTCTCCAATTTTAGCTCCTCCTACTAAAAATCTTATGAAAATGCAAAAGAATCGAAGTGAATTTCAACAATATTTTCTCAAATTCTGCACCTTTATCTAAAAATCATTAAAAAATTCAAAAAGATTTAATTTAATTTCACAAAATTTTTTCAATTTCAGCTCCTCCTACTAAAAATATTATGAAAATGCAAAAGAATCGAAGTGAATTTCAACAATATTTTCTCAAATTCTGTATCTATAACTAAAAATCATAAAAAAATTCAAAAAGATTTAATTTAATTTCACCAAAATATCATCAATTTCAGCTCCTTCTACTAAAAATCTTAAGAAAATCCAAAAGAATCGAAGTGAATATCAAGTAAATTTACTCAAATTCTGCACCTTTCACTAAAAATCATAAAAAAATGCAAAGAAATTTAATTTAATTTTACCAAAATATCATCAATTTCAGCTCCTTCTACTAAAAATCTTAAGAAAATCCAAAAGAATCGAAGTGAATATCAAGTAAATTTACTCAAATTCTGCACCTTTCACTAAAAATCATAAAAAAATTCAAAAAGATTTAATTTAATTTTACCAACATTTCTTCAATTTCAGCTCCTTCTACTAAAAATCTTATGAAAATGCAAAAGAATCGAAGTGAATATCAACTAAATTTACTAAAATTCTGCATCTGTAACAAAAAATCATAAAAAAATTCAAAAAGATTTAATTTAATTTTACCAACATTTCTTCAATTTCAGCTCCTCCTACTAAAAATCTTATGAAAATGCAAAAGAATCGAAGTGAATTTCAACAATATTTTCTCAAATTCTGTTTCTGTAACTAAAAATCATAAAAAAATTCAAAAAGATTTAATTTAATTTCACCAAAATATCATCAATTTCAGTTCCTTCTACTAAAAATCTTATGAAAATCCAATAGAATCTAAGTGAACATCAACTAAATTTACTCAAATTCTGCACCTTTCACTAAAAATCATACAAAAATGCAAAGAAATTTAATTTAATTTCACCAAAATATCATCAATTTCAGCTCCTTCTACTAAAAATCTTATGAAAATCCAAAAGAATCGAAGTGAATATCGAGTAAATTTACTCAAATTCAGCACCTTTCACTAAAAATCATAAAAAATTCCAAAAGATTTAATTTAATTTTACCAACATTTCTTCAATTTCAGCTCCTCCTACTAAAAATCTTATGAAAATGCAAAAGAATCGAAGTGAATATCAACTAAATTTACTCAAATTCTGCATCTGTAACTAAAAATCATAAAAAAATTCAAAAAGATTTAATTTAATTTCACCAAAATATCATCAATTTCAGCTCCTTCTACTAAAAATCTTATGAAAATCCAATAGAATCTAAGTGAATATCAACTAAATTTACTCAAATTCTGCATCTGTAACTAAAAATCATAAAAAAATTCAGAAAGATTTAATTTAATTTTACCACAATTTCCTTCAGTTTCAGCTCCTTCTACTAAAAATCTTATGAAAATCCAAAAGAATCGAAGTGAATATCAAGTAAATTTACTCAAATTCTGCACCTTTCACTAAAAATCATAAAAAAATTCAAAAAGATTTAATTTAATTTTACCAACATTTCTTCAATTTCAGCTCCTCCTACTAAAAATCTTATGAAAATGCAAAAGAATCGAAGTGAATTTCAACAATATTTTCTCAAATTCTGTTTCTGTAACTAAAAATCATAAAAAAATTCAAAAAGATTTAATTTAATTTCATCAAAATATCATCAATTTCAGCTCCTTCTACTAAAAATCTTATGAAAATCCAATAGAATCTAAGTGAACATCAACTAAATTTACTCAAATTCTGCATCTGTAACTAAAAATCATAAAAAATTCAGAAAGATTTAATTTAATTTTACCACAATTTCCATCAATTTGCTGAAATTGATGGAAATTGTGGTAAAATTAAATTAAATCTTTCTGAATTTTTTATAATTCAATTTGTAAATTTAGTTGATATTCACTTCGATTCCTTTGAATTTTCTTAAGATTTTTAGTAAAAAATCTTATGAAAATCCAAAGGAATCGAAGTGAATATCAACTAAATTTACTCAAATTCTGCACCTTTCACTAAAAATCATAAAAAAATGCAAAGAAATTTAATTTAATTTCACCAAAATATCATCAATTTCAGCTCCTTCTACTAAAAATCTTATGAAAATCCAAAGGAATCGAAGTGAATATCAACTAAATTTACTCAAATTCTGCACCTTTCACTAAAAATCATAAAAAAATGCAAAGAAATTTAAATTAATTTCACCAAAATATCATCAATTTCAGCTCCTTCTACTAAAAATCTTAAGAAAATCCAAAAGAATCGAAGTGAATATCAAGTAAATTTACTCAAATTCTGCACCTTTCACTAAAAATCATAAAAAAATTCAAAAAGATTTAATTTAATTTTACCAACATTTCTTCAATTTCAGCTCCTTCTACTAAAAATCTTATGAAAATCCAATGGAATCGAAGTGAATATCAACTAAATTTACACAAATTCTGCACATTTCACTAAAAATCATAAAAAATTCAGAAAGATTTAATTTAATTTTACCACAATTTCCATCAATTTGCTGAAATTGATGGAAATTGTGGTAAAATTAAATTAAATCTTTCTGAATTTTTTATAATTCAATTTGTAAATTTAGTTGATATTCACTTCGATTCCTTTGGATTTTCATAAGATTTTTAGTAGAAGGAGCTGTCCTTCTACTAAAAATCTTATGAAAATCCAAAGGAATCGAAGTGAATATCAACTAAATTTACTCAAATTCTGCACCTTTCACTAAAAATCATAAAAAATGCAAAGAAATTTAAATTAATTTCACCAAAATATCATCAATTTCAGCTCCTTCTACTAAAAATCTTAAGAAAATCCAAAAGAATCGAAGTGAATATCAACTAAATTTACTCAAATTCTGCATCTGTAACTAAATATCATAAAAAATTCATAAAGATTTAATTTATATCACCAAAATTTTTTCAATTTCAGCACCTCCTACTAAAAAGCTTAAGAAAATGCAAAAGAATCGAAGTGAATTTCAACAATATTTTCTCAAATTCTGCACCTTTATCTAAAAATCATTAAAAAATTCAAAAAGATTTAATTTAATTTCACCAAAATTTTTTCAATTTCAGCACCTCTTACTAAAAATCTTAAGAAAATTCAAAAGAATAAATGTGAAATTCAACAATATTTTCACAAATTCTGCAGCTTTAACTAAAAATCATAAAAAAATTCAAAAAGATTTAATTTAATTTCACCAAAATTTCTTCAATTTCAGCACCTCTTACTAAAAATCTTAAGAAAATTCAAAAGAATCGAAGTGAATATCAAGTAAATTTACTCAAATTCTGCACCTTTCACTAAAAATCATAAAAAAATTCAAAAAGATTTAATTTAATTTTACCAACATTTCTTCAATTTCAGCTCCTCCTACTAAAAATCTTATGAAAATGCAAAAGAATCGAAGTGAATTTCAACAATATTTTCTCAAATTCTGTATCTGTAACTAAAAAACATAAAAAAATGCAAAGAAATTTAATTTAATTTCACCAAAATATCATCAATTTCAGCTCCTTCTACTAAAAATCTTAAGAAAATCCAAAAGAATCGAAGTGAATATCAAGTAAATTTACTCAAATTCTGCACCTTTCACTAAAAATCATAAAAAAATTCAAAAAGATTTAATTTAATTTCACCAAAATTTTTTCAATTTCAGCACCTCTTACTAAAAATCTTAAGAAAATTCAAAAGAATAAATGTGAAATTCAACAATATTTTCACAAATTCTGCACCTTTAACTAAAAATCATAAAAAAATTCAAAAAGATTTAATTTAATTTCACCAAAATATCTTCAATTTCAGCTCCTTCTACTAAAAATCTTATGAAAATCCAAAAGAATCGAAGTGAATATCAAGTAAATTTACTCAAATTCTGCACCTTTCACTAAAAATCATAAAAAAATGCAAAGAAATTTAATTTAATTTCACCAAAATATCATCAATTTCAGCTCCTTCTACTAAAAATCTTAAGAAAATTCAAAAGAATCGAAGTGAATATCAAGTAAATTTACTCAAATTCAGCACCTTTCACTAAAAATCATAAAAAAATTCAAAAAGGTTTAATTTAATTTTACCAGCATTTCTCCAATTTTAGCTCCTCCTACTAAAAATCTTATGAAAATGCAAAAGAATCGAAGTGAATTTCAACAATATTTTCTCAAATTCTGCACCTTTATCTAAAAATCATTAAAAAATTCAAAAAGATTTAATTTAATTTCACCAAAATTTTTTCAATTTCAGCTCCTCCTACTAAAAATATTATGAAAATGCAGAAGAATCGAAGTGAATTTCAACAATATTTTCTCAAATTCTGTATCTATAACTAAAAATCATAAAAAAATTCAAAAAGATTTAATATAATTTCACCAAAATATCATCAATTTCAGCTCCTTCTACTAAAAATCTTATGAAAATCCAAAGGAATCGAAGTGAATATCAACTAAATTTACTCAAATTCTGCATCTGTAACTAAAAATCATAAAAAATTCATAAAGATTTAATTTATATCACCAAAATTTTTTCAATTTCAGCACCTCCTACTAAAAAGCTTAAGAAAATGCAAAAGAATCGAAGTGAATTTCAACACTATTTTCTCAAATTCTGCACCTTTAACTAAAAATCATTAAAAAATGCAAAGAAATTTAATTTAATTTCACCAAAATTTCATCAATTTCAGCTCCCTCTACTAAAAATCTTAAGAGAATTCAAAAGAAACGATGTGAATTTCAACAATATTTTCACAAATTCTGCACCTTTAACTAAAAATCATAAAAAAATACAAAAAGATTTAATTTAATTTCACCAAAATTTTTTCAGTTTCAGCACCTCCTACTAAAAATCTTAAGAAAATTCAAAAGAATCGAAGTGAATATCAACTAAATTTACTCAAATTCTGCATCTGTAACTAAAAATCATAAAAAAATTCAGAAAGATTTAATTTAATTTTACCACAATTTCCTTCAATTTCAGCTCCTTCTACTAAAAATCTTATGTAAATCCAAAGGAATCTAAGTGAATATCAACTAAATTTACTCAAATTCTGCATCTGTAACTAAAAATCATAAAAAATTCATAAAGATTTAATTTATATCACCAAAATTTTTTCAATTTCAGCACCTCCTACTAAAAAGCTTAAGAAAATGCAAAAGAATCGAAGTGAATTTCAACAATATTTTCTCAAATTCTGCACCTTTATCTAAAAATCATTAAAAAATTCAAAAAGATTTAATTTAATTTCACAAAAATTTTTTCAATTTCAGCACCTCTTACTAAAAATCTTAAGAAAATTCAAAAGAATCGAAGTGAATATCAACTAAATTTACTCAAATTCTGCATCTGTAACTAAAAATCATAAAAAAATGCAAAGAAATTTAATTTAATTTTACCAAAATATCATCAATTTCAGCTCCTTCTACTAAAAATCTTAAGAAAATCCAAAAGAATCGAAGTGAATATCAAGTAAATTTACTCAAATTCTGCACCTTTCACTAAAAATCATAAAAAAATTCAAAA
The DNA here is from genome assembly GCA_929113495.1 of Andrena minutula. Lineage (NCBI taxonomy): Eukaryota > Metazoa > Arthropoda > Insecta > Hymenoptera > Andrenidae > Andrena > Andrena minutula. The sequence continues at coordinate 505,985 of CAKMYJ010000262.1, read as the reverse complement.
AGATTTAATTTAATTTTACCAACATTTCTTCAATTTCAGCTCCTTCTACTAAAAATCTTATGAAAATGCAAAAGAATCGAAGTGAATATCAACTAAATTTACTAAAATTCTGCATCTGTAACAAAAAATCATAAAAAAATTCAAAAAGATTTAATTTAATTTTACCAACATTTCTTCAATTTCAGCTCCTCCTACTAAAAATCTTATGAAAATGCAAAAGAATCGAAGTGAATTTCAACAATATTTTCTCAAATTCTGTTTCTGTAACTAAAAATCATAAAAAAATTCAAAAAGATTTAATTTAATTTCACCAAAATATCATCAATTTCAGCTCCTTCTACTAAAAATCTTATGAAAATCCAATAGAATCTAAGTGAACATCAACTAAATTTACTCAAATTCTGCACCTTTCACTAAAAATCATAAAAAAATGCAAAGAAATTTAATTTAATTTCACCAAAATATCATCAATTTCAGCTCCTTCTACTAAAAATCTTATGAAAATCCAAAAGAATCGAAGTGAATATCGAGTAAATTTACTCAAATTCAGCACCTTTCACTAAAAATCATAAAAAATTCCAAAAGATTTAATTTAATTTTACCAACATTTCTTCAATTTCAGCTCCTCCTACTAAAAATCTTATGAAAATGCAAAAGAATCGAAGTGAATATCAACTAAATTTACTAAAATTCTGCATCTGTAACAAAAAATCATAAAAAAATTCAAAAAGATTTAATTTAATTTCACCAAAATATCATCAATTTCAGCTCCTTCTACTAAAAATCTTATGAAAATCCAATAGAATCTAAGTGAATATCAACTAAATTTACTCAAATTCTGCATCTGTAACTAAAAATCATAAAAAAATTCAGAAAGATTTAATTTAATTTTACCACAATTTCCTTCAGTTTCAGCTCCTTCTACTAAAAATCTTATGAAAATTGTGACGCCCCAAGATTTTTCGCGCGCGGTTATTTCAACTCATTTATAAATCTATCTACAAATACGCTCAAATCTTCCACAAACCTCAATTCTTACCCCTTTTCCAACGACCACGGCCGCCTTGGCGATGTACCTTAGCGGTCCCCATCTCAAGACGGTCAATCATTAAATCTCCTTCCCTTATTCGCCCAACGCGGCACAAATTCCTCTCTTACGTCAAATCTAAACAAGTCCCTCGCCCCACAAATATCTTAAATCGAGACCACGTCTCACACCCTCTCAATGACCAAAGCAGTCAAACCCTCCGACGTCCCTTTCCTATTAAAACACCCAAAATCCATTCGAGGAGTTGAGCAATTCAAAATCCTATGTATAAAAACCCTAGTAGAAAAACTGCGAGTCCCAATATAGATCAACCTTTGCTCCCTGCAAAAACCCCAAAAGTTATCATGACACATGTTTATAATTAGCCCAAGGTGCATACTGCGCACCCCCCTTCATACTGTAAAATATTATATAAGCAGGGCAAAGTCCATACCGCGCGTACACCCCACAACCCCTTGCAAAATCATATAAATACAAGGGCCAGGAGACAGAAGTCCTCTTTCGCCGAAATACCAGGATCGAAGGGACACTCTCTCTCTCGACGAAATACCTTTGCCGAAGGAAAGTTAATTACTCGAAACCATTTAAGGTCTCGCTGATCAAAGTATCATTTAAAATAAATTCAAACACCATCAACCATCAAGTATCGTAAGAGATTATAACTACTATTAATACCACGGTATATCACCATCATCTATGACAATTGTTCACTTTCTTATTGTTTCATATTGTTTCACATTACAACGCTTATTGCGCTTATATTATCTTGTATTGCTATTCACATTATTTCGTATTGCAAAGCTTATTGTGCTCATATTATCGTGTATTGCTGTTTGCATTGCTTATTAACGCCTATTGCGTAAATCATACTAGCTTATTAATATATATATCTTGTATTTCATGTTCATATTCATAACTTATAACCATAATATACATGTTATGTTCATCGCCAATCCATTATTATAAAACGTAACTATCTGCACAACGATAGTGCATTACCTAGTATCGAAACTTATAAAGTGAATAAACAGTTTTACTTTAACTCAGTTACGAATCATTGTGTCAATCCTTCGGCTACGAAGATCCCGAAATCCAAACAGGCTGCCGGAACAGCTGATTCCGGGCAACGACCGCAGAAAGCGTCACGGTGTTTACTAAACTTACTTACGCATAGGTTTCGCTTAACCGTATGACTAGTCGAATCTCGCGAAGTATTACACGTGTCTTTTACAATAATGCAGCGGTAAATCCGATTACCTAAACAAATCAAAACAAGTGCTCTAACGGGTGTCTCTCCAATACAAACCAGTTCATTTAAACCTTCCCTGGTCGATCAGTGTGCAGAATTAAACATTACTCGCCTGCCGTTCGATACGATTAGTGTGCAGAATTTCACATTTCTCGCCTGACGTTCGAAATGGTTAGTGTGCAGAATTGAACATTGCTCGCCTGACTTTCCCTAAATCCTCAGTGTGCAGAATTAAACATTACTCGCCTGCCGTTCGATACGATTAGTGTGCAGAATTTCACATTTCTCGCCTGACGTTCGAAATGGTTAGTGTGCAGAATTGAACATTGCTCGCCTGACTTTCCCTAAATCCTCAGTGTGCAGAATTAAACATTACTCGCCTGCCATTCGAAACAATTAGTGTGCAGAATTTCACATTTCTCGCCTGACGCTCGAAATGGTTAGTGTGCAGAATTGAACATTGCTCGCCTGACCTTCCCTAATCTTCAATCCCCTGAATCTAACATTCTCCCGGCCGTTCGAGACGATTAGCGTGCAGAATTTCACATTTCTCGCCTGACAATCGAAAAGGCTGGTGTACAGAATTACGTCGTCAAATACCTGATTTCCTCGCCTCCCGGTGCGCTGAACTATAGATCAGCGCCTGGAATTTATGTAAAAACCCCTTTGTCATTTGTCCCATTAAATCCTTAACCCGGGACGTGACAAAATCCAAAAGAATCGAAGTGAATATCAAGTAAATTTACTCAAATTCTGCACCTTTCACTAAAAATCATAAAAAAATTCAAAAAGATTTAATTTAATTTTACCAACATTTCTTCAATTTCAGCTCCTTATACTAAAAATCTTAAGAAAATCCAAAAGAATCGAAGTGAATATCAAGTAAATTTACTCAAATTCTGCACCTTTCACTAAAAATCATAAAAAAATTCAAAGAAATTTAATTTAATTTCACCAAAATATCATCAATTTCAGCTCCTTCTACTAAAAATCTTAAGAAAATCCAAAAGAATCGAAGTGAATATCAAGTAAATTTACTCAAATTCTGCACCTTTCACTAAAAATCATAAAAAAATTCAAAAAGATTTAATTTAATTTTACCAACATTTCTTCAATTTCAGCTCCTTCTACTAAAAATCTTAAGAAAATCCAAAAGAATCGAAGTGAATATCAAGTAAATTTACTCAAATTCTGCACCTTTCACTAAAAATCATAAAAAAATGCAAAGAAATTTAATTTAATTTCACCAAAATATCATCAATTTCAGCTCCTTCTACTAAAAATCTTAAGAAAATCCCAAAGAATCGAAGTGAATATCAAGTAAATTTACTCAAATTCTGCACCTTTCACTAAAAATCATAAAAAAATTCAAAAAGATTTAATTTAATTTTACCAACATTTCTTCAATTTCAGCTCCTTCTACTAAAAATCTTAAGAAAATCCAAAAGAATCGAAGTGAATATCAAGTAAATTTACTCAAATTCTGCACCTTTCACTAAAAATCATAAAAAAATGCAAAGAAATTTAATTTAATTTCACCAAAATATCATCAATTTCAGCTCCTTCTACTAAAAATCTTAAGAAAATCCAAAAGAATCGAAGTGAATATCAAGTAAATTTACTCAAATTCAGCACCTTTCACTAAAAATCATAAAAAAATTCAAAAAGATTTAATTTAATTTTACCAACATTTCTTCAATTTCAGCTCCTCCGACTAAAAATCTTATGAAAATGCAAAAGAATCGAAGTGAATTTCAACAATATTTTCTCAAATTCTGTTTCTGTAACTAAAAATCATAAAAAAATTCAAAAAGATTTAATTTAATTTCACCAAAATATCATCAATTTCAGCTCCTTCTACTAAAAATCTTTAGAAAATCCAAAAGAATCGAAGTGAATATCAAGTAAATTTACTCAAATTCTGCACCTTTCACTAAAAATCATAAAAAAATGCAAAGAAATTTAATTTAATTTCACCAAAATATCATCAATTTCAGCTCCTTCTACTAAAAATCTTAAGAAAATCCAAAAGAATCGAAGTGAATATCAAGTAAATTTACTCAAATTCAGCACCTTTCACTAAAAATCATAAAAAAATTCAAAAAGATTTAATTTAATTTTACCAACATTTCTTCAATTTTAGCTCCTCCTACTAAAAATCTTATGAAAATGCAAAAGAATCGAAGTGAATTTCAACAATATTTTCTCAAATTCTGTATCTATAACTAAAAATCATAAAAAAATTCAAAAAGATTTAATTTAATTTCACCAAAATATCATCAATTTCAGCTCCTTCTACTAAAAATCTTATGAAAATCCAATAGAATCTAAGTGAATATCAACTAAATTTACTCAAATTCTGCATCTGTAACTAAAAATCATAAAAAAATGCAAAGAAATTTAATTTAATTTCACCAAAATATCATCAATTTCAGCTCCTTCTACTAAAAATCTTAAGAAAATCCCAAAGAATCGAAGTGAATATCAAGTAAATTTACTCAAATTCTGCACCTTTCACTAAAAATCATAAAAAAATTCAAAAAGATTTAATTTAATTTTACCAACATTTCTTCAATTTCAGCTCCTCCTACTAAAAATCTTATGAAAATGCAAAAGAATCGAAGTGAATTTCAACAATATTTTCTCAAATTCTGCACCTTTATCTAAAAATCATTAAAAAATGCACAGAAATTTAATTTAATTTCACCAAAATATCTTCAATTTCAGCTCCTTCTACTAAAAATCTTATGAAAATCCAAAAGAATCGAAGTGAATATCGATTAAATTTACTCAAATTCAGCACCTTTCACTAAAAATCATAAAAAATTCCAAAAGATTTAATTTAATTTTACCAACATTTCTTCAATTTCAGCTCCTCCTACTAAAAATCTTATGAAAATGCAAAAGAATCGAAGTGAATATCAACTAAATTTACTAAAATTCTGCATCTGTAACAAAAAATCATAAAAAAATTCAAAAAGATTTAATTTAATTTCACCAAAATATCATCAATTTCAGCTCCTTCTACTAAAAATCTTATGAAAATCCAATAGAATCTAAGTGAATATCAACTAAATTTACTCAAATTCTGCACCTTTCACTAAAAATCATAAAAAAATGCAAAGAAATTTAATTTAATTTCACCAAAATATCATCAATTTCAGCTCCTTCTACTAAAAATCTTAAGAAAATCCAAAAGAATCGAAGTGAATATCATGTAAATTTACTCAAATTCAGCACCATTCACTAAAAATCATAAAAAAATTCAAAAAGATTTAATTTAATTTTACCAACATTTCTTCAATTTCAGCTCCTCCTACTAAAAATCTTATGAAAATGCAAAAGAATCGAAGTGAATTTCAACAATATTTTCTCAAATTCTGTTTCTGTAACTAAAAATCATAAAAAAATTCAAAAAGATTTAATTTAATTTCACCAAAATATCATCAATTTCAGCTCCTTCTACTAAAAATCTTAAGAAAATCCAAAAGAATCGAAGTGAATATCAAGTAAATTTACTCAAATTCTGCACCTTTCACTAAAAATCATAAAAAAATGCAAAGAAATTTAATTTAATTTCACCAAAATATCATCAATTTCAGCTCCTTCTACTAAAAATCTTAAGAAAATCCAAAAGAATCGAAGTGAATATGAAGTAAATTTACTCAAATTCAGCACCTTTCACTAAAAATCATAAAAAAATTCAAAAAGGTTTAATTTAATTTTACCAACATTTCTCCAATTTTAGCTCCTCCTACTAAAAATCTTATGAAAATGCAAAAGAATCGAAGTGAATTTCAACAATATTTTCTCAAATTCTGCACCTTTATCTAAAAATCATTAAAAAATTCAAAAAGATTTAATTTAATTTCACAAAATTTTTTCAATTTCAGCTCCTCCTACTAAAAATATTATGAAAATGCAAAAGAATCGAAGTGAATTTCAACAATATTTTCTCAAATTCTGTATCTATAACTAAAAATCATAAAAAAATTCAAAAAGATTTAATTTAATTTCACCAAAATATCATCAATTTCAGCTCCTTCTACTAAAAATCTTAAGAAAATCCAAAAGAATCGAAGTGAATATCAAGTAAATTTACTCAAATTCTGCACCTTTCACTAAAAATCATAAAAAAATGCAAAGAAATTTAATTTAATTTTACCAAAATATCATCAATTTCAGCTCCTTCTACTAAAAATCTTAAGAAAATCCAAAAGAATCGAAGTGAATATCAAGTAAATTTACTCAAATTCTGCACCTTTCACTAAAAATCATAAAAAAATTCAAAAAGATTTAATTTAATTTTACCAACATTTCTTCAATTTCAGCTCCTTCTACTAAAAATCTTATGAAAATGCAAAAGAATCGAAGTGAATATCAACTAAATTTACTAAAATTCTGCATCTGTAACAAAAAATCATAAAAAAATTCAAAAAGATTTAATTTAATTTTACCAACATTTCTTCAATTTCAGCTCCTCCTACTAAAAATCTTATGAAAATGCAAAAGAATCGAAGTGAATTTCAACAATATTTTCTCAAATTCTGTTTCTGTAACTAAAAATCATAAAAAAATTCAAAAAGATTTAATTTAATTTCACCAAAATATCATCAATTTCAGTTCCTTCTACTAAAAATCTTATGAAAATCCAATAGAATCTAAGTGAACATCAACTAAATTTACTCAAATTCTGCACCTTTCACTAAAAATCATACAAAAATGCAAAGAAATTTAATTTAATTTCACCAAAATATCATCAATTTCAGCTCCTTCTACTAAAAATCTTATGAAAATCCAAAAGAATCGAAGTGAATATCGAGTAAATTTACTCAAATTCAGCACCTTTCACTAAAAATCATAAAAAATTCCAAAAGATTTAATTTAATTTTACCAACATTTCTTCAATTTCAGCTCCTCCTACTAAAAATCTTATGAAAATGCAAAAGAATCGAAGTGAATATCAACTAAATTTACTCAAATTCTGCATCTGTAACTAAAAATCATAAAAAAATTCAAAAAGATTTAATTTAATTTCACCAAAATATCATCAATTTCAGCTCCTTCTACTAAAAATCTTATGAAAATCCAATAGAATCTAAGTGAATATCAACTAAATTTACTCAAATTCTGCATCTGTAACTAAAAATCATAAAAAAATTCAGAAAGATTTAATTTAATTTTACCACAATTTCCTTCAGTTTCAGCTCCTTCTACTAAAAATCTTATGAAAATCCAAAAGAATCGAAGTGAATATCAAGTAAATTTACTCAAATTCTGCACCTTTCACTAAAAATCATAAAAAAATTCAAAAAGATTTAATTTAATTTTACCAACATTTCTTCAATTTCAGCTCCTCCTACTAAAAATCTTATGAAAATGCAAAAGAATCGAAGTGAATTTCAACAATATTTTCTCAAATTCTGTTTCTGTAACTAAAAATCATAAAAAAATTCAAAAAGATTTAATTTAATTTCATCAAAATATCATCAATTTCAGCTCCTTCTACTAAAAATCTTATGAAAATCCAATAGAATCTAAGTGAACATCAACTAAATTTACTCAAATTCTGCATCTGTAACTAAAAATCATAAAAAATTCAGAAAGATTTAATTTAATTTTACCACAATTTCCATCAATTTGCTGAAATTGATGGAAATTGTGGTAAAATTAAATTAAATCTTTCTGAATTTTTTATAATTCAATTTGTAAATTTAGTTGATATTCACTTCGATTCCTTTGGATTTTCATAAGATTTTTAGTAAAAAATCTTATGAAAATCCAAAGGAATCGAAGTGAATATCAACTAAATTTACTCAAATTCTGCACCTTTCACTAAAAATCATAAAAAAATGCAAAGAAATTTAATTTAATTTCACCAAAATATCATCAATTTCAGCTCCTTCTACTAAAAATCTTATGAAAATCCAAAGGAATCGAAGTGAATATCAACTAAATTTACTCAAATTCTGCACCTTTCACTAAAAATCATAAAAAAATGCAAAGAAATTTAAATTAATTTCACCAAAATATCATCAATTTCAGCTCCTTCTACTAAAAATCTTAAGAAAATCCAAAAGAATCGAAGTGAATATCAAGTAAATTTACTCAAATTCTGCACCTTTCACTAAAAATCATAAAAAAATTCAAAAAGATTTAATTTAATTTTACCAACATTTCTTCAATTTCAGCTCCTTCTACTAAAAATCTTATGAAAATCCAAAGGAATCGAAGTGAATATCAACTAAATTTACTCAAATTCTGCATCTGTAACTAAAAATCATAAAAAATTCAGAAAGATTTAATTTAATTTTACCACAATTTCCATCAATTTGCTGAAATTGATGGAAATTGTGGTAAAATTAAATTAAATCTTTCTGAATTTTTTATAATTCAATTTGTAAATTTAGTTGATATTCACTTCGATTCCTTTGGATTTTCATAAGATTTTTAGTAGAAGGAGCTGTCCTTCTACTAAAAATCTTATGAAAATCCAAAGGAATCGAAGTGAATATCAACTAAATTTACTCAAATTCTGCACCTTTCACTAAAAATCATAAAAAATGCAAAGAAATTTAAATTAATTTCACCAAAATATCATCAATTTCAGCTCCTTCTACTAAAAATCTTAAGAAAATCCAAAAGAATCGAAGTGAATATCAACTAAATTTACTCAAATTCTGCATCTGTAACTAAATATCATAAAAAATTCATAAAGATTTAATTTATATCACCAAAATTTTTTCAATTTCAGCACCTCCTACTAAAAAGCTTAAGAAAATGCAAAAGAATCGAAGTGAATTTCAACAATATTTTCTCAAATTCTGCACCTTTATCTAAAAATCATTAAAAAATTCAAAAAGATTTAATTTAATTTCACCAAAATTTTTTCAATTTCAGCACCTCTTACTAAAAATCTTAAGAAAATTCAAAAGAATAAATGTGAAATTCAACAATATTTTCACAAATTCTGCAGCTTTAACTAAAAATCATAAAAAAATTCAAAAAGATTTAATTTAATTTCACCAAAATTTCTTCAATTTCAGCACCTCTTACTAAAAATCTTAAGAAAATTCAAAAGAATCGAAGTGAATATCAACTAAATTTACTCAAATTCTGCATCTGTAACTAAAAATCATAAAAAAATGCAAAGAGATTTAATTTAATTTTACCAAAATATCATCAATTTCAGCTCCTTCCACTAAAAATCTTAAGAAAATCCAAAAGAATCGAAGTGAATATCAAGTAAATTTACTCAAATTCTGCACCTTTCACTAAAAATCATAAAAAAATTCAAAAAGATTTAATTTAATTTTACCAACATTTCTTCAATTTCAGCTCCTCCTACTAAAAATCTTATGAAAATGCAAAAGAATCGAAGTGAATTTCAACAATATTTTCTCAAATTCTGTATCTGTAACTAAAAAACATAAAAAAATGCAAAGAAATTTAATTTAATTTCACCAAAATATCATCAATTTCAGCTCCTTCTACTAAAAATCTTAAGAAAATCCAAAAGAATCGAAGTGAATATCAAGTAAATTTACTCAAATTCTGCACCTTTCACTAAAAATCATAAAAAAATTCAAAAAGATTTAATTTAATTTTACCAACATTTCTTCAATTTCAGCTCCTCCTACTAAAAATCTTATGAAAATGCAAAAGAATCGAAGTGAATTTCAACAATATTTTCTCAAATTCTGCACCTTTATCTAAAAATCATTAAAAAATGCACAGAAATTTAATTTAATTTCACCAAAATATCTTCAATTTCAGCTCCTTCTACTAAAAATCTTATGAAAATCCAAAAGAATCGAAGTGAATATCGAGTAAATTTACTCAAATTCAGCACCTTTCACTAAAAATCATAAAAAATTCCAAAAGATTTAATTTAATTTTACCAACATTTCTTCAATTTCAGCTCCTCCTACTAAAAATCTTATGAAAATGCAAAAGAATCGAAGTGAATATCAACTAAATTTACTAAAATTCTGCATCTGTAACAAAAAATCATAAAAAAATTCAAAAAGATTTAATTTAATTTCACCAAAATATCATCAATTTCAGCTCCTTCTACTAAAAATCTTATGAAAATCCAATAGAATCTAAGTGAATATCAACTAAATTTACTCAAATTCTGCACCTTTCACTAAAAATCATAAAAAAATGCAAAGAAATTTAATTTAATTTCACCAAAATATCATCAATTTCAGCTCATTCTACTAAAAATCTTAAGAAAATCCAAAAGAATCGAAGTGAATATCATGTAAATTTACTCAAATTCAGCACCTTTCACTAAAAATCATAAAAAAATTCAAAAAGATTTAATTTAATTTTACCAACATTTCTTCAATTTCAGCTCCTCCTACTAAAAATCTTATGAAAATGCAAAAGAATCGAAGTGAATTTCAACAATATTTTCTCAAATTCTGTTTCTGTAACTAAAAATCATAAAAAAATTCAAAAAGATTTAATTTAATTTCACCAAAATATCATCAATTTCAGCTCCTTCTACTAAAAATCTTAAGAAAATCCAAAAGAATCGAAGTGAATATCAAGTAAATTTACTCAAATTCTGCACCTTTCACTAAAAATCATAAAAAAATGCAAAGAAATTTAATTTAATTTCACCAAAATATCATCAATTTCAGCTCCTTCTACTAAAAATCTGAAGAAAATCCAAAAGAATCGAAGTGAATATCAACTAAATTTACTCAAATTCTGCATCTGTAACTAAATATCATAAAAAATTCATAAAGATTTAATTTATATCACCAAAATTTTTTCAATTTCAGCACCTCCTACTAAAAAGCTTAAGAAAATGCAAAAGAATCGAAGTGAATTTCAACAATACTTTCTCAAATTCTGCACCTTTATCTAAAAATCATTAAAAAATTCAAAAAGATTTAATTTAATTTCACCAAAATTTTTTCAATTTCAGCACCTCTTACTAAAAATCTTAAGAAAATTCAATAGAATAAATGTGAAATTCAACAATATTTTCACAAATTCTGCACTTTTAACTAAAAATCATAAAAAAATTCAAAAAGATTTAATTTAATTTCACCAAAATTTCTTCAATTTCAGCACCTCTTACTAAAAATCTTAAGAAAATTCAAAAGAATCGAAGTGAATATCAACTAAATTTACTCAAATTCTGCATCTGTAACTAAAAATCATAAAAAAATGCAAAGAAATTTAATTTAATTTTACCAAAATATCATCAATTTCAGCTCCTTCTACTAAAAATCTTAAGAAAATCCAAAAGAATCGAAGTGAATATCAAGTAAATTTACTCAAATTCAGCACCTTTCACTAAAAATCATAAAAAAATTCAAAAAGATTTAATTTAATTTTACCAACATTTCTTCAATTTTAGCTCCTCCTACTAAAAATCTTATGAAAATGCAAAAGAATCGAAGTGAATTTCAACAATATTTTCTCAAATTCTGCACCTTTATCTAAAAATCATTAAAAAATTCAAAAAGATTTAATTTAATTTCACCAAAATTATTTCAATTTCAGCTCCTCCTACTAAAAATATTATGAAAATGCAAAAGAATCGAAGTGAATTTCAACAATATTTTCTCAAATTCTGTATCTATAACTAAAAATCATAAAAAAATTCAAAAAGATTTAATTTAATTTCACCAAAATATCATCAATTTCAGCTCCTTCTACTAAAAATCTTATGAAAATCCAAAGGAATCGAAGTGAATATCAACTAAATTTACTCAAATTCTGCATCTGTAACTAAAAATCATAAAAAATTCATAAAGATTTAATTTATATCACCAAAATTTTTTCAATTTCAGCACCTCCTACTAAAAAGCTTAAGAAAATGCAAAAGAATCGAAGTGAATTTCAACACTATTTTCTCAAATTCTGCACCTTTAACTAAAAATCATTAAAAAATGCAAAGAAATTTAATTTAATTTCACCAAAATTTCATCAATTTCAGCTCCCTCTACTAAAAATCTTAAGAGAATTCAAAAGAAACGATGTGAATTTCAACAATATTTTCACAAATTCTGCACCTTTAACTAAAAATCATAAAAAAATACAAAAAGATTTAATTTAATTTCACCAAAATTTTTTCAGATTCAGCACCTCCTACTAAAAATCTTAAGAAAATTCAAAAGAATCGAAGTGAATATCAACTAAATTTACTCAAATTCTGCATCTGTAACTAAAAATCATAAAAAAATTCAGAAAGATTTAATTTAATTTTACCACAATTTCCTTCAATTTCAGCTCCTTCTACTAAAAATCTTATGAAAATCCAAAGGAATCTAAGTGAATATCAACTAAATTTACTCAAATTCTGCATCTGTAACTAAAAATCATAAAAAATTCATAAAGATTTAATTTATATCACCAAAATTTTTTCAATTTCAGCACCTCCTACTAAAAAGCTTAAGAAAATGCAAAAGAATCGAAGTGAATTTCAACAATATTTTCTCAAATTCTGCACCTTTATCTAAAAATCATTAAAAAATTCAAAAAGATTTAATTTAATTTCACAAAATTTTTTTCAATTTCAGCACCTCTTACTAAAAATCTTAAGAAAATTCAAAAGAATCGAAGTGAATATCAACTAAATTTACTCAAATTCTGCATCTGTAACTAAAAATCATAAAAAAATGCAAAGAAATTTAATTTAATTTTACCAAAATATCATCAATTTCAGCTCCTTCCACTAAAAATCTTAAGAAAATCCAAAAGAATCGAAGTGAATATCAAGTAAATTTACTCAAATTCTGCACCTTTCACTAAAAATCATAAAAAAATTCAAAAAGATTTAATTTAATTTTACCAACATTTCTTCAATTTCAGCTCCTCCTACTAAAAATCTTATGAAAATGCAAAAGAATCGAAGTGAATTTCAACAATATTTTCTCAAATTCTGTATCTGTAACTAAAAAACATAAAAAAATGCAAAGAAATTTAATTTAATTTCACCAAAATATCATCAATTTCAGCTCCTTCTACTAAAAATCTTAATAAAATCCAAAAGAATCGAAGTGAATATCAAGTAAATTTACTCAAATTCTGCACCTTTCACTAAAAATCATAAAAAAATTCAAAAAGATTTAATTTAATTTTACCAACATTTCTTCAATTTCAGCTCCTCCTACTAAAAATCTTATGAAAATGCAAAAGCATCGAAGTGAATTTCAACAATATTTTCTCAAATTCTGCACCTTTATCTAAAAATCATTAAAAAATGCACAGAAATTTAATTTAATTTCACCAAAATATCTTCAATTTCAGCTCCTTCTACTAAAAATCTTATGAAAATCCAAAAGAATCGAAGTGAATATCAACTAAATTTACTAAAATTCTGCATCTGTAACAAAAAATCATAAAAAAATTCAAAAAGATTTAATTTAATTTCACCAAAATATCATCAATTTCAGCTCCTTCTACTAAAAATCTTATGAAAATCCAATAGAATCTAAGTGAATATCAACTAAATTTACTCAAATTCTGCACCTTTCACTAAAAATCATAAAAAAATTCAAAAAGATTTAATTTAATTTTACCAACATTTCTTCAATTTCAGCTCCTCCTACTAAAAATCTTATGAAAATGCAAAAGAATCGAAGTGAATTTCAACAATATTTTCTCAAATTCTGCACCTTTATCTAAAAATCATAAAAAATTCCAAAAGATTTAATTTAATTTTACCAACATTTCTTCAATTTCAGCTCCTCCTACTAAAAATCTTATGAAAATGCAAAAGAATCGAAGTGAATATCAACTAAATTTACTAAAATTCTGCATCTGTAACAAAAAATCATAAAAAAATTCAAAAAGATTTAATTTAATTTCACCAAAATATCATCAATTTCAGCTCCTTCTACTAAAAATCTTATGAAAATCCAATAGAATCTAAGTGAATATCAACTAAATTTACTCAAATTCTGCACCTTTCACTAAAAATCATAAAAAAATGCAAAGAAATTTAATTTAATTTCACAAAAATATCATCAATTTCAGCTCATTCTACTAAAAATCTTAAGAAAATCCAAAAGAATCGAAGTGAATATCATGTAAATTTACTCAAATTCAGCACCTTTCACTAAAAATCATAAAAAAATTCAAAAAGATTTAATTTAATTTTACCAACATTTCTTCAATTTCAGCTCCTCCTACTAAAAATCTTATGAAAATGCAAAAGAATCGAAGTGAATTTCAACAATATTTTCTCAAATTCTGTTTCTGTAACTAAAAATCATAAAAAAATTCAAAAATATTTAATTTAATTTCACCAAAATATCATCAATTTCAGCTCCTTCTACTAAAAATCTTAAGAAAATCCAAAAGAATCGAAGTGAATATCAAGTAAATTTACTCAAATTCTGCACCTTTCACTAAAAATCATAAAAAAATGCAAAGAAATTTAATTTAATTTCACCAAAATATCATCAATTTCAGCTCCTTCTACTAAAAATCTGAAGAAAATCCAAAAGAATCGAAGTGAATATCAACTAAATTTACTCAAATTCTGCATCTGTAACTAAATATCATAAAAAATTCATAAAGATTTAATTTATATCACCAAAATTTTTTCAATTTCAGCACCTCCTACTAAAAAGCTTAAGAAAATGCAAAAGAATCGAAGTGAATTTCAACAATATTTTCTCAAATTCTGCACCTTTATCTAAAAATCATTAAAAAATTCAAAAAGATTTAATTTAATTTCACCAAAATTTTTTCAATTTCAGCACCTCTTACTAAAAATCTTAAGAAAATTCAAAAGAATAAATGTGAAATTCAACAATATTTTCACAAATTCTGCACCTTTAACTAAAAATCATAAAAAAATTCAAAAAGATTTAATTTAATTTCACCAAAATTTCTTCAATTTCAGCACCTCTTACTAAAAATCTTAAGAAAATTCAAAAGAATCGAAGTGAATATCAACTAAATTTACTCAAATTCTGCATCTGTAACTAAAAATCATAAAAAAATGCAAAGAAATTTAATTTAATTTTACCAAAATATCATCAATTTCAGCTCCTTCTACTAAAAATCTTAAGAAAATCCAAAAGAATCGAAGTGAATATCAAGTAAATTTACTCAAATTCAGCACCTTTCACTAAAAATCATAAAAAAATTCAAAAAGATTTAATTTAATTTTACCAACATTTCTTCAATTTTAGCTCCTCCTACTAAAAATCTTATGAAAATGCAAAAGAATCGAAGTGAATTTCAACAATATTTTCTCAAATTCTGCACCTTTATCTAAAAATCATTAAAAAATTCAAAAAGATTTAATTTAATTTCACCAAAATTATTTCAATTTCAGCTCCTCCTACTAAAAATATTATGAAAATGCAAAAGAATCGAAGTGAATTTCAACAATATTTTCTCAAATTCTGTATCTATAACTAAAAATCATAAAAAAATTCAAAAAGATTTAATTTAATTTCACCAAAATATCATCAATTTCAGCTCCTTCTACTAAAAATCTTATGAAAATCCAAAGGAATCGAAGTGAATATCAACTAAATTTACTCAAATTCTGCATCTGTAACTAAAAATCATAAAAAATTCATAAAGATTTAATTTATATCACCAAAATTTTTTCAATTTCAGCACCTCCTACTAAAAAGCTTAAGAAAATGCAAAAGAATCGAAGTGAATTTCAACACTATTTTCTCAAATTCTGCACCTTTAACTAAAAATCATTAAAAAATGCAAAGAAATTTAATTTAATTTCACCAAAATTTCATCAATTTCAGCTCCCTCTACTAAAAATCTTAAGAGAATTCAAAAGAAACGATGTGAATTTCAACAATATTTTCACAAATTCTGCACCTTTAACTAAAAATCATAAAAAAATACAAAAAGATTTAATTTAATTTCACCAAAATTTTTTCAGATTCAGCACCTCCTACTAAAAATCTTAAGAAAATTCAAAAGAATCGAAGTGAATATCAACTAAATTTACTCAAATTCTGCATCTGTAACTAAAAATCATAAAAAAATTCAGAAAGATTTAATTTAATTTTACCACAATTTCCTTCAATTTCAGCTCCTTCTACTAAAAATCTTATGAAAATCCAAAGGAATCTAAGTGAATATCAACTAAATTTACTCAAATTCTGCATCTGTAACTAAAAATCATAAAAAATTCATAAAGATTTAATTTATATCACCAAAATTTTTTCAATTTCAGCACCTCCTACTAAAAAGCTTAAGAAAATGCAAAAGAATCGAAGTGAATTTCAACAATATTTTCTCAAATTCTGCACCTTTATCTAAAAATCATTAAAAAATTCAAAAAGATTTAATTTAATTTCACAAAATTTTTTTCAATTTCAGCACCTCTTACTAAAAATCTTAAGAAAATTCAAAAGAATCGAAGTGAATATCAACTAAATTTACTCAAATTCTGCATCTGTAACTAAAAATCATAAAAAAATGCAAAGAAATTTAATTTAATTTTACCAAAATATCATCAATTTCAGCTCCTTCCACTAAAAATCTTAAGAAAATCCAAAAGAATCGAAGTGAATATCAAGTAAATTTACTCAAATTCTGCACCTTTCACTAAAAATCATAAAAAAATTCAAAAAGATTTAATTTAATTTTACCAACATTTCTTCAATTTCAGCTCCTCCTACTAAAAATCTTATGAAAATGCAAAAGAATCGAAGTGAATTTCAACAATATTTTCTCAAATTCTGTATCTGTAACTAAAAAACATAAAAAAATGCAAAGAAATTTAATTTAATTTCACCAAAATATCATCAATTTCAGCTCCTTCTACTAAAAATCTTAAGAAAATCCAAAAGAATCGAAGTGAATATCAAGTAAATTTACTCAAATTCTGCACCTTTCACTAAAAATCATAAAAAAATTCAAAAAGATTTAATTTAATTTTACCAACATTTCTTCAATTTCAGCTCCTCCTACTAAAAATCTTATGAAAATGCAAAAGCATCGAAGTGAATTTCAACAATATTTTCTCAAATTCTGCACCTTTATCTAAAAATCATTAAAAAATGCACAGAAATTTAATTTAATTTCACCAAAATATCATCAATTTCAGCTCCTTCTACTAAAAATCTTAAGAAAATCCAAAAGAATCGAAGTGAATATCAACTAAATTTACTAAAATTCTGCATCTGTAACAAAAAATCATAAAAAAATTCAAAAAGATTTAATTTAATTTCACCAAAATATCATCAATTTCAGCTCCTTCTACTAAAAATCTTATGAAAATCCAATAGAATCTAAGTGAATATCAACTAAATTTACTCAAATTCTGCACCTTTCACTAAAAATCATAAAAAAATTCAAAAAGATTTAATTTAATTTTACCAACATTTCTTCAGTTTCAGCTCCTCCTACTAAAAATCTTATGAAAATGCAAAAGAATCGAAGTGAATTTCAACAATATTTTCTCAAATTCTGCACCTTTATCTAAAAATCATAAAAAATTCCAAAAGATTTAATTTAATTTTACCAACATTTCTTCAATTTCAGCTCCTCCTACTAAAAATCTTATGAAAATGCAAAAGAATCGAAGTGAATATCAACTAAATTTACTAAAATTCTGCATCTGTAACAAAAAATCATAAAAAAATTCAAAAAGATTTAATTTAATTTCACCAAAATATCATCAATTTCAGCTCCTTCTACTAAAAATCTTATGAAAATCCAATAGAATCTAAGTGAATATCAACTAAATTTACTCAAATTCTGCACCTTTCACTAAAAATCATAAAAAAATGCAAAGAAATTTAATTTAATTTCACAAAAATATCATCAATTTCAGCTCATTCTACTAAAAATCTTAAGAAAATCCAAAAGAATCGAAGTGAATATCATGTAAATTTACTCAAATTCAGCACCTTTCACTAAAAATCATAAAAAAATTCAAAAAGATTTAATTTAATTTTACCAACATTTCTTCAATTTCAGCTCCTCCTACTAAAAATCTTATGAAAATGCAAAAGAATCGAAGTGAATTTCAACAATATTTTCTCAAATTCTGTTTCTGTAACTAAAAATCATAAAAAAATTCAAAAAGATTTAATTTAATTTCACCAAAATATCATCAATTTCAGCTCCTTCTACTAAAAATCTTAAGAAAATCCAAAAGAATCGAAGTGAATATCAAGTAAATTTACTCAAATTCTGCACCTTTCACTAAAAATCATAAAAAAATGCAAAGAAATTTAATTTAATTTCACCAAAATATCATCAATTTCAGCTCCTTCTACTAAAAATCTGAAGAAAATCCAAAAGAATCGAAGTGAATATCAACTAAATTTACTCAAATTCTGCATCTGTAACTAAATATCATAAAAAATTCATAAAGATTTAATTTATATCACCAAAATTTTTTCAATTTCAGCACCTCCTACTAAAAAGCTTAAGAAAATGCAAAAGAATCGAAGTGAATTTCAACAATATTTTCTCAAATTCTGCACCTTTATCTAAAAATCATTAAAAAATTCAAAAAGATTTAATTTAATTTCACCAAAATTTTTTCAATTTCAGCACCTCTTACTAAAAATCTTAAGAAAATTCAAAAGAATAAATGTGAAATTCAACAATATTTTCACAAATTCTGCACCTTTAACTAAAAATCATAAAAAAATTCAAAAAGATTTAATTTAATTTCACCAAAATTTCTTCAATTTCAGCACCTCTTACTAAAAATCTTAAGAAAATTCAAAAGAATCGAAGTGAATATCAACTAAATTTACTCAAATTCTGCATCTGTAACTAAAAATCATAAAAAAATGCAAAGAAATTTAATTTAATTTTACCAAAATATCATCAATTTCAGCTCCTTCCACTAAAAATCTTAAGAAAATCCAAAAGAATCGAAGTGAATATCAAGTAAATTTACTCAAATTCTGCACCTTTCACTAAAAATCATAAAAAAATTCAAAAAGATTTAATTTAATTTTACCAACATTTCTTCAATTTCAGCTCCTCCTACTAAAAATCTTATGAAAATGCAAAAGAATCGAAGTGAATTTCAACAATATTTTCTCAAATTCTGTATCTGTAACTAAAAAACATAAAAAAATGCAAAGAAATTTAATTTAATTTCACCAAAATATCATCAATTTCAGCTCCTTCTACTAAAAATCTTAAGAAAATCCAAAAGAATCGAAGTGAATATCAAGTAAATTTACTCAAATTCTGCACCTTTCACTAAAAATCATAAAAAAATTCAAAAAGATTTAATTTAATTTTACCAACATTTCTTCAATTTCAGCTCCTCCTACTACAAATCTTATGAAAATGCAAAAGAATCGAAGTGAATATCAACTAAATTTACTAAAATTCTGCATCTGTAACAAAAAATCATAAAAAAATTCAAAAAGATTTAATTTAATTTCACCAAAATATCATCAATTTCAGCTCCTTCTACTAAAAATCTTATGAAAATCCAATAGAATCTAAGTGAATATCAACTAAATTTACTCAAATTCTGCACCTTTCACTAAAAATCATAAAAAAATGCAAAGAAATTTAATTTAATTTCACCAAAATATCATCAATTTCAGCTCCTTCTACTAAAAATCTTAAGAAAATCCAAAAGAATCGAAGTGAATATCATGTAAATTTACTCAAATTCAGCACCTTTCACTAAAAATCATAAAAAAATTCAAAAAGATTTAATTTAATTTTACCAACATTTCTTCAATTTCAGCTCCTCCTACTAAAAATCCTATGAAAATGCAAAAGAATCGAAGTGAATTTCAACAATATTTTCTCAAATTCTGTTTCTGTAACTAAAAATCATAAAAAAATTCAAAAAGATTTAATTTAATTTCACCAAAATATCATCAATTTCAGCTCCTTCTACTAAAAATCTTATGAAAATCCAATAGAATCTAAGTGAATATCAACTAAATTTACTCAAATTCTGCACCTTTCACTAAAAATCATAAAAAAATGCAAAGAAATTTAATTTAATTTCACCAAAATATCATCAATTTCAGCTCCTTCTACTAAAAATCTGAAGAAAATCCAAAAGAATCGAAGTGAATATCAACTAAATTTACTCAAATTCTGCATCTGTAACTAAATATCATAAAAAATTCATAAAGATTTAATTTATATCACCAAAATTTTTTCAATTTCAGCACCTCCTACTAAAAAGCTTAAGAAAATGCAAAAGAATCGAAGTGAATTTCAACAATATTTTCTCAAATTCTGCACCTTTATCTAAAAATCATTAAAAAATTCAAAAAGATTTAATTTAATTTCACCAAAATTTTTTCAATTTCAGCACCTCTTACTAAAAATCTTAAGAAAATTCAAAAGAATAAATGTGAAATTCAACAATATTTTCACAAATTCTGCACCTTTAACTAAAAATCATAAAAAAATTCAAAAAGATTTAATTTAATTTCACCAAAATTTCTTCAATTTCAGCACCTCTTACTAAAAATCTTAAGAAAATTCAAAAGAATCGAAGTGAATATCAACTAAATTTACTCAAATTCTGCATCTGTAACTAAAAATCATAAAAAAATGCAAAGAAATTTAATTTAATTTTACCAAAATATCATCAATTTCAGCTCCTTCCACTAAAAATCTTAAGAAAATCCAAAAGAATCGAAGTGAATATCAAGTAAATTTACTCAAATTCTGCACCTTTCACTAAAAATCATAAAAAAATTCAAAAAGATTTAATTTAATTTTACCAACATTTCTTCAATTTCAGCTCCTCCTACTAAAAATCTTATGAAAATGCAAAAGAATCGAAGTGAATTTCAACAATATTTTCTCAAATTCTGTATCTGTAACTAAAAAACATAAAAAAATGCAAAGAAATTTAATTTAATTTCACCAAAATATCATCAATTTCAGCTCCTTCTACTAAAAATCTTAAGAAAATCCAAAAGAATCGAAGTGAATATCAAGTAAATTTACTCAAATTCTGCACCTTTCACTAAAAATCATAAAAAAATTCAAAAAGATTTAATTTAATTTTACCAACATTTCTTCAATTTCAGCTCCTCCTACTAAAAATCTTATGAAAATGCAAAAGAATCGAAGTGAATTTCAACAATATTTTCTCAAATTCTGTATCTGTAACTAAAAAACATAAAAAAATGCAAAGAAATTTAATTTAATTTCACCAAAATATCATCAATTTCAGCTCCTTCTACTAAAAATCTTAAGAAAATCCAAAAGAATCGAAGTGAATATCAAGTAAATTTACTCAAATTCTGCACCTTTCACTAAAAATCATAAAAAAATTCAAAAAGATTTAATTTAATTTTACCAACATTTCTTCAATTTCAGCTCCTCCTACTAAAAATCTTATGAAAATGCAAAAGAATCGAAGTGAATTTCAACAATATTTTCTCAAATTCTGCACCTTTATCTAAAAATCATTAAAAAATGCACAGAAATTTAATTTAATTTCACCAAAATATCTTCAATTTCAGCTCCTTCTACTAAAAATCTTATGAAAATCCAAAAGAATCGAAGTGAATATCGAGTAAATTTACTCAAATTCAGCACCTTTCACTAAAAATCATAAAAAATTCCAAAAGATTTAATTTAATTTTACCAACATTTCTTCAATTTCAGCTCCTCCTACTACAAATCTTATGAAAATGCAAAAGAATCGAAGTGAATATCAACTAAATTTACTAAAATTCTGCATCTGTAACAAAAAATCATAAAAAAATTCAAAAAGATTTAATTTAATTTCACCAAAATATCATCAATTTCAGCTCCTTCTACTAAAAATCTTATGAAAATCCAATAGAATCTAAGTGAATATCAACTAAATTTACTCAAATTCTGCACCTTTCACTAAAAATCATAAAAAAATGCAAAGAAATTTAATTTAATTTCACCAAAATATCATCAATTTCAGCTCCTTCTACTAAAAATCTTAAGAAAATCCAAAAGAATCGAAGTGAATATCATGTAAATTTACTCAAATTCAGCACCTTTCACTAAAAATCATAAAAAAATTCAAAAAGATTTAATTTAATTTTACCAAAATTTCTTCAATTTCAGCACCTCTTACTAAAAATCTTAAGAAAATTCAAAAGAATCGAAGTGAATATCAACTAAATTTACTCAAATTCTGCACCTTTATCTAAAAATCATTAAAAAATTCAAAAAGATTTAATTTAATTTCACCAAAATTATTTCAATTTCAGCTCCTCCTACTAAAAATATTATGAAAATGCAAAAGAATCGAAGTGAATTTCAACAATATTTTCTCAAATTCTGTATCTATAACTAAAAATCATAAAAAAATTCAAAAAGATTTAATTTAATTTCACCAAAATATCATCAATTTCAGCTCCTTCTACTAAAAATCTTATGAAAATGCAAAAGAATCGAAGTGAATTTCAACAATATTTTCTCAAATTCTGAATCTATAACTAAAAATCATAAAAAAATTCAAAAAGATTTAATTTAATTTCACCAAAATATCATCAATTTCAGCTCCTTCTACTAAAAATCTTATGAAAATCCAAAGGAATCGAAGTGAATATCAACTAAATTTACTCAAATTCTGCATCTGTAACTAAAAATCATAAAAAATTCATAAAGATTTAATTTATATCACCAAAATTTTTTCAATTTCAGCACCTCCTACTAAAAAGCTTAAGAAAATGCAAAAGAATCGAAGTGAATTTCAACACTATTTTCTCAAATTCTGCACCTTTAACTAAAAATCATTAAAAAATGCAAAGAAATTTAATTTAATTTCACCAAAATTTCATCAATTTCAGCTCCCTCTACTAAAAATCTTAAGAGAATTCAAAAGAAACGATGTGAATTTCAACAATATTTTCACAAATTCTGCACCTTTAACTAAAAATCATAAAAAAATACAAAAAGATTTAATTTAATTTCACCAAAATTTTTTCAGATTCAGCACCTCCTACTAAAAATCTTAAGAAAATTCAAAAGAATCGAAGTGAATATCAACTAAATTTACTCAAATTCTGCATCTGTAACTAAAAATCATAAAAAAATTCAGAAAGATTTAATTTAATTTTACCACAATTTCCTTCAATTTCAGCTCCTT
The DNA here is from genome assembly GCA_929113495.1 of Andrena minutula. NCBI lineage: Eukaryota > Metazoa > Arthropoda > Insecta > Hymenoptera > Andrenidae > Andrena > Andrena minutula. The sequence goes on along the minus strand of CAKMYJ010000262.1, from coordinate 482,639 downwards.
CTACTAAAAATCTTATGAAAATCCAAAGGAATCTAAGTGAATATCAACTAAATTTACTCAAATTCTGCATCTGTAACTAAAAATCATAAAAAATTCATAAAGATTTAATTTATATCACCAAAATTTTTTCAATTTCAGCACCTCCTACTAAAAAGCTTAAGAAAATGCAAAAGAATCGAAGTGAATTTCAACAATATTTTCTCAAATTCTGCATCTTTATCTAAAAATCATTAAAAAATTCAAAAAGATTTAATTTAATTTCACAAAAATTTTTTCAATTTCAGCACCTCTTACTAAAAATCTTAAGAAAATTCAAAAGAATCGAAGTGAATATCAACTAAATTTACTCAAATTCTGCATCTGTAACTAAAAATCATAAAAAAATGCAAAGAAATTTAATTTAATTTTACCAAAATATCATCAATTTCAGCTCCTTCTACTAAAAATCTTAAGAAAATCCAAAAGAATCGAAGTGAATATCAAGTAAATTTACTCAAATTCTGCACCTTTCACTAAAAATCATAAAAAAATTCAAAAAGATTTAATTTAATTTTACCAACATTTCTTCAATTTCAGCTCCTTCTACTAAAAATCTTATGAAAATGCAAAAGAATCGAAGTGAATTTCAACAATATTTTCTCAAATTCTGTATCTGTAACTAAAAAACATAAAAAAAATGCAAAGAAATTTAATTTAATTTCACCAAAATATCATCAATTTCAGCTCCTCCTACTAAAAATCTTAAGAAAATCCAAAAGAATCGAAGTGAATATCAAGTAAATTTACTCAAATTCTGCACCTTTCACTAAAAATCATAAAAAAATTCAAAAAGATTTAATTTAATTTTACCAACATTTCTTCAATTTCAGCTCCTCCTACTAAAAATCTTATGAAAATGCAAAAGAATCGAAGTGAATTTCAACAATATTTTCTCAAATTCTGCACCTTTATCTAAAAATCATTAAAAAATGCACAGAAATTAAATTTAATTTCACCAAAATATCTTCAATTTCAGCTCCTTCTACTAAAAATCTTATGAAAATCCAAAAGAATCGAAGTGAATATCGAGTAAATTTACTCAAATTCAGCACCTTTCACTAAAAATCATAAAAAATTCCAAAAGATTTAATTTAATTTTACCAACATTTCTTCAATTTCAGCTCCTCCTACTAAAAATCTTATGAAAATGCAAAAGAATCGAAGTGAATATCAACTAAATTTACTAAAATTCTGCATCTGTAACAAAAAATCATAAAAAAATTCAAAAAGATTTAATTTAATTTCACCAAAATATCATCAATTTCAGCTCCTTCTACTAAAAATCTTATGAAAATCCAATAGAATCTAAGTGAATATCAACTAAATTTACTCAAATTCTGCACCTTTCACTAAAAATCATAAAAAAATGCAAAGAAATTTAATTTAATTTCACCAAAATATCATCAATTTCAGCTCCTTCTACTAAAAATCTTAAGAAAATCCAAAAGAATCGAAGTGAATATCATGTAAATTTACTCAAATTCAGCACCTTTCACTAAAAATCATAAAAAAATTCAAAAAGATTTAATTTAATTTTACCAACATTTCTTCAATTTCAGCTCCTCCTACTAAAAATCTTATGAAAATGCAAAAGAATCGAAGTGAATTTCAACAATATTTTCTCAAATTCTGTTTCTGTAACTAAAAATCATAAAAAAATTCAAAAAGATTTAATTTAATTTCACCAAAATATCATCAATTTCAGCTCCTTCTACTAAAAATCTTAAGAAAATCCAAAAGAATCGAAGTGAATATCAAGTAAATTTACTCAAATTCTGCACCTTTCACTAAAAATCATAAAAAAATGCAAAGAAATTTAATTTAATTTCACCAAAATATCATCAATTTCAGCTCCTTCTACTAAAAATCTTAAGAAAATCCAAAAGAATCGAAGTGAATATCAAGTAAATTTACTCAAATTCAGCACCTTTCACTAAAAATCATAAAAAAATTCAAAAAGATTTAATTTAATTTTACCAACATTTCTTCAATTTTAGCTCCTCCTACTAAAAATCTTATGAAAATGCAAAAGAATCGAAGTGAATTTCAACAATATTTTCTCAAATTCTGTATCTATAACTAAAAATCATAAAAAAATTCAAAAAGATTTAATTTAATTTCACCAAAATATCATCAATTTCAGCTCCTTCTACTAAAAATCTTATAAAAATCCAATAGAATCTAAGTGAATATCAACTAAATTTACTCAAATTCTGCATCTGTAACTAAAAATCATAAAAAAATGCAAAGAAATTTAATTTAATTTCACCAAAATATCATCAATTTCAGCTCCTTCTACTAAAAATCTTATGAAAATCCAATAGAATCTAAGTGAATATCAACTAAATTTACTCAAATTCTGCATCTGTAACTAAAAATCATAAAAAATTCAGAAAGATTTAATTAAATTTTACCACAATTTCCATCAATTTCAGCTCCTTCTACTAAAAATCTTATGAAAATCCAAAGGAATCGAAGTGAATATCAACTAAATTTACTCAAATTCTGCACCTTTCACTAAAAATCATAAAAAAATGCAAAGAAATTTAATTTAATTTCACCAAAATATCATCAATTTCAGCTCCTTCTACTAAAAATCTTATGAAAATCCAAAGGAATCGAAGTGAATATCAACTAAATTTACTCAAATTCTGCACCTTTCACTAAAAATCATAAAAAAATTCAGAAAGATTTAATTTAATTTTACCACAATTTCCTTCAGTTTCAGCTCCTTCTACTAAAAATCTTATGAAAATCCAAAGGAATCGAAGTGAATATCAACTAAATTTACTCAAATTCTGAATCTGTAACTAAAAATCATAAAAAATTCATAAAGATTTAATTTATATCACCAAAATTTTTTCAATTTCAGCACCTCCTACTAAAAAGCTTAAGAAAATGCAAAAGAATCGAAGTGAATTTCAACACTATTTTCTCAAATTCTGCACCTTTAACTAAAAATCATTAAAAAATGCAAAGAAATTTAATTTAATTTCACCAAAATTTCATCAATTTCAGCTCCCTCTACTAAAAATCTTAAGAGAATTCAAAAGAAACGATGTGAATTTCAACAATATTTTCACAAATTCTGCACCTTTAACTAAAAATCATAAAAAAATACAAAAAGATTTAATTTAATTTCACCAAAATTTTTTCAGATTCAGCACCTCCTACTAAAAATCTTAAGAAAATTCAAAAGAATCGAAGTGAATATCAACTAAATTTACTCAAATTCTGCATCTGTAACTAAAAATCATAAAAAAATTCAGAAAGATTTAATTTAATTTTACCACAATTTCCTTCAATTTCAGCTCCTTCTACTAAAAATCTTATGAAAATCCAAAGGAATCTAAGTGAATATCAACTAAATTTACTCAAATTCTGCATCTGTAACTAAAAATCATAAAAAATTCATAAAGATTTAATTTATATCACCAAAATTTTTTCAATTTCAGCACCTCCTACTAAAAAGCTTAAGAAAATGCAAAAGAATCGAAGTGAATTTCAACAATATTTTCTCAAATTCTGTTTCTGTAACTAAAAATCATAAAAAAATTCAAATAGATTTAATTTAATTTCACCAAAATATCATCAATTTCAGCTCCTTCTACTAAAAATCTTATGAAAATCCAATAGAATCTAAGTGAATATCAACTAAATTTACTCAAATTCTGCACCTTTCACTAAAAATCATAAAAAAATGCAAAGAAATTTAATTTAATTTCACCAAAATATCATCAATTTCAGCTCCTTCTACTAAAAATCTGAAGAAAATCCAAAAGAATCGAAGTGAATATCAACTAAATTTACTCAAATTCTGCATCTGTAACTAAATATCATAAAAAATTCATAAAGATTTAATTTATATCACCAAAATTTTTTCAATTTCAGCACCTCCTACTAAAAAGCTTAAGAAAATGCAAAAGAATCGAAGTGAATTTCAACAATATTTTCTCAAATTCTGCACCTTTATCTAAAAATCATTAAAAAATTCAAAAAGATTTAATTTAATTTCACCAAAATTTTTTCAATTTCAGCACCTCTTACTAAAAATCTTAAGAAAATTCAAAAGAATAAATGTGAAATTCAACAATATTTTCACAAATTCTGCACCTTTAACTAAAAATCATAAAAAAATTCAAAAAGATTTAATTTAATTTCACCAAAATTTCTTCAATTTCAGCACCTCTTACTAAAAATCTTAAGAAAATTCAAAAGAATCGAAGTGAATATCAACTAAATTTACTCAAATTCTGCATCTGTAACTAAAAATCATAAAAAAATGCAAAGAAATTTAATTTAATTTTACCAAAATATCATCAATTTCAGCTCCTTCCACTAAAAATCTTAAGAAAATCCAAAAGAATCGAAGTGAATATCAAGTAAATTTACTCAAATTCTGCACCTTTCACTAAAAATCATAAAAAAATTCAAAAAGATTTAATTTAATTTTACCAACATTTCTTCAATTTCAGCTCCTCCTACTAAAAATCTTATGAAAATGCAAAAGAATCGAAGTGAATTTCAACAATATTTTCTCAAATTCTGTATCTGTAACTAAAAAACATAAAAAAAATGCAAAGAAATTTAATTTAATTTCACCAAAATATCATCAATTTCAGCTCCTTCTACTAAAAATCTTAAGAAAATCCAAAAGAATCGAAGTGAATATCAAGTAAATTTACTCAAATTCTGCACCTTTCACTAAAAATCATAAAAAAATTCAAAAAGATTTAATTTAATTTTACCAACATTTCTTCAATTTCAGCTCCTCCTACTAAAAATCTTATGAAAATGCAAAAGAATCGAAGTGAATTTCAACAATATTTTCTCAAATTCTGCACCTTTATCTAAAAATCATTAAAAAATGCACAGAAATTTAATTTAATTTCACCAAAATATCTTCAATTTCAGCTCCTTCTACTAAAAATCTTATGAAAATCCAAAAGAATCGAAGTGAATATCGAGTAAATTTACTCAAATTCAGCACCTTTCACTAAAAATCATAAAAAATTCCAAAAGATTTAATTTAATTTTACCAACATTTCTTCAATTTCAGCTCCTCCTACTACAAATCTTATGAAAATGCAAAAGAATCGAAGTGAATATCAACTAAATTTACTAAAATTCTGCATCTGTAACAAAAAATCATAAAAAAATTCAAAAAGATTTAATTTAATTTCACCAAAATATCATCAATTTCAGCTCCTTCTACTAAAAATCTTATGAAAATCCAATAGAATCTAAGTGAATATCAACTAAATTTACTCAAATTCTGCACCTTTCACTAAAAATCATAAAAAAATGCAAAGAAATTTAATTTAATTTCACCAAAATATCATCAATTTCAGCTCCTTCTACTAAAAATCTTAAGAAAATCCAAAAGAATCGAAGTGAATATCATGTAAATTTACTCAAATTCAGCACCTTTCACTAAAAATCATAAAAAAATTCAAAAAGATTTAATTTAATTTTACCAAAATTTCTTCAATTTCAGCACCTCTTACTAAAAATCTTAAGAAAATTCAAAAGAATCGAAGTGAATATCAACTAAATTTACTCAAATTCTGCACCTTTATCTAAAAATCATTAAAAAATTCAAAAAGATTTAATTTAATTTCACCAAAATTATTTCAATTTCAGCTCCTCCTACTAAAAATATTATGAAAATGCAAAAGAATCGAAGTGAATTTCAACAATATTTTCTCAAATTCTGTATCTATAACTAAAAATCATAAAAAAATTCAAAAAGATTTAATTTAATTTCACCAAAATATCATCAATTTCAGCTCCTTCTACTAAAAATCTTATGAAAATCCAAAAGGAATCGAAGTGAATATCAAGTGAATTTCAACAATATTTGCTCAAATTCTGTATCTATAACTAAAAATCATAAAAAAATTCAAAAAGATTTAATTTAATTTCACCAAAATATCATCAATTTCAGCTCCTTCTACTAAAAATCTTATGAAAATCCAAAGGAATCGAAGTGAATATCAACTAAATTTACTCAAATTCTGCATCTGTAACTAAAAATCATAAAAAATTCATAAAGATTTAATTTATATCACCAAAATTTTTTCAATTTCAGCACCTCCTACTAAAAAGCTTAAGAAAATGCAAAAGAATCGAAGTGAATTTCAACACTATTTTCTCAAATTCTGCACCTTTAACTAAAAATCATTAAAAAATGCAAAGAAATTTAATTTAATTTCACCAAAATTTCATCAATTTCAGCTCCCTCTACTAAAAATCTTAAGAGAATTCAAAAGAAACGATGTGAATTTCAACAATATTTTCACAAATTCTGCACCTTTAACTAAAAATCATAAAAAAATACAAAAAGATTTAATTTAATTTCACCAAAATTTTTTCAGATTCAGCACCTCCTACTAAAAATCTTAAGAAAATTCAAAAGAATCGAAGTGAATATCAACTAAATTTACTCAAATTCTGCATCTGTAACTAAAAATCATAAAAAAATTCAGAAAGATTTAATTTAATTTTACCACAATTTCCTTCAATTTCAGCTCCTTCTACTAAAAATCTTATGAAAATCCAAAGGAATCTAAGTGAATATCAACTAAATTTACTCAAATTCTGCATCTGTAACTAAAAATCATAAAAAATTCATAAAGATTTAATTTATATCACCAAAATTTTTTCAATTTCAGCACCTCCTACTAAAAAGCTTAAGAAAATGCAAAAGAATCGAAGTGAATTTCAACAATATTTTCTCAAATTCTGCATCTTTATCTAAAAATCATTAAAAAATTCAAAAAGATTTAATTTAATTTCACAAAAATTTTTTCAATTTCAGCACCTCTTACTAAAAATCTTAAGAAAATTCAAAAGAATCGAAGTGAATATCAACTAAATTTACTCAAATTCTGCATCTGTAACTAAAAATCATAAAAAAATGCAAAGAAATTTAATTTAATTTTACCAAAATATCATCAATTTCAGCTCCTTCTACTAAAAATCTTAAGAAAATCCAAAAGAATCGAAGTGAATATCAAGTAAATTTACTCAAATTCTGCACCTTTCACTAAAAATCATAAAAAAATTCAAAAAGATTTAATTTAATTTTACCAACATTTCTTCAATTTCAGCTCCTTCTACTAAAAATCTTATGAAAATGCAAAAGAATCGAAGTGAATTTCAACAATATTTTCTCAAATTCTGTATCTGTAACTAAAAAACATAAAAAAAATGCAAAGAAATTTAATTTAATTTCACCAAAATATCATCAATTTCAGCTCCTCCTACTAAAAATCTTAAGAAAATCCAAAAGAATCGAAGTGAATATCAAGTAAATTTACTCAAATTCTGCACCTTTCACTAAAAATCATAAAAAAATTCAAAAAGATTTAATTTAATTTTACCAACATTTCTTCAATTTCAGCTCCTCCTACTAAAAATCTTATGAAAATGCAAAAGAATCGAAGTGAATTTCAACAATATTTTCTCAAATTCTGCACCTTTATCTAAAAATCATTAAAAAATGCACAGAAATTAAATTTAATTTCACCAAAATATCTTCAATTTCAGCTCCTTCTACTAAAAATCTTATGAAAATCCAAAAGAATCGAAGTGAATATCGAGTAAATTTACTCAAATTCAGCACCTTTCACTAAAAATCATAAAAAATTCCAAAAGATTTAATTTAATTTTACCAACATTTCTTCAATTTCAGCTCCTCCTACTAAAAATCTTATGAAAATGCAAAATAATCGAAGTGAATATCAACTAAATTTACTAAAATTCTGCATCTGTAACAAAAAATCATAAAAAAATTCAAAAAGATTTAATTTAATTTCACCAAAATATCATCAATTTCAGCTCCTTCTACTAAAAATCTTATGAAAATCCAATAGAATCTAAGTGAATATCAACTAAATTTACTCAAATTCTGCACCTTTCACTAAAAATCATAAAAAAATGCAAAGAAATTTAATTTAATTTCACCAAAATATCATCAATTTCAGCTCCTTCTACTAAAAATCTTAAGAAAATCCAAAAGAATCGAAGTGAATATCATGTAAATTTACTCAAATTCAGCACCTTTCACTAAAAATCATAAAAAAATTCAAAAAGATTTAATTTAATTTTACCAACATTTCTTCAATTTCAGCTCCTCCTACTAAAAATCTTATGAAAATGCAAAAGAATCGAAGTGAATTTCAACAATATTTTCTCAAATTCTGTTTCTGTAACTAAAAATCATAAAAAAATTCAAAAAGATTTAATTTAATTTCACCAAAATATCATCAATTTCAGCTCCTTCTACTAAAAATCTTAAGAAAATCCAAAAGAATCGAAGTGAATATCAAGTAAATTTACTCAAATTCTGCACCTTTCACTAAAAATCATAAAAAAAATGCAAAGAAATTTAATTTAATTTCACCAAAATATCATCAATTTCAGCTCCTTCTACTAAAAATCTTAAGAAAATCCAAAAGAATCGAAGTGAATATCAAGTAAATTTACTCAAATTCAGCACCTTTCACTAAAAATCATAAAAAAATTCAAAAAGATTTAATTTAATTTTACCAACATTTCTTCAATTTTAGCTCCTCCTACTAAAAATCTTATGAAAATGCAAAAGAATCGAAGTGAATTTCAACAATATTTTCTCAAATTCTGTATCTATAACTAAAAATCATAAAAAAATTCAAAAAGATTTAATTTAATTTCACCAAAATATCATCAATTTCAGCTCCTTCTACTAAAAATCTTATAAAAATCCAATAGAATCTAAGTGAATATCAACTAAATTTACTCAAATTCTGCATCTGTAACTAAAAATCATAAAAAAATGCAAAGAAATTTAATTTAATTTCACCAAAATATCATCAATTTCAGCTCCTTCTACTAAAAATCTTATGAAAATCCAATAGAATCTAAGTGAATATCAACTAAATTTACTCAAATTCTGCATCTGTAACTAAAAATCATAAAAAATTCAGAAAGATTTAATTAAATTTTACCACAATTTCCATCAATTTCAGCTCCTTCTACTAAAAATCTTATGAAAATCCAAAGGAATCGAAGTGAATATCAACTAAATTTACTCAAATTCTGCACCTTTCACTAAAAATCATAAAAAAATGCAAAGAAATTTAATTTAATTTCACCAAAATATCATCAATTTCAGCTCCTTCTACTAAAAATCTTATGAAAATCCAAAGGAATCGAAGTGAATATCAACTAAATTTACTCAAATTCTGCACCTTTCACTAAAAATCATAAAAAAATTCAGAAAGATTTAATTTAATTTTACCACAATTTCCTTCAGTTTCAGCTCCTTCTACTAAAAATCTTATGAAAATCCAAAGGAATCGAAGTGAATATCAACTAAATTTACTCAAATTCTGAATCTGTAACTAAAAATCATAAAAAATTCATAAAGATTTAATTTATATCACCAAAATTTTTTCAATTTCAGCACCTCCTACTAAAAAGCTTAAGAAAATGCAAAAGAATCGAAGTGAATTTCAACACTATTTTCTCAAATTCTGCACCTTTAACTAAAAATCATTAAAAAATGCGAAGAAATTTAATTTAATTTCACCAAAATTTCATCAATTTCAGCTCCCTCTACTAAAAATCTTAAGAGAATTCAAAAGAAACGATGTGAATTTCAACAATATTTTCACAAATTCTGCACCTTTAACTAAAAATCATAAAAAAATACAAAAAGATTTAATTTAATTTCACCAAAATTTTTTCAGTTTCAGCACCTCCTACTAAAAATCTAAAGAAAATTCAAAAGAATCGAAGTGAATATCAACTAAATTTACTCAAATTCTGCATCTGTAACTAAAAATCATAAAAAAATTCAGAAAGATTTAATTTAATTTTACCACAATTTCCTTCAATTTCAGCTCCTTCTACTAAAAATCTTATGAAAATCCAAAGGAATCTAAGTGAATATCAACTAAATTTACTCAAATTCTGCATCTGTAACTAAAAATCATAAAAAATTCATAAAGATTTAATTTATATCACCAAAATTTTTTCAATTTCAGCACCTCCTACTAAAAAGCTTAAGAAAATGCAAAAGAATCGAAGTGAATTTCAACAATATTTTCTCAAATTCTGCACCTTTATCTAAAAATCATTAAAAAATTCAAAAAGTTTTAATTTAATTTCACAAAAATTTTTTCAATTTCAGCACCTCTTACTAAAAATCTTAAGAAAATTCAAAAGAATCGAAGTGAATATCAACTAAATTTACTCAAATTCTGCATCTGTAACTAAAAATCATAAAAAAATGCAAAGAAATTTAATTTAATTTTACCAAAATATCATCAATTTCAGCTCCTTCTACTAAAAATCTTAAGAAAATCCAAAAGAATCGAAGTGAATATCAAGTAAATTTACTCAAATTCTGCACCTTTCACTAAAAATCATAAAAAAATTCAAAAAGATTTAATTTAATTTTACCAACATTTCTTCAATTTCAGCTCCTTCTACTAAAAATCTTATGAAAATGCAAAAGAATCGAAGTGAATATCAACTAAATTTACTAAAATTCTGTTTCTGTAACAAAAAATCATAAAAAAATTCAAAAAGATTTAATTTAATTTTACCAACATTTCTTCAATTTCAGCTCCTCCTACTAAAAATCTTATGAAAATGCAAAAGAATCGAAGTGAATTTCAACAATATTTTCTCAAATTCTGTTTCTGTAACTAAAAATCATAAAAAATTCAAAAAGATTTAATTTAATTTCACCAAAATATCATCAATTTCAGTTCCTTCTACTAAAAATCTTATGAAAATCCAATAGAATCTAAGTGAATATCAACTAAATTTACTCAAATTCTGCATCTGTAACTAAAAATCATAAAAAATTCATAAAGATTTAATTTATATCACCAAAATTTTTTCAATTTCAGCACCTCCTACTAAAAAGCTTAAGAAAATGCAAAAGAATCGAAGTGAATTTCAACACTATTTTCTCAAATTCTGCACCTTTAACTAAAAATCATTAAAAAATGCAAAGAAATTTAATTTAATTTCACCAAAATTTCATCAATTTCAGCTCCCTCTACTAAAAATCTTAAGAGAATTCAAAAGAAACGATGTGAATTTCAACAATATTTTCACAAATTCTGCACCTTTAACTAAAAATCATAAAAAAATTCAAAAAGATTTAATTTAATTTCACCAAAATTTTTTCAGTTTCAGCACCTCCTACTAAAAATCTTAAGAAAATTCAAAAGAATCGAAGTGAATATCAACTAAATTTACTCAAATTCTGCATCTGTAACTAAAAATCATAAAAAAATGCAAAGAAATTTAATTTAATTTTACCAAAATATCATCAATTTCAGCTCCTTCTACTAAAAATCTTAAGAAAATCCAAAAGAATCGAAGTGAATATCAAGTAAATTTACTCAAATTCTGCACCTTTCACTAAAAATCATAAAAAAATTCAAAAAGATTTAATTTAATTTTACCAACATTTCTTCAATTTCAGCTCCTTCTACTAAAAATCTTATGAAAATGCAAAAGAATCGAAGTGAATATCAACTAAATTTACTAAAATTCTGCATCTGTAACAAAAAATCATAAAAAAATTCAAAAAGATTTAATTTAATTTTACCAACATTTCTTCAATTTCAGCTCCTCCTACTAAAAATCTTATGAAAATGCAAAAGAATCGAAGTGAATTTCAACAATATTTTCTCAAATTCTGTTTCTGTAACTAAAAATCATAAAAAAATTCAAAAAGATTTAATTTAATTTCACCAAAATATCATCAATTTCAGTTCCTTCTACTAAAAATCTTATGAAAATCCAATAGAATCTAAGTGAACATCAACTAAATTTACTCAAATTCTGCACCTTTCACTAAAAATCATACAAAAATGCAAAGAAATTTAATTTAATTTCACCAAAATATCATCAATTTCAGCTCCTTCTACTAAAAATCTTATGAAAATCCAAAAGAATCGAAGTGAATATCGAGTAAATTTACTCAAATTCAGCACCTTTCACTAAAAATCATAAAAAATTCCAAAAGATTTAATTTAATTTTACCAACATTTCTTCAATTTCAGCTCCTCCTACTAAAAATCTTATGAAAATGCAAAAGAATCGAAGTGAATATCAACTAAATTTACTCAAATTCTGCATCTGTAACAAAAAATCATAAAAAAATTCAAAAAGATTTAATTTAATTTCACCAAAATATCATCAATTTCAGCTCCTTCTACTAAAAATCTTATGAAAATCCAATAGAATCTAAGTGAATATCAACTAAATTTACTCAAATTCTGCATCTGTAACTAAAAATCATAAAAAAATTCAGAAAGATTTAATTTAATTTTACCACAATTTCCTTCAGTTTCAGCTCCTTCTACTAAAAATCTTATGAAAATCCAAAAGAATCGAAGTGAATATCAAGTAAATTTACTCAAATTCTGCACCTTTCACTAAAAATCATAAAAAAATTCAAAAAGATTTAATTTAATTTTACCAACATTTCTTCAATTTCAGCTCCTCCTACTAAAAATCTTATGAAAATGCAAAAGAATCGAAGTGAATTTCAACAATATTTTCTCAAATTCTGTTTCTGTAACTAAAAATCATAAAAAAATTCAAAAAGATTTAATTTAATTTCATCAAAATATCATCAATTTCAGCTCCTTCTACTAAAAATCTTATGAAAATCCAATAGAATCTAAGTGAACATCAACTAAATTTACTCAAATTCTGCATCTGTAACTAAAAATCATAAAAAAATGCAAAGAAATTTAATTTAATTTTACCACAATTTCCATCAATTTGCTGAAATTGATGGAAATTGTGGTAAAATTAAATTAAATCTTTCTGAATTTTTTATAATTCAATTTGTAAATTTAGTTGATATTCACTTCGATTCCTTTGGATTTTCATAAGATTTTTAGTAAAAAATCTTATGAAAATCCAAAGGAATCGAAGTGAATATCAACTAAATTTACTCAAATTCTGCACCTTTCACTAAAAATCATAAAAAAATGCAAAGAAATTTAATTTAATTTCACCAAAATATCATCAATTTCAGCTCCTTCTACTAAAAATCTTATGAAAATCCAAAGGAATCGAAGTGAATATCAACTAAATTTACTCAAATTCTGCACCTTTCACTAAAAATCATAAAAAAATGCAAAGAAATTTAAATTAATTTCACCAAAATATCATCAATTTCAGCTCCTTCTACTAAAAATCTTAAGAAAATCCAAAAGAATCGAAGTGAATATCAAGTAAATTTACTCAAATTCTGCACCTTTCACTAAAAATCATAAAAAAATTCAAAAAGATTTAATTTAATTTTACCAACATTTCTTCAATTTCAGCTCCTTCTACTAAAAATCTTATGAAAATCCATAGGAATCGAAGTGAATATCAACTAAATTTACTCAAATTCTGCATCTGTAACTAAAAATCATAAAAAATTCAGAAAGATTTAATTTAATTTTACCACAATTTCCATCAATTTGCTGAAATTGATGGAAATTGTGGTAAAATTAAATTAAATCTTTCTGAATTTTTTATAATTCAATTTGTAAATTTAGTTGATATTCACTTCGATTCCTTTGGATTTTCATAAGATTTTTAGTAGAAGGAGCTGTCCTTCTACTAAAAATCTTATGAAAATCCAAAGGAATCGAAGTGAATATCAACTAAATTTACTCAAATTCTGCACCTTTCACTAAAAATCATAAAAAATGCAAAGAAATTTAAATTAATTTCACCAAAATATCATCAATTTCAGCTCCTTCTACTAAAAATCTTAAGAAAATCCAAAAGAATCGAAGTGAATATCAACTAAATTTACTCAAATTCTGCATCTGTAACTAAATATCATAAAAAATTCATAAAGATTTAATTTATATCACCAAAATTTTTTCAATTTCAGCACCTCCTACTAAAAAGCTTAAGAAAATGCAAAAGAATCGAAGTGAATTTCAACAATATTTTCTCAAATTCTGCACCTTTATCTAAAAATCATTAAAAAATTCAAAAAGATTTAATTTAATTTCACCAAAATTTTTTCAATTTCAGCACCTCTTACTAAAAATCTTAAGAAAATTCAAAAGAATAAATGTGAAATTCAACAATATTTTCACAAATTCTGCACCTTTAACTAAAAATCATAAAAAAATTCAAAAAGATTTAATTTAATTTCACCAAAATTTCTTCAATTTCAGCACCTCTTACTAAAAATCTTAAGAAAATTCAAAAGAATCGAAGTGAATATCAACTAAATTTACTCAAATTCTGCATCTGTAACTAAAAATCATAAAAAAATGCAAAGAGATTTAATTTAATTTTACCAAAATATCATCAATTTCAGCTCCTTCCACTAAAAATCTTAAGAAAATCCAAAAGAATCGAAGTGAATATCAAGTAAATTTACTCAAATTCTGCACCTTTCACTAAAAATCATAAAAAAATGCAAAGAAATTTAATTTAATTTCACCAAAATATCATCAATTTCAGCTCCTTCTACTAAAAATCTTAAGAAAATCCAAAAGAATCGAAGTGAATATCAAGTAAATTTACTCAAATTCAGCACCTTTCACTAAAAATCATAAAAAAATTCAAAAAGATTTAATTTAATTTTACCAACATTTCTTCAATTTCAGCTCCTCCTACTAAAAATCTTATGAAAATGCAAAAGAATCGAAGTGAATTTCAACAATATTTTCTCAAATTATGTATCTGTAACTAAAAAACATAAAAAAATGCAAAGAAATTTAATTTAATTTCACCAAAATATCATCAATTTCAGCTCCTTCTACTAAAAATCTTAAGAAAATCCAAAAGAATCGAAGTGAATATCAAGTAAATTTACTCAAATTCTGCACCTTTCACTAAAAATCATAAAAAAATTCAAAAAGATTTAATTTAATTTTACCAACATTTCTTCAATTTCAGCTCCTCCTACTAAAAATCTTATGAAAATGCAAAAGAATCGAAGTGAATTTCAACAATATTTTCTCAAATTCTGCACCTTTATCTAAAAATCATTAAAAAATGCACAGAAATTTAATTTAATTTCACCAAAATATCTTCAATTTCAGCTCCTTCTACTAAAAATCTTATGAAAATCCAAAAGAATCGAAGTGAATATCGAGTAAATTTACTCAAATTCAGCACCTTTCACTAAAAATCATAAAAAATTCCAAAAGATTTAATTTAATTTTACCAACATTTCTTCAATTTCAGCTCCTCCTACTAAAAATCTTATGAAAATGCAAAAGAATCGAAGTGAATATCAACTAAATTTACTAAAATTCTGCATCTGTAACAAAAAATCATAAAAAAATTCAAAAAGATTTAATTTAATTTCACCAAAATATCATCAATTTCAGCTCCTTCTACTAAAAATCTTATGAAAATCCAATAGAATCTAAGTGAATATCAACTAAATTTACTCAAATTCTGCACCTTTCACTAAAAATCATAAAAAAATGCAAAGAAATTTAATTTAATTTCACCAAAATATCATCAATTTCAGCTCATTCTACTAAAAATCTTAAGAAAATCCAAAAGAATCGAAGTGAATATCATGT
Source organism: Andrena minutula (assembly GCA_929113495.1). NCBI lineage: Eukaryota > Metazoa > Arthropoda > Insecta > Hymenoptera > Andrenidae > Andrena > Andrena minutula. The sequence continues at coordinate 467,028 of CAKMYJ010000262.1, read as the reverse complement.
AAATTTACTCAAATTCAGCACCTTTCACTAAAAATCATAAAAAAATTCAAAAAGATTTAATTTAATTTTACCAACATTTCTTCAATTTCAGCTCCTCCTACTAGAAATCTTATGAAAATGCAAAAGAATCGAAGTGAATTTCAACAATATTTTCTCAAATTCTGTTTCTGTAACTAAAAATCATAAAAAAATTCAAAAAGATTTAATTTAATTTCACCAAAATATCATCAATTTCAGCTCCTTCTACTAAAAATCTTAAGAAAATCCAAAAGAATCGAAGTGAATATCAAGTAAATTTACTCAAATTCTGCACCTTTCACTAAAAATCATAAAAAAATGCAAAGAAATTTAATTTAATTTCACCAAAATATCATCAATTTCAGCTCCTTCTACTAAAAATCTGAAGAAAATCCAAAAGAATCGAAGTGAATATCAACTAAATTTACTCAAATTCTGCATCTGTAACTAAATATCATAAAAAATTCATAAAGATTTAATTTATATCACCAAAATTTTTTCAATTTCAGCACCTCCTACTAAAAAGCTTAAGAAAATGCAAAAGAATCGAAGTGAATTTCAACAATACTTTCTCAAATTCTGCACCTTTATCTAAAAATCATTAAAAAATTCAAAAAGATTTAATTTAATTTCACCAAAATTTTTTCAATTTCAGCACCTCTTACTAAAAATCTTAAGAAAATTCAAAAGAATAAATGTGAAATTCAACAATATTTTCACAAATTCTGCACTTTTAACTAAAAATCATAAAAAAATTCAAAAAGATTTAATTTAATTTCACCAAAATTTCTTCAATTTCAGCTCCTCCTACTAAAAATATTATGAAAATGCAAAAGAATCGAAGTGAATTTCAACAATATTTTCTCAAATTCTGTATCTATAACTAAAAATCATAAAAAAATTCAAAAAGATTTAATTTAATTTCACCAAAATATCATCAATTTCAGCTCCTTCTACTAAAAATCTTAAGAAAATCCAAAAGAATCGAAGTGAATATCAAGTAAATTTACTCAAATTCAGCACCTTTCACTAAAAATCATAAAAAAATTCAAAAAGATTTAATTTAATTTTACCAACATTTCTTCAATTTTAGCTCCTCCTACTAAAAATCTTATGAAAATGCAAAAGAATCGAAGTGAATTTCAACAATATTTTCTCAAATTCTGCACCTTTATCTAAAAATCATTAAAAAATTCAAAAAGATTTAATTTAATTTCACCAAAATTATTTCAATTTCAGCTCCTCCTACTAAAAATATTATGAAAATGCAAAAGAATCGAAGTGAATTTCAACAATATTTTCTCAAATTCTGTATCTATAACTAAAAATCATAAAAAAATTCAAAAAGATTTAATTTAATTTCACCAAAATATCATCAATTTCAGCTCCTTCTACTAAAAATCTTAAGAAAATCCCAAAGAATCGAAGTGAATATCAAGTAAATTTACTCAAATTCTGCACCTTTCACTAAAAATCATAAAAAAATTCAAAAAGATTTAATTTAATTTTACCAACATTTCTTCAATTTCAGCTCCTTCTACTAAAAATCTTAAGAAAATCCAAAAGAATCGAAGTGAATATCAAGTAAATTTACTCAAATTCTGCACCTTTCACTAAAAATCATAAAAAAATGCAAAGAAATTTAATTTAATTTCACCAAAATATCACCAATTTCAGCTCCTTCTACTAAAAATCTTAAGAAAATCCAAAAGAATCGAAGTGAATATCAAGTAAATTTACTCAAATTCAGCACCTTTCACTAAAAATCATAAAAAAATTCAAAAAGATTTAATTTAATTTTACCAACATTTCTTCAATTTCAGCTCCTCCGACTAAAAATCTTATGAAAATGCAAAAGAATCGAAGTGAATTTCAACAATATTTTCTCAAATTCTGTTTCTGTAACTAAAAATCATAAAAAAATTCAAAAAGATTTAATTTAATTTCACCAAAATATCATCAATTTCAGCTCCTTCTACTAAAAATCTTTAGAAAATCCAAAAGAATCGAAGTGAATATCAAGTAAATTTACTCAAATTCTGCACCTTTCACTAAAAATCATAAAAAAATGCAAAGAAATTTAATTTAATTTCACCAAAATATCATCAATTTCAGCTCCTTCTACTAAAAATCTTAAGAAAATCCAAAAGAATCGAAGTGAATATCAAGTAAATTTACTCAAATTCAGCACCTTTCACTAAAAATCATAAAAAAATTCAAAAAGATTTAATTTAATTTTACCAACATTTCTTCAATTTTAGCTCCTCCTACTAAAAATCTTATGAAAATGCAAAAGAATCGAAGTGAATTTCAACAATATTTTCTCAAATTCTGTATCTATAACTAAAAATCATAAAAAAATTCAAAAAGATTTAATTTAATTTCACCAAAATATCATCAATTTCAGCTCCTTCTACTAAAAATCTTATGAAAATCCAATAGAATCTAAGTGAATATCAACTAAATTTACTCAAATTCTGCATCTGTAACTAAATATCATAAAAAATTCATAAAGATTTAATTTATATCACCAAAATTTTTTCAATTTCAGCACCTCCTACTAAAAAGCTTAAGAAAATGCAAAAGAATCGAAGTGAATTTCAACAATATTTTCTCAAATTCTGCACCTTTATCTAAAAATCATTAAAAAATTCAAAAAGATTTAATTTAATTTCACCAAAATTTTTTCAATTTCAGCACCTCTTACTAAAAATCTTAAGAAAATTCAAAAGAATAAATGTGAAATTCAACAATATTTTCACAAATTCTGCACCTTTAACTAAAAATCATAAAAAAATTCAAAAAGATTTAATTTAATTTCACCAAAATTTCTTCAATTTCAGCACCTCTTACTAAAAATCTTAAGAAAATTCAAAAGAATCGAAGTGAATATCAACTAAATTTACTCAAATTCTGCATCTGTAACTAAAAATCATAAAAAAATGCAAAGAGATTTAATTTAATTTTACCAAAATATCATCAATTTCAGCTCCTTCCACTAAAAATCTTAAGAAAATCCAAAAGAATCGAAGTGAATATCAAGTAAATTTACTCAAATTCTGCACCTTTCACTAAAAATCATAAAAAAATGCAAAGAAATTTAATTTAATTTCACCAAAATATCATCAATTTCAGCTCCTTCTACTAAAAATCTTAAGAAAATCCAAAAGAATCGAAGTGAATATCAAGTAAATTTACTCAAATTCAGCACCTTTCACTAAAAATCATAAAAAAATTCAAAAAGATTTAATTTAATTTTACCAACATTTCTTCAATTTCAGCTCCTCCTACTAAAAATCTTATGAAAATGCAAAAGAATCGAAGTGAATTTCAACAATATTTTCTCAAATTATGTATCTGTAACTAAAAAACATAAAAAAATGCAAAGAAATTTAATTTAATTTCACCAAAATATCATCAATTTCAGCTCCTTCTACTAAAAATCTTAAGAAAATCCAAAAGAATCGAAGTGAATATCAAGTAAATTTACTCAAATTCTGCACCTTTCACTAAAAATCATAAAAAAATTCAAAAAGATTTAATTTAATTTTACCAACATTTCTTCAATTTCAGCTCCTCCTACTAAAAATCTTATGAAAATGCAAAAGAATCGAAGTGAATTTCAACAATATTTTCTCAAATTCTGCACCTTTATCTAAAAATCATTAAAAAATGCACAGAAATTTAATTTAATTTCACCAAAATATCTTCAATTTCAGCTCCTTCTACTAAAAATCTTATGAAAATCCAAAAGAATCGAAGTGAATATCGAGTAAATTTACTCAAATTCAGCACCTTTCACTAAAAATCATAAAAAAATTCAAAAAGATTTAATTTAATTTTACCAACATTTCTTCAATTTCAGCTCCTCCGACTAAAAATCTTATGAAAATGCAAAAGAATCGAAGTGAATTTCAACAATATTTTCTCAAATTCTGTTTCTGTAACTAAAAATCATAAAAAAATTCAAAAAGATTTAATTTAATTTCACCAAAATATCATCAATTTCAGCTCCTTCTACTAAAAATCTTTAGAAAATCCAAAAGAATCGAAGTGAATATCAAGTAAATTTACTCAAATTCTGCACCTTTCACTAAAAATCATAAAAAAATGCAAAGAAATTTAATTTAATTTCACCAAAATATCATCAATTTCAGCTCCTTCTACTAAAAATCTTAAGAAAATCCAAAAGAATCGAAGTGAATATCAAGTAAATTTACTCAAATTCAGCACCTTTCACTAAAAATCATAAAAAAATTCAAAAAGATTTAATTTAATTTTACCAACATTTCTTCAATTTTAGCTCCTCCTACTAAAAATCTTATGAAAATGCAAAAGAATCGAAGTGAATTTCAACAATATTTTCTCAAATTCTGTATCTATAACTAAAAATCATAAAAAAATTCAAAAAGATTTAATTTAATTTTACCAACATTTCTTCAATTTCAGCTCCTCCTACTAAAAATCTTATGAAAATCCAATAGAATCTAAGTGAATATCAACTAAATTTACTCAAATTCTGCATCTGTAACTAAAAATCATAAAAAAATGCAAAGAAATTTAATTTAATTTCACCAAAATATCATCAATTTCAGCTCCTTCTACTAAAAATCTTAAGAAAATCCCAAAGAATCGAAGTGAATATCAAGTAAATTTACTCAAATTCTGCACCTTTCACTAAAAATCATAAAAAAATTCAAAAAGATTTAATTTAATTTTACCAACATTTCTTCAATTTCAGCTCCTCCTACTAAAAATCTTATGAAAATGCAAAAGAATCGAAGTGAATTTCAACAATATTTTCTCAAATTCTGCACCTTTATCTAAAAATCATTAAAAAATGCACAGAAATTTAATTTAATTTCACCAAAATATCTTCAATTTCAGCTCCTTCTACTAAAAATCTTATGAAAATCCAAAAGAATCGAAGTGAATATCGATTAAATTTACTCAAATTCAGCACCTTTCACTAAAAATCATAAAAAATTCCAAAAGATTTAATTTAATTTTACCAACATTTCTTCAATTTCAGCTCCTCCTACTAAAAATCTTATGAAAATGCAAAAGAATCGAAGTGAATATCAACTAAATTTACTAAAATTCTGCATCTGTAACAAAAAATCATAAAAAAATTCAAAAAGATTTAATTTAATTTCACCAAAATATCATCAATTTCAGCTCCTTCTACTAAAAATCTTATGAAAATCCAATAGAATCTAAGTGAATATCAACTAAATTTACTCAAATTCTGCACCTTTCACTAAAAATCATAAAAAAATGCAAAGAAATTTAATTTAATTTCACCAAAATATCATCAATTTCAGCTCATTCTACTAAAAATCTTAAGAAAATCCAAAAGAATCGAAGTGAATATCATGTAAATTTACTCAAATTCAGCACCTTTCACTAAAAATCATAAAAAAATTCAAAAAGATTTAATTTAATTTTACCAACATTTCTTCAATTTCAGCTCCTCCTACTAAAAATCTTATGAAAATGCAAAAGAATCGAAGTGAATTTCAACAATATTTTCTCAAATTCTGTTTCTGTAACTAAAAATCATAAAAAAATTCAAAAAGATTTAATTTAATTTCACCAAAATATCATCAATTTCAGCTCCTTCTACTAAAAATCTTAAGAAAATCCAAAAGAATCGAAGTGAATATCAAGTAAATTTACTCAAATTCTGCACCTTTCACTAAAAATCATAAAAAAATGCAAAGAAATTTAATTTAATTTCACCAAAATATCATCAATTTCAGCTCCTTCTACTAAAAATCTGAAGAAAATCCAAAAGAATCGAAGTGAATATCAACTAAATTTACTCAAATTCTGCATCTGTAACTAAATATCATAAAAAATTCATAAAGATTTAATTTATATAACCAAAATTTTTTCAATTTCAGCACCTCCTACTAAAAAGCTTAAGAAAATGCAAAAGAATCGAAGTGAATTTCAACAATACTTTCTCAAATTCTGCACCTTTATCTAAAAATCATTAAAAAATTCAAAAAGATTTAATTTAATTTCACCAAAATTTTTTCAATTTCAGCACCTCTTACTAAAAATCTTAAGAAAATTCAAAAGAATAAATGTGAAATTCAACAATATTTTCACAAATTCTGCACTTTTAACTAAAAATCATAAAAAAATTCAAAAAGATTTAATTTAATTTCACCAAAATTTCTTCAATTTCAGCACCTCTTACTAAAAATCTTAAGAAAATTCAAAAGAATCGAAGTGAATATCAACTAAATTTACTCAAATTCTGCATCTGTAACTAAAAATCATAAAAAAATGCAAAGAAATTTAATTTAATTTTACCAAAATATCATCAATTTCAGCTCCTTCTACTAAAAATCTTAAGAAAATCCAAAAGAATCGAAGTGAATATCAAGTAAATTTACTCAAATTCAGCACCTTTCACTAAAAATCATAAAAAAATTCAAAAAGATTTAATTTAATTTTACCAACATTTCTTCAATTTTAGCTCCTCCTACTAAAAATCTTATGAAAATGCAAAAGAATCGAAGTGAATTTCAACAATATTTTCTCAAATTCTGCACCTTTATCTAAAAATCATTAAAAAATTCAAAAAGATTTAATTTAATTTCACCAAAATTATTTCAATTTCAGCTCCTCCTACTAAAAATATTATGAAAATGCAAAAGAATCGAAGTGAATTTCAACAATATTTTCTCAAATTCTGTATCTATAACTAAAAATCATAAAAAAATTCAAAAAGATTTAATTTAATTTCACCAAAATATCATCAATTTCAGCTCCTTCTACTAAAAATCTTATGAAAATCCAAAGGAATCGAAGTGAATATCAACTAAATTTACTCAAATTCTGCATCTGTAACTAAAAATCATAAAAAATTCATAAAGATTTAATTTATATCACCAAAATTTTTTCAATTTCAGCACCTCCTACTAAAAAGCTTAAGAAAATGCAAAAGAATCGAAGTGAATTTCAACACTATTTTCTCAAATTCTGCACCTTTAACTAAAAATCATTAAAAAATGCAAAGAAATTTAATTTAATTTCACCAAAATTTCATCAATTTCAGCTCCCTCTACTAAAAATCTTAAGAAAATCCAAAAGAATCGAAGTGAATATCAAGTAAATTTACTCAAATTCAGCACCTTTCACTAAAAATCATAAAAAAATTCAAAAAGATTTAATTTAATTTTACCAACATTTCTTCAATTTTAGCTCCTCCTACTAAAAATCTTATGAAAATGCAAAAGAATCGAAGTGAATTTCAACAATATTTTCTCAAATTCTGCACCTTTATCTAAAAATCATTAAAAAATTCAAAAAGATTTAATTTAATTTCACCAAAATTATTTCAATTTCAGCTCCTCCTACTAAAAATCTTATGAAAATGCAAAAGAATCGAAGTGAATTTCAACAATATTTTCTCAAATTCTGTTTCTGTAACTAAAAATCATAAAAAAATTCAAAAAGATTTAATTTAATTTCACCAAAATATCATCAATTTCAGCTCCTTCTACTAAAAATCTTTAGAAAATCCAAAAGAATCGAAGTGAATATCAAGTAAATTTACTCAAATTCTGCACCTTTCACTAAAAATCATAAAAAAATGCAAAGAAATTTAATTTAATTTCACCAAAATATCATCAATTTCAGCTCCTTCTACTAAAAATCTTAAGAAAATCCAAAAGAATCGAAGTGAATATCAAGTAAATTTACTCAAATTCAGCACCTTTCACTAAAAATCATAAAAAAATTCAAAAAGATTTAATTTAATTTTACCAACATTTCTTCAATTTTAGCTCCTCCTACTAAAAATCTTATGAAAATGCAAAAGAATCGAAGTGAATTTCAACAATATTTTCTCAAATTCTGTATCTATAACTAAAAATCATAAAAAAATTCAAAAAGATTTAATTTAATTTCACCAAAATATCATCAATTTCAGCTCCTTCTACTAAAAATCTTATGAAAATCCAATAGAATCTAAGTGAATATCAACTAAATTTACTCAAATTCTGCATCTGTAACTAAATATCATAAAAAATTCATAAAGATTTAATTTATATCACCAAAATTTTTTCAATTTCAGCACCTCCTACTAAAAAGCTTAAGAAAATGCAAAAGAATCGAAGTGAATTTCAACAATACTTTCTCAAATTCTGCACCTTTATCTAAAAATCATTAAAAAATTCAAAAAGATTTAATTTAATTTCACCAAAATTTTTTCAATTTCAGCACCTCTTACTAAAAATCTTAAGAAAATTCAAAAGAATAAATGTGAAATTCAACAATATTTTCACAAATTCTGCACTTTTAACTAAAAATCATAAAAAAATTCAAAAAGATTTAATTTAATTTCACCAAAATTTCTTCAATTTCAGCACCTCTTACTAAAAATCTTAAGAAAATTCAAAAGAATCGAAGTGAATATCAACTAAATTTACTCAAATTCTGCATCTGTAACTAAAAATCATAAAAAAATGCAAAGAAATTTAATTTAATTTTACCAAAATATCATCAATTTCAGCTCCTTCTACTAAAAATCTTAAGAAAATCCAAAAGAATCGAAGTGAATATCAAGTAAATTTACTCAAATTCAGCACCTTTCACTAAAAATCATAAAAAAATTCAAAAAGATTTAATTTAATTTTACCAACATTTCTTCAATTTTAGCTCCTCCTACTAAAAATCTTATGAAAATGCAAAAGAATCGAAGTGAATTTCAACAATATTTTCTCAAATTCTGCACCTTTATCTAAAAATCATTAAAAAATTCAAAAAGATTTAATTTAATTTCACCAAAATTATTTCAATTTCAGCTCCTCCTACTAAAAATATTATGAAAATGCAAAAGAATCGAAGTGAATTTCAACAATATTTTCTCAAATTCTGTATCTATAACTAAAAATCATAAAAAAATTCAAAAAGATTTAATTTAATTTCACCAAAATATCATCAATTTCAGCTCCTTCTACTAAAAATCTTAAGAAAATCCCAAAGAATCGAAGTGAATATCAAGTAAATTTACTCAAATTCTGCACCTTTCACTAAAAATCATAAAAAAATTCAAAAAGATTTAATTTAATTTTACCAACATTTCTTCAATTTCAGCTCCTTCTACTAAAAATCTTAAGAAAATCCAAAAGAATCGAAGTGAATATCAAGTAAATTTACTCAAATTCTGCACCTTTCACTAAAAATCATAAAAAAATGCAAAGAAATTTAATTTAATTTCACCAAAATATCATCAATTTCAGCTCCTTCTACTAAAAATCTTAAGAAAATCCAAAAGAATCGAAGTGAATATCAAGTAAATTTACTCAAATTCAGCACCTTTCACTAAAAATCATAAAAAAATTCAAAAAGATTTAATTTAATTTTACCAACATTTCTTCAATTTCAGCTCCTCCGACTAAAAATCTTATGAAAATGCAAAAGAATCGAAGTGAATTTCAACAATATTTTCTCAAATTCTGTTTCTGTAACTAAAAATCATAAAAAAATTCAAAAAGATTTAATTTAATTTCACCAAAATATCATCAATTTCAGCTCCTTCTACTAAAAATCTTTAGAAAATCCAAAAGAATCGAAGTGAATATCAAGTAAATTTACTCAAATTCTGCACCTTTCACTAAAAATCATAAAAAAATGCAAAGAAATTTAATTTAATTTCACCAAAATATCATCAATTTCAGCTCCTTCTACTAAAAATCTTAAGAAAATCCAAAAGAATCGAAGTGAATATCAAGTAAATTTACTCAAATTCAGCACCTTTCACTAAAAATCATAAAAAAATTCAAAAAGATTTAATTTAATTTTACCAACATTTCTTCAATTTTAGCTCCTCCTACTAAAAATCTTATGAAAATGCAAAAGAATCGAAGTGAATTTCAACAATATTTTCTCAAATTCTGTATCTATAACTAAAAATCATAAAAAAATTCAAAAAGATTTAATTTAATTTCACCAAAATATCATCAATTTCAGCTCCTTCTACTAAAAATCTTATGAAAATCCAATAGAATCTAAGTGAATATCAACTAAATTTACTCAAATTCTGCATCTGTAACTAAAAATCATAAAAAAATGCAAAGAAATTTAATTTAATTTCACCAAAATATCATCAATTTCAGCTCCTTCTACTAAAAATCTTAAGAAAATCCCAAAGAATCGAAGTGAATATCAAGTAAATTTACTCAAATTCTGCACCTTTCACTAAAAATCATAAAAAAATTCAAAAAGATTTAATTTAATTTTACCAACATTTCTTCAATTTCAGCTCCTCCTACTAAAAATCTTATGAAAATGCAAAAGAATCGAAGTGAATTTCAACAATATTTTCTCAAATTCTGCACCTTTATCTAAAAATCATTAAAAAATGCACAGAAATTTAATTTAATTTCACCAAAATATCTTCAATTTCAGCTCCTTCTACTAAAAATCTTATGAAAATCCAAAAGAATCGAAGTGAATATCGATTAAATTTACTCAAATTCAGCACCTTTCACTAAAAATCATAAAAAATTCCAAAAGATTTAATTTAATTTTACCAACATTTCTTCAATTTCAGCTCCTCCTACTAAAAATCTTATGAAAATGCAAAAGAATCGAAGTGAATATCAACTAAATTTACTAAAATTCTGCATCTGTAACAAAAAATCATAAAAAAATTCAAAAAGATTTAATTTAATTTCACCAAAATATCATCAATTTCAGCTCCTTCTACTAAAAATCTTATGAAAATCCAATAGAATCTAAGTGAATATCAACTAAATTTACTCAAATTCTGCACCTTTCACTAAAAATCATAAAAAAATTCAAAGACATTTATTTTAATTTCACCAAAATATCATCAATTTCAGCTCCTTCTACTAAAAATCTTAAGAAAATCCAAAAGAATCGAAGTGAATATCATGTAAATTTACTCAAATTCAGCACCATTCACTAAAAATCATAAAAAAATTCAAAAAGATTTAATTTAATTTTACCAACATTTCTTCAATTTCAGCTCCTCCTACTAAAAATCTTATGAAAATGCAAAAGAATCGAAGTGAATTTCAACAATATTTTCTCAAATTCTGTTTCTGTAACTAAAAATCATAAAAAAATTCAAAAAGATTTAATTTAATTTCACCAAAATATCATCAATTTCAGCTCCTTCTACTAAAAATCTTAAGAAAATCCAAAAGAATCGAAGTGAATATCAAGTAAATTTACTCAAATTCTGCACCTTTCACTAAAAATCATAAAAAAATGCAAAGAAATTTAATTTAATTTCACCAAAATATCATCAATTTCAGCTCCTTCTACTAAAAATCTTAAGAAAATCCAAAAGAATCGAAGTGAATATCAAGTAAATTTACTCAAATTCAGCACCTTTCACTAAAAATCATAAAAAAATTCAAAAAGGTTTAATTTAATTTTACCAACATTTCTCCAATTTTAGCTCCTCCTACTAAAAATCTTATGAAAATGCAAAAGAATCGAAGTGAATTTCAACAATATTTTCTCAAATTCTGCACCTTTATCTAAAAATCATTAAAAAATTCAAAAAGATTTAATTTAATTTCACCAAAATTTTTTCAATTTCAGCTCCTCCTACTAAAAATATTATGAAAATGCAAAAGAATCGAAGTGAATTTCAACAATATTTTCTCAAATTCTGTATCTATAACTAAAAATCATAAAAAAATTCAAAAAGATTTAATATAATTTCACCAAAATATCATCAATTTCAGCTCCTTCTACTAAAAATCTTATGAAAATCCAAAGGAATCGAAGTGAATATCAACTAAATTTACTCAAATTCTGCATCTGTAACTAAAAATCATAAAAAATTCATAAAGATTTAATTTATATCACCAAAATTTTTTCAATTTCAGCACCTCCTACTAAAAAGCTTAAGAAAATGCAAAAGAATCGAAGTGAATTTCAACACTATTTTCTCAAATTCTGCACCTTTAACTAAAAATCATTAAAAAATGCAAAGAAATTTAATTTAATTTCACCAAAATTTCATCAATTTCAGCTCCCTCTACTAAAAATCTTAAGAGAATTCAAAAGAAACGATGTGAATTTCAACAATATTTTCACAAATTCTGCACCTTTAACTAAAAATCATAAAAAAATTCAAAAAGATTTAATTTAATTTCACCAAAATTTTTTCAGTTTCAGCACCTCCTACTAAAAATCTTAAGAAAATTCAAAAGAATCGAAGTGAATATCAACTAAATTTACTCAAATTCTGCACCTTTCACTAAAAATCATAAAAAAATGCAAAGAAATTTAATTTAATTTCACCAAAATATCATCAATTTCAGCTCCTTCTACTAAAAATCTTATGAAAATCCAAAGGAATCGAAGTGAATATCAACTAAATTTACTCAAATTCTGCACCTTTCACTAAAAATCATAAAAAAATGCAAAGAAATTTAAATTAATTTCACCAAAATATCATCAATTTCAGCTCCTTCTACTAAAAATCTTAAGAAAATCCAAAAGAATCGAAGTGAAGATCAAGTAAATTTACTCAAATTCTGCACCTTTCACTAAAAATCATAAAAAAATTCAAAAAGATTTAATTTAATTTTACCAACATTTCTTCAATTTCAGCTCCTTCTACTAAAAATCTTATGAAAATCCAAAGGAATCGAAGTGAATATCAACTAAATTTACTCAAATTCTGCATCTGTAACTAAAAATCATAAAAAATTCAGAAAGATTTAATTTAATTTTACCACAATTTCCATCAATTTCAGCAAATTGATGGAAATTGTGGTAAAATTAAATTAAATCTTTCTGAATTTTTTATAATTCAATTTGTAAATTTAGTTGATATTCACTTCGATTCCTTTGGATTTTCATAAGATTTTTAGTAGAAGGAGCTGTCCTTCTACTAAAAATCTTATGAAAATCCAAAGGAATCGAAGTGAATATCAACTAAATTTACTCAAATTCTGCACCTTTCACTAAAAATCATAAAAAATGCAAAGAAATTTAAATTAATTTCACCAAAATATCATCAATTTCAGCTCCTTCTACTAAAAATCTTAAGAAAATCCAAAAGAATCGAAGTGAATATCAACTAAATTTACTCAAATTCTGCATCTGTAACTAAATATCATAAAAAATTCATAAAGATTTAATTTATATCACCAAAATTTTTTCAATTTCAGCACCTCCTACTAAAAAGCTTAAGAAAATGCAAAAGAATCGAAGTGAATTTCAACAATATTTTCTCAAATTCTGCACCTTTATCTAAAAATCATTAAAAAATTCAAAAAGATTTAATTTAATTTCACCAAAATTTTTTCAATTTCAGCACCTCTTACTAAAAATCTTAAGAAAATTCAAAAGAATAAATGTGAAATTCAACAATATTTTCACAAATTCTGCACCTTTAACTAAAAATCATAAAAAAATTCAAAAAGATTTAATTTAATTTCACCAAAATTTCTTCAATTTCAGCACCTCTTACTAAAAATCTTAAGAAAATTCAAAAGAATCGAAGTGAATATCAACTAAATTTACTCAAATTCTGCATCTGTAACTAAAAATCATAAAAAAATGCAAAGAGATTTAATTTAATTTTACCAAAATATCATCAATTTCAGCTCCTTCCACTAAAAATCTTAAGAAAATCCAAAAGAATCGAAGTGAATATCAAGTAAATTTACTCAAATTCTGCACCTTTCACTAAAAATCATAAAAAAATTCAAAAAGATTTAATTTAATTTTACCAACATTTCTTCAATTTCAGCTCCTCCTACTAAAAATCTTATGAAAATGCAAAAGAATCGAAGTGAATTTCAACAATATTTTCTCAAATTCTGTATCTGTAACTAAAAAACATAAAAAAATGCAAAGAAATTTAATTTAATTTCACCAAAATATCATCAATTTCAGCTCCTTCTACTAAAAATCTTAAGAAAATCCAAAAGAATCGAAGTGAATATCAAGTAAATTTACTCAAATTCTGCACCTTTCACTAAAAATCATAAAAAAATTCAAAAAGATTTAATTTAATTTTACCAACATTTCTTCAATTTCAGCTCCTCCTACTAAAAATCTTATGAAAATGCAAAAGAATCGAAGTGAATTTCAACAATATTTTCTCAAATTCTGCACCTTTATCTAAAAATCATTAAAAAATGCACAGAAATTTAATTTAATTTCACCAAAATATCTTCAATTTCAGCTCCTTCTACTAAAAATCTTATGAAAATCCAAAAGAATCGAAGTGAATATCGAGTAAATTTACTCAAATTCAGCACCTTTCACTAAAAATCATAAAAAATTCCAAAAGATTTAATTTAATTTTACCAACATTTCTTCAATTTCAGCTCCTCCTACTAAAAATCTTATGAAAATGCAAAAGAATCGAAGTGAATATCAACTAAATTTACTAAAATTCTGCATCTGTAACAAAAAATCATAAAAAAATTCAAAAAGATTTAATTTAATTTCACCAAAATATCATCAATTTCAGCTCCTTCTACTAAAAATCTTATGAAAATCCAATAGAATCTAAGTGAATATCAACTAAATTTACTCAAATTCTGCACCTTTCACTAAAAATCATAAAAAAATGCAAAGAAATTTAATTTAATTTCACCAAAATATCATCAATTTCAGCTCATTCTACTAAAAATCTTAAGAAAATCCAAAAGAATCGAAGTGAATATCATGTAAATTTACTCAAATTCAGCACCTTTCACTAAAAATCATAAAAAAATTCAAAAAGATTTAATTTAATTTTACCAACATTTCTTCAATTTCAGCTCCTCCTACTAAAAATCTTATGAAAATGCAAAAGAATCGAAGTGAATTTCAACAATATTTTCTCAAATTCTGTATCTGTAACTAAAAAACATAAAAAAAATGCAAAGAAATTTAATTTAATTTCACCAAAATATCATCAATTTCAGCTCCTTCTACTAAAAATCTTAAGAAAATCCAAAAGAATCGAAGTGAATATCAAGTAAATTTACTCAAATTCTGCACCTTTCACTAAAAATCATAAAAAAATTCAAAAAGATTTAATTTAATTTTACCAACATTTCTTCAATTTCAGCTCCTCCTACTAAAAATCTTATGAAAATGCAAAAGAATCGAAGTGAATTTCAACAATATTTTCTCAAATTCTGCACCTTTATCTAAAAATCATTAAAAAATGCACAGAAATTTAATTTAATTTCACCAAAATATCTTCAATTTCAGCTCCTTCTACTAAAAATCTTATGAAAATCCAAAAGAATCGAAGTGAATATCGAGTAAATTTACTCAAATTCAGCACCTTTCACTAAAAATCATAAAAAATTCCAAAAGATTTAATTTAATTTTACCAACATTTCTTCAATTTCAGCTCCTCCTACTACAAATCTTATGAAAATGCAAAAGAATCGAAGTGAATATCAACTAAATTTACTAAAATTCTGCATCTGTAACAAAAAATCATAAAAAAATTCAAAAAGATTTAATTTAATTTCACCAAAATATCATCAATTTCAGCTCCTTCTACTAAAAATCTTATGAAAATCCAATAGAATCTAAGTGAATATCAACTAAATTTACTCAAATTCTGCACCTTTCACTAAAAATCATAAAAAAATGCAAAGAAATTTAATTTAATTTCACCAAAATATCATCAATTTCAGCTCCTTCTACTAAAAATCTTAAGAAAATCCAAAAGAATCGAAGTGAATATCATGTAAATTTACTCAAATTCAGCACCTTTCACTAAAAATCATAAAAAAATTCAAAAAGATTTAATTTAATTTTACCAAAATTTCTTCAATTTCAGCACCTCTTACTAAAAATCTTAAGAAAATTCAAAAGAATCGAAGTGAATATCAACTAAATTTACTCAAATTCTGCACCTTTATCTAAAAATCATTAAAAAATTCAAAAAGATTTAATTTAATTTCACCAAAATTATTTCAATTTCAGCTCCTCCTACTAAAAATATTATGAAAATGCAAAAGAATCGAAGTGAATTTCAACAATATTTTCTCAAATTCTGTATCTATAACTAAAAATCATAAAAAAATTCAAAAAGATTTAATTTAATTTCACCAAAATATCATCAATTTCAGCTCCTTCTACTAAAAATCTTATGAAAATCCAAAAGAATCGAAGTGAATTTCAACAATATTTTCTCAAATTCTGTATCTATAACTAAAAATCATAAAAAAATTCAAAAAGATTTAATTTAATTTCACCAAAATATCATCAATTTCAGCTCCTTCTACTAAAAATCTTATGAAAATCCAAAGGAATCGAAGTGAATATCAACTAAATTTACTCAAATTCTGCATCTGTAACTAAAAATCATAAAAAATTCATAAAGATTTAATTTATATCACCAAAATTTTTTCAATTTCAGCACCTCCTACTAAAAAGCTTAAGAAAATGCAAAAGAATCGAAGTGAATTTCAACACTATTTTCTCAAATTCTGCACCTTTAACTAAAAATCATTAAAAAATGCAAAGAAATTTAATTTAATTTCACCAAAATTTCATCAATTTCAGCTCCCTCTACTAAAAATCTTAAGAGAATTCAAAAGAAACGATGTGAATTTCAACAATATTTTCACAAATTCTGCACCTTTAACTAAAAATCATAAAAAAATACAAAAAGATTTAATTTAATTTCACCAAAATTTTTTCAGATTCAGCACCTCCTACTAAAAATCTTAAGAAAATTCAAAAGAATCGAAGTGAATATCAACTAAATTTACTCAAATTCTGCATCTGTAACTAAAAATCATAAAAAAATTCATAAAGATTTAATTTAATTTTACCACAATTTCCTTCAATTTCAGCTCCTTCTACTAAAAATCTTATGAAAATCCAAAGGAATCTAAGTGAATATCAACTAAATTTACTCAAATTCTGCATCTGTAACTAAAAATCATAAAAAATTCATAAAGATTTAATTTATATCACCAAAATTTTTTCAATTTCAGCACCTCCTACTAAAAAGCTTAAGAAAATGCAAAAGAATCGAAGTGAATTTCAACAATATTTTCTCAAATTCTGCATCTTTATCTAAAAATCATTAAAAAATTCAAAAAGATTTAATTTAATTTCACAAAAATTTTTTCAATTTCAGCACCTCTTACTAAAAATCTTAAGAAAATTCAAAAGAATCGAAGTGAATATCAACTAAATTTACTCAAATTCTGCATCTGTAACTAAAAATCATAAAAAAATGCAAAGAAATTTAATTTAATTTTACCAAAATATCATCAATTTCAGCTCCTTCTACTAAAAATCTTAAGAAAATCCAAAAGAATCGAAGTGAATATCAAGTAAATTTACTCAAATTCTGCACCTTTCACTAAAAATCATAAAAAAATTCAAAAAGATTTAATTTAATTTTACCAACATTTCTTCAATTTCAGCTCCTTCTACTAAAAATCTTATGAAAATGCAAAAGAATCGAAGTGAATTTCAACAATATTTTCTCAAATTCTGTATCTGTAACTAAAAAACATAAAAAAAATGCAAAGAAATTTAATTTAATTTCACCAAAATATCATCAATTTCAGCTCCTCCTACTAAAAATCTTAAGAAAATCCAAAAGAATCGAAGTGAATATCAAGTAAATTTACTCAAATTCTGCACCTTTCACTAAAAATCATAAAAAAATTCAAAAAGATTTAATTTAATTTTACCAACATTTCTTCAATTTCAGCTCCTCCTACTAAAAATCTTATGAAAATGCAAAAGAATCGAAGTGAATTTCAACAATATTTTCTCAAATTCTGCACCTTTATCTAAAAATCATTAAAAAATGCACAGAAATTAAATTTAATTTCACCAAAATATCTTCAATTTCAGCTCCTTCTACTAAAAATCTTATGAAAATCCAAAAGAATCGAAGTGAATATCGAGTAAATTTACTCAAATTCAGCACCTTTCACTAAAAATCATAAAAAATTCCAAAAGATTTAATTTAATTTTACCAACATTTCTTCAATTTCAGCTCCTCCTACTAAAAATCTTATGAAAATGCAAAAGAATCGAAGTGAATATCAACTAAATTTACTAAAATTCTGCATCTGTAACAAAAAATCATAAAAAAATTCAAAAATATTTAATTTAATTTCACCAAAATATCATCAATTTCAGCTCCTTCTACTAAAAATCTTATGAAAATCCAATAGAATCTAAGTGAATATCAACTAAATTTACTCAAATTCTGCACCTTTCACTAAAAATCATAAAAAAATGCAAAGAAATTTAATTTAATTTCACCAAAATATCATCAATTTCAGCTCCTTCTACTAAAAATCTTAAGAAAATCCAAAAGAATCGAAGTGAATATCATGTAAATTTACTCAAATTCAGCACCTTTCACTAAAAATCATAAAAAAATTCAAAAAGATTTAATTTAATTTTACCAACATTTCTTCAATTTCAGCTCCTCCTACTAAAAATCTTATGAAAATGCAAAAGAATCGAAGTGAATTTCAACAATATTTTCTCAAATTCTGTTTCTGTAACTAAAAATCATAAAAAAATTCAAAAAGATTTAATTTAATTTCACCAAAATATCATCAATTTCAGCTCCTTCTACTAAAAATCTTAAGAAAATCCAAAAGAATCGAAGTGAATATCAAGTAAATTTACTCAAATTCTGCACCTTTCACTAAAAATCATAAAAAAATGCAAAGAAATTTAATTTAATTTCACCAAAATATCATCAATTTCAGCTCCTTCTACTAAAAATCTTAAGAAAATCCAAAAGAATCGAAGTGAATATCAAGTAAATTTACTCAAATTCAGCACCTTTCACTAAAAATCATAAAAAAATTCAAAAAGATTTAATTTAATTTTACCAACATTTCTTCAATTTTAGCTCCTCCTACTAAAAATCTTATGAAAATGCAAAAGAATCGAAGTGAATTTCAACAATATTTTCTCAAATTCTGTATCTATAACTAAAAATCATAAAAAAATTCAAAAAGATTTAATTTAATTTCACCAAAATATCATCAATTTCAGCTCCTTCTACTAAAAATCTTATAAAAATCCAATAGAATCTAAGTGAATATCAACTAAATTTACTCAAATTCTGCATCTGTAACTAAAAATCATAAAAAAATGCAAAGAAATTTAATTTAATTTCACCAAAATATCATCAATTTCAGCTCCTTCTACTAAAAATCTTATGAAAATCCAATAGAATCTAAGTGAATATCAACTAAATTTACTCAAATTCTGCATCTGTAACTAAAAATCATAAAAAATTCAGAAAGATTTAATTAAATTTTACCACAATTTCCATCAATTTCAGCTCCTTCTACTAAAAATCTTATGAAAATCCAAAGGAATCGAAGTGAATATCAACTAAATTTACTCAAATTCTGCACCTTTCACTAAAAATCATAAAAAAATGCAAAGAAATTTAATTTAATTTCACCAAAATATCATCAATTTCAGCTCCTTCTACTAAAAATCTTATGAAAATCCAAAGGAATCGAAGTGAATATCAACTAAATTTACTCAAATTCTGCACCTTTCACTAAAAATCATAAAAAAATTCAGAAAGATTTAATTTAATTTTACCAAAATTTTTTCAATTTCAGCACCTCCTACTAAAAAGCTTAAGAAAATGCAAAAGAATCGAAGTGAATTTCAACAACATTTTCTCAAATTCTGCACCTTTATCTAAAAATCATTAAAAAATTCAAAAAGATTTAATTTAATTTCACCAAAATTTTTTCAAATTCAGCACCTCTTACTAAAAATCTTAAGAAAATTCAAAAGAATAAATGTGAAATTCAACAATATTTTCACAAATTCTGCACCTTTAACTAAAAATCATAAAAAAATTCAAAAAGATTTAATTTAATTTCACCAAAATTTCCTCAATTTCAGCACCTCTTACTAAAAATCTTAAGAAAATTCAAAAGAATCGAAGTGAATATCAACTAAATTTACTCAAATTCTGCATCTGTAACTAAAAATCATAAAAAAATGCAAAGAAATTTAATTTAATTTTACCAAAATATCATCAATTTCAGCTCCTTCTACTAAAAATCTTAAGAAAATCCAAAAGAATCGAAGTGAATATCAAGTAAATTTACTCAAATTCTGCACCTTTCACTAAAAATCATAAAAAAATTCAAAAAGATTTAATTTAATTTTACCAACATTTCTTCAATTTCAGCTCCTTCTACTAAAAATCTTAAGAAAATCCAAAAGAATCGAAGTGAATATCAAGTAAATTTACTCAAATTCAGCACCTTTCACTAAAAATCATAAAAAAATTCAAAAAGATTTAATTTAATTTTACCAACATTTCTTCAATTTTAGCTCCTCCTACTAAAAATCTTATGAAAATGCAAAAGAATCGAAGTGAATTTCAACAATATTTTCTCAAATTCTGTTTCTGTAACTAAAAATCATAAAAAAATTCAAAAAGATTTAATTTAATTTCACCAAAATATCATCAATTTCAGCTCCTTCTACTAAAAATCTTAAGAAAATCCAAAAGAATCGAAGTGAATATCAACTAAATTTACTCAAATTCTGCATCTGTAACTAAAAATCATAAAAAATTCAGAAAGATTTAATTTAATTTTACCACAATTTCCATCAATTTGCTGAAATTGATGGAAATTGTGGTAAAATTAAATTAAATCTTTCTGAATTTTTTATAATTCAATTTGTAAATTTAGTTGATATTCACTTCGATTCCTTTGGATTTTCATAAGATTTGTAGTAGAAGGAGCTGTCCTTCTACTAAAAATCTTATGAAAATCCAAAGGAATCGAAGTGAATATCAACTAAATTTACTCAAATTCTGCACCTTTCACTAAAAATCATAAAAAAATGCAAAGAAATTTAATTTAATTTCACCAAAATATCATCAATTTCAGCTCCTTCTACTAAAAATCTTAAGAAAATCCAAAAGAATCGAAGTGAATATCAACTAAATTTACTCAAATTCTGCATCTGTAACTAAATATCATAAAAAATTCATAAAGATTTAATTTATATCACCAAAATTTTTTCAATTTCAGCACCTCCTACTAAAAAGCTTAAGAAAATGCAAAAGAATCGAAGTGAATTTCAACAACATTTTCTCAAATTCTGCACCTTTATCTAAAAATCATTAAAAAATTCAAAAAGATTTAATTTAATTTCACCAAAATTTTTTCAAATTCAGCACCTCTTACTAAAAATCTTAAGAAAATTCAAAAGAATAAATGTGAAATTCAACAATATTTTCACAAATTCTGCACCTTTAACTAAAAATCATAAAAAAATTCAAAAAGATTTAATTTAATTTCACCAAAATTTCCTCAATTTCAGCACCTCTTACTAAAAATCTTAAGAAAATTCAAAAGAATCGAAGTGAATATCAACTAAATTTACTCAAATTCTGCATCTGTAACTAAAAATCATAAAAAAATGCAAAGAAATTTAATTTAATTTTACCAAAATATCATCAATTTCAGCTCCTTCTACTAAAAATCTTAAGAAAATCCAAAAGAATCGAAGTGAATATCAAGTAAATTTACTCAAATTCTGCACCTTTCACTAAAAATCATAAAAAAATTCAAAAAGATTTAATTTAATTTTACCAACATTTCTTCAATTTCAGCTCCTTCTACTAAAAATCTTAAGAAAATCCAAAAGAATCGAAGTGAATATCAAGTAAATTTACTCAAATTCAGCACCTTTCACTAAAAATCATAAAAAAATTCAAAAAGATTTAATTTAATTTTACCAACATTTCTTCAATTTTAGCTCCTCCTACTAAAAATCTTATGAAAATGCAAAAGAATCGAAGTGAATTTCAACAATATTTTCTCAAATTCTGTTTCTGTAACTAAAAATCATAAAAAAATTCAAAAAGATTTAATTTAATTTCACCAAAATATCATCAATTTCAGCTCCTTCTACTAAAAATCTTAAGAAAATCCAAAAGAATCGAAGTGAATATCATGTAAATTTACTCAAATTCAGCACCTTTCACTAAAAATCATAAAAAAATTCAAAAAGATTTAATTTAATTTTACCAACATTTCTTCAATTTCAGCTCCTCCTACTAAAAATCTTATGAAAATGCAAAAGAATCGAAGTGAATTTCAACAATATTTTCTCAAATTCTGTTTCTGTAACTAAAAATCATAAAAAAATTCAAAAAGTTTTAATTTAATTTCACCAAAATATCATCAATTTCAGCTCCTTCTACTAAAAATCTTAAGAAAATCCAAAAGAATCGAAGTGAATATCAAGTAAATTTACTCAAATTCTGCACCTTTCACTAAAAATCATAAAAAAATGCAAAGAAATTTAATTTAATTTCACCAAAATATCATCAATTTCAGCTCCTTCTACTAAAAATCTTAAGAAAATCCAAAAGAATCGAAGTGAATATCAAGTAAATTTACTCAAATTCAGCACCTTTCACTAAAAATCATAAAAAAATTCAAAAAGATTTAATTTAATTTTACCAACATTTCTTCAATTTTAGCTCCTCCTACTAAAAATCTTATGAAAATGCAAAAGAATCGAAGTGAATTTCAACAATATTTTCTCAAATTCTGTATCTATAACTAAAAATCATAAAAAAATTCAAAAAGATTTAATTTAATTTCACCAAAATATCATCAATTTCAGCTCCTTCTACTAAAAATCTTATGAAAATCCAATAGAATCTAAGTGAATATCAACTAAATTTACTCAAATTCTGCATCTGTAACTAAAAATCATAAAAAAATGCAAAGAAATTTAATTTAATTTCACCAAAATATCATCAATTTCAGCTCCTTCTACTAAAAATCTTATGAAAATCCAATAGAATCTAAGTGAATATCAACTAAATTTACTCAAATTCTGCATCTGTAACTAAAAATCATAAAAAATTCAGAAAGATTTAATTAAATTTTACCACAATTTCCATCAATTTCAGCTCCTTCTACTAAAAATCTTATGAAAATCCAAAGGAATCGAAGTGAATATCAACTAAATTTACTCAAATTCTGCACCTTTCACTAAAAATCATAAAAAAATGCAAAGAAATTTAATTTAATTTCACCAAAATATCATCAATTTCAGCTCC
Organism: Andrena minutula; assembly: GCA_929113495.1. Lineage (NCBI taxonomy): Eukaryota > Metazoa > Arthropoda > Insecta > Hymenoptera > Andrenidae > Andrena > Andrena minutula. The sequence goes on along the minus strand of CAKMYJ010000262.1, from coordinate 443,924 downwards.
TTCTACTAAAAATCTTATGAAAATCCAAAGGAATCGAAGTGAATATCAACTAAATTTACTCAAATTCTGCACCTTTCACTAAAAATCATAAAAAAATTCAGAAAGATTTAATTTAATTTTACCACAATTTCCTTCAGTTTCAGCTCCTTCTACTAAAAATCTTATGAAAATCCAAAGGAATCGAAGTGAATATCAACTAAATTTACTCAAATTCTGCATCTGTAACTAAAAATCATAAAAAATTCATAAAGATTTAATTTATATCACCAAAATTTTTTCAATTTCAGCACCTCCTACTAAAAAGCTTAAGAAAATGCAAAAGAATCGAAGTGAATTTCAACACTATTTTCTCAAATTCTGCACCTTTAACTAAAAATCATTAAAAAATGCAAAGAAATTTAATTTAATTTCACCAAAATTTCATCAATTTCAGCTCCCTCTACTAAAAATCTTAAGAGAATTCAAAAGAAACGATGTGAATTTCAACAATATTTTCACAAATTCTGCACCTTTAACTAAAAATCATAAAAAAATACAAAAAGATTTAATTTAATTTCACCAAAATTTTTTCAGTTTCAGCACCTCCTACTAAAAATCTTAAGAAAATTCAAAAGAATCGAAGTGAATATCAACTAAATTTACTCAAATTCTGCATCTGTAACTAAAAATCATAAAAAAATTCAGAAAGATTTAATTTAATTTTACCACAATTTCCTTCAATTTCAGCTCCTTCTACTAAAAATCTTATGAAAATCCAAAGGAATCTAAGTGAATATCAACTAAATTTACTCAAATTCTGCATCTGTAACTAAAAATCATAAAAAATTCATAAAGATTTAATTTATATCACCAAAATTTTTTCAATTTCAGCACCTCCTACTAAAAAGCTTAAGAAAATGCAAAAGAATCGAAGTGAATTTCAACAATATTTTCTCAAATTCTGCACCTTTATCTAAAAATCATTAAAAAATTCAAAAAGATTTAATTTAATTTCACAAAAATTTTTTCAATTTCAGCACCTCTTACTAAAAATCTTAAGAAAATTCAAAAGAATCGAAGTGAATATCAACTAAATTTACTCAAATTCTGCATCTGTAACTAAAAATCATAAAAAAATGCAAAGAAATTTAATTTAATTTTACCAAAATATCATCAATTTCAGCTCCTTCTACTAAAAATCTTAAGAAAATCCAAAAGAATCGAAGTGAATATCAAGTAAATTTACTCAAATTCTGCACCTTTCACTAAAAATCATAAAAAAATGCAAAGAAATTTAATTTAATTTCACCAAAATATCATCAATTTCAGCTCCTTCTACTAAAAATCTTATGAAAATCCAAAAGAATCGAAGTGAATATCAAGTAAATTTACTCAAATTCTGCACCTTTCACTAAAAATCATAAAAAAATGCAAAGAAATTTAATTTAATTTCACCAAAATATCATCAATTTCAGCTCCTTCTACTAAAAATCTTAAGAAAATCCAAAAGAATCGAAGTGAATATCAAGTAAATTTACTCAAATTCAGCACCTTTCACTAAAAATCATAAAAAAATTCAAAAAGATTTAATTTAATTTTACCAACATTTCTTCAATTTCAGCTCCTCCTACTAAAAATCTTATGAAAATGCAAAAGAATCGAAGTGAATTTCAACAATATTTTCTCAAATTCTGTTTCTGTAACTAAAAATCATAAAAAAATTCAAAAAGATTTAATTTAATTTCATCAAAATATCATCAATTTCAGCTCCTTCTACTAAAAATCTTATGAAAATCCAATAGAATCTAAGTGAACATCAACTAAATTTACTCAAATTCTGCATCTGTAACTAAAAATCATAAAAAATTCAGAAAGATTTAATTTAATTTTACCACAATTTCCATCAATTTGCTGAAATTGATGGAAATTGTGGTAAAATTAAATTAAATCTTTCTGAATTTTTTATAATTCAATTTGTAAATTTAGTTGATATTCACTTCGATTCCTTTGGATTTTCATAAGATTTTTAGTAGAAGGAGCTGTCCTTCTACTAAAAATCTTATGAAAATCCAAAGGAATCGAAGTGAATATCAACTAAATTTACTCAAATTCTGCACCTTTCACTAAAAATCATAAAAAAATGCGAAGAAATTTAATTTAATTTCACCAAAATATCATCAATTTCAGCTCCTTCTACTAAAAATCTTATGAAAATCCAAAGGAATCGAAGTGAATATCAACTAAATTTACTCAAATTCTGCACCTTTCACTAAAAATCATAAAAAAATGCAAAGAAATTTAAATTAATTTCACCAAAATATCATCAATTTCAGCTCCTTCTACTAAAAATCTTAAGAAAATCCAAAAGAATCGAAGTGAATATCAAGTAAATTTACTCAAATTCTGCACCTTTCACTAAAAATCATAAAAAAATTCAAAAAGATTTAATTTAATTTTACCAACATTTCTTCAATTTCAGCTCCTCCTACTAAAAATCTTATGAAAATGCAAAAGAATCGAAGTGAATTTCAACAATATTTTCTCAAATTCTGCACCTTTATCTAAAAATCATTAAAAAATTCAAAAAGATTTAATTTAATTTCACCAAAATTTTTTCAATTTCAGCACCTCTTACTAAAAATCTTAAGAAAATTCAAAAGAATAAATGTGAAATTCAACAATATTTTCACAAATTCTGCACCTTTAACTAAAAATCATAAAAAAATTCAAAAAGATTTAATTTAATTTCACCAAAATTTCTTCAATTTCAGCACCTCTTACTAAAAATCTTAAGAAAATTCAAAAGAATCGAAGTGAATATCAACTAAATTTACTCAAATTCTGCATCTGTAACTAAAAATCTTTCTGAATTTTTTATAATTCAATTTGTAAATTTAGTTGATATTCACTTCGATTCCTTTGGATTTTCATAAGATTTTTAGTAGAAGGAGCTGTCCTTCTACTAAAAATCTTATGAAAATCCAAAGGAATCGAAGTGAATATCAACTAAATTTACTCAAATTCTGCACCTTTCACTAAAAATCATAAAAAAATGCAAAGAAATTTAAATTAATTTCACCAAAATATCATCAAATTCAGCTCCTTCTACTAAAAATCTTAAGAAAATCCAAAAGAATCGAAGTGAATATCAACTAAATTTACTCAAATTCTGCATCTGTAACTAAATATCATAAAAAATTCATAAAGATTTAATTTATATCACCAAAATTTTTTCAATTTCAGCACCTCCTACTAAAAAGCTTAAGAAAATGCAAAAGAATCGAAGTGAATTTCAACAATATTTTCTCAAATTCTGCACCTTTATCTAAAAATCATTAAAAAATTCAAAAAGATTTAATTTAATTTCACCAAAATTTTTTCAATTTCAGCACCTCTTACTAAAAATCTTAAGAAAATTCAAAAGAATAAATGTGAAATTCAACAATATTTTCACAAATTCTGCACCTTTAACTAAAAATCATAAAAAAATTCAAAAAGATTTAATTTAATTTCACCAAAATTTCTTCAATTTCAGCACCTCTTACTAAAAATCTTAAGAAAATTCAAAAGAATCGAAGTGAATATCAACTAAATTTACTCAAATTCTGCATCTGTAACTAAAAATCATAAAAAAATGCAAAGAAATTTAATTTAATTTTACCAAAATATCATCAATTTCAGCTCCTTCTACTAAAAATCTTAAGAAAATCCAAAAGAATCGAAGTGAATATCAAGTAAATTTACTCAAATTCTGCACCTTTCACTAAAAATCATAAAAAAATTCAAAAAGATTTAATTTAATTTTACCAACATTTCTTCAATTTCAGCTCCTCCTACTAAAAATCTTATGAAAATGCAAAAGAATCGAAGTGAATTTCAACAATATTTTCTCAAATTCTGTATCTGTAACTAAAAAACATAAAAAAAATGCAAAGAAATTTAATTTAATTTCACCAAAATATCATCAATTTCAGCTCCTTCTACTAAAAATCTTAAGAAAATCCAAAAGAATCGAAGTGAATATCAAGTAAATTTACTCAAATTCTGCACCTTTCACTAAAAATCATAAAAAAATTCAAAAAGATTTAATTTAATTTTACCAACATTTCTTCAATTTCAGCTCCTCCTACTAAAAATCTTATGAAAATGCAAAAGAATCGAAGTGAATTTCAACAATATTTTCTCAAATTCTGCACCTTTATCTAAAAATCATTAAAAAATGCACAGAAATTTAATTTAATTTCACCAAAATATCTTCAATTTCAGCTCCTTCTACTAAAAATCTTATGAAAATCCAAAATAATCGAAGTGAATATCGAGTAAATTTACTCAAATTCAGCACCTTTCACTAAAAATCATAAAAAATTCCAAAAGATTTAATTTAATTTTACCAACATTTCTTCAATTTCAGCTCCTCCTACTAAAAATCTTATGAAAATGCAAAAGAATCGAAGTGAATATCAACTAAATTTACTAAAATTCTGCATCTGTAACAAAAAATCATAAAAAAATTCAAAAAGATTTAATTTAATTTCACCAAAATATCATCAATTTCAGCTCCTTCTACTAAAAATCTTATGAAAATCCAATAGAATCTAAGTGAATATCAACTAAATTTACTCAAATTCTGCATCTGTAACTAAAAATCATAAAAAAATTCAGAAAGATTTAATTTAATTTTACCACAATTTCCTTCAGTTTCAGCTCCTTCTACTAAAAATCTTATGAAAATCCAAAAGAATCGAAGTGAATATCAAGTAAATTTACTCAAATTCTGCACCTTTCACTAAAAATCATAAAAAAATTCAGAAAGATTTAATTTAATTTTACCACAATTTCCTTCAGTTTCAGCTCCTTCTACTAAAAATCTTATGAAAATCCAAAAGAATCGAAGTGAATATCAAGTAAATTTACTCAAATTCTGCACCTTTCACTAAAAATCATAAAAAAATGCAAAGAAATTTAATTTAATTTCACCAAAATATCATCAATTTCAGCTCCTTCTACTAAAAATCTTATGAAAATCCAAAAGAATCGAAGTGAATATCAAGTAAATTTACTCAAATTCTGCACCTTTCACTAAAAATCATAAAAAAATGCAAAGAAATTTAATTTAATTTCACCAAAATATCATCAATTTCAGCTCCTTCTACTAAAAATCTTAAGAAAATCCAAAAGAATCGAAGTGAATATCAAGTAAATTTACTCAAATTCTGCATCTGTAACTAAAAAGCATAAAAAAATGCAAAGAAATTTAATTTAATTTTACCAAAATATCATCAATTTCAGCTCCTTCTACTAAAAATCTTAAGAAAATCCAAAAGAATCGAAGTGAATATCAAGTAAATTTACTCAAATTCTGCACCTTTCACTAAAAATCATAAAAAAATTCAAAAAGATTTAATTTAATTTTACCAACATTTCTTCAATTTCAGCTCCTCCTACTAAAAATCTTATGAAAATGCAAAAGAATCGAAGTGAATTTCAACAATATTTTCTCAAATTCTGTATCTGTAACTAAAAAACATAAAAAAAATGCAAAGAAATTTAATTTAATTTCACCAAAATATCATCAATTTCAGCTCCTTCTACTAAAAATCTTAAGAAAATCCAAAAGAATCGAAGTGAATATCAAGTAAATTTACTCAAATTCTGCACCTTTCACTAAAAATCATAAAAAAATTCAAAAAGATTTAATTTAATTTTACCAACATTTCTTCAATTTCAGCTCCTCCTACTAAAAATCTTATGAAAATGCAAAAGAATCGAAGTGAATTTCAACAATATTTTCTCAAATTCTGCACCTTTATCTAAAAATCATTAAAAAATGCACAGAAATTTAATTTAATTTCACCAAAATATCTTCAATTTCAGCTCCTTCTACTAAAAATCTTATGAAAATCCAAAATAATCGAAGTGAATATCGAGTAAATTTACTCAAATTCAGCACCTTTCACTAAAAATCATAAAAAATTCCAAAAGATTTAATTTAATTTTACCAACATTTCTTCAATTTCAGCTCCTCCTACTAAAAATCTTATGAAAATGCAAAAGAATCGAAGTGAATATCAACTAAATTTACTAAAATTCTGCATCTGTAACAAAAAATCATAAAAAAATTCAAAAAGATTTAATTTAATTTCACCAAAATATCATCAATTTCAGCTCCTTCTACTAAAAATCTTATGAAAATCCAATAGAATCTAAGTGAATATCAACTAAATTTACTCAAATTCTGCATCTGTAACTAAAAATCATAAAAAAATTCAGAAAGATTTAATTTAATTTTACCACAATTTCCTTCAGTTTCAGCTCCTTCTACTAAAAATCTTATGAAAATCCAAAAGAATCGAAGTGAATATCAAGTAAATTTACTCAAATTCTGCACCTTTCACTAAAAATCATAAAAAAATTCAGAAAGATTTAATTTAATTTTACCACAATTTCCTTCAGTTTCAGCTCCTTCTACTAAAAATCTTATGAAAATCCAAAAGAATCGAAGTGAATATCAAGTAAATTTACTCAAATTCTGCACCTTTCACTAAAAATCATAAAAAAATGCAAAGAAATTTAATTTAATTTCACCAAAATATCATCAATTTCAGCTCCTTCTACTAAAAATCTTATGAAAATCCAAAAGAATCGAAGTGAATATCAAGTAAATTTACTCAAATTCTGCACCTTTCACTAAAAATCATAAAAAAATGCAAAGAAATTTAATTTAATTTCACCAAAATATCATCAATTTCAGCTCCTTCTACTAAAAATCTTAAGAAAATCCAAAAGAATCGAAGTGAATATCAAGTAAATTTACTCAAATTCTGCATCTGTAACTAAAAAGCATAAAAAAATGCAAAGAAATTTAATTTAATTTTACCAAAATATCATCAATTTCAGCTCCTTCTACTAAAAATCTTATGAAAATCCAATAGAATCTAAGTGAATATCAACTAAATTTACTCAAATTCTGCATCTGTAACTAAAAATCATAAAAAATTCAGAAAGATTTAATTAAATTTTACCACAATTTCCATCAATTTCAGCTCCTTCTACTAAAAATCTTATGAAAATCCAAAGGAATCGAAGTGAATATCAACTAAATTTACTCAAATTCTGCACCTTTCACTAAAAATCATAAAAAAATGCAAAGAAATTTAATTTAATTTCACCAAAATATCATCAATTTCAGCTCCTTCTACTAAAAATCTTAAGAAAATCCAAAAGAATCGAAGTGAATATCAAGTAAATTTACTCAAATTCTGCATCTGTAACTAAAAATCATAAAAAAATGCAAAGAAATTTAATTTAATTTTACCAACATTTCTTCAATTTTAGCTCCTCCTACTAAAAATCTTATGAAAATGCAAAAGAATCGAAGTGAATTTCAACAATATTTTCTCAAATTCTGTTTCTGTAACTAAAAATCATAAAAAAATTCAAAAAGATTTAATTTAATTTCACCAAAATATCATCAATTTCAGCTCCTTCTACTAAAAATCTTAAGAAAATCCAAAAGAATCGAAGTGAATATCATGTAAATTTACTCAAATTCAGCACCTTTCACTAAAAATCATAAAAAAATTCAAAAAGATTTAATTTAATTTTACCAACATTTCTTCAATTTCAGCTCCTCCTACTAAAAATCTTATGAAAATGCAAAAGAATCGAAGTGAATTTCAACAATATTTTCTCATATTCTGTTTCTGTAACTAAAAATCATAAAAAAATTCAAAAAGATTTAATTTAATTTCACCAAAATATCATCAATTTCAGCTCCTTCTACTAAAAATCTTAAGAAAATCCAAAAGAATCGAAGTGAATATCAAGTAAATTTACTCAAATTCTGCACCTTTCACTAAAAATCATAAAAAAATGCAAAGAAATTTAATTTAATTTCACCAAAATATCATCAATTTCAGCTCCTTCTACTAAAAATCTTAAGAAAATCCAAAAGAATCGAAGTGAATATCAAGTAAATTTACTCAAATTCAGCACCTTTCACTAAAAATCATAAAAAAATTCAAAAAGATTTAATTTAATTTTACCAACATTTCTTCAATTTTAGCTCCTCCTACTAAAAATCTTATGAAAATGCAAAAGAATCGAAGTGAATTTCAACAATATTTTCTCAAATTCTGTATCTATAACTAAAAATCATAAAAAAATTCAAAAAGATTTAATTTAATTTCACCAAAATATCATCAATTTCAGCTCCTTCTACTAAAAATCTTATGAAAATCCAATAGAATCTAAGTGAATATCAACTAAATTTACTCAAATTCTGCATCTGTAACTAAAAATCATAAAAAAATGCAAAGAAATTTAATTTAATTTCACCAAAATATCATCAATTTCAGCTCCTTCTACTAAAAATCTTATGAAAATCCAATAGAATCTAAGTGAATATCAACTAAATTTACTCAAATTCTGCATCTGTAACTAAAAATCATAAAAAATTCAGAAAGATTTAATTAAATTTTACCACAATTTCCATCAATTTCAGCTCCTTCTACTAAAAATCTTATGAAAATCCAAAGGAATCGAAGTGAATATCAACTAAATTTACTCAAATTCTGCACCTTTCACTAAAAATCATAAAAAAATGCAAAGAAATTTAATTTAATTTCACCAAAATATCATCAATTTCAGCTCCTTCTACTAAAAATCTTATGAAAATCCAAAGGAATCGAAGTGAATATCAACTAAATTTACTCAAATTCTGCACCTTTCACTAAAAATCATAAAAAAATTCAGAAAGATTTAATTTAATTTTACCACAATTTCCTTCAGTTTCAGCTCCTTCTACTAAAAATCTTATGAAAATCCAAAGGAATCGAAGTGAATATCAACTATATTTACTCAAATTCTGCATCTGTAACTAAAAATCATAAAAAATTCATAAAGATTTAATTTATATCACCAAAATTTTTTCAATTTCAGCACCTCCTACTAAAAAGCTTAAGAAAATGCAAAAGAATCGAAGTGAATTTCAACACTATTTTCTCAAATTCTGCACCTTTAACTAAAAATCATTAAAAAATGCAAAGAAATTTAATTTAATTTCACCAAAATTTCATCAATTTCAGCTCCCTCTACTAAAAATCTTAAGAGAATTCAAAAGAAACGATGTGAATTTCAACAATATTTTCACAAATTCTGCACCTTTAACTAAAAATCATAAAAAAATACAAAAAGATTTAATTTAATTTCACCAAAATTTTTTCAGTTTCAGCACCTCCTACTAAAAATCTTAAGAAAATTCAAAAGAATCGAAGTGAATATCAACTAAATTTACTCAAATTCTGCATCTGTAACTAAAAATCATAAAAAAATTCAGAAAGATTTAATTTAATTTTACCACAATTTCCTTCAATTTCAGCTCCTTCTACTAAAAATCTTATGAAAATCCAAAGGAATCTAAGTGAATATCAACTAAATTTACTCAAATTCTGCATCTGTAACTAAAAATCATAAAAAATTCATAAAGATTTAATTTATATCACCAAAATTTTTTCAATTTCAGCACCTCCTACTAAAAAGCTTAAGAAAATGCAAAAGAATCGAAGTGAATTTCAACAATATTTTCTCAAATTCTGCACCTTTATCTAAAAATCATTAAAAAATTCAAAAAGATTTAATTTAATTTCACAAAAATTTTTTCAATTTCAGCACCTCTTACTAAAAATCTTAAGAAAATTCAAAAGAATCGAAGTGAATATCAACTAAATTTACTCAAATTCTGCATCTGTAACTAAAAATCATAAAAAAATGCAAAGAAATTTAATTTAATTTTACCAAAATATCATCAATTTCAGCTCCTTCTACTAAAAATCTTAAGAAAATCCAAAAGAATCGAAGTGAATATCAAGTAAATTTACTCAAATTCTGCACCTTTCACTAAAAATCATAAAAAAATGCAAAGAAATTTAATTTAATTTCACCAAAATATCATCAATTTCAGCTCCTTCTACTAAAAATCTTATGAAAATCCAAAAGAATCGAAGTGAATATCAAGTAAATTTACTCAAATTCTGCACCTTTCACTAAAAATCATAAAAAAAATGCAAAGAAATTTAATTTAATTTCACCAAAATATCATCAATTTCAGCTCCTTCTACTAAAAATCTTAAGAAAATCCAAAAGAATCGAAGTGAATATCAAGTAAATTTACTCAAATTCAGCACCTTTCACTAAAAATCATAAAAAAATTCAAAAAGATTTAATTTAATTTTACCAACATTTCTTCAATTTCAGCTCCTCCTACTAAAAATCTTATGAAAATGCAAAAGAATCGAAGTGAATTTCAACAATATTTTCTCAAATTCTGTTTCTGTAACTAAAAATCATAAAAAAATTCAAAAAGATTTAATTTAATTTCATCAAAATATCATCAATTTCAGCTCCTTCTACTAAAAATCTTATGAAAATCCAATAGAATCTAAGTGAACATCAACTAAATTTACTCAAATTCTGCATCTGTAACTAAAAATCATAAAAAATTCAGAAAGATTTAATTTAATTTTACCACAATTTCCATCAATTTGCTGAAATTGATGGAAATTGTGGTAAAATTAAATTAAATCTTTCTGAATTTTTTATAATTCAATTTGTAAATTTAGTTGATATTCACTTCGATTCCTTTGGATTTTCATAAGATTTTTAGTAGAAGGAGCTGTCCTTCTACTAAAAATCTTATGAAAATCCAAAGGAATCGAAGTGAATATCAACTAAATTTACTCAAATTCTGCACCTTTCACTAAAAATCATAAAAAAATGCGAAGAAATTTAATTTAATTTCACCAAAATATCATCAATTTCAGCTCCTACTACTAAAAATCTTATGAAAATCCAAAGGAATCGAAGTGAATATCAACTAAATTTACTCAAATTCTGCACCTTTCACTAAAAATCATAAAAAAATGCAAAGAAATTTAAATTAATTTCACCAAAATATCATCAATTTCAGCTCCTTCTACTAAAAATCTTAAGAAAATCCAAAAGAATCGAAGTGAATATCAAGTAAATTTACTCAAATTCTGCACCTTTCACTAAAAATCATAAAAAAATTCAAAAAGATTTAATTTAATTTTACCAACATTTCTTCAATTTCAGCTCCTCCTACTAAAAATCTTATGAAAATGCAAAAGAATCGAAGTGAATTTCAACAATATTTTCTCAAATTCTGCACCTTTATCTAAAAATCATTAAAAAATTCAAAAAGATTTAATTTAATTTCACCAAAATTTTTTCAATTTCAGCACCTCTTACTAAAAATCTTAAGAAAATTCAAAAGAATAAATGTGAAATTCAACAATATTTTCACAAATTCTGCACCTTTAACTAAAAATCATAAAAAAATTCAAAAAGATTTAATTTAATTTCACCAAAATTTCTTCAATTTCAGCACCTCTTACTAAAAATCTTAAGAAAATTCAAAAGAATCGAAGTGAATATCAACTAAATTTACTCAAATTCTGCATCTGTAACTAAAAATCATAAAAAAATGCAAAGAAATTTAATTTAATTTTACCAAAATATCATCAATTTCAGCTCCTTCTACTAAAAATCTTAAGAAAATCCAAAAGAATCGAAGTGAATATCAAGTAAATTTACTCAAATTCTGCACCTTTCACTAAAAATCATAAAAAAATTCAAAAAGATTTAATTTAATTTTACCAACATTTCTTCAATTTCAGCTCCTCCTACTAAAAATCTTATGAAAATGCAAAAGAATCGAAGTGAATTTCAACAATATTTTCTCAAATTCTGTATCTGTAACTAAAAAACATAAAAAAAATGCAAAGAAATTTAATTTAATTTCACCAAAATATCATCAATTTCAGCTCCTTCTACTAAAAATCTTAAGAAAATCCAAAAGAATCGAAGTGAATATCAAGTAAATTTACTCAAATTCTGCACCTTTCACTAAAAATCATAAAAAAATTCAAAAAGATTTAATTTAATTTTACCAACATTTCTTCAATTTCAGCTCCTCCTACTAAAAATCTTATGAAAATGCAAAAGAATCGAAGTGAATTTCAACAATATTTTCTCAAATTCTGCACCTTTATCTAAAAATCATTAAAAAATGCACAGAAATTTAATTTAATTTCACCAAAATATCTTCATTTTCAGCTCCTTCTACTAAAAATCTTATGAAAATCCAAAAGAATCGAAGTGAATATCGAGTAAATTTACTAAAATTCTGCATCTGTAACAAAAAATCATAAAAAATTCGAAAAGATTTAATTTAATTTTACCAACATTTCTTCAATTTCAGCTCCTCCTACTAAAAATCTTATGAAAATGCAAAAGAATCGAAGTGAATATCAACTAAATTTACTAAAATTCTGCATCTGTAACAAAAAATCATAAAAAAATTCAAAAAGATTTAATTTAATTTCACCAAAATATCATCAATTTCAGCTCCTTCTACTAAAAATCTTATGAAAATCCAATAGAATCTAAGTGAATATCAACTAAATTTACTCAAATTCTGCATCTGTAACTAAAAATCATAAAAAAATTCAGAAAGATTTAATTTAATTTTACCACAATTTCCTTCAGTTTCAGCTCCTTCTACTAAAAATCTTATGAAAATCCAAAAGAATCGAAGTGAATATCAAGTAAATTTACTCAAATTCTGCACCTTTCACTAAAAATCATAAAAAAATTCAGAAAGATTTAATTTAATTTTACCACAATTTCCTTCAGTTTCAGCTCCTTCTACTAAAAATCTTATGAAAATCCAAAAGAATCGAAGTGAATATCAAGTAAATTTACTCAAATTCTGCACCTTTCACTAAAAATCATAAAAAAATGCAAAGAAATTTAATTTAATTTCACCAAAATATCATCAATTTCAGCTCCTTCTACTAAAAATCTTATGAAAATCCAAAAGAATCGAAGTAAATATCAAGTAAATTTACTCAAATTCTGCACCTTTCACTAAAAATCATAAAAAAATGCAAAGAAATTTAATTTAATTTCACCAAAATATCATCAATTTCAGCTCCTTCTACTAAAAATCTTAAGAAAATCCAAAAGAATCGAAGTGAATATCAAGTAAATTTACTCAAATTCAGCACCTTTCACTAAAAATCATAAAAAAATTCAAAAAGATTTAATTTAATTTTACCAACATTTCTTCAATTTCAGCTCCTCCTACTAAAAATCTTATGAAAATGCAAAAGAATCGAAGTGAATTTCAACAATATTTTCTCAAATTCTGTTTCTGTAACTAAAAATCATAAAAAAATTCAAAAAGATTTAATTTAATTTCATCAAAATATCATCAATTTCAGCTCCTTCTACTAAAAATCTTATGAAAATCCAATAGAATCTAAGTGAACATCAACTAAATTTACTCAAATTCTGCATCTGTAACTAAAAATCATAAAAAATTCAGAAAGATTTAATTTAATTTTACCACAATTTCCATCAATTTGCTGAAATTGATGGAAATTGTGGTAAAATTAAATTAAATCTTTCTGAATTTTTTATAATTCAATTTGTAAATTTAGTTGATATTCACTTCGATTCCTTTGGATTTTCATAAGATTTTTAGTAGAAGGAGCTGTCCTTCTACTAAAAATCTTATGAAAATCCAAAGGAATCGAAGTGAATATCAACTAAATTTACTCAAATTCTGCACCTTTCACTAAAAATCATAAAAAAATGCAAAGAAATTTAATTTAATTTCACCAAAATATCATCAATTTCAGCTCCTTCTACTAAAAATCTTATGAAAATCCAAAGGAATCGAAGTGAATATCAACTAAATTTACTCAAATTCTGCACCTGTCACTAAAAATCATAAAAAAATGCAAAGAAATTTAAATTAATTTCACCAAAATATCATCAATTTCAGCTCCTTCTACTAAAAATCTTAAGAAAATCCAAAAGAATCGAAGTGAATATCAACTAAATTTACTCAAATTCTGCATCTGTAACTAAATATCATAAAAAATTCATAAAGATTTAATTTATATCACCAAAATTTTTTCAATTTCAGCACCTCCTACTAAAAAGCTTAAGAAAATGCAAAAGAATCGAAGTGAATTTCAACAATATTTTCTCAAATTCTGCACCTTTATCTAAAAATCATTAAAAAATTCAAAAAGATTTAATTTAATTTCACCAAAATTTTTTCAATTTCAGCACCTCTTACTAAAAATCTTAAGAAAATGCAAAAGAATCGAAGTGAATTTCAACAATATTTTCTCAAATTCTGCACCTTTATCTAAAAATCATTAAAAAATTCAAAAAGATTTAATTTAATTTCACCAACATTTCTTCAATTTCAGCACCTCTTACTAAAAATCTTATGAAAATGCAAAAGAATCGAAGTGAATTTCAACAATATTTTCTCAAATTCTGTATCTATAACTAAAAATCATAAAAAAATTCAAAAAGATTTAATTTAATTTCACCAAAATATCATCAATTTCAGCTCCTTCTACTAAAAATCTTAAGAAAATCCCAAAGAATCGAAGTGAATATCAAGTAAATTTACTCAAATTCTGCACCTTTCACTAAAAATCATAAAAAAATTCAAAAAGATTTAATTTAATTTTACCAACATTTCTTCAATTTCAGCACCTCTTACTAAAAATCTTATGAAAATGCAAAAGAATCGAAGTGAATTTCAACAATATTTTCTCAAATTCTGTATCTATAACTAAAAATCATAAAAAAATTCAAAAAGATTTAATTTAATTTCACCAAAATATCATCAATTTCAGCTCCTTCTACTAAAAATCTTATGAAAATCCAATAGAATCTAAGTGAATATCAACTAAATTTACTCAAATTCTGCATCTGTAACTAAAAATCATAAAAAAATGCAAAGAAATTTAATTTAATTTCACCAAAATATCATCAATTTCAGCTCCTTCTACTAAAAATCTTATGAAAATCCAATAGAATCTAAGTGAATATCAACTAAATTTACTCAAATTCTGCATCTGTAACTAAAAATCATAAAAAATTCAGAAAGATTTAATTTAATTTCACCACAATTTCCATCAATTTCAGCTCCTTCTACTAAAAATCTTATGAAAATCCAAAGGAATCGAAGTGAATATCAACTAAATTTACTCAAATTCTGCACCTTTCACTAAAAATCATAAAAAAATGCAAAGAAATTTAATTTAATTTCACCAAAATATCATCAATTTCAGCTCCTTCTACTAAAAATCTTATGAAAATCCAAAGGAATCGAAGTGAATATCAACTAAATTTACTCAAATTCTGCACCTTTCACTAAAAATCATAAAAAAATTCAGAAAGATTTAATTTAATTTTACCACAATTTCCTTCAGTTTCAGCTCCTTCTACTAAAAATCTTATGAAAATCCAATGGAATCGAAGTGAATATCAACTAAATTTACTCAAATTCTGCATCTGTAACTAAAAATCATAAAAAATTCATAAAGATTTAATTTATATCACCAAAATTTTTTCAATTTCAGCACCTCCTACTAAAAAGCTTAAGAAAATGCAAAAGAATCGAAGTGAATTTCAACACTATTTTCTCAAATTCTGCACCTTTAACTAAAAATCATTAAAAAATGCAAAGAAATTTAATTTAATTTCACCAAAATTTCATCAATTTCAGCTCCCTCTACTAAAAATCTTAAGAGAATTCAAAAGAAACGATGTGAATTTCAACAATATTTTCACAAATTCTGCACCTTTAACTAAAAATCATAAAAAAATACAAAAAGATTTAATTTAATTTCACCAAAATTTTTTCAGTTTCAGCACCTCCTACTAAAAATCTTAAGAAAATTCAAAAGAATCGAAGTGAATATCAACTAAATTTACTCAAATTCTGCATCTGTAACTAAAAATCATAAAAAAATTCAGAAAGATTTAATTTAATTTTACCACAATTTCCTTCAATTTCAGCTCCTTCTACTAAAAATCTTATGAAAATCCAAAGGAATCTAAGTGAATATCAACTAAATTTACTCAAATTCTGCATCTGTAACTAAAAATCATAAAAAATTCATAAAGATTTAATTTATATCACCAAAATTTTTTCAATTTCAGCACCTCCTACTAAAAAGCTTAAGAAAATGCAAAAGAATCGAAGTGAATTTCAACAATATTTTCTCAAATTCTGCACCTTTATCTAAAAATCATTAAAAAATTCAAAAAGATTTAATTTAATTTCACAAAAATTTTTTCAATTTCAGCACCTCTTACTAAAAATCTTAAGAAAATTCAAAAGAATCGAAGTGAATATCAACTAAATTTACTCAAATTCTGCATCTGTAACTAAAAATCATAAAAAAATTCAAAGAAATTTAATTTAATTTTACCAAAATATCATCAATTTCAGCTCCTTCTACTAAAAATCTTATGAAAATGCAAAAGAATCGAAGTGAATATCAACTAAATTTACTAAAATTCTGTTTCTGTAACAAAAAATCATAAAAAAATTCAAAAAGATTTAATTTAATTTTACCAACATTTCTTCAATTTCAGCTCCTCCTACTAAAAATCTTATGAAAATGCAAAAGAATCGAAGTGAATTTCAACAATATTTTCTCAAATTCTGTTTCTGTAACTAAAAATCATAAAAAAATTCAAAAAGATTTAATTTAATTTCACCAAAATATCATCAATTTCAGTTCCTTCTACTAAAAATCTTATGAAAATCCAATAGAATCTAAGTGAATATCAACTAAATTTACTCAAATTCTGCATCTGTAACTAAAAATCATAAAAAAATTCAGAAAGATTTAATTTAATTTTACCACAATTTCCTTCAGTTTCAGCTCCTTCTACTAAAAATCTTATGAAAATCCAAAAGAATCGAAGTGAATATCAAGTAAATTTACTCAAATTCTGCACCTTTCACTAAAAATCATAAAAAAATTCAGAAAGATTTAATTTAATTTTACCACAATTTCCTTCAGTTTCAGCTCCTTCTACTAAAAATCTTATGAAAATCCAAAAGAATCGAAGTGAATATCAAGTAAATTTACTCAAATTCTGCACCTTTCACTAAAAATCATAAAAAAATGCAAAGAAATTTAATTTAATTTCACCAAAATATCATCAATTTCAGCTCCTTCTACTAAAAATCTTATGAAAATCCAAAAGAATCGAAGTGAATATCAAGTAAATTTACTCAAATTCTGCACCTTTCACTAAAAATCATAAAAAAATGCAAAGAAATTTAATTTAATTTCACCAAAATATCATCAATTTCAGCTCCTTCTACTAAAAATCTTAAGAAAATCCAAAAGAATCGAAGTGAATATCAAGTAAATTTACTCAAATTCAGCACCTTTCACTAAAAATCATAAAAAAATTCAAAAAGATTTAATTTAATTTTACCAACATTTCTTCAATTTCAGCTCCTCCTACTAAAAATCTTATGAAAATGCAAAAGAATCGAAGTGAATTTCAACAATATTTTCTCAAATTCTGCACCTTTATCTAAAAATCATTAAAAAATTCAAAAAGATTTAATTTAATTTCACCAAAATTTTTTCAATTTCAGCACCTCTTACTAAAAATCTTAAGAAAATTCAAAAGAATAAATGTGAAATTCAACAATATTTTCACAAATTCTGCACCTTTAACTAAAAATCATAAAAAAATTCAAAAAGATTTAATTTAATTTCACCAAAATTTCTTCAATTTCAGCACCTCTTACTAAAAATCTTAAGAAAATTCAAAAGAATCGAAGTGAATATCAACTAAATTTACTCAAATTCTGCATCTGTAACTAAAAATCTTTCTGAATTTTTTATAATTCAATTTGTAAATTTAGTTGATATTCACTTCGATTCCTTTGGATTTTCATAAGATTTTTAGTAGAAGGAGCTGTCCTTCTACTAAAAATCTTATGAAAATCCAAAGGAATCGAAGTGAATATCAACTAAATTTACTCAAATTCTGCACCTTTCACTAAAAATCATAAAAAAATGCAAAGAAATTTAAATTAATTTCACCAAAATATCATCAAATTCAGCTCCTTCTACTAAAAATCTTAAGAAAATCCAAAAGAATCGAAGTGAATATCAACTAAATTTACTCAAATTCTGCATCTGTAACTAAATATCATAAAAAATTCATAAAGATTTAATTTATATCACCAAAATTTTTTCAATTTCAGCACCTCCTACTAAAAAGCTTAAGAAAATGCAAAAGAATCGAAGTGAATTTCAACAATATTTTCTCAAATTCTGCACCTTTATCTAAAAATCATTAAAAAATTCAAAAAGATTTAATTTAATTTCACCAAAATTTTTTCAATTTCAGCACCTCTTACTAAAAATCTTAAGAAAATTCAAAAGAATAAATGTGAAATTCAACAATATTTTCACAAATTCTGCACCTTTAACTAAAAATCATAAAAAAATTCAAAAAGATTTAATTTAATTTCACCAAAATTTCTTCAATTTCAGCACCTCTTACTAAAAATCTTAAGAAAATTCAAAAGAATCGAAGTGAATATCAACTAAATTTACTCAAATTCTGCATCTGTAACTAAAAATCATAAAAAAATGCAAAGAAATTTAATTTAATTTTACCAAAATATCATCAATTTCAGCTCCTTCTACTAAAAATCTTAAGAAAATCCAAAAGAATCGAAGTGAATATCAAGTAAATTTACTCAAATTCTGCACCTTTCACTAAAAATCATAAAAAAATTCAAAAAGATTTAATTTAATTTTACCAACATTTCTTCAATTTCAGCTCCTCCTACTAAAAATCTTATGAAAATGCAAAAGAATCGAAGTGAATTTCAACAATATTTTCTCAAATTCTGTATCTGTAACTAAAAAACATAAAAAAAATGCAAAGAAATTTAATTTAATTTCACCAAAATATCATCAATTTCAGCTCCTTCTACTAAAAATCTTAAGAAAATCCAAAAGAATCGAAGTGAATATCAAGTAAATTTACTCAAATTCTGCACCTTTCACTAAAAATCATAAAAAAATTCAAAAAGATTTAATTTAATTTTACCAACATTTCTTCAATTTCAGCTCCTCCTACTAAAAATCTTATGAAAATGCAAAAGAATCGAAGTAAATTTCAACAATATTTTCTCAAATTCTGCACCTTTATCTAAAAATCATTAAAAAATGCACAGAAATTTAATTTAATTTCACCAAAATATCTTCAATTTCAGCTCCTTCTACTAAAAATCTTATGAAAATCCAAAAGAATCGAAGTGAATATCGAGTAAATTTACTCAAATTCAGCACCTTTCACTAAAAATCATAAAAAATTCATAAAGATTTAATTTATATCACCAAAATTTTTTCAATTTCAGCACCTCCTACTAAAAAGCTTAAGAAAATGCAAAAGAATCGAAGTGAATTTCAACAATATTTTCTCAAATTCTGCACCTTTATCTAAAAATCATTAAAAAATTCAAAAAGATTTAATTTAATTTCACCAAAATTTTTTCAATTTCAGCACCTCTTACTAAAAATCTTATGAAAATGCAAAAGAATCGAAGTGAATTTCTACAATATTTTCTCAAATTCTGCACCTTTATCTAAAAATCATTAAAAAATTCAAAAAGATTTAATTTAATTTCACCAACATTTCTTCAATTTCAGCACCTCTTACTAAAAATCTTATGAAAATGCAAAAGAATCGAAGTGAATTTCAACAATATTTTCTCAAATTCTGTATCTATAACTAAAAATCATAAAAAAATTCAAAAAGATTTAATTTAATTTCACCAAAATATCATCAATTTCAGCTCCTTCTACTAAAAATCTTAAGAAAATCCCAAAGAATCGAAGTGAATATCAAGTAAATTTACTCAAATTCTGCACCTTTCACTAAAAATCATAAAAAAATTCAAAAAGATTTAATTTAATTTTACCAACATTTCTTCAATTTCAGCACCTCTTACTAAAAATCTTATGAAAATGCAAAAGAATCGAAGTGAATTTCAACAATATTTTCTCAAATTCTGTATCTATAACTAAAAATCATAAAAAAATTCAAAAAGATTTAATTTAATTTCACCAAAATATCATCAATTTCAGCTCCTTCTACTAAAAATCTTATGAAAATCCAATAGAATCTAAGTGAATATCAACTAAATTTACTCAAATTCTGCATCTGTAACTAAAAATCATAAAAAAATGCAAAGAAATTTAATTTAATTTCACCAAAATATCATCAATTTCAGCTCCTTCTACTAAAAATCTTATGAAAATCCAATAGAATCTAAGTGAATATCAACTAAATTTACTCAAATTCTGCATCTGTAACTAAAAATCATAAAAAATTCAGAAAGATTTAATTTAATTTCACCACAATTTCCATCAATTTCAGCTCCTTCTACTAAAAATCTTATGAAAATCCAAAGGAATCGAAGTGAATATCAACTAAATTTACTCAAATTCTGCACCTTTCACTAAAAATCATAAAAAAATGCAAAGAAATTTAATTTAATTTCACCAAAATATCATCAATTTCAGCTCCTTCTACTAAAAATCTTATGAAAATCCAAAGGAATCGAAGTGAATATCAACTAAATTTACTCAAATTCTGCACCTTTCACTAAAAATCATAAAAAAATTCAGAAAGATTTAATTTAATTTTACCACAATTTCCTTCAGTTTCAGCTCCTTCTACTAAAAATCTTATGAAAATCCAATGGAATCGAAGTGAATATCAACTAAATTTACTCAAATTCTGCATCTGTAACTAAAAATCATAAAAAATTCATAAAGATTTAATTTATATCACCAAAATTTTTTCAATTTCAGCACCTCCTACTAAAAAGCTTAAGAAAATGCAAAAGAATCGAAGTGAATTTCAACACTATTTTCTCAAATTCTGCACCTTTAACTAAAAATCATTAAAAAATGCAAAGAAATTTAATTTAATTTCACCAAAATTTCATCAATTTCAGCTCCCTCTACTAAAAATCTTAAGAGAATTCAAAAGAAACGATGTGAATTTCAACAATATTTTCACAAATTCTGCACCTTTAACTAAAAATCATAAAAAAATACAAAAAGATTTAATTTAATTTCACCAAAATTTTTTCAGTTTCAGCACCTCCTACTAAAAATCTTAAGAAAATTCAAAAGAATCGAAGTGAATATCAACTAAATTTACTCAAATTCTGCATCTGTAACTAAAAATCATAAAAAAATTCAGAAAGATTTAATTTAATTTTACCACAATTTCCTTCAATTTCAGCTCCTTCTACTAAAAATCTTATGAAAATCCAAAGGAATCTAAGTGAATATCAACTAAATTTACTCAAATTCTGCATCTGTAACTAAAAATCATAAAAAATTCATAAAGATTTAATTTATATCACCAAAATTTTTTCAATTTCAGCACCTCCTACTAAAAAGCTTAAGAAAATGCAAAAGAATCGAAGTGAATTTCAACAATATTTTCTCAAATTCTGCACCTTTATCTAAAAATCATTAAAAAATTCAAAAAGATTTAATTTAATTTCACAAAAATTTTTTCAATTTCAGCACCTCTTACTAAAAATCTTAAGAAAATTCAAAAGAATCGAAGTGAATATCAACTAAATTTACTCAAATTCTGCATCTGTAACTAAAAATCATAAAAAAATGCAAAGAAATTTAATTTAATTTTACCAAAATATCATCAATTTCAGCTCCTTCTACTAAAAATCTTATGAAAATGCAAAAGAATCGAAGTGAATATCAACTAAATTTACTAAAATTCTGTTTCTGTAACAAAAAATCATAAAAAAATTCAAAAAGATTTAATTTAATTTTACCAACATTTCTTCAATTTCAGCTCCTCCTACTAAAAATCTTATGAAAATGCAAAAGAATCGAAGTGAATTTCAACAATATTTTCTCAAATTCTGTTTCTGTAACTAAAAATCATAAAAAAATTCAAAAAGATTTAATTTAATTTCACCAAAATATCATCAATTTCAGTTCCTTCTACTAAAAATCTTATGAAAATCCAATAGAATCTAAGTGAATATCTACTAAATTTACTCAAATTCTGCATCTGTAACTAAAAATCATAAAAAAATTCAGAAAGATTTAATTTAATTTTACCACAATTTCCTTCAGTTTCAGCTCCTTCTACTAAAAATCTTATGAAAATCCAAAAGAATCGAAGTGAATATCAAGTAAATTTACTCAAATTCTGCACCTTTCACTAAAAATCATAAAAAAATTCAGAAAGATTTAATTTAATTTTACCACAATTTCCTTCAGTTTCAGCTCCTTCTACTAAAAATCTTATGAAAATCCAAAAGAATCGAAGTGAATATCAAGTAAATTTACTCAAATTCTGCACCTTTCACTAAAAATCATAAAAAAATGCAAAGAAATTTAATTTAATTTCACCAAAATATCATCAATTTCAGCTCCTTCTACTAAAAATCTTATGAAA
Organism: Andrena minutula; assembly: GCA_929113495.1. NCBI lineage: Eukaryota > Metazoa > Arthropoda > Insecta > Hymenoptera > Andrenidae > Andrena > Andrena minutula. The sequence goes on along the minus strand of CAKMYJ010000262.1, from coordinate 421,550 downwards.
ATCCAAAAGAATCGAAGTGAATATCAAGTAAATTTACTCAAATTCTGCACCTTTCACTAAAAATCATAAAAAAATGCAAAGAAATTTAATTTAATTTCACCAAAATATCATCAATTTCAGCTCCTTCTACTAAAAATCTTAAGAAAATCCAAAAGAATCGAAGTGAATATCAAGTAAATTTACTCAAATTCAGCACCTTTCACTAAAAATCATAAAAAAATTCAAAAAGATTTAATTTAATTTTACCAACATTTCTTCAATTTCAGCTCCTCCTACTAAAAATCTTATGAAAATGCAAAAGAATCGAAGTGAATTTCAACAATATTTTCTCAAATTCTGCACCTTTATCTAAAAATCATTAAAAAATTCAAAAAGATTTAATTTAATTTCACCAAAATTTTTTCAATTTCAGCACCTCTTACTAAAAATCTTAAGAAAATTCAAAAGAATAAATGTGAAATTCAACAATATTTTCACAAATTCTGCACCTTTAACTAAAAATCATAAAAAAATTCAAAAAGATTTAATTTAATTTCACCAAAATTTCTTCAATTTCAGCACCTCTTACTAAAAATCTTAAGAAAATTCAAAAGAATCGAAGTGAATATCAACTAAATTTACTCAAATTCTGCATCTGTAACTAAAAATCTTTCTGAATTTTTTATAATTCAATTTGTAAATTTAGTTGATATTCACTTCGATTCCTTTGGATTTTCATAAGATTTTTAGTAGAAGGAGCTGTCCTTCTACTAAAAATCTTATGAAAATCCAAAGGAATCGAAGTGAATATCAACTAAATTTACTCAAATTCTGCACCTTTCACTAAAAATCATAAAAAAATGCAAAGAAATTTAAATTAATTTCACCAAAATATCATCAAATTCAGCTCCTTCTACTAAAAATCTTAAGAAAATCCAAAAGAATCGAAGTGAATATCAACTAAATTTACTCAAATTCTGCATCTGTAACTAAATATCATAAAAAATTCATAAAGATTTAATTTATATCACCAAAATTTTTTCAATTTCAGCACCTCCTACTAAAAAGCTTAAGAAAATGCAAAAGAATCGAAGTGAATTTCAACAATATTTTCTCAAATTCTGCACCTTTATCTAAAAATCATTAAAAAATTCAAAAAGATTTAATTTAATTTCACCAAAATTTTTTCAATTTCAGCACCTCTTACTAAAAATCTTAAGAAAATTCAAAAGAATAAATGTGAAATTCAACAATATTTTCACAAATTCTGCACCTTTAACTAAAAATCATAAAAAAATTCAAAAAGATTTAATTTAATTTCACCAAAATTTCTTCAATTTCAGCACCTCTTACTAAAAATCTTAAGAAAATTCAAAAGAATCGAAGTGAATATCAACTAAATTTACTCAAATTCTGCATCTGTAACTAAAAATCATAAAAAAATGCAAAGAAATTTAATTTAATTTTACCAAAATATCATCAATTTCAGCTCCTTCTACTAAAAATCTTAAGAAAATCCAAAAGAATCGAAGTGAATATCAAGTAAATTTACTCAAATTCTGCACCTTTCACTAAAAATCATAAAAAAATTCAAAAAGATTTAATTTAATTTTACCAACATTTCTTCAATTTCAGCTCCTCCTACTAAAAATCTTATGAAAATGCAAAAGAATCGAAGTGAATTTCAACAATATTTTCTCAAATTCTGTATCTGTAACTAAAAAACATAAAAAAAATGCAAAGAAATTTAATTTAATTTCACCAAAATATCATCAATTTCAGCTCCTTCTACTAAAAATCTTAAGAAAATCCAAAAGAATCGAAGTGAATATCAAGTAAATTTACTCAAATTCTGCACCTTTCACTAAAAATCATAAAAAAATTCAAAAAGATTTAATTTAATTTTACCAACATTTCTTCAATTTCAGCTCCTCCTACTAAAAATCTTATGAAAATGCAAAAGAATCGAAGTGAATTTCAACAATATTTTCTCAAATTCTGCACCTTTATCTAAAAATCATTAAAAAATGCACAGAAATTTAATTTAATTTCACCAAAATATCTTCAATTTCAGCTCCTTCTACTAAAAATCTTATGAAAATCCAAAAGAATCGAAGTGAATATCGAGTAAATTTACTCAAATTCAGCACCTTTCACTAAAAATCATAAAAAATTCCAAAAGATTTAATTTAATTTTACCAACATTTCTTCAATTTCAGCTCCTCCTACTAAAAATCTTATGAAAATGCAAAAGAATCGAAGTGAATATCAACTAAATTTACTAAAATTCTGCATCTGTAACAAAAAATCATAAAAAAATTCAAAAAGATTTAATTTAATTTCACCAAAATATCATCAATTTCAGCTCCTTCTACTAAAAATCTTATGAAAATCCAATAGAATCTAAGTGAATATCAACTAAATTTACTCAAATTCTGCATCTGTAACTAAAAATCATAAAAAAATTCAGAAAGATTTAATTTAATTTTACCACAATTTCCTTCAGTTTCAGCTCCTTCTACTAAAAATCTTATGAAAATCCAAAAGAATCGAAGTGAATATCAAGTAAATTTACTCAAATTCTGCACCTTTCACTAAAAATCATAAAAAAATTCAGAAAGATTTAATTTAATTTTACCACAATTTCCTTCAGTTTCAGCTCCTTCTACTAAAAATCTTATGAAAATCCAAAAGAATCGAAGTGAATATCAAGTAAATTTACTCAAATTCTGCACCTTTCACTAAAAATCATAAAAAAATGCAAAGAAATTTAATTTAATTTCACCAAAATATCATCAATTTCAGCTCCTTCTACTAAAAATCTTATGAAAATCCAAAAGAATCGAAGTGAATATCAAGTAAATTTACTCAAATTCTGCACCTTTCACTAAAAATCATAAAAAAATGCAAAGAAATTTAATTTAATTTCACCAAAATATCATCAATTTCAGCTCCTTCTACTAAAAATCTTAAGAAAATCCAAAAGAATCGAAGTGAATATCAAGTAAATTTACTCAAATTCAGCACCTTTCACTAAAAATCATAAAAAAATTCAAAAAGATTTAATTTAATTTTACCAACATTTCTTTAATTTCAGCTCCTCCTACTAAAAATCTTATGAAAATGCAAAAGAATCGAAGTGAATTTCAACAATATTTTCTCAAATTCTGTTTCTGTAACTAAAAATCATAAAAAAATTCAAAAAGATTTAATTTAATTTCATCAAAATATCATCAATTTCAGCTCCTTCTACTAAAAATCTTATGAAAATCCAATAGAATCTAAGTGAACATCAACTAAATTTACTCAAATTCTGCATCTGTAACTAAAAATCATAAAAAATTCAGAAAGATTTAATTTAATTTTACCACAATTTCCATCAATTTGCTGAAATTGATGGAAATTGTGGTAAAATTAAATTAAATCTTTCTGAATTTTTTATAATTCAATTTGTAAATTTAGTTGATATTCACTTCGATTCCTTTGGATTTTCATAAGATTTTTAGTAGAAGGAGCTGTCCTTCTACTAAAAATCTTATGAAAATCCAAAGGAATCGAAGTGAATATCAACTAAATTTACTCAAATTCTGCACCTTTCACTAAAAATCATAAAAAAATGCAAAGAAATTTAATTTAATTTCACCAAAATATCATCAATTTCAGCTCCTTCTACTAAAAATCTTATGAAAATCCAAAGGAATCGAAGTGAATATCAACTAAATTTACTCAAATTCTGCACCTTTCACTAAAAATCATAAAAAAATGCAAAGAAATTTAATTTAAATTCACCAAAATATCATCAATTTCAGCTCCTTCTACTAAAAATCTTATGAAAATCCAAAGGAATCGAAGTGAATATCAACTAAATTTACTCAAATTCTGCACCTTTCACTAAAAATCATAAAAAAATGCAAAGAAATTTAATTTAATTTCACCAAAATATCATCAATTTCAGCTCCTTCTACTAAAAATCTTATGAAAATCCAAAAGAATCGAAGTGAATATCAAGTAAATTTACTCAAATTCTGCACCTTTCACTAAAAATCATAAAAAAATGCAAAGAAATTTAATTTAATTTCACCAAAATATCATCAATTTCAGCTCCTTCTACTAAAAATCTTAAGAAAATCCAAAAGAATCGAAGTGAATATCAAGTAAATTTACTCAAATTCAGAACCTTTCACTAAAAATCATAAAAAAATTCAAAAAGATTTAATTTAATTTTACCAACATTTCTTCAATTTCAGCTCCTCCTACTAAAAATCTTATGAAAATGCAAAAGAATCGAAGTGAATTTCAACAATATTTTCTCAAATTCTGCACCTTTATCTAAAAATCATTAAAAAATTCAAAAAGATTTAATTTAATTTCACCAAAATTTTTTCAATTTCAGCACCTCTTACTAAAAATCTTAAGAAAATTCAAAAGAATAAATGTGAAATTCAACAATATTTTCACAAATTCTGCACCTTTAACTAAAAATCATAAAAAAATTCAAAAAGATTTAATTTAATTTCACCAAAATTTCTTCAATTTCAGCACCTCTTACTAAAAATCTTAAGAAAATTCAAAAGAATCGAAGTGAATATCAACTAAATTTACTCAAATTCTGCATCTGTAACTAAAAATCTTTCTGAATTTTTTATAATTCAATTTGTAAATTTAGTTGATATTCACTTCGATTCCTTTGGATTTTCATAAGATTTTTAGTAGAAGGAGCTGTCCTTCTACTAAAAATCTTATGAAAATCCAAAGGAATCGAAGTGAATATCAACTAAATTTACTCAAATTCTGCACCTTTCACTAAAAATCATAAAAAAATGCAAAGAAATTTAAATTAATTTCACCAAAATATCATCAAATTCAGCTCCTTCTACTAAAAATCTTAAGAAAATCCAAAAGAATCGAAGTGAATATCAACTAAATTTACTCAAATTCTGCATCTGTAACTAAATATCATAAAAAATTCATAAAGATTTAATTTATATCACCAAAATTTTTTCAATTTCAGCACCTCCTACTAAAAAGCTTAAGAAAATGCAAAAGAATCGAAGTGAATTTCAACAATATTTTCTCAAATTCTGCACCTTTATCTAAAAATCATTAAAAAATTCAAAAAGATTTAATTTAATTTCACCAAAATTTTTTCAATTTCAGCACCTCTTACTAAAAATCTTAAGAAAATTCAAAAGAATAAATGTGAAATTCAACAATATTTTCACAAATTCTGCACCTTTAACTAAAAATCATAAAAAAATTCAAAAAGATTTAATTTAATTTCACCAAAATTTCTTCAATTTCAGCACCTCTTACTAAAAATCTTAAGAAAATTCAAAAGAATCGAAGTGAATATCAACTAAATTTACTCAAATTCTGCATCTGTAACTAAAAATCATAAAAAAATGCAAAGAAATTTAATTTAATTTTACCAAAATATCATCAATTTCAGCTCCTTCTACTAAAAATCTTAAGAAAATCCAAAAGAATCGAAGTGAATATCAAGTAAATTTACTCAAATTCTGCACCTTTCACTAAAAATCATAAAAAAATTCAAAAAGATTTAATTTAATTTTACCAACATTTCTTCAATTTCAGCTCCTCCTACTAAAAATCTTATGAAAATGCAAAAGAATCGAAGTGAATTTCAACAATATTTTCTCAAATTCTGTATCTGTAACTAAAAAACATAAAAAAAATGCAAAGAAATTTAATTTAATTTCACCAAAATATCATCAATTTCAGCTCCTTCTACTAAAAATCTTAAGAAAATCCAAAAGAATCGAAGTGAATATCAAGTAAATTTACTCAAATTCTGCACCTTTCACTAAAAATCATAAAAAAATTCAAAAAGATTTAATTTAATTTTACCAACATTTCTTCAATTTCAGCTCCTCCTACTAAAAATCTTATGAAAATGCAAAAGAATCGAAGTGAATTTCAACAATATTTTCTCAAATTCTGCACCTTTATCTAAAAATCATTAAAAAATGCACAGAAATTTAATTTAATTTCACCAAAATATCTTCAATTTCAGCTCCTTCTACTAAAAATCTTATGAAAATCCAAAAGAATCGAAGTGAATATCGAGTAAATTTACTCAAATTCAGCACCTTTCACTAAAAATCATAAAAAATTCCAAAAGATTTAATTTAATTTTACCAACATTTCTTCAATTTCAGCTCCTCCTACTAAAAATCTTATGAAAATGCAAAAGAATCGAAGTGAATATCAACTAAATTTACTAAAATTCTGCATCTGTAACAAAAAATCATAAAAAAATTCAAAAAGATTTAATTTAATTTCACCAAAATATCATCAATTTCAGCTCCTTCTACTAAAAATCTTATGAAAATCCAATAGAATCTAAGTGAATATCAACTAAATTTACTCAAATTCTGCATCTGTAACTAAAAATCATAAAAAAATTCAGAAAGATTTAATTTAATTTTACCACAATTTCCTTCAGTTTCAGCTCCTTCTACTAAAAATCTTATGAAAATCCAAAAGAATCGAAGTGAATATCAAGTAAATTTACTCAAATTCTGCACCTTTCACTAAAAATCATAAAAAAATTCAGAAAGATTTAATTTAATTTTACCACAATTTCCTTCAGTTTCAGCTCCTTCTACTAAAAATCTTATGAAAATCCAAAAGAATCGAAGTGAATATCAAGTAAATTTACTCAAATTCTGCACCTTTCACTAAAAATCATAAAAAAATGCAAAGAAATTTAATTTAATTTCACCAAAATATCATCAATTTCAGCTCCTTCTACTAAAAATCTTATGAAAATCCAAAAGAATCGAAGTGAATATCAAGTAAATTTACTCAAATTCTGCACCTTTCACTAAAAATCATAAAAAAATGCAAAGAAATTTAATTTAATTTCACCAAAATATCATCAATTTCAGCTCCTTCTACTAAAAATCTTAAGAAAATCCAAAAGAATCGAAGTGAATATCAAGTAAATTTACTCAAATTCAGCACCTTTCACTAAAAATCATAAAAAAATTCAAAAATATTTAATTTAATTTTACCAACATTTCTTTAATTTCAGCTCCTCCTACTAAAAATCTTATGAAAATGCAAAAGAATCGAAGTGAATTTCAACAATATTTTCTCAAATTCTGTTTCTGTAACTAAAAATCATAAAAAAATTCAAAAAGATTTAATTTAATTTCATCAAAATATCATCAATTTCAGCTCCTTCTACTAAAAATCTTATGAAAATCCAATAGAATCTAAGTGAACATCAACTAAATTTACTCAAATTCTGCATCTGTAACTAAAAATCATAAAAAATTCAGAAAGATTTAATTTAATTTTACCACAATTTCCATCAATTTGCTGAAATTGATGGAAATTGTGGTAAAATTAAATTAAATCTTTCTGAATTTTTTATAATTCAATTTGTAAATTTAGTTGATATTCACTTCGATTCCTTTGGATTTTCATAAGATTTTTAGTAGAAGGAGCTGTCCTTCTACTAAAAATCTTATGAAAATCCAAAGGAATCGAAGTGAATATCAACTAAATTTACTCAAATTCTGCACCTTTCACTAAAAATCATAAAAAAATGCAAAGAAATTTAATTTAATTTCACCAAAATATCATCAATTTCAGCTCCTTCTACTAAAAATCTTATGAAAATCCAAAGGAATCGAAGTGAATATCAACTAACTTTACTCAAATTCTGCACCTTTCACTAAAAATCATAAAAAAATGCAAAGAAATTTAATTTAATTTCACCAAAATATCATCAATTTCAGCTCCTTCTACTAAAAATCTTATGAAAATCCAAAGGAATCGAAGTGAATATCAACTAAATTTACTCAAATTCTGCACCTTTCACTAAAAATCATAAAAAAATGCAAAGAAATTTAATTTAATTTCACCAAAATATCATCAATTTCAGCTCCTTCTACTAAAAATCTTATGAAAATCCAAAGGAATCGAAGTGAATATCAACTAAATTTACTCAAATTCTGCACCTTTCACTAAAAATCATAAAAAAATGCAAAGAAATTTAATTTAATTTCACCAAAATATCATCAATTTCAGCTCCTTCTACTAAAAATCTTATGAAAATCCAAAGGAATCGAAGTGAATATCAACTAAATTTACTCAAATTCTGCACCTGTCACTAAAAATCATAAAAAAATGCAAAGAAATTTAAATTAATTTCACCAAAATATCATCAATTTCAGCTCCTTCTACTAAAAATCTTAAGAAAATCCAAAAGAATCGAAGTGAATATCAACTAAATTTACTCAAATTCTGCATCTGTAACTAAATATCATAAAAAATTCATAAAGATTTAATTTATATCACCAAAATTTTTTCAATTTCAGCACCTCCTACTAAAAAGCTTAAGAAAATGCAAAAGAATCGAAGTGAATTTCAACAATATTTTCTCAAATTCTGCACCTTTATCTAAAAATCATTAAAAAATTCAAAAAGATTTAATTTAATTTCACCAAAATTTTTTCAATTTCAGCACCTCTTACTAAAAATCTTATGAAAATGCAAAAGAATCGAAGTGAATTTCAACAATATTTTCTCAAATTCTGCACCTTTATCTAAAAATCATTAAAAAATTCAAAAAGATTTAATTTAATTTCACCAACATTTCTTCAATTTCAGCACCTCTTACTAAAAATCTTATGAAAATGCAAAAGAATCGAAGTGAATTTCAACAATATTTTCTCAAATTCTGTATCTATAACTAAAAATCATAAAAAAATTCAAAAAGATTTAATTTAATTTCACCAAAATATCATCAATTTCAGCTCCTTCTACTAAAAATCTTAAGAAAATCCCAAAGAATCGAAGTGAATATCAAGTAAATTTACTCAAATTCTGCACCTTTAACTAAAAATCATAAAAAAATTCAAAAAGATTTAATTTAATTTTACCAACATTTCTTCAATTTCAGCACCTCTTACTAAAAATCTTATGAAAATGCAAAAGAATCGAAGTGAATTTCAACAATATTTTCTCAAATTCTGTATCTATAACTAAAAATCATAAAAAAATTCAAAAAGATTTAATTTAATTTCACCAAAATATCATCAATTTCAGCTCCTTCTACTAAAAATCTTATGAAAATCCAATAGAATCTAAGTGAATATCAACTAAATTTACTCAAATTCTGCATCTGTAACTAAAAATCATAAAAAAATGCAAAGAAATTTAATTTAATTTCACCAAAATATCATCAATTTCAGCTCCTTCTACTAAAAATCTTATGAAAATCCAATAGAATCTAAGTGAATATCAACTAAATTTACTCAAATTCTGCATCTGTAACTAAAAATCATAAAAAATTCAGAAAGATTTAATTTAATTTCACCACAATTTCCATCAATTTCAGCTCCTTCTACTAAAAATCTTATGAAAATCCAAAGGAATCGAAGTGAATATCAACTAAATTTACTCAAATTCTGCACCTTTCACTAAAAATCATAAAAAAATGCAAAGAAATTTAATTTAATTTCACCAAAATATCATCAATTTCAGCTCCTTCTACTAAAAATCTTATGAAAATCCAAAGGAATCGAAGTGAATATCAACTAAATTTACTCAAATTCTGCACCTTTCACTAAAAATCATAAAAAAATTCAGAAAGATTTAATTTAATTTTACCACAATTTCCTTCAGTTTCAGCTCCTTCTACTAAAAATCTTATGAAAATCCAATGGAATCGAAGTGAATATCAACTAAATTTACTCAAATTCGGCATCTGTAACTAAAAATCATAAAAAATTCATAAAGATTTAATTTATATCACCAAAATTTTTTCAATTTCAGCACCTCCTACTAAAAAGCTTAAGAAAATGCAAAAGAATCGAAGTGAATTTCAACACTATTTTCTCAAATTCTGCACCTTTAACTAAAAATCATTAAAAAATGCAAAGAAATTTAATTTAATTTCACCAAAATTTCATCAATTTCAGCTCCCTCTACTAAAAATCTTAAGAGAATTCAAAAGAAACGATGTGAATTTCAACAATATTTTCACAAATTCTGCACCTTTAACTAAAAATCATAAAAAAATACAAAAAGATTTAATTTAATTTCACCAAAATTTTTTCAGTTTCAGCACCTCCTACTAAAAATCTTAAGAAAATTCAAAAGAATCGAAGTGAATATCAACTAAATTTACTCAAATTCTGCATCTGTAACTAAAAATCATAAAAAAATTCAGAAAGATTTAATTTAATTTTACCACAATTTCCTTCAATTTCAGCTCCTTCTACTAAAAATCTTATGAAAATCCAAAGGAATCTAAGTGAATATCAACTAAATTTACTCAAATTCTGCATCTGTAACTAAAAATCATAAAAAATTCATAAAGATTTAATTTATATCACCAAAATTTTTTCAATTTCAGCACCTCCTACTAAAAAGCTTAAGAAAATGCAAAAGAATCGAAGTGAATTTCAACAATATTTTCTCAAATTCTGCACCTTTATCTAAAAATCATTAAAAAATTCAAAAAGATTTAATTTAATTTCACAAAAATTTTTTCAATTTCAGCACCTCTTACTAAAAATCTTAAGAAAATTCAAAAGAATCGAAGTGAATATCAACTAAATTTACTCAAATTCTGCATCTGTAACTAAAAATCATAAAAAAATGCAAAGAAATTTAATTTAATTTTACCAAAATATCATCAATTTCAGCTCCTTCTACTAAAAATCTTAAGAAAATCCAAAAGAATCGAAGTGAATATCAAGTAAATTTACTCAAATTCTGCACCTTTCACTAAAAATCATAAAAAAATTCAAAAAGATTTAATTTAATTTTACCAACATTTCTTCAATTTCAGCTCCTTCTACTAAAAATCTTATGAAAATGCAAAAGAATCGAAGTGAATATCAACTAAATTTACTAAAATTCTGTTTCTGTAACAAAAAATCATAAAAAAATTCAAAAAGATTTAATTTAATTTTACCAACATTTCTTCAATTTCAGCTCCTCCTACTAAAAATCTTATGAAAATGCAAAAGAATCGAAGTGAATTTCAACAATATTTTCTCAAATTCTGTTTCTGTAACTAAAAATCATAAAAAAATTCAAAAAGATTTAATTTAATTTCACCAAAATATCATCAATTTCAGTTCCTTCTACTAAAAATCTTATGAAAATCCAATAGAATCTAAGTGAATATCAACTAAATTTACTCAAATTCTGCATCTGTAACTAAAAATCATAAAAAAATTCAGAAAGATTTAATTTAATTTTACCACAATTTCCTTCAGTTTCAGCTCCTTCTACTAAAAATCTTATGAAAATCCAAAAGAATCGAAGTGAATATCAAGTAAATTTACTCAAATTCTGCACCTTTCACTAAAAATCATAAAAAAATTCAGAAAGATTTAATTTAATTTTACCACAATTTCCTTCAGTTTCAGCTCCTTCTACTAAAAATCTTATGAAAATCCAAAAGAATCGAAGTGAATATCAAGTAAATTTACTCAAATTCTGCACCTTTCACTAAAAATCATAAAAAAATGCAAAGAAATTTAATTTAATTTCACCAAAATATCATCAATTTCAGCTCCTTCTACTAAAAATCTTATGAAAATCCAAAAGAATCGAAGTGAATATCAAGTAAATTTACTCAAATTCTGCACCTTTCACTAAAAATCATAAAAAAATGCAAAGAAATTTAATTTAATTTCACCAAAATATCATCAATTTCAGCTCCTTCTACTAAAAATCTTAAGAAAATCCAAAAGAATCGAAGTGAATATCAAGTAAATTTACTCAAATTCAGCACCTTTCACTAAAAATCATAAAAAAATTCAAAAAGATTTAATTTAATTTTACCAACATTTCTTCAATTTCAGCTCCTCCTACTAAAAATCTTATGAAAATGCAAAAGAATCGAAGTGAATTTCAACAATATTTTCTCAAATTCTGCACCTTTATCTAAAAATCATTAAAAAATTCAAAAAGATTTAATTTAATTTCACCAAAATTTTTTCAATTTCAGCACCTCTTACTAAAAATCTTAAGAAAATTCAAAAGAATAAATGTGAAATTCAACAATATTTTCACAAATTCTGCACCTTTAACTAAAAATCATAAAAAAATTCAAAAAGATTTAATTTAATTTCACCAAAATTTCTTCAATTTCAGCACCTCTTACTAAAAATCTTAAGAAAATTCAAAAGAATCGAAGTGAATATCAACTAAATTTACTCAAATTCTGCATCTGTAACTAAAAATCTTTCTGAATTTTTTATAATTCAATTTGTAAATTTAGTTGATATTCACTTCGATTCCTTTGGATTTTCATAAGATTTTTAGTAGAAGGAGCTGTCCTTCTACTAAAAATCTTATGAAAATCCAAAGGAATCGAAGTGAATATCAACTAAATTTACTCAAATTCTGCACCTTTCACTAAAAATCATAAAAAAATGCAAAGAAATTTAAATTAATTTCACCAAAATATCATCAAATTCAGCTCCTTCTACTAAAAATCTTAAGAAAATCCAAAAGAATCGAAGTGAATATCAACTAAATTTACTCAAATTCTGCATCTGTAACTAAATATCATAAAAAATTCATAAAGATTTAATTTATATCGCCAAAATTTTTTCAATTTCAGCACCTCCTACTAAAAAGCTTAAGAAAATGCAAAAGAATCGAAGTGAATTTCAACAATATTTTCTCAAATTCTGCACCTTTATCTAAAAATCATTAAAAAATTCAAAAAGATTTAATTTAATTTCACCAAAATTTTTTCAATTTCAGCACCTCTTACTAAAAATCTTAAGAAAATTCAAAAGAATAAATGTGAAATTCAACAATATTTTCACAAATTCTGCACCTTTAACTAAAAATCATAAAAAAATTCAAAAAGATTTAATTTAATTTCACCAAAATTTCTTCAATTTCAGCACCTCTTACTAAAAATCTTAAGAAAATTCAAAAGAATCGAAGTGAATATCAACTAAATTTACTCAAATTCTGCATCTGTAACTAAAAATCATAAAAAAATGCAAAGAAATTTAATTTAATTTTACCAAAATATCATCAATTTCAGCTCCTTCTACTAAAAATCTTAAGAAAATCCAAAAGAATCGAAGTGAATATCAAGTAAATTTACTCAAATTCTGCACCTTTCACTAAAAATCATAAAAAAATTCAAAAAGATTTAATTTAATTTTACCAACATTTCTTCAATTTCAGCTCCTCCTACTAAAAATCTTATGAAAATGCAAAAGAATCGAAGTGAATTTCAACAATATTTTCTCAAATTCTGTATCTGTAACTAAAAAACATAAAAAAAATGCAAAGAAATTTAATTTAATTTCACCAAAATATCATCAATTTCAGCTCCTTCTACTAAAAATCTTAAGAAAATCCAAAAGAATCGAAGTGAATATCAAGTAAATTTACTCAAATTCTGCACCTTTCACTAAAAATCATAAAAAAATTCAAAAAGATTTAATTTAATTTTACCAACATTTCTTCAATTTCAGCTCCTCCTACTAAAAATCTTATGAAAATGCAAAAGAATCGAAGTGAATTTCAACAATATTTTCTCAAATTCTGCACCTTTATCTAAAAATCATTAAAAAATGCACAGAAATTTAATTTAATTTCACCAAAATATCTTCAATTTCAGCTCCTTCTACTAAAAATCTTATGAAAATCCAAAAGAATCGAAGTGAATATCGAGTAAATTTACTCAAATTCAGCACCTTTCACTAAAAATCATAAAAAATTCCAAAAGATTTAATTTAATTTTACCAACATTTCTTCAATTTCAGCTCCTCCTACTAAAAATCTTATGAAAATGCAAAAGAATCGAAGTGAATATCAACTAAATTTACTAAAATTCTGCATCTGTAACAAAAAATCATAAAAAAATTCAAAAAGATTTAATTTAATTTCACCAAAATATCATCAATTTCAGCTCCTTCTACTAAAAATCTTATGAAAATCCAATAGAATCTAAGTGAATATCAACTAAATTTACTCAAATTCTGCATCTGTAACTAAAAATCATAAAAAAATTCAGAAAGATTTAATTTAATTTTACCACAATTTCCTTCAGTTTCAGCTCCTTCTACTAAAAATCTTATGAAAATCCAAAAGAATCGAAGTGAATATCAAGTAAATTTACTCAAATTCTGCACCTTTCACTAAAAATCATAAAAAAATTCAGAAAGATTTAATTTAATTTTACCACAATTTCCTTCAGTTTCAGCTCCTTCTACTAAAAATCTTATGAAAATCCAAAAGAATCGAAGTGAATATCAAGTAAATTTACTCAAATTCTGCACCTTTCACTAAAAATCATAAAAAAATGCAAAGAAATTTAATTTAATTTCACCAAAATATCATCAATTTCAGCTCCTTCTACTAAAAATCTTATGAAAATCCAAAAGAATCGAAGTGAATATCAAGTAAATTTACTCAAATTCTGCACCTTTCACTAAAAATCATAAAAAAATGCAAAGAAATTTAATTTAATTTCACCAAAATATCATCAATTTCAGCTCCTTCTACTAAAAATCTTAAGAAAATCCAAAAGAATCGAAGTGAATATCAAGTAAATTTACTCAAATTCAGCACCTTTCACTAAAAATCATAAAAAAATTCAAAAAGATTTAATTTAATTTTACCAACATTTCTTTAATTTCAGCTCCTCCTACTAAAAATCTTATGAAAATGCAAAAGAATCGAAGTGAATTTCAACAATATTTTCTCAAATTCTGTTTCTGTAACTAAAAATCATAAAAAAATTCAAAAAGATTTAATTTAATTTCATCAAAATATCATCAATTTCAGCTCCTTCTACTAAAAATCTTATGAAAATCCAATAGAATCTAAGTGAACATCAACTAAATTTACTCAAATTCTGCATCTGTAACTAAAAATCATAAAAAATTCAGAAAGATTTAATTTAATTTTACCACAATTTCCATCAATTTGCTGAAATTGATGGAAATTGTGGTAAAATTAAATTAAATCTTTCTGAATTTTTTATAATTCAATTTGTAAATTTAGTTGATATTCACTTCGATTCCTTTGGATTTTCATAAGATTTTTAGTAGAAGGAGCTGTCCTTCTACTAAAAATCTTATGAAAATCCAAAGGAATCGAAGTGAATATCAACTAAATTTACTCAAATTCTGCACCTTTCACTAAAAATCATAAAAAAATGCAAAGAAATTTAATTTAATTTCACCAAAATATCATCAATTTCAGCTCCTTCTACTAAAAATCTTAAGAAAATCCAAAAGAATCGAAGTGAATATCAAGTAAATTTACTCAAATTCTGCACCTTTCACTAAAAATCATAAAAAAATTCAAAAAGATTTAATTTAATTTTACCAACATTTCTTCAATTTCAGCTCCTCCTACTAAAAATCTTATGAAAATGCAAAAGAATCGAAGTGAATTTCAACAATATTTTCTCAAATTCTGCACCTTTATCTAAAAATCATTAAAAAATGCACAGAAATTTAATTTAATTTCACCAAAATATCTTCAATTTCAGCTCCTTCTACTAAAAATCTTATGAAAATCCAAAAGAATCGAAGTGAATATCGAGTAAATTTACTCAAATTCAGCACCTTTCACTAAAAATCATAAAAAATTCCAAAAGATTTAATTTAATTTTACCAACATTTCTTCAATTTCAGCTCCTCCTACTAAAAATCTTATGAAAATGCAAAAGAATCGAAGTGAATATCAACTAAATTTACTAAAATTCTGCATCTGTAACAAAAAATCATAAAAAAATTCAAAAAGATTTAATTTAATTTCACCAAAATATCATCAATTTCAGCTCCTTCTACTAAAAATCTTATGAAAATCCAATAGAATCTAAGTGAATATCAACTAAATTTACTCAAATTCTGCATCTGTAACTAAAAATCATAAAAAAATTCAGAAAGATTTAATTTAATTTTACCACAATTTCCTTCAGTTTCAGCTCCTTCTACTAAAAATCTTATGAAAATCCAAAAGAATCGAAGTGAATATCAAGTAAATTTACTCAAATTCTGCACCTTTCACTAAAAATCATAAAAAAATTCAGAAAGATTTAATTTAATTTTACCACAATTTCCTTCAGTTTCAGCTCCTTCTACTAAAAATCTTATGAAAATCCAAAAGAATCGAAGTGAATATCAAGTAAATTTACTCAAATTCTGCACCTTTCACTAAAAATCATAAAAAAATGCAAAGAAATTTAATTTAATTTCACCAAAATATCATCAATTTCAGCTCCTTCTACTAAAAATCTTATGAAAATCCAAAAGAATCGAAGTGAATATCAAGTAAATTTACTCAAATTCTGCACCTTTCACTAAAAATCATAAAAAAATGCAAAGAAATTTAATTTAATTTCACCAAAATATCATCAATTTCAGCTCCTTCTACTAAAAATCTTAAGAAAATCCAAAAGAATCGAAGTGAATATCAAGTAAATTTACTCAAATTCAGCACCTTTCACTAAAAATCATAAAAAAATTCAAAAAGATTTAATTTAATTTTACCAACATTTCTTTAATTTCAGCTCCTCCTACTAAAAATCTTATGAAAATGCAAAAGAATCGAAGTGAATTTCAACAATATTTTCTCAAATTCTGTTTCTGTAACTAAAAATCATAAAAAAATTCAAAAAGATTTAATTTAATTTCATCAAAATATCATCAATTTCAGCTCCTTCTACTAAAAATCTTATGAAAATCCAATAGAATCTAAGTGAACATCAACTAAATTTACTCAAATTCTGCATCTGTAACTAAAAATCATAAAAAATTCAGAAAGATTTAATTTAATTTTACCACAATTTCCATCAATTTGCTGAAATTGATGGAAATTGTGGTAAAATTAAATTAAATCTTTCTGAATTTTTTATAATTCAATTTGTAAATTTAGTTGATATTCACTTCGATTCCTTTGGATTTTCATAAGATTTTTAGTAGAAGGAGCTGTCCTTCTACTAAAAATCTTATGAAAATCCAAAGGAATCGAAGTGAATATCAACTAAATTTACTCAAATTCTGCACCTTTCACTAAAAATCATAAAAAAATGCAAAGAAATTTAATTTAATTTCACCAAAATATCATCAATTTCAGCTCCTTCTACTAAAAATCTTAAGAAAATCCAAAAGAATCGAAGTGAATATCAAGTAAATTTACTCAAATTCTGCACCTTTCACTAAAAATCATAAAAAAATTCAAAAAGATTTAATTTAATTTTACCAACATTTCTTCAATTTCAGCTCCTCCTACTAAAAATCTTATGAAAATGCAAAAGAATCGAAGTGAATTTCAACAATATTTTCTCAAATTCTGCACCTTTATCTAAAAATCATTAAAAAATGCACAGAAATTTAATTTAATTTCACCAAAATATCTTCAATTTCAGCTCCTTCTACTAAAAATCTTATGAAAATCCAAAAGAATCGAAGTGAATATCGAGTAAATTTACTCAAATTCAGCACCTTTCACTAAAAATCATAAAAAATTCCAAAAGATTTAATTTAATTTTACCAACATTTCTTCAATTTCAGCTCCTCCTACTAAAAATCTTATGAAAATGCAAAAGAATCGAAGTGAATATCAACTAAATTTACTAAAATTCTGCATCTGTAACAAAAAATCATAAAAAAATTCAAAAAGATTTAATTTAATTTCACCAAAATATCATCAATTTCAGCTCCTTCTACTAAAAATCTTATGAAAATCCAATAGAATCTAAGTGAATATCAACTAAATTTACTCAAATTCTGCATCTGTAACTAAAAATCATAAAAAAATTCAGAAAGATTTAATTTAATTTTACCACAATTTCCTTCAGTTTCAGCTCCTTCTACTAAAAATCTTATGAAAATCCAAAAGAATCGAAGTGAATATCAAGTAAATTTACTCAAATTCTGCACCTTTCACTAAAAATCATAAAAAAATGCAAAGAAATTTAATTTAATTTCACCAAAATATCATCAATTTCAGCTCCTTCTACTAAAAATCTTATGAAAATCCAAAAGAATCGAAGTGAATATCAAGTAAATTTACTCAAATTCTGCACCTTTCACTAAAAATCATAAAAAAATGCAAAGAAATTTAATTTAATTTCACCAAAATATCATCAATTTCAGCTCCTTCTACTAAAAATCTTAAGAAAATCCAAAAGAATCGAAGTGAATATCAAGTAAATTTACTCAAATTCAGCACCTTTCACTAAAAATCATAAAAAAATTCAAAAAGATTTAATTTAATTTTACCAACATTTCTTTAATTTCAGCTCCTCCTACTAAAAATCTTATGAAAATGCAAAAGAATCGAAGTGAATTTCAACAATATTTTCTCAAATTCTGTTTCTGTAACTAAAAATCATAAAAAAATTCAAAAAGATTTAATTTAATTTCATCAAAATATCATCAATTTCAGCTCCTTCTACTAAAAATCTTATGAAAATCCAATAGAATCTAAGTGAACATCAACTAAATTTACTCAAATTCTGCATCTGTAACTAAAAATCATAAAAAATTCAGAAAGATTTAATTTAATTTGTAAATTTAGTTGATATTCACTTCGATTCCTTTGGATTTTCATAAGATTTTTAGTAGGAGGAGCTGTCCTTCTACTAAAAATCTTATGAAAATCCAAAGGAATCGAAGTGAATATCAACTAAATTTACTCAAATTCTGCACCTTTCACTAAAAATCATAAAAAAATGCAAAGAAATTTAATTTAATTTCACCAAAATATCATCAATTTCAGCTCCTTCTACTAAAAATCTTAAGAAAATCCAAAAGAATCGAAGTGAATATCAAGTAAATTTACTCAAATTCTGCACCTTTCACTAAAAATCATAAAAAAATTCAAAAAGATTTAATTTAATTTTACCAACATTTCTTCAATTTCAGCTCCTCCTACTAAAAATCTTATGAAAATGCAAAAGAATCGAAGTGAATTTCAACAATATTTTCTCAAATTCTGCACCTTTATCTAAAAATCATTAAAAAATGCACAGAAATTTAATTTAATTTCACCAAAATATCTTCAATTTCAGCTCCTTCTACTAAAAATCTTATGAAAATCCAAAAGAATCGAAGTGAATATCGAGTAAATTTACTCAAATTCAGCACCTTTCACTAAAAATCATAAAAAATTCCAAAAGATTTAATTTAATTTTACCAACATTTCTTCAATTTCAGCTCCTCCTACTAAAAATCTTATGAAAATGCAAAAGAATCGAAGTGAATATCAACTAAATTTACTAAAATTCTGCATCTGTAACAAAAAATCATAAAAAAATTCAAAAAGATTTAATTTAATTTCACCAAAATATCATCAATTTCAGCTCCTTCTACTAAAAATCTTATGAAAATCCAATAGAATCTAAGTGAATATCAACTAAATTTACTCAAATTCTGCATCTGTAACTAAAAATCATAAAAAAATTCAGAAAGATTTAATTTAATTTTACCACAATTTCCTTCAGTTTCAGCTCCTTCTACTAAAAATCTTATGAAAATCCAAAAGAATCGAAGTGAATATCAAGTAAATTTACTCAAATTCTGCACCTTTCACTAAAAATCATAAAAAAATTCAGAAAGATTTAATTTAATTTTACCACAATTTCCTTCAGTTTCAGCTCCTTCTACTAAAAATCTTATGAAAATCCAAAAGAATCGAAGTGAATATCAAGTAAATTTACTCAAATTCTGCACCTTTCACTAAAAATCATAAAAAAATGCAAAGAAATTTAATTTAATTTCACCAAAATATCATCAATTTCAGCTCCTTCTACTAAAAATCTTATGAAAATCCAAAAGAATCGAAGTGAATATCAAGTAAATTTACTCAAATTCTGCACCTTTCACTAAAAATCATAAAAAAATGCAAAGAAATTTAATTTAATTTCACCAAAATATCATCAATTTCAGCTCCTTCTACTAAAAATCTTATGAAAATGCAAAAGAATCGAAGTGAATTTCAACAATATTTTCTCAAATTCTGCACCTTTATCTAAAAATCATTAAAAAATGCACAGAAATTTAATTTAATTTCACCAAAATATCTTCAATTTCAGCTCCTTCTACTAAAAATCTTATGAAAATCCAAAAGAATCGAAGTGAATATCGAGTAAATTTACTCAAATTCAGCACCTTTCACTAAAAATCATAAAAAATTCCAAAAGATTTAATTTAATTTTACCAACATTTCTTCAATTTCAGCTCCTCCTACTAAAAATCTTATGAAAATGCAAAAGAATCGAAGTGAATATCAACTAAATTTACTAAAATTCTGCATCTGTAACAAAAAATCATAAAAAAATTCAAAAAGATTTAATTTAATTTCACCAAAATATCATCAATTTCAGCTCCTTCTACTAAAAATCTTATGAAAATCCAATAGAATCTAAGTGAATATCAACTAAATTTACTCAAATTCTGCATCTGTAACTAAAAATCATAAAAAAATTCAGAAAGATTTAATTTTATTTTACCACAATTTCCTTCAGTTTCAGCTCCTTCTACTAAAAATCTTATGAAAATCCAAAAGAATCGAAGTGAATATCAAGTAAATTTACTCAAATTCTGCACCTTTCACTAAAAATCATAAAAAAATTCAGAAAGATTTAATTTAATTTTACCACAATTTCCTTCAGTTTCAGCTCCTTCTACTAAAAATCTTATGAAAATCCAAAAGAATCGAAGTGAATATCAAGTAAATTTACTCAAATTCTGCACCTTTCACTAAAAATCATAAAAAAATGCAAAGAAATTTAATTTAATTTCACCAAAATATCATCAATTTCAGCTCCTTCTACTAAAAATCTTATGAAAATCCAAAAGAATCGAAGTGAATATCAAGTAAATTTACTCAAATTCTGCACCTTTCACTAAAAATCATAAAAAAATGCAAAGAAATTTAATTTAATTTCACCAAAATATCATCAATTTCAGCTCCTTCTACTAAAAATCTTATGAAAATCCAAAAGAATCGAAGTGAATATCAAGTAAATTTACTCAAATTCTGCACCTTTCACTAAAAATCATAAAAAAATGCAAAGAAATTTAATTTAATTTCACCAAAATATCATCAATTTCAGCTCCTTCTACTAAAAATCTTAAGAAAATCCAAAAGAATCGAAGTGAATATCAAGTAAATTTACTCAAATTCAGCACCTTTCACTAAAAATCATAAAAAAATTCAAAAAGATTTAATTTAATTTTACCAACATTTCTTTAATTTCAGCTCCTCCTACTAAAAATCTTATGAAAATGCAAAAGAATCGAAGTGAATTTCAACAATATTTTCTCAAATTCTGTTTCTGTAACTAAAAATCATAAAAAAATTCAAAAAGATTTAATTTAATTTCATCAAAATATCATCAATTTCAGCTCCTTCTACTAAAAATCTTATGAAAATCCAATAGAATCTAAGTGAACATCAACTAAATTTACTCAAATTCTGCATCTGTAACTAAAAATCATAAAAAATTCAGAAAGATTTAATTTAATTTTACCACAATTTCCATCAATTTGCTGAAATTGATGGAAATTGTGGTAAAATTAAATTAAATCTTTCTGAATTTTTTATAATTCAATTTGTAAATTTAGTTGATATTCACTTCGATTCCTTTGGATTTTCATAAGATTTTTAGTAGAAGGAGCTGTCCTTCTACTAAAAATCTTATGAAAATCCAAAGGAATCGAAGTGAATATCAACTAAATTTACTCAAATTCTGCACCTTTCACTAAAAATCATAAAAAAATGCAAAGAAATTTAATTTAATTTCACCAAAATATCATCAATTTCAGCTCCTTCTACTAAAAATCTTAAGAAAATCCAAAAGAATCGAAGTGAATATCAAGTAAATTTACTCAAATTCTGCACCTTTCACTAAAAATCATAAAAAAATTCAAAAAGATTTAATTTAATTTTACCAACATTTCTTCAATTTCAGCTCCTCCTACTAAAAATCTTATGAAAATGCAAAAGAATCGAAGTGAATTTCAACAATATTTTCTCAAATTCTGCACCTTTATCTAAAAATCATTAAAAAATGCACAGAAATTTAATTTAATTTCACCAAAATATCTTCAATTTCAGCTCCTTCTACTAAAAATCTTATGAAAATCCAAAAGAATCGAAGTGAATATCGAGTAAATTTACTCAAATTCAGCACCTTTCACTAAAAATCATAAAAAATTCCAAAAGATTTAATTTAATTTTACCAACATTTCTTCAATTTCAGCTCCTCCTACTAAAAATCTTATGAAAATGCAAAAGAATCGAAGTGAATATCAACTAAATTTACTAAAATTCTGCATCTGTAACAAAAAATCATAAAAAAATTCAAAAAGATTTAATTTAATTTCACCAAAATATCATCAATTTCAGCTCCTTCTACTAAAAATCTTATGAAAATCCAATAGAATCTAAGTGAATATCAACTAAATTTACTCAAATTCTGCACCTTTCACTAAAAGTCATAAAAAAATGCAAAGAAATTTAATTTAATTTCACCAAAATATCATCAATTTCAGCTCCTTCTACTAAAAATCTTATGAAAATCCAAAAGAATCGAAGTGAATATCGAGTAAATTTACTCAAATTCTGCACCTTTCACTAAAAATCATAAAAAAATTCAGAAAGATTTAATTTAATTTTACCACAATTTCCTTCAGTTTCAGCTCCTTCTACTAAAAATCTTATGAAAATCCAAAAGAATCGAAGTGAATATCAAGTAAATTTACTCAAATTCTGCACCTTTCACTAAAAATCATAAAAAAATGCAAAGAAATTTAATTTAATTTCACCAAAATATCATCAATTTCAGCTCCTTCTACTAAAAATCTTATGAAAATCCAAAAGAATCGAAGTGAATATCAACTAAATTTACTCAAATTCTGCATCTGTAACTAAAAATCATAAAAAATTCATAAAGATTTAATTTATATCACCAAAATTTTTTCAATTTCAGCACCTCCTACTAAAAAGCTTAAGAAAATGCAAAAGAATCGAAGTGAATTTCAACACTATTTTCTCAAATTCTGCACCTTTAACTAAAAATCATTAAAAAATGCAAAGAAATTTAATTTAATGTTCACCAAAATTTCATCAATTTCAGCTCCCTCTACTAAAAATCTTAAGAGAATTCAAAAGAAACGATGTGAATTTCTACAATATTTTCACAAATTCTGCACCTTTAACTAAAAATCATAAAAAAATTCAAAAAGATTTAATTTAATTTCACCAAAATTTTTTCAGTTTCAGCACCTCCTACTAAAAATCTTAAGAAAATTCAAAAGAATCGAAGTGAATATCGAGTAAATTTACTCAAATTCAGCACCTTTCACTAAAAATCATAAAAAATTCCAAAAGATTTAATTTAATTTTACCAACATTTCTTCAATTTCAGCTCCTTCTACTAAAAATCTTATGAAAATCCAAAAGAATCGAAGTGAATATCAAGTAAATTTACTCAAATTCTGCACCTTTCACTAAAAGTCATAAAAAAATGCAAAGAAATTTAATTTAATTTCACCAAAATATCATCAATTTCAGCTCCTTCTACTAAAAATCTTATGAAAATCCAAAAGAATCGAAGTGAATATCGAGTAAATTTACTCAAATTCAGCACCTTTCACTAAAAATCATAAAAAATTCCAAAAGATTTAATTTAATTTTACCAACATTTCTTCAATTTCAGCTCCTTCTACTAAAAATCTTATTAAAATCCAAAGGAATCGAAGTGAATATCAAGTAAATTTACTCAAATTCTGCACCTTTCACTAAAAGTCATAAAAAAATGCAAAGAAATTTAATTTAATTTCACCAAAATATCATCAATTTCAGCTCCTTCTACTAAAAATCTTATGAAAATCCAAAGGAATCGAAGTGAATATCAACTAAATTTACTCAAATTCTGCATCTGTAACTAAAAATCATAAAAAATTCATAAAGATTTAATTTATATCACCAAAATTTTTTCAATTTCAGCACCTCCTACTAAAAAGCTTAAGAAAATGCAAAAGAATCGAAGTGAATTTCAACACTATTTTCTCAAATTCTGCACCTTTAACTAAAAATCATTAAAAAATGCAAAGAAATTTAATTTAATGTTCACCAAAATTTCATCAATTTCAGCTCCCTCTACTAAAAATCTTAAGAGAATTCAAAAGAAACGATGTGAATTTCTACAATATTTTCACAAATTCTGCACCTTTAACTAAAAATCATAAAAAAATTCAAAAAGATTTAATTTAATTTCACCAAAATTTTTTCAGTTTCAGCACCTCCTACTAAAAATCTTAAGAAAATTCAAAAGAATCGAAGTGAATATCAACTAAATTTACTCAAATTCTGCATCTGTAACTAAAAATCATAAAAAATTCATAAAGATTTAATTTATATCACCAAAATTTTTTCAATTTCAGCACCTCCTACTAAAAAGCTTAAGAAAATGCAAAAGAATCGAAGTGAATTTCAACAATATTTTCTCAAATTCTGCACCTTTATCTAAAAATCATTAAAAAATTCAAAAAGATTTAATTTAATTTCACCAAAATTTTTTCAATTTCAGCACCTCTTACTAAAAATCTTAAGAAAATTCAAAAGAATAAATGTGAAATTCAACAATATTTTCACAAATTCTGCACCTTTAACTAAAAATCATAAAAAAATTCAAAAAGATTTAATTTAATTTCACCAAAATATCATCAATTTCAGCTCCTTCTACTAAAAATCTTATGAAAATCCAATAGAATCTAAGTGAATATCAACTAAATTTACTCAAATTCTGCATCTGTAACTAAAAATCATAAAAAAATGCAAAGAAGTTTAATTTAATTTCACCAAAATATCATCAATTTCAGCTCCTTCTACTAAAAATCTTATGAAAATCCAATAGAATCTAAGTGAATATCAACTAAATTTACTCAAATTCTGCATCTGTAACTAAAAATCATAAAAAAATTCAGAAAGATTTAATTTAATTTTACCACAATTTCCTTCAATTTCAGCTCCTTCTACTAAAAATCTTATGAAAATCCAAAGGAATCGAAGTGAATATCAAGTAAATTTACTCAAATTCTGCACCTTTCACTAAAAGTCATAAAAAAATGCAAAGAAATTTAATTTAATTTCACCAAAATATCATCAATTTCAGCTCCTTCTACTAAAAATCTTAAGAAAATCCAAAAGAATCGAAGTGAATATCAAGTAAATTTACTCAAATTCTGCACCTTTCACTAAAAATCATAAAAAAATTCAAAAAGATTTAATTTAATTTTACCAACATTTCTTCAATTTCAGCTCCTCCTACTAAAAATATTATGAAAATGCAAAAGAATCGAAGTGAATTTCAACAATATTTTCTCAAATTCTGTATCTATAACTAAAAATCATAAAAAAATTCAAAAAGATTTAATTTAATTTCACCAAAATATCATCAATTTCAGCTCCTTCTACTAAAAATCTTATGAAAATCCAATAGAATCTAAGTGAATATCAACTAAATTTACTCAAATTCTGCATCTGTAACTAAAAATCATAAAAAAATGCAAAGAAGTTTAATTTAATTTCACCAAAATATCATCAATTTCAGCTCCTTCTACTAAAAATCTTATGAAAATCCAATAGAATCTAAGTGAATATCAACTAAATTTACTCAAATTCTGCATCTGTAACTAAAAATCATAAAAAAATTCAGAAAGATTTAATTTAATTTTACCACAATTTCCTTCAATTTCAGCTCCTTCTACTAAAAATCTTATGAAAATCCAAAGGAATCGAAGTGAATATCAAGTAAATTTACTCAAATTCTGCACCTTTCACTAAAAGTCATAAAAAAATGCAAAGAAATTTAATTTAATTTCACCAAAATATCATCAATTTCAGCTCCTTCTACTAAAAATCTTATGAAAATCCAAAGGAATCGAAGTGAATATCAACTAAATTTACTCAAATTCTGCATCTGTAACTAAAAATCATAAAAAATTCATAAAGATTTAATTTATATCACCAAAATTTTTTCAATTTCAGCACCTCCTACTAAAAAGCTTAAGAAAATGCAAAAGAATCGAAGTGAATTTCAACACTATTTTCTCAAATTCTGCACCTTTAACTAAAAATCATTAAAAAATGCAAAGAAATTTAATTTAATTTCACCAAAATTTCATCAATTTCAGCTCCCTCTACTAAAAATCTTAAGAGAATTCAAAAGAAACGATGTGAATTTCAACAATATTTTCACAAATTCTGCACCTTTAACTAAAAATCATAAAAAAATTCAAAAAGATTTAATTTAATTTCACCAAAATTTCTTCAATTTCAGCACCTCTTACTAAAAATCTTAAGAAAATTCAAAAGAATCGAAGTGAATATCAACTAAATTTACTCAAACTCTGCATCTGTAACTAAAA
Organism: Andrena minutula; assembly: GCA_929113495.1. Lineage (NCBI taxonomy): Eukaryota > Metazoa > Arthropoda > Insecta > Hymenoptera > Andrenidae > Andrena > Andrena minutula. Next base: position 395,154 of record CAKMYJ010000262.1, on the reverse strand, counting down.
ATCATAAAAAAATGCAAAGAAATTTAATTTAATTTTACCAAAATATCATCAATTTCAGCTCCTTCTACTAAAAATCTTAAGAAAATCCAAAAGAATCGAAGAGAATATCAAGTAAATTTACTCAAATTCTGCACCTTCCACTAAAAATCATAAAAAAATTCAAAAAGATTTAATTTAATTTCACCAAAATATCATCAATTTCAGCTCCTTCTACTAAAAATCTTATGAAAATCCAAAGGAATCGAAGTGAATATCAACTAAATTTACTCAAATTCTGCATCTGTAACTAAAAATCATAAAAAATTCATAAAGATTTAATTTATATCACCAAAATTTTTTCAATTTCAGCACCTCCTACTAAAAAGCTTAAGAAAATGCAAAAGAATCGAAGTGAATTTCAACACTATTTTCTCAAATTCTGCACCTTTAACTAAAAATCATTAAAAAATGCAAAGAAATTTAATTTAATTTCACCAAAATTTCATCAATTTCAGCTCCCTCTACTAAAAATCTTAAGAGAATTCAAAAGAAACGATGTGAATTTCAACAATATTTTCACAAATTCTGCACCTTTAACTAAAAATCATAAAAAAATTCAAAAAGATTTAATTTAATTTCACCAAAATTTCTTCAATTTCAGCACCTCTTACTAAAAATCTTAAGAAAATTCAAAAGAATAAATGTGAAATTCAACAATATTTTCACAAATTCTGCACCTTTAACTAAAAATCATAAAAAAATTCAAAAAGATTTAATTTAATTTCACCAAAATATCATCAATTTCAGCTCCTTCTACTAAAAATCTTATGAAAATCCAATAGAATCTAAGTGAATATCAACTAAATTTACTCAAATTCTGCACCTTTAACTAAAAATCATAAAAAAATGCAAAGAAGTTTAATTTAATTTCACCAAAATATCATCAATTTCAGCTCCTTCTACTAAAAATCTTATGAAAATCCAATAGAATCTAAGTGAATATCAACTAAATTTACTCAAATTCTGCATCTGTAACTAAAAATCATAAAAAAATTCAGAAAGATTTAATTTAATTTTACCACAATTTCCTTCAATTTCAGCTCCTTCTACTAAAAATCTTATGAAAATCCAAAGGAATCGAAGTGAATATCAAGTAAATTTACTCAAATTCTGCACCTTTCACTAAAAGTCATAAAAAAATGCAAAGAAATTTAATTTAATTTCACCAAAATATCATCAATTTCAGCTCCTTCTACTAAAAATCTTAAGAAAATCCAAAAGAATCGAAGTGAATATCAAGTAAATTTACTCAAATTCTGCACCTTTCACTAAAAATCATAAAAAAATTCAAAAAGATTTAATTTAATTTTACCAACATTTCTTCAATTTCAGCTCCTCCTACTAAAAATATTATGAAAATGCAAAAGAATCGAAGTGAATTTCAACAATATTTTCTCAAATTCTGTATCTATAACTAAAAATCATAAAAAAATTCAAAAAGATTTAATTTAATTTCACCAAAATATCATCAATTTCAGCTCCTTCTACTAAAAATCTTATGAAAATCCAATAGAATCTAAGTGAATATCAACTAAATTTACTCAAATTCTGCATCTGTAACTAAAAATCATAAAAAAATGCAAAGAAGTTTAATTTAATTTCACCAAAATATCATCAATTTCAGCTCCTTCTACTAAAAATCTTATGAAAATCCAATAGAATCTAAGTGAATATCAACTAAATTTACTCAAATTCTGCATCTGTAACTAAAAATCATAAAAAAATTCAGAAAGATTTAATTTAATTTTACCACAATTTCCTTCAATTTCAGCTCCTTCTACTAAAAATCTTATGAAAATCCAAAGGAATCGAAGTGAATATCAAGTAAATTTACTCAAATTCTGCACCTTTCACTAAAAGTCATAAAAAAATGCAAAGAAATTTAATTTAATTTCACCAAAATATCATCAATTTCAGCTCCTTCTACTAAAAATCTTATGAAAATCCAAAGGAATCGAAGTGAATATCAACTAAATTTACTCAAATTCTGCATCTGTAACTAAAAATCATAAAAAATTCATAAAGATTTAATTTATATCACCAAAATTTTTTCAATTTCAGCACCTCCTACTAAAAAGCTTAAGAAAATGCAAAAGAATCGAAGTGAATTTCAACACTATTTTCTCAAATTCTGCACCTTTAACTAAAAATCATTAAAAAATGCAAAGAAATTTAATTTAATTTCACCAAAATTTCATCAATTTCAGCTCCCTCTACTAAAAATCTTAAGAGAATTCAAAAGAAACGATGTGAATTTCAACAATATTTTCACAAATTCTGCACCTTTAACTAAAAATCATAAAAAAATTCAAAAAGATTTAATTTAATTTCACCAAAATTTCTTCAATTTCAGCACCTCTTACTAAAAATCTTAAGAAAATTCAAAAGAATCGAAGTGAATATCAACTAAATTTACTCAAACTCTGCATCTGTAACTAAAAATCATAAAAAAATGCAAAGAAATTTAATTTAATTTTACCAAAATATCATCAATTTCAGCTCCTTCTACTAAAAATCTTAAGAAAATCCAAAAGAATCGAAGAGAATATCAAGTAAATTTACTCAAATTCTGCACCTTCCACTAAAAATCATAAAAAAATTCAAAAAGATTTAATTTAATTTCACCAAAATATCATCAATTTCAGCTCCTTCTACTAAAAATCTTATGAAAATCCAAAGGAATCGAAGTGAATATCAACTAAATTTACTCAAATTCTGCATCTGTAACTAAAAATCATAAAAAATTCATAAAGATTTAATTTATATCACCAAAATTTTTTCAATTTCAGCACCTCCTACTAAAAAGCTTAAGAAAATGCAAAAGAATCGAAGTGAATTTCAACACTATTTTCTCAAATTCTGCACCTTTAACTAAAAATCATTAAAAAATGCAAAGAAATTTAATTTAATTTCACCAAAATTTCATCAATTTCAGCTCCCTCTACTAAAAATCTTAAGAGAATTCAAAAGAAACGATGTGAATTTCAACAATATTTTCACAAATTCTGCACCTTTAACTAAAAATCATAAAAAAATTCAAAAAGATTTAATTTAATTTCACCAAAATTTCTTCAATTTCAGCACCTCTTACTAAAAATCTTAAGAAAATTCAAAAGAATCGAAGTGAATATCAACTAAATTTACTCAAACTCTGCATCTGTAACTAAAAATCATAAAAAAATGCAAAGAAATTTAATTTAATTTTACCAAAATATCATCAATTTCAGCTCCTTCTACTAAAAATCTTATGAAAATCCAATAGAATCTAAGTGAATATCAACTAAATTTACTCAAATTCTGCATCTGTAACTAAAAATCATAAAAAAATTCAGAAAGATTTAATTTAATTTTACCACAATTTCCTTCAATTTCAGCTCCTTCTACTAAAAATCTTATGAAAATCCAAAGGAATCGAAGTGAATATCAAGTAAATTTACTCAAATTCTGCACCTTTCACTAAAAATCATACAAAAATGCAAAGAAATTTAATTTAATTTCACCAAAATATCATCAATTTCAGCTCCTTCTACTAAAAATCTTATGAAAATCCAAAAGAATCGAAGTGAATATCGAGTAAATTTACTCAAATTCAGCACCTTTCACTAAAAATCATAAAAAATTCAAAAAGATTTAATTTAATTTCACCAAAATATCATCAATTTCAGCTCCTTCTACTAAAAATCTTAAGAAAATCCAAAAGAATCGAAGTGAATATCAAGTAAATTTACTCAAATTCTGCATCTGTAACTAAAAATCATATAAAAATTCAGAAAGATTTAATTTAATTTTACCACAATTTCCTTCAGTTTCAGCTCCTTCTACTAAAAATCTTATGAAAATCCAAAGGAATCGAAGTGAATATCAACTAAATTTACTCAAATTCTGCACCTTTCACTAAAAATCATAAAAAAATGCAAAGAAATTTAAATTAATTTCACCAAAATATCATCAATTTCAGCTCCATCTACTAAAAATCTTAAGAAAATCCAAAAGAATCGAAGTGAATATCAAGTAAATTTACTCAAATTCTGCACCTTTCACTAAAAATCATAAAAAAATTCAAAAAGATTTAATTTAATTTCACCAAAATATCATCAATTTCAGCTCCTTCTACTAAAAATCTTAAGAAAATCCAAAAGAATCGAAGTGAATATCAAGTAAATTTACTCAAATTCTGCACCTTTCACTAAAAATCATAAAAAAATGCAAAGAAATTTAATTTAATTTCACCAAAATATCATCAATTTCAGCTCCTTCTACTAAAAATCTTAAGAAAATCCAAAAGAATCGAAGTGAATATCAAGTAAATTTACTCAAATTCTGCACCTTTCACTAAAAATCATAAAAAAATTCAAAAAGATTTAATTTAATTTTACCAACATTTCTTCAATTTCAGCTCCTCCTACTAAAAATATTATGAAAATGCAAAAGAATCGAAGTGAATTTCAACAATATTTTCTCAAATTCTGTATCTATAACTAAAAATCATAAAAAAATTCAAAAAGATTTAATTTAATTTCAGCAAAATATCATCAATTTCAGCTCCTTCTACTAAAAATCTTATGAAAATCCAATAGAATCTAAGTGAATATCAACTAAATTTACTCAAATTCTGCATCTGTAACTAAAAATCATAAAAAAATGCAAAGAAGTTTAATTTAATTTCACCAAAATATCATCAATTTCAGCTCCTTCTACTAAAAATCTTATGAAAATCCAATAGAATCTAAGTGAATATCAACTAAATTTACTCAAATTCTGCATCTGTAACTAAAAATCATAAAAAAATTCAGAAAGATTTAATTTAATTTTACCACAATTTCCTTCAATTTCAGCTCCTTCTACTAAAAATCTTATGAAAATCCAAAGGAATCGAAGTGAATATCAAGTAAATTTACTCAAATTCTGCACCTTTCACTAAAAATCATAAAAAAATTCAAAAAGATTTAATTTAATTTCACCAAAATATCATCAATTTCAGCTCCTTCTACTAAAAATCTTAAGAAAATCCAAAAGAATCGAAGTGAATATCAAGTAAATTTACTCAAATTCTGCACCTTTCACTAAAAATCATAAAAAAATGCAAAGAAATTTAATTTAATTTCACCAAAATATCATCAATTTCAGCTCCTTCTACTAAAAATCTTAAGAAAATCCAAAAGAATCGAAGTGAATATCAAGTAAATTTACTCAAATTCTGCACCTTTCACTAAAAATCATAAAAAATTCAAAAAGATTTAATTTAATTTTACCAACATTTCTTCAATTTCAGCTCCTCCTACTAAAAATATTATGAAAATGCAAAAGAATCGAAGTGAATTTCAACAATATTTTCTCAAATTCTGTATCTATAACTAAAAATCATAAAAAAATTCAAAAAGATTTAATTTAATTTCACCAAAATATCATCAATTTCAGCTCCTTCTACTAAAAATCTTATGAAAATCCAATAGAATCTAAGTGAATATCAACTAAATTTACTCAAATTCTGCATCTGTAACTAAAAATCATAAAAAAATGCAAAGAAGTTTAATTTAATTTCACCAAAATATCATCAATTTCAGCTCCTTCTACTAAAAATCTTATGAAAATCCAATAGAATCTAAGTGAATATCAACTAAATTTACTCAAATTCTGCATCTGTAACTAAAAATCATAAAAAAATTCAGAAAGATTTAATTTAATTTTACCACAATTTCCTTCAATTTCAGCTCCTTCTACTAAAAATCTTATGAAAATCCAAAGGAATCGAAGTGAATATCAAGTAAATTTACTCAAATTCTGCACCTTTCACTAAAAATCATACAAAAATGCAAAGAAATTTAATTTAATTTCACCAAAATATCATCAATTTCAGCTCCTTCTACTAAAAATCTTATGAAAATCCAAAAGAATCGAAGTGAATATCGAGTAAATTTACTCAAATTCAGCACCTTTCACTAAAAATCATAAAAAATTCCAAAAGATTTAATTTAATTTTACCAACATTTCTTCAATTTCAGCTCCTCCTACTAAAAATCTTATGAAAATGCAAAAGAATCGAAGTGAATTTCAACAATATTTTCTCAAATTCTGTTTCTGTAACTAAAAATCATAAAAAAATTCAAAAAGATTTAATTTAATTTCACCAAAATATCATCAATTTCAGCTCCTTCTACTAAAAATCTTATGAAAATCCAATAGAATCTAAGTGAATATCAACTAAATTTACTCAAATTCTGCATCTGTAACTAAAAATCATAAAAAAATTCAGAAAGATTTAATTTAATTTTACCACAATTTCCTTCAATTTCAGCTCCTTCTACTAAAAATCTTATGAAAATCCAAAGGAATCGAAGTGAATATCAAGTAAATTTACTCAAATTCTGCACCTTTCACTAAAAGTCATAAAAAAATGCAAAGAAATTTAATTTAATTTCACCAAAATATCATCAATTTCAGCTCCTTCTACTAAAAATCTTATGAAAATCCAAAGGAATCGAAGTGAATATCAACTAAATTTACTCAAATTCTGCATCTGTAACTAAAAATCATAAAAAATTCATAAAGATTTAATTTAATTTCACCAAAATATCATCAATTTCAGCTCCTTCTACTAAAAATCTTATGAAAATCCAATAGAATCTAAGTGAATATCAACTAAATTTACTCAAATTCTGCATCTGTAACTAAAAATCATAAAAAATTCATAAAGATTTAATTTATATCACCAAAATTTTTTCAATTTCAGCACCTCCTACTAAAAAGCTTAAGAAAATGCAAAAGAATCGAAGTGAATTTCAACACTATTTTCTCAAATTCTGCACCTTTAACTAAAAATCATTAAAAAATGCAAAGAAATTTAATTTAATTTCACCAAAATTTCATCAATTTCAGCTCCCTCTACTAAAAATCTTAAGAGAATTCAAAAGAAACGATGTGAATTTCAACAATATTTTCACAAATTCTGCACCTTTAACTAAAAATCATAAAAAAATTCAAAAAGATTTAATTTAATTTCACCAAAATTTCTTCAATTTCAGCACCTCTTACTAAAAATCTTAAGAAAATTCAAAAGAATCGAAGTGAATATCAACTAAATTTACTCAAACTCTGCATCTGTAACTAAAAATCATAAAAAAATGCAAAGAAATTTAATTTAATTTTACCAAAATATCATCAATTTCAGCTCCTTCTACTAAAAATCTTAAGAAAATCCAAAAGAATCGAAGTGAATATCAAGTAAATTTACTCAAATTCTGCACCTTCCACTAAAAATCATAAAAAAATTCAAAAAGATTTAATTTAATTTCACCAAAATATCATCAATTTCAGCTCCTTCTACTAAAAATCTTATGAAAATCCAATAGAATCTAAGTGAATATCAACTAAATTTACTCAAATTCTGCATCTGTAACTAAAAATCATATAAAAATTCAGAAAGATTTAATTTAATTTTACCACAATTTCCTTCAGTTTCAGCTCCTTCTACTAAAAATCTTATGAAAATCCAAAAGAATCGAAGTGAATATCAAGTAAATTTACTCAAATTCTGCACGTTTCACTAAAAATCATAAAAAAATGCAAAGAAATTTAATATAATTTCACCAAAATATCATCAATTTCAGCTCCTTCTACTAAAAATCTTAAGAAAATCCAAAAGAATCGAAGTGAATATCAAGTAAATTTACTCAAATTCTGCATCTGTAACTAAAAATCATATAAAAATTCAAAAAGATTTAATTTAATTTCACCAAAATATCATCAATTTCAGCTCCTTCTACTAAAAATCTTAAGAAAATCCAAAAGAATCGAAGTGAATATCAAGTAAATTTACTCAAATTCTGCACCTTTCACTAAAAATCATAAAAAAATGCAAAGAAATTTAATTTAATTTCACCAAAATATCATCAATTTCAGCTCCTTCTACTAAAAATCTTAAGAAAATCCAAAAGAATCGAAGTGAATATCAAGTAAATTTACTCAAATTCTGCACCTTTCACTAAAAATCATAAAAAAATTCAAAAAGATTTAATTTAATTTTACCAACATTTCTTCAATTTCAGCTCCTCCTACTAAAAATATTATGAAAATGCAAAAGAATCGAAGTGAATTTCAACAATATTTTCTCAAATTCTGTATCTATAACTAAAAATCATAAAAAAATTCAAAAAGATTTAATTTAATTTCACCAAAATATCATCAATTTCAGCTCCTTCTACTAAAAATCTTATGAAAATCCAAAAGAATCGAAGTGAATATCGAGTAAATTTACTCAAATTCAGCACCTTTCACTAAAAATCATAAAAAATTCCAAAAGATTTAATTTAATTTTACCAACATTTCTTCAATTTCAGCTCCTCCTACTAAAAATCTTATGAAAATGCAAAAGAATCGAAGTGAATTTCAACAATATTTTCTCAAATTCTGTTTCTGTAACTAAAAATCATAAAAAAATTCAAAAAGATTTAATTTAATTTCACCAAAATATCATCAATTTCAGCTCCTTCTACTAAAAATCTTATGAAAATCCAATAGAATCTAAGTGAATATCAACTAAATTTACTCAAATTCTGCATCTGTAACTAAAAATCATAAAAAAATTCAAAAAGATTTAATTTAATTTCACCAAAATATCATCAATTTCAGCTCCTTCTACTAAAAATCTTATGAAAATCCAATAGAATCTAAGTGAATATCAACTAAATTTACTCAAATTCTGCATCTGTAACTAAAAATCATATAAAAATTCAGAAAGATTTAATTTAATTTTACCACAATTTCCTTCAGTTTCAGCTCCTTCTACTAAAAATCTTAAGAAAATCCAAAAGAATCGAAGTGAATATCAAGTAAATTTACTCAAATTCTGCACCTTTCACTAAAAATCATAAAAAAATGCAAAGAAATTTAATATAATTTCACCAAAATATCATCAATTTCAGCTCCTTCTACTAAAAATCTTAAGAAAATCCAAAAGAATCGAAGTGAATATCAAGTAAATTTACTCAAATTCTGCACCTTTCACTAAAAATCATAAAAAAATTCAAAAAGATTTAATTTAATTTCACCAAAATATCATCAATTTCAGCTCCTTCTACTAAAAATCTTAAGAAAATCCAAAAGAATCGAAGTGAATATCAAGTAAATTTACTCAAATTCTGCACCTTTCACTAAAAATCATACAAAAATGCAAAGAAATTTAATTTAATTTCACCAAAATATCATCAATTTCAGCTCCTTCTACTAAAAATCTTATGAAAATCCAAAAGAATCGAAGTGAATATCGAGTAAATTTACTCAAATTCAGCACCTTTCACTAAAAATCATAAAAAATTCCAAAAGATTTAATTTAATTTTACCAAAATATCATCAATTTCAGCTCCTTCTACTAAAAATCTTAAGAAAATCCAAAAGAATCGAAGTGAATATCAAGTAAATTTACTCAAATTCTGCACCTTTCACTAAAAATCATAAAAAAATGCAAAGAAATTTAATATAATTTCACCAAAATATCATCAATTTCAGCTCCTTCTACTAAAAATCTTAAGAAAATCCAAAGGAATCGAAGTGAATATCAACTAAATTTACTCAAATTCTGCACCTTTCACTAAAAATCATAAAAAAATGCAAAGAAATTTAAATTAATTTCACCAAAATATCATCAATTTCAGCTCCATCTACTAAAAATCTTAAGAAAATCCAAAAGAATCGAAGTGAATATCAAGTAAATTTACTCAAATTCTGCACCTTTCACTAAAAATCATAAAAAAATTCAAAAAGATTTAATTTAATTTCACCAAAATATCATCAATTTCAGCTCCTTCTACTAAAAATCTTAAGAAAATCCAAAAGAATCGAAGTGAATATCAAGTAAATTTACTCAAATTCTGCACCTTTCACTAAAAATCATAAAAAAATTCAAAAAGATTTAATTTAATTTTACCAACATTTCTTCAATTTCAGCTCCTCCTACTAAAAATATTATGAAAATGCAAAAGAATCGAAGTGAATTTCAACAATATTTTCTCAAATTCTGTATCTATAACTAAAAATCATAAAAAAATTCAAAAAGATTTAATTTAATTTCACCAAAATATCATCAATTTCAGCTCCTTCTACTAAAAATCTTATGAAAATCCAATAGAATCTAAGTGAATATCAACTAAATTTACTCAAATTCTGCATCTGTAACTAAAAATCATAAAAAAATTCAGAAAGATTTAATTTAATTTTACCACAATTTCCTTCAATTTCAGCTCCTTCTACTAAAAATCTTATGAAAATCCAAAGGAATCGAAGTGAATATCAAGTAAATTTACTCAAATTCTGCACCTTTCACTAAAAGTCATAAAAAAATGCAAAGAAATTTAATTTAATTTCACCAAAATATCATCAATTTCAGCTCCTTCTACTAAAAATCTTATGAAAATCCAAAGGAATCGAAGTGAATATCAACTAAATTTACTCAAATTCTGCATCTGTAACTAAGAATCATAAAAAATTCATAAAGATTTAATTTAATTTCACCAAAATATCATCAATTTCAGCTCCTTCTACTAAAAATCTTATGAAAATCCAATAGAATCTAAGTGAATATCAACTAAATTTACTCAAATTCTGCATCTGTAACTAAAAATCATAAAAAATTCATAAAGATTTAATTTATATCACCAAAATTTTTTCAATTTCAGCACCTCCTACTAAAAAGCTTAAGAAAATGCAAAAGAATCGAAGTGAATTTCAACACTATTTTCTCAAATTCTGCACCTTTAACTAAAAATCATTAAAAAATGCAAAGAAATTTAATTTAATTTCACCAAAATTTCATCAATTTCAGCTCCCTCTACTAAAAATCTTAAGAGAATTCAAAAGAAACGATGTGAATTTCAACAATATTTTCACAAATTCTGCACCTTTAACTAAAAATCATAAAAAAATTCAAAAAGATTTAATTTAATTTCACCAAAATTTCTTCAATTTCAGCACCTCTTACTAAAAATCTTAAGAAAATTCAAAAGAATCGAAGTGAATATCAACTAAATTTACTCAAACTCTGCATCTGTAACTAAAAATCATAAAAAAATGCAAAGAAATTTAATTTAATTTTACCAAAATATCATCAATTTCAGCTCCTTCTACTAAAAATCTTAAGAAAATCCAAAAGAATCGAAGTGAATATCAAGTAAATTTACTCAAATTCTGCACCTTCCACTAAAAATCATAAAAAAATTCAAAAAGATTTAATTTAATTTCACCAAAATATCATCAATTTCAGCTCCTTCTACTAAAAATCTTATGAAAATCCAATAGAATCTAAGTGAATATCAACTAAATTTACTCAAATTCTGCATCTGTAACTAAAAATCATATAAAAATTCAGAAAGATTAAATTTAATTTTACCACAATTTCCTTCAGTTTCAGCTCCTTCTACTAAAAATCTTATGAAAATCCAAAAGAATCGAAGTGAATATCAAGTAAATTTACTCAAATTCTGCACCTTTCACTAAAAATCATAAAAAAATGCAAAGAAATTTAATATAATTTCACCAAAATATCATCAATTTCAGCTCCTTCTACTAAAAATCTTAAGAAAATCCAAAAGAATCGAAGTGAATATCAAGTAAATTTACTCAAATTCTGCATCTGTAACTAAAAATCATATAAAAATTCAGAAAGATTTAATTTAATTTTACCACAATTTCCTTCAGTTTCAGCTCCTTCTACTAAAAATCTTATGAAAATCCAAAGGAATCGAAGTGAATATCAACTAAATTTACTCAAATTCTGCACCTTTCACTAAAAATCATAAAAAAATGCAAAGAAATTTAAATTAATTTCACCAAAATATCATCAATTTCAGCTCCATCTACTAAAAATCTTAAGAAAATCCAAAAGAATCGAAGTGAATATCAAGTAAATTTACTCAAATTCTGCACCTTTCACTAAAAATCATAAAAAAATTCAAAAAGATTTAATTTAATTTCACCAAAATATCATCAATTTCAGCTCCTTCTACTAAAAATCTTAAGAAAATCCAAAAGAATCGAAGTGAATATCAAGTAAATTTACTCAAATTCTGCACCTTTCACTAAAAATCATAAAAAAATGCAAAGAAATTTAATTTAATTTCACCAAAATATCATCAATTTCAGCTCCTTCTACTAAAAATCTTAAGAAAATCCAAAAGAATCGAAGTGAATATCAAGTAAATTTACTCAAATTCTGCACCTTTCACTAAAAATCATAAAAAAATTCAAAAAGATTTAATTTAATTTTACCAACATTTCTTCAATTTCAGCTCCTCCTACTAAAAATATTATGAAAATGCAAAAGAATCGAAGTGAATTTCAACAATATTTTCTCAAATTCTGTATCTATAACTAAAAATCATAAAAAAATTCAAAAAGATTTAATTTAATTTCACCAAAATATCATCAATTTCAGCTCCTTCTACTAAAAATCTTATGAAAATCCAATAGAATCTAAGTGAATATCAACTAAATTTACTCAAATTCTGCATCTGTAACTAAAAATCATAAAAAAATTCAGAAAGATTTAATTTAATTTTACCACAATTTCCTTCAATTTCAGCTCCTTCTACTAAAAATCTTATGAAAATCCAAAGGAATCGAAGTGAATATCAAGTAAATTTACTCAAATTCTGCACCTTTCACTAAAAATCATACAAAAATGCAAAGAAATTTAATTTAATTTCACCAAAATATCATCAATTTCAGCTCCTTCTACTAAAAATCTTATGAAAATCCAAAAGAATCGAAGTGAATATCGAGTAAATTTACTCAAATTCAGCACCTTTCACTAAAAATCATAAAAAATTCCAAAAGATTTAATTTAATTTTACCAACATTTCTTCAATTTCAGCTCCTCCTACTAAAAATCTTATGAAAATGCAAAAGAATCGAAGTGAATTTCAACAATATTTTCTCAAATTCTGTTTCTGTAACTAAAAATCATAAAAAAATTCAAAAAGATTTAATTTAATTTCACCAAAATATCATCAATTTCAGCTCCTTCTACTAAAAATCTTATGAAAATCCAATAGAATCTAAGTGAATATCAACTAAATTTACTCAAATTCTGCATCTGTAACTAAAAATCATAAAAAAATTCAAAAAGATTTAATTTAATTTCACCAAAATATCATCAATTTCAGCTCCTTCTACTAAAAATCTTATGAAAATCCAATAGAATCATAGTGAATATCAACTAAATTTACTCAAATTCTGCATCTGTAACTAAAAATCATATAAAAATTCAGAAAGATTTAATTTAATTTTACCACAATTTCCTTCAGTTTCAGCTCCTTCTACTAAAAATCTTAAGAAAATCCAAAAGAATCGAAGTGAATATCAAGTAAATTTACTCAAATTCTGCACCTTTCACTAAAAATCATAAAAAAATGCAAAGAAATTTAATATAATTTCACCAAAATATCATCAATTTCAGCTCCTTCTACTAAAAATCTTAAGAAAATCCAAAAGAATCGAAGTGAATATCAAGTAAATTTACTCAAATTCTGCACCTTTCACTAAAAATCATAAAAAAATTCAAAAAGATTTAATTTAATTTCACCAAAATATCATCAATTTCAGCTCCTTCTACTAAAAATCTTAAGAAAATCCAAAAGAATCGAAGTGAATATCAAGTAAATTTACTCAAATTCTGCACCTTTCACTAAAAATCATAAAAAAATTCAAAAAGATTTAATTTAATTTTACCAACATTTCTTCAATTTCAGCTCCTCCTACTAAAAATATTATGAAAATGCAAAAGAATCGAAGTGAATTTCAACAATATTTTCTCAAATTCTGTATCTATAACTAAAAATCATAAAAAAAATTCAAAAAGATTTAATTTAATTTCACCAAAATATCATCAATTTCAGCTCCTTCTACTAAAAATCTTATGAAAATCCAATAGAATCTAAGTGAATATCAACTAAATTTACTCAAATTCTGCATCTGTAACTAAAAATCATAAAAAAATTCAGAAAGATTTAATTTAATTTTACCACAATTTCCTTCAATTTCAGCTCCTTCTACTAAAAATCTTATGAAAATCCAAAGGAATCGAAGTGAATATCAAGTAAATTTACTCAAATTCTGCACCTTTCACTAAAAATCATACAAAAATGCAAAGAAATTTAATTTAATTTCACCAAAATATCATCAATTTCAGCTCCTTCTACTAAAAATCTTATGAAAATCCAAAAGAATCGAAGTGAATATCGAGTAAATTTACTCAAATTCAGCACCTTTCACTAAAAATCATAAAAAATTCCAAAAGATTTAATTTAATTTTACCAACATTTCTTCAATTTCAGCTCCTCCTACTAAAAATCTTATGAAAATGCAAAAGAATCGAAGTGAATTTCAACAATATTTTCTCAAATTCTGTTTCTGTAACTAAAAATCATAAAAAAATTCAAAAAGATTTAATTTAATTTCACCAAAATATCATCAATTTCAGCTCCTTCTACTAAAAATCTTATGAAAATCCAATAGAATCTAAGTGAATATCAACTAAATTTACTCAAATTCTGCATCTGTAACTAAAAATCATAAAAAAATTCAAAAAGATTTAATTTAATTTCACCAAAATATCATCAATTTCAGCTCCTTCTACTAAAAATCTTATGAAAATCCAATAGAATCTAAGTGAATATCAACTAAATTTACTCAAATTCTGCATCTGTAACTAAAAATCATATAAAAATTCAGAAAGATTTAATTTAATTTTACCACAATTTCCTTCAGTTTCAGCTCCTTCTACTAAAAATCTTAAGAAAATCCAAAAGAATCGAAGTGAATATCAAGTAAATTTACTCAAATTCTGCACCTTTCACTAAAAATCATAAAAAAATGCAAAGAAATTTAATATAATTTCACCAAAATATCATCAATTTCAGCTCCATCTACTAAAAATCTTAAGAAAATCCAAAAGAATCGAAGTGAATATCAAGTAAATTTACTCAAATTCTGCACCTTTCACTAAAAATCATAAAAAAATTCAAAAAGATTTAATTTAATTTCACCAAAATATCATCAATTTCAGCTCCTTCTACTAAAAATCTTAAGAAAATCCAAAAGAATCGAAGTGAATATCAAGTAAATTTACTCAAATTCTGCACCTTTCACTAAAAATCATAAAAAAATGCAAAGAAATTTAATTTAATTTCACCAAAATATCATCAATTTCAGCTCCTTCTACTAAAAATCTTAAGAAAATCCAAAAGAATCGAAGTGAATATCAAGTAAATTTACTCAAATTCTGCACCTTTCACTAAAAATCATAAAAAAATTCAAAAAGATTTAATTTAATTTTACCAACATTTCTTCAATTTCAGCTCCTCCTACTAAAAATATTATGAAAATGCAAAAGAATCGAAGTGAATTTCAACAATATTTTCTCAAATTCTGTATCTATAACTAAAAATCATAAAAAAATTCAAAAAGATTTAATTTAATTTCAGCAAAATATCATCAATTTCAGCTCCTTCTACTAAAAATCTTATGAAAATCCAATAGAATCTAAGTGAATATCAACTAAATTTACTCAAATTCTGCATCTGTAACTAAAAATCATAAAAAAATGCAAAGAAGTTTAATTTAATTTCACCAAAATATCATCAATTTCAGCTCCTTCTACTAAAAATCTTATGAAAATCCAATAGAATCTAAGTGAATATCAACTAAATTTACTCAAATTCTGCATCTGTAACTAAAAATCATAAAAAAATTCAGAAAGATTTAATTTAATTTTACCACAATTTCCTTCAATTTCAGCTCCTTCTACTAAAAATCTTATGAAAATCCAAAGGAATCGAAGTGAATATCAAGTAAATTTACTCAAATTCTGCACCTTTCACTAAAAATCATAAAAAAATTCAAAAAGATTTAATTTAATTTCACCAAAATATCATCAATTTCAGCTCCTTCTACTAAAAATCTTAAGAAAATCCAAAAGAATCGAAGTGAATATCAAGTAAATTTACTCAAATTCTGCACCATTCACTAAAAATCATAAAAAAATGCAAAGAAATTTAATTTAATTTCACCAAAATATCATCAATTTCAGCTCCTTCTACTAAAAATCTTAAGAAAATCCAAAAGAATCGAAGTGAATATCAAGTAAATTTACTCAAATTCTGCACCTTTCACTAAAAATCATAAAAAAATTCAAAAAGATTTAATTTAATTTTACCAACATTTCTTCAATTTCAGCTCCTCCTACTAAAAATATTATGAAAATGCAAAAGAATCGAAGTGAATTTCAACAATATTTTCTCAAATTCTGTATCTATAACTAAAAATCATAAAAAAATTCAAAAAGATTTAATTTAATTTCACCAAAATATCATCAATTTCAGCTCCTTCTACTAAAAATCTTATGAAAATCCAATAGAATCTAAGTGAATATCAACTAAATTTACTCAAATTCTGCATCTGTAACTAAAAATCATAAAAAAATGCAAAGAAGTTTAATTTAATTTCACCAAAATATCATCAATTTCAGCTCCTTCTACTAAAAATCTTATGAAAATCCAATAGAATCTAAGTGAATATCAACTAAATTTACTCAAATTCTGCATCTGTAACTAAAAATCATAAAAAAATTCAGAAAGATTTAATTTAATTTTACCACAATTTCCTTCAATTTCAGCTCCTTCTACTAAAAATCTTATGAAAATCCAAAGGAATCGAAGTGAATATCAAGTAAATTTACTCAAATTCTGCACCTTTCACTAAAAATCATACAAAAATGCAAAGAAATTTAATTTAATTTCACCAAAATATCATCAATTTCAGCTCCTTCTACTAAAAATCTTATGAAAATCCAAAAGAATCGAAGTGAATATCGAGTAAATTTACTCAAATTCAGCACCTTTCACTAAAAATCATAAAAAATTCCAAAAGATTTAATTTAATTTCACCAAAATATCATCAATTTCAGCTCCTTCTACTAAAAATCTTAAGAAAATCCAAAAGAATCGAAGTGAATATCAAGTAAATTTACTCAAATTCTGCACCTTTCACTAAAAATCATAAAAAAATGCAAAGAAATTTAATATAATTTCACCAAAATATCATCAATTTCAGCTCCTTCTACTAAAAATCTTAAGAAAATCCAAAGGAATCGAAGTGAATATCAACTAAATTTACTCAAATTCTGCACCTTTCACTAAAAATCATAAAAAAATGCAAAGAAATTTAAATTAATTTCACCAAAATATCATCAATTTCAGCTCCATCTACTAAAAATCTTAAGAAAATCCAAAAGAATCGAAGTGAATATCAAGTAAATTTACTCAAATTCTGCACCTTTCACTAAAAATCATAAAAAAATTCAAAAAGATTTAATTTAATTTCACCAAAATATCATCAATTTCAGCTCCTTCTACTAAAAATCTTAAGAAAATCCAAAAGAATCGAAGTGAATATCAAGTAAATTTACTCAAATTCTGCACCTTTCACTAAAAATCATAAAAAAATGCAAAGAAATTTAATATAATTTCACCAAAATATCATCAATTTCAGCTCCTTCTACTAAAAATCTTAAGAAAATCCAAAGGAATCGAAGTGAATATCAACTAAATTTACTCAAATTCTGCACCTTTCACTAAAAATCATAAAAAAATGCAAAGAAATTTAAATTAATTTCACCAAAATATCATCAATTTCAGCTCCATCTACTAAAAATCTTAAGAAAATCCAAAAGAATCGAAGTGAATATCAAGTAAATTTACTCAAATTCTGCACCTTTCACTAAAAATCATAAAAAAATTCAAAAAGATTTAATTTAATTTCACCAAAATATCATCAATTTCAGCTCCTTCTACTAAAAATCTTAAGAAAATCCAAAAGAATCGAAGTGAATATCAAGTAAATTTACTCAAATTCTGCACCTTTCACTAAAAATCATAAAAAAATTCAAAAAGATTTAATTTAATTTTACCAACATTTCTTCAATTTCAGCTCCTCCTACTAAAAATATTATGAAAATGCAAAAGAATCGAAGTGAATTTCAACAATATTTTCTCAAATTCTGTATCTATAACTAAAAATCATAAAAAAATTCAAAAAGATTTAATTTAATTTCACCAAAATATCATCAATTTCAGCTCCTTCTACTAAAAATCTTATGAAAATCCAATAGAATCTAAGTGAATATCAACTAAATTTACTCAAATTCTGCATCTGTAACTAAAAATCATAAAAAAATGCAAAGAAGTTTAATTTAATTTCACCAAAATATCATCAATTTCAGCTCCTTCTACTAAAAATCTTATGAAAATCCAATAGAATCTAAGTGAATATCAACTAAATTTACTCAAATTCTGCATCTGTAACTAAAAATCATAAAAAAATTCAGAAAGATTTAATTTAATTTTACCACAATTTCCTTCAATTTCAGCTCCTTCTACTAAAAATCTTATGAAAATCCAAAGGAATCGAAGTGAATATCAAGTAAATTTACTCAAATTCTGCACCTTTCACTAAAAATCATACAAAAATGCAAAGAAATTTAATTTAATTTCACCAAAATATCATCAATTTCAGCTCCTTCTACTAAAAATCTTATGAAAATCCAAAAGAATCGAAGTGAATATCGAGTAAATTTACTCAAATTCAGCACCTTTCACTAAAAATCATAAAAAATTCCAAAAGATTTAATTTAATTTTACCAACATTTCTTCAATTTCAGCTCCTCCTACTAAAAATCTTAAGAAAATCCAAAAGAATCGAAGTGAATATCAAGTAAATTTACTCAAATTCTGCACCTTCCACTAAAAATCATAAAAAAATTCAAAAAGATTTAATTTAATTTCACCAAAATATCATCAATTTCAGCTCCTTCTACTAAAAATCTTAAGAAAATCCAAAAGAATCGAAGTGAATATCAAGTAAATTTATTCAAATTCTGCATCTGTAACTAAAAATCATATAAAAATTCAGAAAGATTTAATTTAATTTTACCACAATTTCCTTCAGTTTCAGCTCCTTCTACTAAAAATCTTATGAAAATCCAAAGGCATCGAAGTGAATATCAACTAAATTTACTCAAATTCTGCACCTTTCACTAAAAATCATAAAAAAATGCAAAGAAATTTAAATTAATTTCACCAAAATATCATCAATTTCAGCTCCATCTACTAAAAATCTTAAGAAAATCCAAAAGAATCGAAGTGAATATCAAGTAAATTTACTCAAATTCTGCACCTTTCACTAAAAATCATAAAAAAATTCAAAAAGATTTAATTTAATTTCACCAAAATATCATCAATTTCAGCTCCTTCTACTAAAAATCTTAAGAAAATCCAAAAGAATCGAAGTGAATATCAAGTAAATTTACTCAAATTCTGCACCTTTCACTAAAAATCATAAAAAAATGCAAAGAAATTTAATTTAATTTCACCAAAATATCATCAATTTCAGCTCCTTCTACTAAAAATCTTAAGAAAATCCAAAAGAATCGAAGTGAATATCAAGTAAATTTACTCAAATTCTGCACCTTTCACTAAAAATCATAAAAAAATTCAAAAAGATTTAATTTAATTTTACCAACATTTCTTCAATTTCAGCTCCTCCTACTAAAAATATTATGAAAATGCAAAAGAATCGAAGTGAATTTCAACAATATTTTCTCAAATTCTGTATCTATAACTAAAAATCATAAAAAAATTCAAAAAGATTTAATTTAATTTCACCAAAATATCATCAATTTCAGCTCCTTCTACTAAAAATCTTATGAAAATCCAATAGAATCTAAGTGAATATCAACTAAATTTACTCAAATTCTGCATCTGTAACTAAAAATCATAAAAAAATGCAAAGAAGTTTAATTTAATTTCACCAAAATATCATCAATTTCAGCTCCTTCTACTAAAAATCTTATGAAAATCCAATAGAATCTAAGTGAATATCAACTAAATTTACTCAAATTCTGCATCTGTAACTAAAAATCATAAAAAAATTCAGAAAGATTTAATTTAATTTTACCACAATTTCCTTCAATTTCAGCTCCTTCTACTAAAAATCTTATGAAAATCCAAAGGAATCGAAGTGAATATCAAGTAAATTTACTCAAATTCTGCACCTTTCACTAAAAATCATACAAAAATGCAAAGAAATTTAATTTAATTTCACCAAAATATCATCAATTTCAGCTCCTTCTACTAAAAATCTTATGAAAATCCAAAAGAATCGAAGTGAATATCGAGTAAATTTACTCAAATTCAGCACCTTTCACTAAAAATCATAAAAAATTCCAAAAGATTTAATTTAATTTTACCAACATTTCTTCAATTTCAGCTCCTCCTACTAAAAATCTTATGAAAATGCAAAAGAATCGAAGTGAATTTCAACAATATTTTCTCAAATTCTGTTTCTGTAACTAAAAATCATAAAAAAATTCAAAAAGATTTAATTTAATTTCACCAAAATATCATCAATTTCAGCTCCTTCTACTAAAAATCTTATGAAAATCCAATAGAATCTAAGTGAATATCAACTAAATTTACTCAAATTCTGCATCTGTAACTAAAAATCATAAAAAAATTCAGAAAGATTTAATTTAATTTTACCACAATTTCCTTCAATTTCAGCTCCTTCTACTAAAAATCTTATGAAAATCCAAAGGAATCGAAGTGAATATCAAGTAAATTTACTCAAATTCTGCACCTTTCACTAAAAGTCATAAAAAAATGCAAAGAAATTTAATTTAATTTCACCAAAATATCATCAATTTCAGCTCCTTCTACTAAAAATCTTATGAAAATCCAAAGGAATCGAAGTGAATATCAACTAAATTTACTCAAATTCTGCATCTGTAACTAAAAATCATAAAAAATTCATAAAGATTTAATTTAATTTCACCAAAATATCATCAATTTCAGCTCCTTCTACTAAAAATCTTATGAAAATCCAATAGAATCTAAGTGAATATCAACTAAATTTACTCAAATTCTGCATCTGTAACTAAAAATCATATAAAAATTCAGAAAGATTTAATTTAATTTTACCACAATTTCCTTCAGTTTCAGCTCCTTCTACTAAAAATCTTATGAAAATCCAAAAGAATCGAAGTGAATATCAAGTAAATTTACTCAAATTCTGCACCTTTCACTAAAAATCATAAAAAAATGCAAAGAAATTTAATATAATTTCACCAAAATATCATCAATTTCAGCTCCTTCTACTAAAAATCTTAAGAAAATCCAAAAGAATCGAAGTGAATATCAAGTAAATTTACTCAAATTCTGCATCTGTAACTAAAAATCATATAAAAATTCAGAAAGATTTAATTTAATTTTACCACAATTTCCTTCAGTTTCAGCTCCTTCTACTAAAAATCTTATGAAAATCCAAAGGAATCGAAGTGAATATCAACTAAATTTACTCAAATTCTGCACCTTTCACTAAAAATCATAAAAAAATGCAAAGAAATTTAAATTAATTTCACCAAAATATCATCAATTTCAGCTCCATCTACTAAAAATCTTAAGAAAATCCAAAAGAATCGAAGTGAATATCAAGTAAATTTACTCAAATTCTGCACCTTTCACTAAAAATCATAAAAAAATTCAAAAAGATTTAATTTAATTTCACCAAAATATCATCAATTTCAGCTCCTTCTACTAAAAATCTTAAGAAAATCCAAAAGAATCGAAGTGAATATCAAGTAAATTTACTCAAATTCTGCACCTTTCACTAAAAATCATAAAAAAATGCAAAGAAATTTAATTTAATTTCACCAAAATATCATCAATTTCAGCTCCTTCTACTAAAAATCTTAAGAAAATCCAAAAGAATCGAAGTGAATATCAAGTAAATTTACTCAAATTCTGCACCTTTCACTAAAAATCATAAAAAAATTCAAAAAGATTTAATTTAATTTTACCAACATTTCTTCAATTTCAGCTCCTCCTACTAAAAATATTATGAAAATGCAAAAGAATCGAAGTGAATTTCAACAATATTTTCTCAAATTCTGTATCTATAACTAAAAATCATAAAAAAATTCAAAAAGATTTAATTTAATTTCACCAAAATATCATCAATTTCAGCTTCTTCTACTAAAAATCTTATGAAAATCCAATAGAATCTAAGTGAATATCAACTAAATTTACTCAAATTCTGCATCTGTAACTAAAAATCATAAAAAAATTCAAAAAGATTTAATTTAATTTCACCAAAATATCATCAATTTCAGCTCCTTCTACTAAAAATCTTATGAAAATCCAATAGAATCTAAGTGAATATCAACTAAATTTACTCAAATTCTGCATCTGTAACTAAAAATCATATAAAAATTCAGAAAGATTTAATTTAATTTTACCACAATTTCCTTCAGTTTCAGCTCCTTCTACTAAAAATCTTATGAAAATCCAAAAGAATCGAAGTGAATATCAAGTAAATTTACTCAAATTCTGCACCTTTCACTAAAAATCATAAAAAAATGCAAAGAAATTTAATATAATTTCACCAAAATATTGTTACGAGCCGGGGCTGCGGCAACGCGAGAGGCCGGCGAGAGGGGTATTTCCCCAGGAATACGGATATGAATTTGTTAGTTAGGTGCGCGGACGAACCTGATGCGAAATCAGGGAGCCGCTAGGATTATTGACGGCGAGGACGAACCTGATGCGAAATCAGGGAGCCTCTAGGAATGGAGTCAGATACGGACGAACCTGATGCGTAATCAGGGAGCCGTAGGAGGGTGAAACGTCGTGAACGAACCCGATGCGAAATCGGGGAGTCACTAGGATAAAGTTCACAGACGAACCTGGTGCGAAACCAGGGAGCTGCTAGGTGGTTGGATTATTCACAGACGAACCTGATGCGAAATCAGGGAGCTGTTCGGAAGTAGGTAGATTTACAGACGAACCTGATGCGAAATCAGGGAGCTGTAGGATACGGACGAACCTGATGCGAAATCAGGGAGCCGTAGGAAGGGTTAGCTTTCGTGGACGAACCTGATGCGAAATCAGGGAGCCACTGGGTTGATGAAGATGACTTGTTTTGGTAAAGAGGTGCGAACGAACCCGATGCTAAATCGGGGAGTCGCGGGAAATGTTAGTAATGCCTCGTAACTCTTAATTTGATACAACTCGAGCGGTAAAGTTGTATCTGTGGGTGAGTGCTACTAATATTATAAGGATCGCTGGGTAAAAGATAGGTTTAACGAAATCGACTCGATTTACAAGTGAACACCATAAGTATATTGAGCAAACAATTATTACAAATGTAAGTGTCGCGAGTAGTTAAATAAATAGAAATTGTGTTTTACCACTAGATGCACGGTGTTGACGCACTGGCGATGCGGGGCGTACGAGTGGATATTTCGAAGTTACAAATAGAATATAAACCGAACTCGCGGATTCTACAAGATTAACTTTGATTCCGACAGAGACTTTAGCCTGATCGAACTGAATCTAACCAACTCTGTACGAGCGGGACACGACGTGACGTTACGCGTGACTCTATAGCTTTTAACCACCGAGGGTAGAAACCGAAGGGTTTATATAGTCCCAAAAATGAGTGGGGATGCGTTATGATTTTCCATATAAGGAAAATCCTTCGGGGTCGTCGTCGTGTCACTCCCGTTCTCACGGTCGCGATGCAGCTGGTAGAGATCTTGACCTCCATTAGTGGGGTTGATAAGCAAAAGGCTTTTAGGGCGTTTTCCCTTCGCAGACGCGAGCTCGAAAGACGGTTGAGAGCGACGTATGGGAAAATTCCACATACGTAACATCTCCCCCCTAAGACAAAACATCGCGATCCTCGTGATGCTTTTCAGGAGAAGGAAAAACGCCCTACAAATCCTTTCATACGTAAAGAAGTGAATGAATATTGTCGGGTGTAGATTTGTGTTGTGTACTTAACGCTAGGTGTTGCGGGATAATGAGTTGTTCACTCGTTGGGTACCACGTAACCGATCTGGAGCCAGTGCTCGATGATATCCACTGGTGGTTGTCCAGGTAGCCGGTCTAGCGCCAGCGTGGCTGTGAGGCCGGTTGTGGTCGGCTGGATGTTGGCTAGGAGGCCCTTCCTTCTCGTCATGGCCATTTCGGCGATCTGCGTCATCCTCTGGAGCGGTCGGCGGGAGCGTAGTTCGACGCCCTTCAGCCGAATCCTTACTGTCTGCCAGGGGAGGGCATGGAACCGGGGTGACAGAGACCGTAATTCGGTGACCGGATAGTCCATGGCTATCCCATAATCTCCCAGGAAGATGGTGCAGGTGGTTCCGTTCACCTCGATGACTTCTCCACGGAGCCACCCTTTCCTGGTGTCCTTAATAGTTACAGATCGTCCCGGCCTGACACTGTCCATTGTCGGCAGACATAGGTGTTGTCTGGCTTCCATGAACCTGTTTAGTTCTCGTAAGACGATCCTTGCTTCCTCCGCAAATTTGTCTAAGCAGACCCAGAAGGTGGTGGGGTCCTCCACATGCATTACCAGGCAGCGGCTTGTGTCGCCAAGGTCGCACACCGAGAGGGACCTCATTTTCTTGATTTCTTCGGGGAAGGTTGCTCTCCAGGTGTCCAGTCCCTGATGTTGTCGTCCGTCACCACCTTGATGTATAGCCAATCTGGAACTCGCTTTGGGGCGCTTCTGCTGCTCGTTTGTGTCCCCACTGCCTTGGATGTGGTTTTCCGTGTCGAACAGCTTCGGCCCTTTCTCACAAGTCCAGAGGTGCTGCAGGTATATGGTGTCGATGTCAGCACCGTACCCACTCGGGGTAATGATTCCCAAGAACCGTGATGTCCCGTTTGCACCGCGACGGTCCTGGTGCCTTCGTTTGGTGTGGTTTGCGTGGAGATGCTCTTAGACATGGGGCTGAATTTGTAGCTTCATGAACGGATGTGTTGTAAGAGAACATTGCGAATGGTATCAATAAATCCCAATCTTCATAATTATCCATGTAATGCTTGAGGTATTCGGTAAGGACGATGTGACTTCGTTCCAGAGATCCATTGGTTTGTGGTCTATATCCCGAGGTTGTGATTTGTTTGATTTTAAATATTTCAGATAGATTGGTCATAAGTGTTCCGATGAAGCTAGTGCCCTTGTCTGTTAATATTGCGCGAGGTGTACCGTAAACTGCTATGAAATGTCTAGCGAAAGCATCTGCAATTGTAGCAGCTCGAATGTTGGGTATTGCCACGGCTACGCAATATTTCGTTAGATTATCTTGAATGGTGAGAATATGTCTGTTTCCACTGGGTGTAATTGGTAAAGGTCCTACTGTATCTAAGGAAATTTTGTCGAAGGCTCCTATAGGTGTGTCAGTGATCAACATTGGCTGTCGAGTTTTCGCTCGGACTAACTTTTGTTCTTGACAACTTTGGCATCTTCGGATGTAGTCTTGAATGTCGTTGCGCATTTGTGACCAATGGAATTTTGATCGAATGCGTTTGTACGTCTTAGTTACTCCTTTATGTCCTCCAATTAAACTGTCATGAGCCTCGCAGATGATGTGCTGTCTATCCTCTTCGGATGGTGTGGTGATGGTACAGTTGCATAGAATAATCTGCAGGCCTGTTCCTATGAAAACCTCTTCTAATATCCTGACGAATTCGTTGGATGGTATTTTGTGAAGGTCCCCCGTGGCAGAAATTCGAAATGATTTAATCTGATTCTGATCTAAGGTGAGTCGAAGAGTTTTCAGTCCATTGAGCATATCTACTCTTTTAATATTATCAAAGAAATTGTCTGAGATTATTATACTGAAAGTTTTAAATAATCCATTGTCTGTAGTTATCACCTGTCCCTTTTTTGGTTGTGTTGCTAGAAGATTTTGTTTGTTAATCACTTCAGTGTCTAGTAATAATTTTCCAACGGGGTTTACTAAATTGCAGTCGGCAGAAATGAAGTGTACGTAATGTCCTTCTTCAGCGGTAAAAGTATTTGAAGAAACGATAATTTTATGTGGTTGGTCTGGTGGAATCTCTTCCAGATCGTCAAGGTCGTTTGAATTCTCAGTGTCGGTAGTGACAAATGGGTAAGGGTCGAGCGTGCGGTCAAAGACCCTAGGTTGAGTTGACCTGCTGTCAGGTGTTTGTCCTACACTTGCTTCGGTTGTATCTTCTGCAGGTAGCTGGTTTATTGAGGGTTGTAAAGGTTCTTCCATGACTTCCGATGATACTTGCGGGGTACTGAGTAAATCTAGTTGTACGTTCCTTGCATTTTCTATTACAGTATTTTCGAGCGGCTCCTCAAAGGATATCAAATTGTCAAAGACAGTCTGGTCCTTATCTAAAGGAATTATTTGAGTGGAGTTTGCTGCGGGCGAAAAACTGTTTATGGTTTCCTGGCGTTCATCTGGCATGGTTACCTCTTGAGATAAGCTGGGAAAAGATCGGTTCTTGTGTATTATTGGGGAATGTTGAACGTTCCCACGTGCGGTTTCTTCTATTTCATCTGAGCTGCTGCTTGTCTCTCGATACTTGGGTCGAATTTCTCTATCTCGTCGTAACTGTCGTATGCGATGTCCGATGGTTTCGACGTTGGCGTCTGTTTTCGGTATCTGGGCTTTGAAGTCGGGGTCCTGGAGCTCTCGTGGAATAAGAGGTAGGCAGGCAGACGGAGGGTTGCGGGATAATGCGTCTGCGTTCTTATTCGTCTTTCCAGATTTATGGACAACCTGGTACTCGTATTCTAAAAGTCGGAGCTTCCACTTCATAAGTCTAGAAGTTGGATCCTTGACAGAATGTAACCAGACCAGTGGTCTGTGATCTGTAACGAGGGTAAATGGAGTTCCGTAAATGTAAGGCCTGAAGTATCTTACGGCGTAAACCATGGCCAAACATTCCTTTTCCGTAGCTGAATAATTCTTCTCAGGTTTATTTAGGCTGCGAGATGCGTAGGCAATCGGCAGGTCGTTTCCTATCTCTCCTTGACTGAGTACAGCTCCAATAGCGTAATCAGATGCATCTGTTGTTACAATGAAAGGTTTACTGAAATCTGGGTATTGCAATATGGGTTGTTGACAAAGTTCGCTACGCAATTGCTTAAAACTCTGGTCTTGTTCTTCTGTCCATTTGAATTTGATACCTTTTCCTAGTAAATTGATTAAAGGCTTAGCTTTTGTGGTGAAATTAGGTACGAATCTTCGATAATATCCTACAAGTCCCAAGAATTGTTGAATGTTCTTCTGCGATGTGGGTGTTGGAAAATCTTGAACAGATTTTAATTTCCTAGGGTCAGGTCTTACTCCTTCCTTTGAAATAATGTGTCCAAGGTACGCCACTTCCTTTCGCAAGAATTGACATTTGTTGGTCTGGAGGGTTAATCCATGCTCTCGAAGGCGGTTCAACAACTTTTTGACTTTGATATTATGTTCCTGTAACGATGATGCGTAAATCACTATGTCATCCAAGTAGACAAAGAGGTCGGTTCCTTGAAGTCCAGTGAGTGCTTGGTCCATCAGGCGTTGAAAGGTGGGTGGTGCATTCTTTAATCCGAAAGGCATTCGAGTGAATTCGTAGTGTCCATTTGGAGTAGTGAATGCTGTTTTTGCTCTATCTTTCGGATCCATCTCTATTTGGTGAAATCCACTGGCAAGATCAAAGACTGAAAAATATTTAGCTCCTCCTAATCGATCTAATATCTCCGTGATTTGAGGTAATGGGTACTTATCGGAAATAGTTATATCGTTGAGGCCACGGAAATCTATTACCAGACGTGAACGCTTCACTCCGTTCTCATCTTCTTTCTTCGGTACGATCCATAAAGGTGAATTGTATGGAGATTTTGAAGGTGTAATTATACCATTTGATAATAACGCGCTGATTTGTTTCTGAATTTCCTTTTGATGTATGAGAGGATAACGATATTGTCTTGTGTTGATTGGAATATCATTGGATGTATGGATTGAATGTTTAAAGTCGCGGGCCTTTCCGAGTTTATCTCCAGGAAGATAAAAACGATCGGGGAAATCTCTAACTAAATTGTTAACGAAATCTAGTTCCTCCTTGTTCAAATGTTTGGTATTTAAGGTTTCTAAAATTTTTTGTATCCTATCTTCGTTTGTTTTGAATTTTGACGGGTGTTCTACAGATGGGTGAAAATCTTCATCTGACGAACTGAAGATATCGAATGGCTCTAATGTTTGTGGTTCTATCTCTACGTCTAGGGGTACATCACTGGTATTTGTTGCCATAACGTAGCATTTTCCTTTATTATTTCTTACAACTGCTTCCCCTATGTAAAGATGTTCGAGGGTCTTGATACGTGGTAAATATCCTTCCTTCATCCTGGGGTTTGCTATTGTTATAGCAATCTGTTGCGACGTCCTAGGTTCGATACGATGTTTGGTCGACGTCAGTAGTACTTTTGTTTGAGGTATGTCTTGATAATTTGAAAAACGGAGAGGTCGGGTTGGTTTGTTCTTCAACACCAAAGTCTTATGATAATAGGAAATTTCGGCCTCTTCTTGTTTTAAAAATGGGCTTCCTATAAGTCCGTCTGCTTCTATTGCAAGCTCTTTTACTACATAGAAAAGTGCGGGAGCTTCGTGGATATGAAGAATTGTTGTTCCCAAAGTATGAATTGGATTAGTAGTAATTCCGGTTAATTCGATTTCTTCCCGAGAGTTTATCGCGGCTTTTTCTCCCAGGGCGTTAATGACTACTAAATTAACGGATGCTCCACCATCGATTAAGAATTCTCCCGTTCCTGACTCCAGTTCTGGAACCTTGATGTTGATGCGTGGGGCAGGTGCTTCTTTGATGAGAGTTCCTCCTCGAAGCGGACTGTCCTTTGGCGAGCTTCTTTGTTTCCGCTCATCGTGTCGCCTATACGTTGAGCGCGATCGAAGTTTAAAGACTTGTTTGATTCGACGGACGAATCTCGCGAGTCTCGTCTATATCTCGGACTACGCGGTTGTTTCCTACAGGATTTTCCGTCATGTCCGGCTGTACCGCAATGCCAACAATATAAACTCGGCTTACGATCTTTATCGGGATTTTTTAAAATAGAATAATGTTTTTCTCCATCATCTGCGTACGATGAGTCGGAGCGATAAGAAGGCGATTTCGAGGGGCTCCGGTGACGCAAAGTCCAAGCCGTCGTGCGTGTTCGTCCTTCTCGGTCCTCTTCAAAAGCAGACGTTCTTGTAAACCGATCCCTATTCTGGTCGTATCTACTCGGAGAAAGTGGGTATGACACTTCACGGTCGTGCCGACGAGAATCTTCGGCGTAATGATCTCGGCGAGACCACCTAGAGGGTGATTCATTACGGGGCGACTGTCGCCGATTCCTTAATTTTCTGTCTATCTGTAGCACGGCGTCGTAAGCTTCTTCAAGTGTTTTAATGTCTTGACTCTGAGCCGACACTTTCCAAGAAATTCGATCCGGTAAACCATCAATGAAGTTTTCCCTAACGTCTTTTTCCATTTCTTTGACGAAATCTTCAGCGTGATCCAGATACCTTTCCCGAATAGCTCCGCGCGCACAATAAACGAGATGACTAGTCCTGTCGACGTACTGTCGCAGACTTTCTCCTTCGCGAATGCTTAATTTCGCGATTTCAACTTGAAAATATGACAAACTTCTTCCCGGCGCGAATCTCTTTTTCAAATGTTGAACTAATAACTTAACAGACTCGAATTTATGCTCTAACGTGCACCTGCGTGCCGGACCGATCAGTTTAGTTAGAATTATTGCAAGATACTCGGCTTCCGTATCCTTAGGAATCAAAGTTAACCCGTCTTCCACATTTTGTACGAAACGCGACAAGGTTGGACTTTCACCGTCGAATGTTGGAATTGACATAGTAATATTCTGTATACATGTCCGTTGCGTCAAAAGCGACATTGAGTTTGCAATTGAAACTGTCAGGTTCATTATGTCGTTAGAAGAAACGTTCGCCTGTGTAGTTGCCATTTTAAAATAAATAAGTGACTTGACTAGAGAAAACTAGTATATCGTCGATAACAAATTACGAGTGATTTTAACGTATTTAAAAACCCAAATTTTACAGCGATTCTAATGCAGTAGCATCCCACCGCTGTCACCAGTTCTGTTACGAGCCGGGGCTGCGGCAACGCGAGAGGCCGGCGAGAGGGGTATTTCCCCAGGAATACGGATATGAATTTGTTAGTTAGGTGCGCGGACGAACCTGATGCGAAATCAGGGAGCCGCTAGGATTATTGACGGCGAGGACGAACCTGATGCGAAATCAGGGAGCCTCTAGGAATGGAGTCAGATACGGACGAACCTGATGCGTAATCAGGGAGCCGTAGGAGGGTGAAACGTCGTGAACGAACCCGATGCGAAATCGGGGAGTCACTAGGATAAAGTTCACAGACGAACCTGGTGCGAAACCAGGGAGCTGCTAGGTGGTTGGATTATTCACAGACGAACCTGATGCGAAATCAGGGAGCTGTTCGGAAGTAGGTAGATTTACAGACGAACCTGATGCGAAATCAGGGAGCTGTAGGATACGGACGAACCTGATGCGAAATCAGGGAGCCGTAGGAAGGGTTAGCTTTCGTGGACGAACCTGATGCGAAATCAGGGAGCCACTGGGTTGATGAAGATGACTTGTTTTGGTAAAGAGGTGCGAACGAACCCGATGCTAAATCGGGGAGTCGCGGGAAATGTTAGTAATGCCTCGTAACTCTTAATTTGATACAACTCGAGCGGTAAAGTTGTATCTGTGGGTGAGTGCTACTAATATTATAAGGATCGCTGGGTAAAAGATAGGTTTAACGAAATCGACTCGATTTACAAGTGAACACCATAAGTATATTGAGCAAACAATTATTACAAATGTAAGTGTCGCGAGTAGTTAAATAAATAGAAATTGTGTTTTACCACTAGATGCACGGTGTTGACGCACTGGCGATGCGGGGCGTACGAGTGGATATTTCGAAGTTACAAATAGAATATAAACCGAACTCGCGGATTCTACAAGATTAACTTTGATTCCGACAGAGACTTTAGCCTGATCGAACTGAATCTAACCAACTCTGTACGAGCGGGACACGACGTGACGTTACGCGTGACTCTATAGCTTTTAACCACCGAGGGTAGAAACCGAAGGGTTTATATAGTCCCAAAAATGAGTGGGGATGCGTTATGATTTTCCATATAAGGAAAATCCTTCGGGGTCGTCGTCGTGTCACTCCCGTTCTCACGGTCGCGATGCAGCTGGTAGAGATCTTGACCTCCATTAGTGGGGTTGATAAGCAAAAGGCTTTTAGGGCGTTTTCCCTTCGCAGACGCGAGATCGAAAGACGGTTGAGAGCGACGTATGGGAAAATTCCACATACGTAACAATATCATCAATTTCAGCTCCTTCTACTAAAAATCTTAAGAAAATCCAAAAGAATCGAAGTGAATATCAAGTAAATTTACTCAAATTCTGCACCTTTCACTAAAAATCATAAAAAAATGCAAAGAAATTTAATATAATTTCACCAAAATATCATCAATTTCAGCTCCTTCTACTAAAAATCTTAAGAAAATCCAAAGGAATCGAAGTGAATATCAACTAAATTTACTCAAATTCTGCACCTTTCACTAAAAATCATAAAAAAATGCAAAGAAATTTAAATTAATTTCACCAAAATATCATCAATTTCAGCTCCATCTACTAAAAATCTTAAGAAAATCCAAAAGAATCGAAGTGAATATCAAGTAAATTTACTCAAATTCTGCACCTTTCACTAAAAATCATAAAAAAATTCAAAAAGATTTAATTTAATTTTACCAACATTTCTTCAATTTCAGCTCCTCCTACTAAAAATATTATGAAAATGCAAAAGAATCGAAGTGAATTTCAACAATATTTTCTCAAATTCTGTATCTATAACTAAAAATCATAAAAAATTCAAAAAGATTTAATTTAATTTCACCAAAATATCATCAATTTCAGCTCCTTCTACTAAAAATCTTATGAAAATCCAATAGAATCTAAGTGAATATCAACTAAATTTACTCAAATTCTGCATCTGTAACTAAAAATCATAAAAAAATGCAATGAAGTTTAATTTAATTTCACCAAAATATCATCAATTTCAGCTCCTTCTACTAAAAATCTTATGAAAATCCAATAGAATCTAAGTGAATATCAACTAAATTTACTCAAATTCTGCATCTGTAACTAAAAATCATAAAAAAATTCAGAAAGATTTAATTTAATTTTACCACAATTTCCTTCAATTTCAGCTCCTTCTACTAAAAATCTTATGAAAATCCAAAGGAATCGAAGTGAATATCAAGTAAATTTACTCAAATTCTGCACCTTTCACTAAAAATCATACAAAAATGCAAAGAAATTTAATTTAATTTCACCAAAATATCATCAATTTCAGCTCCTTCTACTAAAAATCTTATGAAAATCCAAAAGAATCGAAGTGAATATCGAGTAAATTTACTCAAATTCAGCACCTTTCACTAAAAATCATAAAAAATTCCAAAAGATTTAATTTAATTTTACCAACATTTCTTCAATTTCAGCTCCTCCTACTAAAAATCTTATGAAAATGCAAAAGAATCGAAGTGAATTTCAACAATATTTTCTCAAATTCTGTTTCTGTAACTAAAAATCATAAAAAAATTCAAAAAGATTTAATTTAATTTCACCAAAATATCATCAATTTCAGCTCCTTCTACTAAAAATCTTATGAAAATCCAATAGAATCTAAGTGAATATCAACTAAATTTACTCAAATTCTGCATCTGTAACTAAAAATCATAAAAAAATGCCAAGAAATTTAATTTAATTTCACCAAAATATCATCAATTTCAGCTCCTTCTACTAAAAATCTTATGAAAATCCAATAGAATCTAAGTGAATATCAACTAAATTTACTCAAATTCTGCATCTGTAACTAAAAATCATAAAAAAATTCAGAAAGATTTAATTTAATTTCACCAAAATATCATCAATTTCAGCTCCTTCTACTAAAAATCTTATGAAAATCCAAAGGAATCGAAGTGAATATCAACTAAATTTGC
Source organism: Andrena minutula (assembly GCA_929113495.1). Taxonomy (NCBI): domain Eukaryota; kingdom Metazoa; phylum Arthropoda; class Insecta; order Hymenoptera; family Andrenidae; genus Andrena; species Andrena minutula. The sequence continues at coordinate 362,145 of CAKMYJ010000262.1, read as the reverse complement.
TCAAATTCTGCACCTTTCACTAAAAATCATAAAAAAATGCAAAGAAATTTAAATTAATTTCACCAAAATATCATCAATTTCAGCTCCTTCTACTAAAAATCTTATGAAAATCCAAAGGAATCGAAGTGAATATCAAGTAAATTTACTCAAATTCTGCACCTTTCACTAAAAATCATACAAAAATGCAAAGAAATTTAATTTAATTTCACCAAAATATCATCAATTTCAGCTCCTTCTACTAAAAATCTTATGCAAATCCAAAAGAATCGAAGTGAATATCGAGTAAATTTACTCAAATTCAGCACCTTTCACTAAAAATCATAAAAAATTCCAAAAGATTTAATTTAATTTTACCAACATTTCTTCAATTTCAGCTCCTCCTACTAAAAATCTTATGAAAATGCAAAAGAATCGAAGTGAATTTCAACAATATTTTCTCAAATTTTGTTTCTGTAACTAAAAATCATAAAAAAATTCAAAAAGATTTAATTTAATTTCACCAAAATATCATCAATTTCAGCTCCTTCTACTAAAAATCTTATGAAAATCCAATAGAATCTAAGTGAATATCAACTAAATTTACTCAAATTCTGCATCTGTAACTAAAAATCATAAAAAAATGCCAAGAAATTTAATTTAATTTCACCAAAATATCATCAATTTCAGCTCCTTCTACTATAAATCTTAAGAAAATCCAAAAGAATCGAAGTGAATATCAAGTAAATTTACTCAAATTCTGCACCTTCCACTAAAAATCATAAAAAAATTCAAAAAGATTTAATTTAATTTCACCAAAATATCATCAATTTCAGCTCCTTCTACTAAAAATCTTATGAAAATCCAAAGGAATCGAAGTGAATATCAACTAAATTTACTCAAATTCTGCACCTTTCACTAAAAATCATAAAAAAATGCAAAGAAATTTAAATTAATTTCACCAAAATATCATCAATTTCAGCTCCATCTACTAAAAATCTTAAGAAAATCCAAAAGAATCGAAGTGAATATCAAGTAAATTTACTCAAATTCTGCACCTTTCACTAAAAATCATAAAAAAATTCAAAAAGATTTAATTTAATTTTACCAACATTTCTTCAATTTCAGCTCCTCCTACTAAAAATATTATGAAAATGCAAAAGAATCGAAGTGAATTTCAACAATATTTTCTCAAATTCTGTATCTATAACTAAAAATCATAAAAAAATTCAAAAAGATTTAATTTAATTTCACCAAAATATCATCAATTTCAGCTCCTTCTACTAAAAATCTTATGAAAATCCAATAGAATCTAAGTGAATATCAACTAAATTTACTCAAATTCTGCATCTGTAACTAAAAATCATAAAAAAATGCAAAGAAGTTTAATTTAATTTCACCAAAATATCATCAATTTCAGCTCCTTCTACTAAAAATCTTATGAAAATCCAATAGAATCTAAGTGAATATCAACTAAATTTACTCAAATTCTGCATCTGTAACTAAAAATCATAAAAAAATTCAGAAAGATTTAATTTAATTTTACCACAATTTCCTTCAATTTCAGCTCCTTCTACTAAAAATCTTATGAAAATCCAAAGGAATCGAAGTGAATATCAAGTAAATTTACTCAAATTCTGCACCTTTCACTAAAAATCATACAAAAATGCAAAGAAATTTAATTTAATTTCACCAAAATATCATCAATTTCAGCTCCTTCTACTAAAAATCTTATGAAAATCCAAAAGAATCGAAGTGAATATCGAGTAAATTTACTCAAATTCAGCACCTTTCACTAAAAATCATAAAAAATTCCAAAAGATTTAATTTAATTTTACCAACATTTCTTCAATTTCAGCTCCTCCTACTAAAAATCTTAAGAAAATCCAAAAGAATCGAAGTGAATATCAAGTAAATTTACTCAAATTCTGCACCTTCCACTAAAAATCATAAAAAAATTCAAAAAGATTTAATTTAATTTCACCAAAATATCATCAATTTCAGCTCCTTCTACTAAAAATCTTAAGAAAATCCAAAAGAATCGAAGTGAATATCAAGTAAATTTACTCAAATTCTGCATCTGTAACTAAAAATCATATAAAAATTCAGAAAGATTTAATTTAATTTTACCACAATTTCCTTCAGTTTCAGCTCCTTCTACTAAAAATCTTATGAAAATCCAAAGGAATCGAAGTGAATATCAACTAAATTTACTCAAATTCTGCACCTTTCACTAAAAATCATAAAAAAATGCAAAGAAATTTAAATTAATTTCACCAAAATATCATCAATTTCAGCTCCATCTACTAAAAATCTTAAGAAAATCCAAAAGAATCGAAGTGAATATCAAGTAAATTTACTCAAATTCTGCACCTTTCACTAAAAATCATAAAAAAATTCAAAAAGATTTAATTTAATTTCACCAAAATATCATCAATTTCAGCTCCTTCTACTAAAAATCTTAAGAAAATCCAAAAGAATCGAAGTGAATATCAAGTAAATTTACTCAAATTCTGCACCTTTCACTAAAAATCATAAAAAAATGCAAAGAAATTTAATTTAATTTCACCAAAATATCATCAATTTCAGCTCCTTCTACTAAAAATCTTAAGAAAATCCAAAAGAATCGAAGTGAATATCAAGTAAATTTACTCAAATTCTGCACCTTTCACTAAAAATCATAAAAAAATTCAAAAAGATTTAATTTAATTTTACCAACATTTCTTCAATTTCAGCTCCTCCTACTAAAAATATTATGAAAATGCAAAAGAATCGAAGTGAATTTCAACAATATTTTCTCAAATTCTGTATCTATAACTAAAAATCATAAAAAAATTCAAAAAGATTTAATTTAATTTCACCAAAATATCATCAATTTCAGCTCCTTCTACTAAAAATCTTATGAAAATCCAATAGAATCTAAGTGAATATCAACTAAATTTACTCAAATTCTGCATCTGTAACTAAAAATCATAAAAAAATGCAAAGAAGTTTAATTTAATTTCACCAAAATATCATCAATTTCAGCTCCTTCTACTAAAAATCTTATGAAAATCCAATAGAATCTAAGTGAATATCAACTAAATTTACTCAAATTCTGCATCTGTAACTAAAAATCATAAAAAAATTCAGAAAGATTTAATTTAATTTTACCACAATTTCCTTCAATTTCAGCTCCTTCTACTAAAAATCTTATGAAAATCCAAAGGAATCGAAGTGAATATCAAGTAAATTTACTCAAATTCTGCACCTTTCACTAAAAATCATACAAAAATGCAAAGAAATTTAATTTAATTTCACCAAAATATCATCAATTTCAGCTCCTTCTACTAAAAATCTTATGAAAATCCAAAAGAATCGAAGTGAATATCGAGTAAATTTACTCAAATTCAGCACCTTTCACTAAAAATCATAAAAAATTCCAAAAGATTTAATTTAATTTTACCAACATTTCTTCAATTTCAGCTCCTCCTACTAAAAATCTTATGAAAATGCAAAAGAATCGAAGTGAATTTCAACAATATTTTCTCAAATTCTGTTTCTGTAACTAAAAATCATAAAAAAATTCAAAAAGATTTAATTTAATTTCACCAAAATATCATCAATTTCAGCTCCTTCTACTAAAAATCTTATGAAAATCCAATAGAATCTAAGTGAATATCAACTAAATTTACTCAAATTCTGCATCTGTAACTAAAAATCATAAAAAAATGCCAAGAAATTTAATTTAATTTCACCAAAATATCATCAATTTCAGCTCCTTCTACTAAAAATCTTATGAAAATCCAATAGAATCTAAGTGAATATCAACTAAATTTACTCAAATTCTGCATCTGTAACTAAAAATCATAAAAAAATTCAAAAAGATTTAATTTAATTTCACCAAAATATCATCAATTTCAGCTCCTTCTACTAAAAATCTTATGAAAATCCAATAGAATCTAAGTGAATATCAACTAAATTTACTCAAATTCTGCATCTGTAACTAAAAATCATATAAAAATTCAGAAAGATTTAATTTAATTTTACCACAATTTCCTTCAGTTTCAGCTCCTTCTACTAAAAATCTTATGAAAATCCAAAAGAATCGAAGTGAATATCAAGTAAATTTACTCAAATTCTGCACCTTTCACTAAAAATCATAAAAAAATGCAAAGAAATTTAATATAATTTCACCAAAATATCATCAATTTCAGCTCCTTCTACTAAAAATCTTAAGAAAATCCAAAAGAATCGAAGTGAATATCAAGTAAATTTACTCAAATTCTGCATCTGTAACTAAAAATCATATAAAAATTCAGAAAGATTTAATTTAATTTTACCACAATTTCCTTCAGTTTCAGCTCCTTCTACTAAAAATCTTATGAAAATCCAAAGGAATCGAAGTGAATATCAACTAAATTTACTCAAATTCTGCACCTTTCACTAAAAATCATAAAAAAATGCAAAGAAATTTAAATTAATTTCACCAAAATATCATCAATTTCAGCTCCATCTACTAAAAATCTTAAGAAAATCCAAAAGAATCGAAGTGAATATCAAGTAAATTTACTCAAATTCTGCACCTTTCACTAAAAATCATAAAAAAATTCAAAAAGATTTAATTTAATTTCACCAAAATATCATCAATTTCAGCTCCTTCTACTAAAAATCTTATGAAAATCCAATAGAATCTAAGTGAATATCAACTAAATTTACTCAAATTCTGCATCTGTAACTAAAAATCATATAAAAATTCAGAAAGATTTAATTTAATTTTACCACAATTTCCTTCAGTTTCAGCTCCTTCTACTAAAAATCTTATGAAAATCCAAAAGAATCGAAGTGAATATCAAGTAAATTTACTCAAATTCTGCACCTTTCACTAAAAATCATAAAAAAATGCAAAGAAATTTAATATAATTTCACCAAAATATCATCAATTTCAGCTCCTTCTACTAAAAATCTTAAGAAAATCCAAAAGAATCGAAGTGAATATCAAGTAAATTTACTCAAATTCTGCATCTGTAACTAAAAATCATATAAAAATTCAGAAAGATTTAATTTAATTTTACCACAATTTCCTTCAGTTTCAGCTCCTTCTACTAAAAATCTTATGAAAATCCAAAGGAATCGAAGTGAATATCAACTAAATTTACTCAAATTCTGCACCTTTCACTAAAAATCATAAAAAAATGCAAAGAAATTTAAATTAATTTCACCAAAATATCATCAATTTCAGCTCCATCTACTAAAAATCTTAAGAAAATCCAAAAGAATCGAAGTGAATATCAAGTAAATTTACTCAAATTCTGCACCTTTCACTAAAAATCATAAAAAAATTCAAAAAGATTTAATTTAATTTCACCAAAATATCATCAATTTCAGCTCCTTCTACTAAAAATCTTAAGAAAATCCAAAAGAATCGAAGTGAATATCAAGTAAATTTACTCAAATTCTGCACCTTTCACTAAAAATCATAAAAAAATGCAAAGAAATTTAATTTAATTTCACCAAAATATCATCAATTTCAGCTCCTTCTACTAAAAATCTTAAGAAAATCCAAAAGAATCGAAGTGAATATCAAGTAAATTTACTCAAATTCTGCACCTTTCACTAAAAATCATAAAAAAATTCAAAAAGATTTAATTTAATTTTACCAACATTTCTTCAATTTCAGCTCCTCCTACTAAAAATATTATGAAAATGCAAAAGAATCGAAGTGAATTTCAACAATATTTTCTCAAATTCTGTATCTATAACTAAAAATCATAAAAAAATTCAAAAAGATTTAATTTAATTTCACCAAAATATCATCAATTTCAGCTCCTTCTACTAAAAATCTTATGAAAATCCAATAGAATCTAAGTGAATATCAACTAAATTTACTCAAATTCTGCATCTGTAACTAAAAATCATAAAAAAATGCAAAGAAGTTTAATTTAATTTCACCAAAATATCATCAATTTCAGCTCCTTCTACTAAATATCTTATGAAAATCCAATAGAATCTAAGTGAATATCAACTAAATTTACTCAAATTCTGCATCTGTAACTAAAAATCATAAAAAAATTCAGAAAGATTTAATTTAATTTTACCACAATTTCCTTCAATTTCAGCTCCTTCTACTAAAAATCTTATGAAAATCCAAAGGAATCGAAGTGAATATCAAGTAAATTTACTCAAATTCTGCACCTTTCACTAAAAATCATACAAAAATGCAAAGAAATTTAATTTAATTTCACCAAAATATCATCAATTTCAGCTCCTTCTACTAAAAATCTTATGAAAATCCAAAAGAATCGAAGTGAATATCGAGTAAATTTACTCAAATTCAGCACCTTTCACTAAAAATCATAAAAAATTCCAAAAGATTTAATTTAATTTTACCAACATTTCTTCAATTTCAGCTCCTCCTACTAAAAATCTTATGAAAATGCAAAAGAATCGAAGTGAATTTCAACAATATTTTCTCAAATTCTGTTTCTGTAACTAAAAATCATAAAAAAATTCAAAAAGATTTAATTTAATTTCACCAAAATATCATCAATTTCAGCTCCTTCTACTAAAAATCTTATGAAAATCCAATAGAATCTAAGTGAATATCAACTAAATTTACTCAAATTCTGCATCTGTAACTAAAAATCATAAAAAAATTCAGAAAGATTTAATTTAATTTTACCACAATTTCCTTCAATTTCAGCTCCTTCTACTAAAAATCTTATGAAAATCCAAAGGAATCGAAGTGAATATCAAGTAAATTTACTCAAATTCTGCACCTTTCACTAAAAGTCATAAAAAAATGCAAAGAAATTTAATTTAATTTCACCAAAATATCATCAATTTCAGCTCCTTCTACTAAAAATCTTATGAAAATCCAAAGGAATCGAAGTGAATATCAACTAAATTTACTCAAATTCTGCATCTGTAACTAAAAATCATAAAAAATTCATAAAGATTTAATTTAATTTCACCAAAATATCATCAATTTCAGCTCCTTCTACTAAAAATCTTATGAAAATCCAATAGAATCTAAGTGAATATCAACTAAATTTACTCAAATTCTGCATCTGTAACTAAAAATCATAAAAAATTCATAAAGATTTAATTTATATCACCAAAATTTTTTCAATTTCAGCACCTCCTACTAAAAAGCTTAAGAAAATGCAAAAGAATCGAAGTGAATTTCAACACTATTTTCTCAAATTCTGCACCTTTAACTAAAAATCATTAAAAAATGCAAAGAAATTTAATTTAATTTCACCAAAATTTCATCAATTTCAGCTCCCTCTACTAAAAATCTTAAGAGAATTCAAAAGAAACGATGTGAATTTCAACAATATTTTCACAAATTCTGCACCTTTAACTAAAAATCATAAAAAAATTCAAAAAGATTTAATTTAATTTCACCAAAATTTCTTCAATTTCAGCACCTCTTACTAAAAATCTTAAGAAAATTCAAAAGAATCGAAGTGAATATCAACTAAATTTACTCAAACTCTGCATCTGTAACTAAAAATCATAAAAAAATGCAAAGAAATTTAATTTAATTTTACCAAAATATCATCAATTTCAGCTCCTTCTACTAAAAATCTTAAGAAAATCCAAAAGAATCGAAGTGAATATCAAGTAAATTTACTCAAATTCTGCACCTTTCACTAAAAATCATAAAAAAATGCAAAGAAATTTAATATAATTTCACCAAAATATCATCAATTTCAGCTCCTTCTACTAAAAATCTTAAGAAAATCCAAAGGAATCGAAGTGAATATCAACTAAATTTACTCAAATTCTGCACCTTTCACTAAAAATCATAAAAAAATGCAAAGAAATTTAAATTAATTTCACCAAAATATCATCAATTTCAGCTCCATCTACTAAAAATCTTAAGAAAATCCAAAAGAATCGAAGTGAATATCAAGTAAATTTACTCAAATTCTGCACCTTTCACTAAAAATCATAAAAAAATTCAAAAAGATTTAATTTAATTTTACCAACATTTCTTCAATTTCAGCTCCTCCTACTAAAAATATTATGAAAATGCAAAAGAATCGAAGTGAATTTCAACAATATTTTCTCAAATTCTGTATCTATAACTAAAAATCATAAAAAATTCAAAAAGATTTAATTTAATTTCACCAAAATATCATCAATTTCAGCTCCTTCTACTAAAAATCTTATGAAAATCCAATAGAATCTAAGTGAATATCAACTAAATTTACTCAAATTCTGCATCTGTAACTAAAAATCATAAAAAAATGCAAAGAAGTTTAATTTAATTTCACCAAAATATCATCAATTTCAGCTCCTTCTACTAAAAATCTTATGAAAATCCAATAGAATCTAAGTGAATATCAACTAAATTTACTCAAATTCTGCATCTGTAACTAAAAATCATAAAAAAATTCAGAAAGATTTAATTTAATTTTACCACAATTTCCTTCAATTTCAGCTCCTTCTACTAAAAATCTTATGAAAATCCAAAGGAATCGAAGTGAATATCAAGTAAATTTACTCAAATTCTGCACCTTTCACTAAAAATCATACAAAAATGCAAAGAAATTTAATTTAATTTCACCAAAATATCATCAATTTCAGCTCCTTCTACTAAAAATCTTATGAAAATCCAAAAGAATCGAAGTGAATATCGAGTAAATTTACTCAAATTCAGCACCTTTCACTAAAAATCATAAAAAATTCCAAAAGATTTAATTTAATTTTACCAACATTTCTTCAATTTCAGCTCCTCCTACTAAAAATCTTATGAAAATGCAAAAGAATCGAAGTGAATTTCAACAATATTTTCTCAAATTCTGTTTCTGTAACTAAAAATCATAAAAAAATTCAAAAAGATTTAATTTAATTTCACCAAAATATCATCAATTTCAGCTCCTTCTACTAAAAATCTTATGAAAATCCAATAGAATCTAAGTGAATATCAACTAAATTTACTCAAATTCTGCATCTGTAACTAAAAATCATAAAAAAATGCCAAGAAATTTAATTTAATTTCACCAAAATATCATCAATTTCAGCTCCTTCTACTAAAAATCTTATGAAAATGCAAAAGAATCGAAGTGAATATCAAGTAAATTTACTCAAATTCTGCATCTGTAACTAAAAATCATAAAAAAATTCAGAAAGATTTAATTTAATTTCACCAAAATATCATCAATTTCAGCTCCTTCTACTAAAAATCTTATGAAAATCCAAAGGAATCGAAGTGAATATCAACTAAATTTACTCAAATTCTGCACCTTTCACTAAAAATCATAAAAAAATGCAAAGAAATTTAAATTAATTTCACCAAAATATCATCAATTTCAGCTCCTTCTACTAAAAATCTTATGAAAATCCAAAGGAATCGAAGTGAATATCAAGTAAATTTACTCAAATTCTGCACCTTTCACTAAAAATCATACAAAAATGCAAAGAAATTTAATTTAATTTCACCAAAATATCATCAATTTCAGCTCCTTCTACTAAAAATCTTATGCAAATCCAAAAGAATCGAAGTGAATATCGAGTAAATTTACTCAAATTCAGCACCTTTCACTAAAAATCATAAAAAATTCCAAAAGATTTAATTTAATTTTACCAACATTTCTTCAATTTCAGCTCCTCCTACTAAAAATCTTATGAAAATGCAAAAGAATCGAAGTGAATTTCAACAATATTTTCTCAAATTCTGTTTCTGTAACTAAAAATCATAAAAAAATTCAAAAAGATTTAATTTAATTTCACCAAAATATCATCAATTTCAGCTCCTTCTACTAAAAATCTTATGAAAATCCAATAGAATCTAAGTGAATATCAACTAAATTTACTCAAATTCTGCATCTGTAACTAAAAATCATAAAAAAATGCCAAGAAATTTAATTTAATTTCACCAAAATATCATCAATTTCAGCTCCTTCTACTATAAATCTTAAGAAAATCCAAAAGAATCGAAGTGAATATCAAGTAAATTTACTCAAATTCTGCACCTTCCACTAAAAATCATAAAAAAATTCAAAAAGATTTAATTTAATTTCACCAAAATATCATCAATTTCAGCTCCTTCTACTAAAAATCTTATGAAAATCCAAAGGAATCGAAGTGAATATCAACTAAATTTACTCAAATTCTGCACCTTTCACTAAAAATCATAAAAAAATGCAAAGAAATTTAAATTAATTTCACCAAAATATCATCAATTTCAGCTCCATCTACTAAAAATCTTAAGAAAATCCAAAAGAATCGAAGTGAATATCAAGTAAATTTACTCAAATTCTGCACCTTTCACTAAAAATCATAAAAAAATTCAAAAAGATTTAATTTAATTTCACCAAAATATCATCAGTTTCAGCTCCTTCTACTAAAAATCTTAAGAAAATCCAAAAGAATCGAAGTGAATATCAAGTAAATTTACTCCAATTCTGCACCTTTCACTAAAAATCATAAAAAAATGCAAAGAAATTTAATTTAATTTCACCAAAATATCATCAATTTCAGCTCCTTCTACTAAAAATCTTAAGAAAATCCAAAAGAATCGAAGTGAATATCAAGTAAATTTACTCAAATTCTGCACCTTTCACTAAAAATCATAAAAAAATTCAAAAAGATTTAATTTAATTTCACCAAAATATCATCAATTTCAGCTCCTTCTACTAAAAATCTTATGAAAATCCAATAGAATCTAAGTGAATATCAACTAAATTTACTCAAATTCTGCATCTGTAACTAAAAATCATAAAAAAATGCAAAGAAGTTTAATTTAATTTCACCAAAATATCATCAATTTCAGCTCCTTCTACTAAAAATCTTATGAAAATCCAATAGAATCTAAGTGAATATCAACTAAATTTACTCAAATTCTGCATCTGTAACTAAAAATCATAAAAAAATTCAGAAAGATTTAATTTAATTTTACCACAATTTCCTTCAATTTCAGCTCCTTCTACTAAAAATCTTATGAAAATCCAAAGGAATCGAAGTGAATATCAAGTAAATTTACTCAAATTCTGCACCTTTCACTAAAAATCATACAAAAATGCAAAGAAATTTAATTTAATTTCACCAAAATATCATCAATTTCAGCTCCTTCTACTAAAAATCTTATGAAAATCCAAAAGAATCGAAGTGAATATCGAGTAAATTTACTCAAATTCAGCACCTTTCACTAAAAATCATAAAAAATTCCAAAAGATTTAATTTAATTTTACCAACATTTCTTCAATTTCAGCTCCTCCTACTAAAAATCTTAAGAAAATCCAAAAGAATCGAAGTGAATATCAAGTAAATTTACTCAAATTCTGCACCTTCCACTAAAAATCATAAAAAAATTCAAAAAGATTTAATTTAATTTCACCAAAATATCATCAATTTCAGCTCCTTCTACTAAAAATCTTAAGAAAATCCAAAAGAATCGAAGTGAATATCAAGTAAATTTACTCAAATTCTGCATCTGTAACTAAAAATCATATAAAAATTCAGAAAGATTTAATTTAATTTTACCACAATTTCCTTCAGTTTCAGCTCCTTCTACTAAAAATCTTATGAAAATCCAAAGGAATCGAAGTGAATATCAACTAAATTTACTCAAATTCTGCACCTTTCACTAAAAATCATAAAAAAATGCAAAGAAATTTAAATTAATTTCACCAAAATATCATCAATTTCAGCTCCATCTACTAAAAATCTTAAGAAAATCCAAAAGAATCGAAGTGAATATCAAGTAAATTTACTCAAATTCTGCACCTTTCACTAAAAATCATAAAAAAATTCAAAAAGATTTAATTTAATTTCACCAAAATATCATCAATTTCAGCTCCTTCTACTAAAAATCTTAAGAAAATCCAAAAGAATCGAAGTGAATATCAAGTAAATTTACTCAAATTCTGCACCTTTCACTAAAAATCATAAAAAAATGCAAAGAAATTTAATTTAATTTCACCAAAATATCATCAATTTCAGCTCCTTCTACTAAAAATCTTAAGAAAATCCAAAAGAATCGAAGTGAATATCAAGTAAATTTACTCAAATTCTGCACCTTTCACTAAAAATCATAAAAAAATTCAAAAAGATTTAATTTAATTTTACCAACATTTCTTCAATTTCAGCTCCTCCTACTAAAAATATTATGAAAATGCAAAAGAATCGAAGTGAATTTCAACAATATTTTCTCAAATTCTGTATCTATAACTAAAAATCATAAAAAAATTCAAAAAGATTTAATTTAATTTCACCAAAATATCATCAATTTCAGCTCCTTCTACTAAAAATCTTATGAAAATCCAATAGAATCTAAGTGAATATCAACTAAATTTACTCAAATTCTGCATCTGTAACTAAAAATCATAAAAAAATGCAAAGAAGTTTAATTTAATTTCACCAAAATATCATCAATTTCAGCTCCTTCTACTAAAAATCTTATGAAAATCCAATAGAATCTAAGTGAATATCAACTAAATTTACTCAAATTCTGCATCTGTAACTAAAAATCATAAAAAAATTCAAAAAGATTTAATTTAATTTCACCAAAATATCATCAATTTCAGCTCCTTCTACTAAAAATCTTATGAAAATCCAATAGAATCTAAGTGAATATCAACTAAATTTACTCAAATTCTGCATCTGTAACTAAAAATCATATAAAAATTCAGAAAGATTTAATTTAATTTTACCACAATTTCCTTCAGTTTCAGCTCCTTCTACTAAAAATCTTATGAAAATCCAAAAGAATCGAAGTGAATATCAAGTAAATTTACTCAAATTCTGCACCTTTCACTAAAAATCATAAAAAAATGCAAAGAAATTTAATATAATTTCACCAAAATATCATCAATTTCAGCTCCTTCTACTAAAAATCTTAAGAAAATCCAAAAGAATCGAAGTGAATATCAAGTAAATTTACTCAAATTCTGCATCTGTAACTAAAAATCATATAAAAATTCAGAAAGATTTAATTTAATTTTACCACAATTTCCTTCAGTTTCAGCTCCTTCTACTAAAAATCTTATGAAAATCCAAAGGAATCGAAGTGAATATCAACTAAATTTACTCAAATTCTGCACCTTTCACTAAAAATCATAAAAAAATGCAAAGAAATTTAAATTAATTTCACCAAAATATCATCAATTTCAGCTCCATCTACTAAAAATCTTAAGAAAATCCAAAAGAATCGAAGTGAATATCAAGTAAATTTACTCAAATTCTGCACCTTTCACTAAAAATCATAAAAAAATTCAAAAAGATTTAATTTAATTTCACCAAAATATCATCAATTTCAGCTCCTTCTACTAAAAATCTTATGAAAATCCAATAGAATCTAAGTGAATATCAACTAAATTTACTCAAATTCTGCATCTGTAACTAAAAATCATATAAAAATTCAGAAAGATTTAATTTAATTTTACCACAATTTCCTTCAGTTTCAGCTCCTTCTACTAAAAATCTTATGAAAATCCAAAAGAATCGAAGTGAATATCAAGTAAATTTACTCAAATTCTGCACCTTTCACTAAAAATCATAAAAAAATGCAAAGAAATTTAATATAATTTCACCAAAATATCATCAATTTCAGCTCCTTCTACTAAAAATCTTAAGAAAATCCAAAAGAATCGAAGTGAATATCAAGTAAATTTACTCAAATTCTGCATCTGTAACTAAAAATCATATAAAAATTCAGAAAGATTTAATTTAATTTTACCACAATTTCCTTCAGTTTCAGCTCCTTCTACTAAAAATCTTATGAAAATCCAAAGGAATCGAAGTGAATATCAACTAAATTTACTCAAATTCTGCACCTTTCACTAAAAATCATAAAAAAATGCAAAGAAATTTAAATTAATTTCACCAAAATATCATCAATTTCAGCTCCATCTACTAAAAATCTTAAGAAAATCCAAAAGAATCGAAGTGAATATCAAGTAAATTTACTCAAATTCTGCACCTTTCACTAAAAATCATAAAAAAATTCAAAAAGATTTAATTTAATTTCACCAAAATATCATCAATTTCAGCTCCTTCTACTAAAAATCTTAAGAAAATCCAAAAGAATCGAAGTGAATATCAAGTAAATTTACTCAAATTCTGCACCTTTCACTAAAAATCATAAAAAAATGCAAAGAAATTTAATTTAATTTCACCAAAATATCATCAATTTCAGCTCCTTCTACTAAAAATCTTAAGAAAATCCAAAAGAATCGAAGTGAATATCAAGTAAATTTACTCAAATTCTGCACCTTTCACTAAAAATCATAAAAAAATTCAAAAAGATTTAATTTAATTTTACCAACATTTCTTCAATTTCAGCTCCTCCTACTAAAAATATTATGAAAATGCAAAAGAATCGAAGTGAATTTCAACAATATTTTCTCAAATTCTGTATCTATAACTAAAAATCATAAAAAAATTCAAAAAGATTTAATTTAATTTCACCAAAATATCATCAATTTCAGCTCCTTCTACTAAAAATCTTATGAAAATCCAATAGAATCTAAGTGAATATCAACTAAATTTACTCAAATTCTGCATCTGTAACTAAAAATCATAAAAAAATGCAAAGAAGTTTAATTTAATTTCACCAAAATATCATCAATTTCAGCTCCTTCTACTAAATATCTTATGAAAATCCAATAGAATCTAAGTGAATATCAACTAAATTTACTCAAATTCTGCATCTGTAACTAAAAATCATAAAAAAATTCAGAAAGATTTAATTTAATTTTACCACAATTTCCTTCAATTTCAGCTCCTTCTACTAAAAATCTTATGAAAATCCAAAGGAATCGAAGTGAATATCAAGTAAATTTACTCAAATTCTGCACCTTTCACTAAAAATCATACAAAAATGCAAAGAAATTTAATTTAATTTCACCAAAATATCATCAATTTCAGCTCCTTCTACTAAAAATCTTATGAAAATCCAAAAGAATCGAAGTGAATATCGAGTAAATTTACTCAAATTCAGCACCTTTCACTAAAAATCATAAAAAATTCCAAAAGATTTAATTTAATTTTACCAACATTTCTTCAATTTCAGCTCCTCCTACTAAAAATCTTATGAAAATGCAAAAGAATCGAAGTGAATTTCAACAATATTTTCTCAAATTCTGTTTCTGTAACTAAAAATCATAAAAAAATTCAAAAAGATTTAATTTAATTTCACCAAAATATCATCAATTTCAGCTCCTTCTACTAAAAATCTTATGAAAATCCAATAGAATCTAAGTGAATATCAACTAAATTTACTCAAATTCTGCATCTGTAACTAAAAATCATAAAAAAATTCAGAAAGATTTAATTTAATTTTACCACAATTTCCTTCAATTTCAGCTCCTTCTACTAAAAATCTTATGAAAATCCAAAGGAATCGAAGTGAATATCAAGTAAATTTACTCAAATTCTGCACCTTTCACTAAAAGTCATAAAAAAATGCAAAGAAATTTAATTTAATTTCACCAAAATATCATCAATTTCAGCTCCTTCTACTAAAAATCTTATGAAAATCCAAAGGAATCGAAGTGAATATCAACTAAATTTACTCAAATTCTGCATCTGTAACTAAAAATCATAAAAAATTCATAAAGATTTAATTTAATTTCACCAAAATATCATCAATTTCAGCTCCTTCTACTAAAAATCTTATGAAAATCCAATAGAATCTAAGTGAATATCAACTAAATTTACTCAAATTCTGCATCTGTAACTAAAAATCATAAAAAATTCATAAAGATTTAATTTATATCACCAAAATTTTTTCAATTTCAGCACCTCCTACTAAAAAGCTTAAGAAAATGCAAAAGAATCGAAGTGAATTTCAACACTATTTTCTCAAATTCTGCACCTTTAACTAAAAATCATTAAAAAATGCAAAGAAATTTAATTTAATTTCACCAAAATTTCATCAATTTCAGCTCCCTCTACTAAAAATCTTAAGAGAATTCAAAAGAAACGATGTGAATTTCAACAATATTTTCACAAATTCTGCACCTTTAACTAAAAATCATAAAAAAATTCAAAAAGATTTAATTTAATTTCACCAAAATTTCTTCAATTTCAGCACCTCTTACTAAAAATCTTAAGAAAATTCAAAAGAATCGAAGTGAATATCAACTAAATTTACTCAAACTCTGCATCTGTAACTAAAAATCATAAAAAAATGCAAAGAAATTTAATTTAATTTTACCAAAATATCATCAATTTCAGCTCCTTCTACTAAAAATCTTAAGAAAATCCAAAAGAATCGAAGTGAATATCAAGTAAATTTACTCAAATTCTGCACCTTCCACTAAAAATCATAAAAAAATTCAAAAAGATTTAATTTAATTTCACCAAAATATCATCAATTTCAGCTCCTTCTACTAAAAATCTTATGAAAATCCAATAGAATCTAAGTGAATATCAACTAAATTTACTCAAATTCTGCATCTGTAACTAAAAATCATAAAAAAATGCAAAGAAGTTTAATTTAATTTCACCAAAATATCATCAATTTCAGCTCCTTCTACTAAATATCTTATGAAAATCCAATAGAATCTAAGTGAATATCAACTAAATTTACTCAAATTCTGCATCTGTAACTAAAAACCATAAAAAAATTCAGAAAGATTTAATTTAATTTTACCACAATTTCCTTCAATTTCAGCTCCTTCTACTAAAAATCTTATGAAAATCCAAAGGAATCGAAGTGAATATCAAGTAAATTTACTCAAATTCTGCACCTTTCACTAAAAATCATACAAAAATGCAAAGAAATTTAATTTAATTTCACCAAAATATCATCAATTTCAGCTCCTTCTACTAAAAATCTTATGAAAATCCAAAAGAATCGAAGTGAATATCGAGTAAATTTACTCAAATTCAGCACCTTTCACTAAAAATCATAAAAAATTCCAAAAGATTTAATTTAATTTTACCAACATTTCTTCAATTTCAGCTCCTCCTACTAAAAATCTTATGAAAATGCAAAAGAATCGAAGTGAATTTCAACAATATTTTCTCAAATTCTGTTTCTGTAACTAAAAATCATAAAAAAATTCAAAAAGATTTAATTTAATTTCACCAAAATATCATCAATTTCAGCTCCTTCTACTAAAAATCTTATGAAAATCCAATAGAATCTAAGTGAATATCAACTAAATTTACTCAAATTCTGCATCTGTAACTAAAAATCATAAAAAAATTCAGAAAGATTTAATTTAATTTTACCACAATTTCCTTCAATTTCAGCTCCTTCTACTAAAAATCTTATGAAAATCCAAAGGAATCGAAGTGAATATCAAGTAAATTTACTCAAATTCTGCACCTTTCACTAAAAGTCATAAAAAAATGCAAAGAAATTTAATTTAATTTCACCAAAATATCATCAATTTCAGCTCCTTCTACTAAAAATCTTATGAAAATCCAAAGGAATCGAAGTGAATATCAACTAAATTTACTCAAATTCTGCATCTGTAACTAAAAATCATAAAAAATTCATAAAGATTTAATTTAATTTCACCAAAATATCATCAATTTCAGCTCCTTCTACTAAAAATCTTATGAAAATCCAATAGAATCTAAGTGAATATCAACTAAATTTACTCAAATTCTGCATCTGTAACTAAAAATCATAAAAAATTCATAAAGATTTAATTTATATCACCAAAATTTTTTCAATTTCAGCACCTCCTACTAAAAAGCTTAAGAAAATGCAAAAGAATCGAAGTGAATTTCAACACTATTTTCTCAAATTCTGCACCTTTAACTAAAAATCATTAAAAAATGCAAAGAAATTTAATTTAATTTCACCAAAATTTCATCAATTTCAGCTCCCTCTACTAAAAATCTTAAGAGAATTCAAAAGAAACGATGTGAATTTCAACAATATTTTCACAAATTCTGCACCTTTAACTAAAAATCATAAAAAAATTCAAAAAGATTTAATTTAATTTCACCAAAATTTCTTCAATTTCAGCACCTCTTACTAAAAATCTTAAGAAAATTCAAAAGAATCGAAGTGAATATCAACTAAATTTACTCAAACTCTGCATCTGTAACTAAAAATCATAAAAAAATGCAAAGAAATTTAATTTAATTTTACCAAAATATCATCAATTTCAGCTCCTTCTACTAAAAATCTTAAGAAAATCCAAAAGAATCGAAGTGAATATCAAGTAAATTTACTCAAATTCTGCACCTTCCACTAAAAATCATAAAAAAATTCAAAAAGATTTAATTTAATTTCACCAAAATATCATCAATTTCAGCTCCTTCTACTAAAAATCTTATGAAAATCCAATAGAATCTAAGTGAATATCAACTAAATTTACTCAAATTCTGCATCTGTAACTAAAAATCATATAAAAATTCAGAAAGATTTAATTTAATTTTACCACAATTTCCTTCAGTTTCAGCTCCTTCTACTAAAAATCTTATGAAAATCCAAAAGAATCGAAGTGAATATCAAGTAAATTTACTCAAATTCTGCACCTTTCACTAAAAATCATAAAAAAATGCAAAGAAATTTAATATAATTTCACCAAAATATCATCAATTTCAGCTCCTTCTACTAAAAATCTTAAGAAAATCCAAAAGAATCGAAGTGAATATCAAGTAAATTTACTCAAATTCTGCATCTGTAACTAAAAATCATATAAAAATTCAGAAAGATTTAATTTAATTTTACCACAATTTCCTTCAGTTTCAGCTCCTTCTACTAAAAATCTTATGAAAATCCAAAGGAATCGAAGTGAATATCAACTAAATTTACTCAAATTCTGCACCTTTCACTAAAAATCATAAAAAAATGCAAAGAAATTTAAATTAATTTCACCAAAATATCATCAATTTCAGCTCCATCTACTAAAAATCTTAAGAAAATCCAAAAGAATCGAAGTGAATATCAAGTAAATTTACTCAAATTCTGCACCTTTCACTAAAAATCATAAAAAAATTCAAAAAGATTTAATTTAATTTCACCAAAATATCATCAATTTCAGCTCCTTCTACTAAAAATCTTAAGAAAATCCAAAAGAATCGAAGTGAATATCAAGTAAATTTACTCAAATTCTGCATCTGTAACTAAAAATCATAAAAAAATTCAGAAAGATTTAATTTAATTTTACCACAATTTCCTTCAATTTCAGCTCCTTCTACTAAAAATCTTATGAAAATCCAAAGGAATCGAAGTGAATATCAAGTAAATTTACTCAAATTCTGCACCTTTCACTAAAAATCATACAAAAATGCAAAGAAATTTAATTTAATTTCACCAAAATATCATCAATTTCAGCTCCTTCTACTAAAAATCTTATGAAAATCCAAAAGAATCGAAGTGAATATCGAGTAAATTTACTCAAATTCAGCACCTTTCACTAAAAATCATAAAAAATTCCAAAAGATTTAATTTAATTTTACCAACATTTCTTCAATTTCAGCTCCTCCTACTAAAAATCTTATGAAAATGCAAAAGAATCGAAGTGAATTTCAACAATATTTTCTCAAATTCTGTTTCTGTAACTAAAAATCATAAAAAAATTCAAAAAGATTTAATTTAATTTCACCAAAATATCATCAATTTCAGCTCCTTCTACTAAAAATCTTATGAAAATCCAATAGAATCTAAGTGAATATCAACTAAATTTACTCAAATTCTGCATCTGTAACTAAAAATCATAAAAAAATTCAAAAAGATTTAATTTAATTTCACCAAAATATCATCAATTTCAGCTCCTTCTACTAAAAATCTTATGAAAATCCAATAGAATCTAAGTGAATATCAACTAAATTTACTCAAATTCTGCATCTGTAACTAAAAATCATATAAAATTCAGAAAGATTTAATTTAATTTTACCACAATTTCCTTCAGTTTCAGCTCCTTCTACTAAAAATCTTATGAAAATCCAAAAGAATCGAAGTGAATATCAAGTAAATTTACTCAAATTCTGCACCTTTCACTAAAAATCATAAAAAAATGCAAAGAAATTTAATATAATTTCACCAAAATATCATCAATTTCAGCTCCTTCTACTAAAAATCTTAAGAAAATCCAAAAGAATCGAAGTGAATATCAAGTAAATTTACTCAAATTCTGCACCTTTCACTAAAAATCATAAAAAAATGCAAAGAAATTTAATATAATTTCACCAAAATATCATCAATTTCAGCTCCTTCTACTAAAAATCTTAAGAAAATCCAAAGGAATCGAAGTGAATATCAACTAAATTTACTCAAATTCTGCACCTTTCACTAAAAATCATAAAAAAATGCAAAGAAATTTAAATTAATTTCACCAAAATATCATCAATTTCAGCTCCATCTACTAAAAATCTTAAGAAAATCCAAAAGAATCGAAGTGAATATCAAGTAAATTTACTCAAATTCTGCACCTTTCACTAAAAATCATAAAAAAATTCAAAAAGATTTAATTTAATTTCACCAAAATATCATCAATTTCAGCTCCTTCTACTAAAAATCTTAAGAAAATCCAAAAGAATCGAAGTGAATATCAAGTAAATTTACTCAAATTCTGCACCTTTCACTAAAAATCATAAAAAAATGCAAAGAAATTTAATATAATTTCACCAAAATATCATCAATTTCAGCTCCTTCTACTAAAAATCTTAAGAAAATCCAAAGGAATCGAAGTGAATATCAACTAAATTTACTCAAATTCTGCACCTTTCACTAAAAATCATAAAAAAATGCAAAGAAATTTAAATTAATTTCACCAAAATATCATCAATTTCAGCTCCATCTACTAAAAATCTTAAGAAAATCCAAAAGAATCGAAGTGAATATCAAGTAAATTTACTCAAATTCTGCACCTTTCACTAAAAATCATAAAAAAATTCAAAAAGATTTAATTTAATTTTACCAACATTTCTTCAATTTCAGCTCCTCCTACTAAAAATATTATGAAAATGCAAAAGAATCGAAGTGAATTTCAACAATATTTTCTCAAATTCTGTATCTATAACTAAAAATCATAAAAAATTCAAAAAGATTTAATTTAATTTCACCAAAATATCATCAATTTCAGCTCCTTCTACTAAAAATCTTATGAAAATCCAATAGAATCTAAGTGAATATCAACTAAATTTACTCAAATTCTGCATCTGTAACTAAAAATCATAAAAAAATGCAATGAAGTTTAATTTAATTTCACCAAAATATCATCAATTTCAGCTCCTTCTACTAAAAATCTTATGAAAATCCAATAGAATCTAAGTGAATATCAACTAAATTTACTCAAATTCTGCATCTGTAACTAAAAATCATAAAAAAATTCAGAAAGATTTAATTTAATTTTACCACAATTTCCTTCAATTTCAGCTCCTTCTACTAAAAATCTTATGAAAATCCAAAGGAATCGAAGTGAATATCAAGTAAATTTACTCAAATTCTGCACCTTTCACTAAAAATCATACAAAAATGCAAAGAAATTTAATTTAATTTCACCAAAATATCATCAATTTCAGCTCCTTCTACTAAAAATCTTATGAAAATCCAAAAGAATCGAAGTGAATATCGAGTAAATTTACTCAAATTCAGCACCTTTCACTAAAAATCATAAAAAATTCCAAAAGATTTAATTTAATTTTACCAACATTTCTTCAATTTCAGCTCCTCCTACTAAAAATCTTATGAAAATGCAAAAGAATCGAAGTGAATTTCAACAATATTTTCTCAAATTCTGTTTCTGTAACTAAAAATCATAAAAAAATTCAAAAAGATTTAATTTAATTTCACCAAAATATCATCAATTTCAGCTCCTTCTACTAAAAATCTTATGAAAATCCAATAGAATCTAAGTGAATATCAACTAAATTTACTCAAATTCTGCATCTGTAACTAAAAATCATAAAAAAATGCCAAGAAATTTAATTTAATTTCACCAAAATATCATCAATTTCAGCTCCTTCTACTAAAAATCTTATGAAAATCCAATAGAATCTAAGTGAATATCAACTAAATTTACTCAAATTCTGCATCTGTAACTAAAAATCATAAAAAAATTCAGAAAGATTTAATTTAATTTTACCACAATTTCCTTCAATTTCAGCTCCTTCTACTAAAAATCTTATGAAAATCCAAAGGAATCGAAGTGAATATCAAGTAAATTTACTCAAATTCTGCACCTTTCACTAAAAGTCATAAAAAAATGCAAAGAAATTTAATTTAATTTCACCAAAATATCATCAATTTCAGCTCCTTCTACTAAAAATCTTATGAAAATCCAAAGGAATCGAAGTGAATATCAACTAAATTTACTCAAATTCTGCATCTGTAACTAAAAATCATAAAAAATTCATAAAGATTTAATTTATATCACCAAAATTTTTTCAATTTCAGCACCTCCTACTAAAAAGCTTAAGAAAATGCAAAAGAATCGAAGTGAATTTCAACACTATTTTCTCAAATTCTGCACCTTTAACTAAAAATCATTAAAAAATGCAAAGAAATTTAATTTAATTTCACCAAAATTTCATCAATTTCAGCTCCCTCTACTAAAAATCTTAAGAGAATTCAAAAGAAACGATGTGAATTTCTACAATATTTTCACAAATTCTGCACCTTTAACTAAAAATCATAAAAAAATTCAAAAAGATTTAATTTAATTTCACCAAAATTTTTTCAGTTTCAGCACCTCCTACTAAAAATCTTAAGAAAATTCAAAAGAATCGAAGTGAATATCAACTAAATTTACTCAAATTCTGCATCTGTAACTAAAAATCATAAAAAAATTCAGAAAGATTTAATTTAATTTTACCACAATTTCCTTCAATTTCAGCTCCTTCTACTAAAAATCTTATGAAAATCCAAAGGAATCTAAGTGAATATCAACTAAATTTACTCAAATTCTGCATCTGTAACTAAAAATCATAAAAAATTCATAAAGATTTAATTTATATCACCAAAATTTTTTCAATTTCAGCACCTCCTACTAAAAAGCTTAAGAAAATGCAAAAGAATCGATGTGAATTTCAACAATATTTTCTCAAATTCTGCACCTTTATCTAAAAATCATTAAAAAATTCAAAAAGATTTAATTTAATTTCACCAAAATTTTTTCAATTTCAGCACCTCTTACTAAAAATCTTAAGAAAATTCAAAAGAATAAATGTGAATTTCAACAATATTTTCACAAATTCTGCACCTTTAACTAAAAATCATAAAAAAATTCAAAAAGATTTAATTTAATTTCACCAAAATTTCTTCAATTTCAGCACCTCTTACTAAAAATCTTAAGAAAATTCAAAAGAATCGAAGTGAATATCAACTAAATTTACTCAAATTCTGCATCTGTAACTAAAAATCATAAAAAAATGCAAAGAAATTTAATTTAATTTTACCAAAATATCATCAATTTCAGCTCCTTCTACTAAAAATCTTAAGAAAATCCAAAAGAATCGAAGTGAATATCAAGTAAATTTACTCAAATTCTGCACCTTTCACTAAAAATCATAAAAAAATTCAAAAAGATTTAATTTAATTTTACCAACATTTCTTCAATTTCAGCTCCTCCTACTAAAAATCTTATGAAAATGCAAAAGAATCGAAGTGAATATCAACTAAATTTACTAAAATTCTGCATCTGTAACAAAAAATCATAAAAAAATTCAAAAAGATTTAATTTAATTTCACCAAAATCTCATCAATTTCAGCTCCTTCTACTAAAAATCTTATGAAAATCCAATAGAATCTAAGTGAATATCAACTAAATTTACTCAAATTCTGCATCTGTAACTAAAAATCATAAAAAAATTCAGAAAGATTTAATTTAATTTTACCACAATTTCCTTCAGTTTCAGCTCCTTCTACTAAAAATCTTATGAAAATCCAAAAGAATGGAAGTGAATATCAAGTAACTTTACTCAAATTCTGCACCTTTCACTAAAAATCATAAAAAAATGCAAAGAAATTTAATTTAATTTCACCAAAATATCATCAATTTCAGCTCCTTCTTCTAAAAATCTTAAGAAAATCCAAAAGAATCGAAGTGAATATCAAGTAAATTTACTCAAATTCAGCACCTTTCACTAAAAATCATAAAAAAATTCAAAAAGATTTAATTTAATTTTACCAACATTTCTTCAATTTCAGCTCCTCCTACTAAAAATCTTATGAAAATGCAAAAGAATCGAAGTGAATTTCAACAATATTTTCTCAAATTCTGTTTCTGTAACTAAAAATCATAAAAAAATTCAAAAAGATTTAATTTAATTTCATCAAAATATCATCAATTTCAGCTCCTTCTACTAAAAATCTTATGAAAATCCAATAGAATCTAAGTGAACATCAACTAAATTTACTCAAATTCTGCATCTGTAACTAAAAATCATAAAAAATTCAGAAAGATTTAATTTAATTTTACCACAATTTCCATCAATTTGCTGAAATTGATGGAAATTGTGGTAAAATTAAATTAAATCTTTCTGAATTTTTTATAATTCAATTTGTAAATTTAGTTGATATTCACTTCGACTCCTTTGGATTTTCATAAGATTTTTAGTAGAAGGAGCTGTCCTTCTACTAAAAATCTTATGAAAATACAAAGGAATCGAAGTGAATATCAACTAAATTTACTCAAATTCTGCACCTTTCACTAAAAATCATAAAAAAATGCAAAGAAATTTAATTTAATTTCACCAAAATATCATCAATTTCAGCTCCTTCTACTAAAAATCTTATGAAAATCCAAAGGAATCGAAGTGAATATCAACTAAATTTACTCAAATTCTGCATCTGTAACTAAAAATCATAAAAAAATTCAGAAAGATTTAATTTAATTTTACCACAATTTCCTTCAATTTCAGCTCCTTCTACTAAAAATCTTATGAAAATCCAAAGGAATCGAAGTGAATATCAAGTAAATTTACTCAAATTCTGCACCTTTCACTAAAAGTCATAAAAAAATGCAAAGAAATTTAATTTAATTTCACCAAAATATCATCAATTTCAGCTCCTTCTACTAAAAATCTTATGAAAATCCAAAGGAATCGAAGTGAATATCAACTAAATTTACTCAAATTCTGCATCTGTAACTAAAAATCATAAAAAATTCATAAAGATTTAATTTAATTTCACCAAAATATCATCAATTTCAGCTCCTTCTACTAAAAATCTTATGAAAATCCAATAGAATCTAAGTGAATATCAACTAAATTTACTCAAATTCTGCATCTGTAACTAAAAATCATAAAAAATTCATAAAGATTTAATTTATATCACCAAAATTTTTTCAATTTCAGCACCTCCTACTAAAAAGCTTAAGAAAATGCAAAAGAATCGAAGTGAATTTCAACACTATTTTCTCAAATTCTGCACCTTTAACTAAAAATCATTAAAAAATGCAAAGAAATTTAATTTAATTTCACCAAAATTTCATCAATTTCAGCTCCCTCTACTAAAAATCTTAAGAGAATTCAAAAGAAACGATGTGAATTTCAACAATATTTTCACAAATTCTGCACCTTTAACTAAAAATCATAAAAAAATTCAAAAAGATTTAATTTAATTTCACCAAAATTTCTTCAATTTCAGCACCTCTTACTAAAAATCTTAAGAAAATTCAAAAGAATCGAAGTGAATATCAACTAAATTTACTCAAACTCTGCATCTGTAACTAAAAATCATAAAAAAATGCAAAGAAATTTAATTTAATTTTACCAAAATATCATCAATTTCAGCTCCTTCTACTAAAAATCTTAAGAAAATCCAAAAGAATCGAAGTGAATATCAAGTAAATTTACTCAAATTCTGCACCTTCCACTAAAAATCATAAAAAAATTCAAAAAGATTTAATTTAATTTCACCAAAATATCATCAATTTCAGCTCCTTCTACTAAAAATCTTATGAAAATCCAATAGAATCTAAGTGAATATCAACTAAATTTACTCAAATTCTGCATCTGTAACTAAAAATCATATAAAAATTCAGAAAGATTTAATTTAATTTTACCACAATTTCCTTCAGTTTCAGCTCCTTCTACTAAAAATCTTATGAAAATCCAAAAGAATCGAAGTGAATATCAAGTAAATTTACTCAAATTCTGCACCTTTCACTAAAAATCATAAAAAAATGCAAAGAAATTTAATATAATTTCACCAAAATATCATCAATTTCAGCTCCTTCTACTAAAAATCTTAAGAAAATCCAAAAGAATCGAAGTGAATATCAAGTAAATTTACTCAAATTCTGCATCTGTAACTAAAAATCATATAAAAATTCAGAAAGATTTAATTTAATTTTACCACAATTTCCTTCAGTTTCAGCTCCTTCTACTAAAAATCTTATGAAAATCCAAAGGAATCGAAGTGAATATCAACTAAATTTACTCAAATTCTGCACCTTTCACTAAAAATCATAAAAAAATGCAAAGAAATTTAAATTAATTTCACCAAAATATCATCAATTTCAGCTCCATCTACTAAAAATCTTAAGAAAATCCAAAAGAATCGAAGTGAATATCAAGTAAATTTACTCAAATTCTGCACCTTTCACTAAAAATCATAAAAAAATTCAAAAAGATTTAATTTAATTTCACCAAAATATCATCAATTTCAGCTCCTTCTACTAAAAATCTTAAGAAAATCCAAAAGAATCGAAGTGAATATCAAGTAAATTTACTCAAATTCTGCATCTGTAACTAAAAATCATAAAAAAATTCAGAAAGATTTAATTTAATTTTACCACAATTTCCTTCAATTTCAGCTCCTTCTACTAAAAATCTTATGAAAATCCAAAGGAATCGAAGTGAATATCAAGTAAATTTACTCAAATTCTGCACCTTTCACTAAAAATCATACAAAAATGCAAAGAATTTTAATTTAATTTCACCAAAATATCATCAATTTCAGCTCCTTCTACTAAAAATCTTATGAAAATCCAATAGAATCTAAGTGAATATCAACTAAATTTACTCAAATTCTGCATCTGTAACTAAAAAATCATAAAAAATTCATAAAGATTTAATTTATATCACCAAAATTTTTTCAATTTCAGCACCTCCTACTAAAAAGCTTAAGAAAATGCAAAAGAATCGAAGTGAATTTCAACACTATTTTCTCAAATTCTGCACCTTTAACTAAAAATCATTAAAAAATGCAAAGAAATTTAATTTAATTTCACCAAAATTTCATCAATTTCAGCTCCCTCTACTAAAAATCTTAAGAGAATTCAAAAGAAACGATGTGAATTTCAACAATATTTTCACAAATTCTGCACCTTTAACTAAAAATCATAAAAAAATTCAAAAAGATTTAATTTAATTTCACCAAAATTTCTTCAATTTCAGCACCTCTTACTAAAAATCTTAAGAAAATTCAAAAGAATCGAAGTGAATATCAACTAAATTTACTCAAACTCTGCATCTGTAACTAAAAATCATAAAAAAATGCAAAGAAATTTAATTTAATTTTACCAAAATATCATCAATTTCAGCTCCTTCTACTAAAAATCTTAAGAAAATCCAAAAGAATCGAAGTGAATATCAAGTAAATTTACTCAAATTCTGCACCTTCCACTAAAAATCATAAAAAAATTCAAAAAGATTTAATTTAATTTCACCAAAATATCATCAATTTCAGCTCCTTCTACTAAAAATCTTATGAAAATCCAATAGAATCTAAGTGAATATCAACTAAATTTACTCAAATTCTGCATCTGTAACTAAAAATCATAAAAAAATTCAGAAAGATTTAATTTAATTTTACCACAATTTCCTTCAATTTCAGCTCCTTCTACTAAAAATCTTATGAAAATCCAAAGGAATCGAAGTGAATATCAAGTAAATTTACTCAAATTCTGCACCTTTCACTAAAAGTCATAAAAAAATGCAAAGAAATTTAATTTAATTTCACCAAAATATCATCAATTTCAGCTCCTTCTACTAAAAATCTTATGAAAATCCAAAGGAATCGAAGTGAATATCAACTAAATTTACTCAAATTCTGCATCTGTAACTAAAAATCATAAAAAATTCATAAAGATTTAATTTAATTTCACCAAAATATCATCAATTTCAGCTCCTTCTACTAAAAATCTTATGAAAATCCAATAGAATCTAAGTGAATATCAACTAAATTTACTCAAATTCTGCATCTGTAACTAAAAATCATAAAAAATTCATAAAGATTTAATTTATATCACCAAAATTTTTTCAATTTCAGCACCTCCTACTAAAAAGCTTAAGAAAATGCAAAAGAATCGAAGTGAATTTCAACACTATTTTCTCAAATTCTGCACCTTTAACTAAAAATCATTAAAAAATGCAAAGAAATTTAATTTAATTTCACCAAAATTTCATCAATTTCAGCTCCCTCTACTAAAAATCTTAAGAGAATTCAAAAGAAACGATGTGAATTTCAACAATATTTTCACAAATTCTGCACCTTTAACTAAAAATCATAAAAAAATTCAAAAAGATTTAATTTAATTTCACCAAAATTTCTTCAATTTCAGCACCTCTTACTAAAAATCTTAAGAAAATTCAAAAGAATCGAAGTGAATATCAACTAAATTTACTCAAACTCTGCATCTGTAACTAAAAATCATAAAAAAATGCAAAGAAATTTAATTTAATTTTACCAAAATATCATCAATTTCAGCTCCTTCTACTAAAAATCTTAAGAAAATCCAAAAGAATCGAAGTGAATATCAAGTAAATTTACTCAAATTCTGCACCTTCCACTAAAAATCATAAAAAAATTCAAAAAGATTTAATTTAATTTCACCAAAATATCATCAATTTCAGCTCCTTCTACTAAAAATCTTATGAAAATCCAATAGAATCTAAGTGAATATCAACTAAATTTACTCAAATTCTGCATCTGTAACTAAAAATCATATAAAAATTCAGAAAGATTTAATTTAATTTTACCACAATTTCCTTCAGTTTCAGCTCCTTCTACTAAAAATCTTATGAAAATCCAAAAGAATCGAAGTGAATATCAAGTAAATTTACTCAAATTCTGCACCTTTCACTAAAAATCATAAAAAAATGCAAAGAAATTTAATATAATTTCACCAAAATATCATCAATTTCAGCTCCTTCTACTAAAAATCTTAAGAAAATCCAAAAGAATCGAAGTGAATATCAAGTAAATTTACTCAAATTCTGCATCTGTAACTAAAAATCATATAAAAATTCAGAAAGATTTAATTTAATTTTACCACAATTTCCTTCAGTTTCAGCTCCTTCTACTAAAAATCTTATGAAAATCCAAAGGAATCGAAGTGAATATCAACTAAATTTACTCAAATTCTGCACCTTTCACTAAAAATCATAAAAAAATGCAAAGAAATTTAAATTAATTTCACCAAAATATCATCAATTTCAGCTCCATCTACTAAAAATCTTAAGAAAATCCAAAAGAATCGAAGTGAATATCAAGTAAATTTACTCAAATTCTGCACCTTTCACTAAAAATCATAAAAAAATTCAAAAAGATTTAATTTAATTTCACCAAAATATCATCAATTTCAGCTCCTTCTACTAAAAATCTTAAGAAAATCCAAAAGAATCGAAGTGAATATCAAGTAAATTTACTCAAATTCTGCATCTGTAACTAAAAATCATAAAAAAATTCAGAAAGATTTAATTTAATTTTACCACAATTTCCTTCAATTTCAGCTCCTTCTACTAAAAATCTTATGAAAATCCAAAGGAATCGAAGTGAATATCAAGTAAATTTACTCAAATTCTGCACCTTTCACTAAAAATCATACAAAAATGCAAAGAAATTTAATTTAATTTCACCAAAATATCATCAATTTCAGCTCCTTCTACTAAAAATCTTATGAAAATCCAATAGAATCTAAGTGAATATCAACTAAATTTACTCAAATTCTGCATCTGTAACTAAAAATCATAAAAAATTCATAAAGATTTAATTTATATCACCAAAATTTTTTCAATTTCAGCACCTCCTACTAAAAAGCTTAAGAAAATGCAAAAGAATCGAAGTGAATTTCAACACTATTTTCTCAAATTCTGCACCTTTAACTAAAAATCATTAAAAAATGCAAAGAAATTTAATTTAATTTCACCAAAATTTCATCAATTTCAGCTCCCTCTACTAAAAATCTTAAGAGAATTCAAAAGAAACGATGTGAATTTCAACAATATTTTCACAAATTCTGCACCTTTAACTAAAAATCATAAAAAAATTCAAAAAGATTTAATTTAATTTCACCAAAATTTCTTCAATTTCAGCACCTCTTACTAAAAATCTTAAGAAAATTCAAAAGAATCGAAGTGAATATCAACTAAATTTACTCAAACTCTGCATCTGTAACTAAAAATCATAAAAAAATGCAAAGAAATTTAATTTAATTTTACCAAAATATCATCAATTTCAGCTCCTTCTACTAAAAATCTTAAGAAAATCCAAAAGAATCGAAGTGAATATCAAGTAAATTTACTCAAATTCTGCACCTTCCACTAAAAATCATAAAAAAATTCAAAAAGATTTAATTTAATTTCACCAAAATATCATCAATTTCAGCTCCTTCTACTAAAAATCTTATGAAAATCCAATAGAATCTAAGTGAATATCAACTAAATTTACTCAAATTCTGCATCTGTAACTAAAAATCATATAAAAATTCAGAAAGATTTAATTTAATTTTACCACAATTTCCTTCAGTTTCAGCTCCTTCTACTAAAAATCTTATGAAAATCCAAAAGAATCGAAGTGAATATCAAGTAAATTTACTCAAATTCTGCACCTTTCACTAAAAATCATAAAAAAATGCAAAGAAATTTAATATAATTTCACCAAAATATCATCAATTTCAGCTCCTTCTACTAAAAATCTTAAGAAAATCCAAAAGAATCGAAGTGAATATCAAGTAAATTTACTCAAATTCTGCATCTGTAACTAAAAATCATATAAAAATTCAGAAAGATTTAATTTAATTTTACCACAATTTCCTTCAGTTTCAGCTCCTTCTACTAAAAATCTTATGAAAATCCAAAGGAATCGAAGTGAATATCAACTAAATTTACTCAAATTCTGCACCTTTCACTAAAAATCATAAAAAAATGCAAAGAAATTTAAATTAATTTCACCAAAATATCATCAATTTCAGCTCCATCTACTAAAAATCTTAAGAAAATCCAAAAGAATCGAAGTGAATATCAAGTAAATTTACTCAAATTCTGCACCTTTCACTAAAAATCATAAAAAAATTCAAAAAGATTTAATTTAATTTCACCAAAATATCATCAATTTCAGCTCCTTCTACTAAAAATCTTAAGAAAATCCAAAAGAATCGAAGTGAATATCAAGTAAATTTACTCAAATTCTGCATCTGTAACTAAAAATCATAAAAAAATTCAGAAAGATTTAATTTAATTTTACCACAATTTCCTTCAATTTCAGCTCCTTCTACTAAAAATCTTATGAAAATCCAAAGGAATCGAAGTGAATATCAAGTAAATTTACTCAAATTCTGCACCTTTCACTAAAAATCATACAAAAATGCAAAGAAATTTAATTTAATTTCACCAAAATATCATCAATTTCAGCTCCTTCTACTAAAAATCTTATGAAAATCCAAAAGAATCGAAGTGAATATCGAGTAAATTTACTCAAATTCAGCACCTTTCACTAAAAATCATAAAAAATTCCAAAAGATTTAATTTAATTTTACCAACATTTCTTCAATTTCAGCTCCTCCTACTAAAAATCTTATGAAAATGCAAAAGAATCGAAGTGAATTTCAACAATATTTTCTCAAATTCTGTTTCTGTAACTAAAAATCATAAAAAAATTCAAAAAGATTTAATTTAATTTCACCAAAATATCATCAATTTCAGCTCCTTCTACTAAAAATCTTATGAAAATCCAATAGAATCTAAGTGAATATCAACTAAATTTACTCAAATTCTGCATCTGTAACTAAAAATCATAAAAAAATTCAAAAAGATTTAATTTAATTTCACCAAAATATCATCAATTTCAGCTCCTTCTACTAAAAATCTTATGAAAATCCAATAGAATCTAAGTGAATATCAACTAAATTTACTCAAATTCTGCATCTGTAACTAAAAATCATATAAAATTCAGAAAGATTTAATTTAATTTTACCACAATTTCCTTCAGTTTCAGCTCCTTCTACTAAAAATCTTATGAAAATCCAAAAGAATCGAAGTGAATATCAAGTAAATTTACTCAAATTCTGCACCTTTCACTAAAAATCATAAAAAAATGCAAAGAAATTTAATATAATTTCACCAAAATATCATCAATTTCAGCTCCTTCTACTAAAAATCTTAAGAAAATCCAAAAGAATCGAAGTGAATATCAAGTAAATTTACTCAAATTCTGCACCTTTCACTAAAAATCATAAAAAAATGCAAAGAAATTTAATATAATTTCACCAAAATATCATCAATTTCAGCTCCTTCTACTAAAAATCTTAAGAAAATCCAAAGGAATCGAAGTGAATATCAACTAAATTTACTCAAATTCTGCACCTTTCACTAAAAATCATAAAAAAATGCAAAGAAATTTAAATTAATTTCACCAAAATATCATCAATTTCAGCTCCATCTACTAAAAATCTTAAGAAAATCCAAAAGAATCGAAGTGAATATCAAGTAAATTTACTCAAATTCTGCACCTTTCACTAAAAATCATAAAAAAATTCAAAAAGATTTAATTTAATTTCACCAAAATATCATCAATTTCAGCTCCTTCTACTAAAAATCTTAAGAAAATCCAAAAGAATCGAAGTGAATATCAAGTAAATTTACTCAAATTCTGCACCTTTCACTAAAAATCATAAAAAAATGCAAAGAAATTTAATATAATTTCACCAAAATATCATCAATTTCAGCTCCTTCTACTAAAAATCTTAAGAAAATCCAAAGGAATCGAAGTGAATATCAACTAAATTTACTCAAATTCTGCACCTTTCACTAAAAATCATAAAAAAATGCAAAGAAATTTAAATTAATTTCACCAAAATATCATCAATTTCAGCTCCATCTACTAAAAATCTTAAGAAAATCCAAAAGAATCGAAGTGAATATCAAGTAAATTTACTCAAATTCTGCACCTTTCACTAAAAATCATAAAAAAATTCAAAAAGATTTAATTTAATTTTACCAACATTTCTTCAATTTCAGCTCCTCCTACTAAAAATATTATGAAAATGCAAAAGAATCGAAGTGAATTTCAACAATATTTTCTCAAATTCTGTATCTATAACTAAAAATCATAAAAAATTCAAAAAGATTTAATTTAATTTCACCAAAATATCATCAATTTCAGCTCCTTCTACTAAAAATCTTATGAAAATCCAATAGAATCTAAGTGAATATCAACTAAATTTACTCAAATTCTGCATCTGTAACTAAAAATCATAAAAAAATGCAATGAAGTTTAATTTAATTTCACCAAAATATCATCAATTTCAGCTCCTTCTACTAAAAATCTTATGAAAATCCAAAAGAATCGAAGTGAATATCGAGTAAATTTACTCAAATTCAGCACCTTTCACTAAAAATCATAAAAAATTCCAAAAGATTTAATTTAATTTTACCAACATTTCTTCAATTTCAGCTCCTCCTACTAAAAATCTTATGAAAATGCAAAAGAATCGAAGTGAATTTCAACAATATTTTCTCAAATTCTGTTTCTGTAACTAAAAATCATAAAAAAATTCAAAAAGATTTAATTTAATTTCACCAAAATATCATCAATTTCAGCTCCTTCTACTAAAAATCTTATGAAAATCCAATAGAATCTAAGTGAATATCAACTAAATTTACTCAAATTCTGCATCTGTAACTAAAAATCATAAAAAAATTCAGAAAGATTTAATTTAATTTTACCACAATTTCCTTCAATTTCAGCTCCTTCTACTAAAAATCTTATGAAAATCCAAAGGAATCGAAGTGAATATCAAGTAAATTTACTCAAATTCTGCACCTTTCACTAAAAATCATACAAAAATGCAAAGAAATTTAATTTAATTTCACCAAAATATCATCAATTTCAGCTCCTTCTACTAAAAATCTTATGAAAATCCAAAAGAATCGAAGTGAATATCGAGTAAATTTACTCAAATTCAGCACCTTTCACTAAAAATCATAAAAAATTCCAAAAGATTTAATTTAATTTTACCAACATTTCTTCAATTTCAGCTCCTCCTACTAAAAATCTTATGAAAATGCAAAAGAATCGAAGTGAATTTCAACAATATTTTCTCAAATTCTGTTTCTGTAACTAAAAATCATAAAAAAATTCAAAAAGATTTAATTTAATTTCACCAAAATATCATCAATTTCAGCTCCTTCTACTAAAAATCTTATGAAAATCCAATAGAATCTAAGTGAATATCAACTAAATTTACTCAAATTCTGCATCTGTAACTAAAAATCATAAAAAAATGCCAAGAAATTTAATTTAATTTCACCAAAATATCATCAATTTCAGCTCCTTCTACTAAAAATCTTATGAAAATCCAATAGAATCTAAGTGAATATCAACTAAATTTACTCAAATTCTGCATCTGTAACTAAAAATCATAAAAAAATTCAGAAAGATTTAATTTAATTTTACCACAATTTCCTTCAATTTCAGCTCCTTCTACTAAAAATCTTATGAAAATCCAAAGGAATCGAAGTGAATATCAAGTAAATTTACTCAAATTCTGCACCTTTCACTAAAAGTCATAAAAAAATGCAAAGAAATTTAATTTAATTTCACCAAAATATCATCAATTTCAGCTCCTTCTACTAAAAATCTTATGAAAATCCAAAGGAATCGAAGTGAATATCAACTAAATTTACTCAAATTCTGCATCTGTAACTAAAAATCATAAAAAATTCATAAAGATTTAATTTATATCACCAAAATTTTTTCAATTTCAGCACCTCCTACTAAAAAGCTTAAGAAAATGCAAAAGAATCGAAGTGAATTTCAACACTATTTTCTCAAATTCTGCACCTTTAACTAAAAATCATTAAAAAATGCAAAGAAATTTAATTTAATTTCACCAAAATTTCATCAATTTCAGCTCCCTCTACTAAAAATCTTAAGAGAATTCAAAAGAAACGATGTGAATTTCTACAATATTTTCACAAATTCTGCACCTTTAACTAAAAATCATAAAAAAATTCAAAAAGATTTAATTTAATTTCACCAAAATTTTTTCAGTTTCAGCACCTCCTACTAAAAATCTTAAGAAAATTCAAAAGAATCGAAGTGAATATCAACTAAATTTACTCAAATTCTGCATCTGTAACTAAAAATCATAAAAAAATTCAGAAAGATTTAATTTAATTTTACCACAATTTCCTTCAATTTCAGCTCCTTCTACTAAAAATCTTATGAAAATTCAAAAGAATCGAAGTGAATATCAACTAAATTTACTCAAACTCTGCATCTGTAACTAAAAATCATAAAAAAATGCAAAGAAATTTAATTTAATTTTACCAAAATATCATCAATTTCAGCTCCTTCTACTAAAAATCTTAAGAAAATCCAAAAGAATCGAAGTGAATATCAAGTAAATTTACTCAAATTCTGCACCTTCCACTAAAAATCATAAAAAAATTCAAAAAGATTTAATTTAATTTCACCAAAATATCATCAATTTCAGCTCCTTCTACTAAAAATCTTATGAAAATCCAATAGAATCTAAGTGAATATCAACTAAATTTACTCAAATTCTGCATCTGTAACTAAAAATCATATAAAAATTCAGAAAGATTTAATTTAATTTTACCACAATTTCCTTCAGTTTCAGCTCCTTCTACTAAAAATCTTATGAAAATCCAAAAGAATCGAAGTGAATATCAAGTAAATTTACTCAAATTCTGCATCTGTAACTAAAAATCATAAAAAAATTCAGAAAGATTTAATTTAATTTTACCACAATTTCCTTCAATTTCAGCTCCTCCTACTAAAAATATTATGAAAATGCAAAAGAATCGAAGTGAATTTCAACAATATTTTCTCAAATTCTGTATCTATAACTAAAAATCATAAAAAAATTCAAAAAGATTTAATTTAATTTCACCAAAATATCATCAATTTCAGCTCCTTCTACTAAAAATCTTATGAAAATCCAATAGAATCTAAGTGAATATCAACTAAATTTACTCAAATTCTGCATCTGTAACTAAAAATCATAAAAAAATGCAAAGAAGTTTAATTTAATTTCACCAAAATATCATCAATTTCAGCTCCTTCTACTAAAAATCTTATGAAAATCCAATAGAATCTAAGTGAATATCAACTAAATTTACTCAAATTCTGCATCTGTAACTAAAAATCATAAAAAAATTCAGAAATATTTAATTTAATTTTACCACAATTTCCTTCAATTTCAGCTCCTTCTACTAAAAATCTTATGAAAATCCAAAGGAATCGAAGTGAATATCAAGTAAATTTACTCAAATTCTGCACCTTTCACTAAAAGTCATAAAAAAATGCAAAGAAATTTAATTTAATTTCACCAAAATATCATCAATTTCAGCTCCTTCTACTAAAAATCTTATGAAAATCCAAAGGAATCGAAGTGAATATCAACTAAATTTACTCAAATTCTGCATCTGTAACTAAAAATCATAAAAAATTCATAAAGATTTAATTTATATCACCAAAATTTTTTCAATTTCAGCACCTCCTACTAAAAAGCTTAAGAAAATGCAAAAGAATCGAAGTGAATTTCAACACTATTTTCTCAAATTCTGCACCTTTAACTAAAAATCATTAAAAAATGCAAAGAAATTTAATTTAATTTCACCAAAATTTTTTCAGTTTCAGCACCTCCTACTAAAAATCTTAAGAAAATTCAAAAGAATCGAAGTGAATATCAACTAAATTTACTCAAATTCTGCATCTGTAACTAAAAATCATAAAAAAATTCAGAAAGATTTAATTTAATTTTACCACAATTTCCTTCAATTTCAGCTCCTTCTACTAAAAATCTTATGAAAATCCAAAGGAATCTAAGTGAATATCAACTAAATTTACTCAAATTCTGCATCTGTAACTAAAAATCATAAAAAATTCATAAAGATTTAATTTATATCACCAAAATTTTTTCAATTTCAGCACCTCCTACTAAAAAGCTTAAGAAAATGCAAAAGAATCGAAGTGAATTTCAACAATATTTTCTCAAATTCTGCACCTTTATCTAAAAATCATTAAAAAATTCAAAAAGATTTAATTTAATTTCACCAAAATTTTTTCAATTTCAGCACCTCTTACTAAAAATCTTAAGAAAATTCAAAAGAATAAATGTGAAATTCAACAATATTTTCACAAATTCTGCACCTTTAACTAAAAATCATAAAAAAATTCAAAAAGATTTAATTTAATTTCACCAAAATTTCTTCAATTTCAGCACCTCTTACTAAAAATCTTAAGAAAATTCAAAAGAATCGAAGTGAATATCAACTAAATTTACTCAAACTCTGCATCTGTAACTAAAAATCATAAAAAAATGCAAAGAAATTTAATTTAATTTTACCAAAATATCATCAATTTCAGCTCCTTCTACTATAAATCTTAAGAAAATCCAAAAGAATCGAAGTGAATATCAAGTAAATTTACTCAAATTCTGCACCTTCCACTAAAAATCATAAAAAAATTCAAAAAGATTTAATTTAATTTCACCAAAATATCATCAATTTCAGCTCCTTCTACTAAAAATCTTATGAAAATCCAATAGAATCTAAGTGAATATCAACTAAATTTACTCAAATTCTGCATCTGTAACTAAAAATCATATAAAAATTCAGAAAGATTTAATTTAATTTTACCACAATTTCCTTCAGTTTCAGCTCCTTCTACTAAAAATCTTATGAAAATCCAAAAGAATCGAAGTGAATATCAAGTAAATTTACTCAAATTCTGCATCTGTAACTAAAAATCATATAAAAATTCAGAAAGATTTAATTTAATTTTACCACAATTTCCTTCAGTTTCAGCTCCTTCTACTAAAAATCTTATGAAAATCCAAAAGAATCGAAGTGAATATCAAGTAAATTTACTCAAATTCTGCACCTTTCACTAAAAATCATAAAAAAATGCAAAGAAATTTAATATAATTTCACCAAAATATCATCAATTTCAGCTCCTTCTACTAAAAATCTTAAGAAAATCCAAAAGAATCGAAGTGAATATCAAGTAAATTTACTCAAATTCTGCATCTGTAACTAAAAATCATATAAAAATTCAGAAAGATTTAATTTAATTTTACCACAATTTCCTTCAGTTTCAGCTCCTTCTACTAAAAATCTTATGAAAATCCAAAGGAATCGAAGTGAATATCAACTAAATTTACTCAAATTCTGCACCTTTCACTAAAAATCATAAAAAAATGCAAAGAAATTTAAATTAATTTCACCAAAATATCATCAATTTCAGCTCCTTCTACTAAAAATCTTATGAAAATCCAATAGAATCTAAGTGAATATCAACTAAATTTACTCAAATTCTGCACCTTTCACTAAAAATCATAAAAAAATTCAAAAAGATTTAATTTAATTTCACCAAAATATCATCAATTTCAGCTCCTTCTACTAAAAATCTTAAGAAAATCCAAAAGAATCGAAGTGAATATCAAGTAAATTTACTTAAATTCTGCACCTTTCACTAAAAATCATAAAAAAAATGCAAAGAAATTTAATTTAATTTCACCAAAATATCATCAATTTCAGCTCCTTCTACTAAAAATCTTAAGAAAATCCAAAAGAATCGAAGTGAATATCAAGTAAATTTACTCAAATTCTGCACCTTTCACTAAAAATCATA
The DNA here is from genome assembly GCA_929113495.1 of Andrena minutula. Taxonomy (NCBI): domain Eukaryota; kingdom Metazoa; phylum Arthropoda; class Insecta; order Hymenoptera; family Andrenidae; genus Andrena; species Andrena minutula. The sequence continues at coordinate 323,438 of CAKMYJ010000262.1, read as the reverse complement.
AAAAAATTCAAAAAGATTTAATTTAATTTTACCAACATTTCTTCAATTTCAGCTCCTCCTACTAAAAATATTATGAAAATGCAAAAGAATCGAAGTGAATTCCACAATATTTTCTCAAATTCTGTATCTATAACTAAAAATCATAAAAAAATTCAAAAAGATTTAATTTAATTTCACCAAAATATCATCAATTTCAGCTCCTTCTACTAAAAATCTTATGAAAATCCAATAGAATCTAAGTGAATATCAACTAAATTTACTCAAATTCTGCATCTGTAACTAAAAATCATAAAAAAATGCAAAGAAGTTTAATTTAATTTCACCAAAATATCATCAATTTCAGCTCCTTCTACTAAAAATCTTATGAAAATCCAATAGAATCTAAGTGAATATCAACTAAATTTACTCAAATTCTGCATCTGTAACTAAAAATCATAAAAAAATTCAGAAAGATTTAATTTAATTTTACCACAATTTCCTTCAATTTCAGCTCCTTCTACTAAAAATCTTATGAAAATCCAAAGGAATCGAAGTGAATATCAAGTAAATTTACTCAAATTCTGCACCTTTCACTAAAAGTCATAAAAAAATGCAAAGAAATTTAATTTAATTTCACCAAAATATCATCAATTTCAGCTCCTTCTACTAAAAATCTTATGAAAATCCAAAGGAATCGAAGTGAATATCAACTAAATTTACTCAAATTCTGCATCTGTAACTAAAAATCATAAAAAATTCATAAAGATTTAATTTATATCACCAAAATTTTTTCAATTTCAGCACCTCCTACTAAAAAGCTTAAGAAAATGCAAAAGAATCGAAGTGAATTTCAACACTATTTTCTCAAATTCTGCACCTTTCACTAAAAATCATAAAAAAATGCAAAGAAATTTAATTTAATTTCACCAAAATATCATCAATTTCAGCTCCTTCTACTAAAAATCTTAAGAAAATCCAAAAGAATCGAAGTGAATATCAAGTAAATTTACTCAAATTCTGCACCTTTCACTAAAAATCATAAAAAAATTCAAAAAGATTTAATTTAATTTTACCAACATTTCTTCAATTTCAGCTCCTCCTACTAAAAATATTATGAAAATGCAAAAGAATCGAAGTGAATTTCAACAATATTTTCTCAAATTCTGTATCTATAACTAAAAATCATAAAAAAATTCAAAAAGATTTAATTTAATTTCACCAAAATATCATCAATTTCAGCTCCTTCTACTAAAAATCTTATGAAAATCCAATAGAATCTAAGTGAATATCAACTAAATTTACTCAAATTCTGCATCTGTAACTAAAAATCATAAAAAAATGCAAAGAAGTTTAATTTAATTTCACCAAAATATCATCAATTTCAGCTCCTTCTACTAAAAATCTTATGAAAATCCAATAGAATCTAAGTGAATATCAACTAAATTTACTCAAATTCTGCATCTGTAACTAAAAATCATAAAAAAATTCAGAAAGATTTAATTTAATTTTACCAAAATATCATCAATTTCAGCTCCTTCTACTAAAAATCTTATGAAAATCCAATAGAATCTAAGTGAATATCAACTAAATTTACTCAAATTCTGCATCTGTAACTAAAAATCATAAAAAAATTCAGAAAGATTTAATTTAATTTTACCACAATTTCCTTCAATTTCAGCTCCTTCTACTAAAAATCTTATGAAAATCCAAAGGAATCGAAGTGAATATCAAGTAAATTTACTCAAATTCTGCACCTTTCACTAAAAATCATACAAAAATGCAAAGAAATTTAATTTAATTTCACCAAAATATCATCAATTTCAGCTCCTTCTACTAAAAATCTTATGAAAATCCAAAAGAATCGAAGTGAATATCGAGTAAATTTACTCAAATTCAGCACCTTTCACTAAAAATCATAAAAAAATTCAAAAAGATTTAATTTAATTTCACCAAAATATCATCAATTTCAGCTCCTTCTACTAAAAATCTTATGAAAATCCAATAGAATCTAAGTGAATATCAACTAAATTTACTCAAATTCTGCATCTGTAACTAAAAATCATATAAAAATTCAGAAAGATTTAATTTAATTTTACCACAATTTCCTTCAGTTTCAGCTCCTTCTACTAAAAATCTTATGAAAATCCAAAAGAATCGAAGTGAATATCAAGTAAATTTACTCAAATTCTGCATCTGTAACTAAAAATCATAAAAAAATTCAGAAAGATTTAATTTAATTTTACCACAATTTCCTTCAATTTCAGCTCCTCCTACTAAAAATATTATGAAAATGCAAAAGAATCGAAGTGAATTTCAACAATATTTTCTCAAATTCTGTATCTATAACTAAAAATCATAAAAAAATTCAAAAAGATTTAATTTAATTTCACCAAAATATCATCAATTTCAGCTCCTTCTACTAAAAATCTTATGAAAATCCAATAGAATCGAAGTGAATATCAAGTAAATTTACTCAAATTCTGCACCTTTCACTAAAAATCATAAAAAAATGCAAAGAAGTTTAATTTAATTTCCCCAAAATATCATCAATTTCAGCTCCTTCTACTAAAAATCTTATGAAAATCCAATAGAATCTAAGTGAATATCAACTAAATTTACTCAAATTCTGCATCTGTAACTAAAAATCATATAAAAATTCAGAAAGATTTAATTTAATTTTACCACAATTTCCTTCAGTTCCAGCTCCTTCTACTAAAAATCTTATAAAAATCCAAAAGAATCGAAATGAATATCAAGTAAATTTACTCAAATTCTGCATCTGTAACTAAAAATCATAAAAAAATTCAGAAAGATTTAATTTAATTTTACCACAATTTCCTTCAATTTCAGCTCCTCCTACTAAAAATATTATGAAAATGCAAAAGAATCGAAGTGAATTTCAACAATATTTTCTCAAATTCTGTATCTATAACTAAAAATCATAAAAAAATTCAAAAAGATTTAATTTAATTTCACCAAAATATCATCAATTTCAGCTCCTTCTACTAAAAATCTTATGAAAATCCAATAGAATCTAAGTGAATATCAACTAAATTTACTCAAATTCTGCATCTGTAACTAAAAATCATAAAAAAATGCAAAGAAGTTTAATTTAATTTCACCAAAATATCATCAATTTCAGCTCCTTCTACTAAAAATCTTATGAAAATCCAATAGAATCTAAGTGAATATCAACTAAATTTACTCAAATTCTGCATCTGTAACTAAAAATCATAAAAAAATTCAGAAATATTTAATTTAATTTTACCACAATTTCCTTCAATTTCAGCTCCTTCTACTAAAAATCTTATGAAAATCCAAAGGAATCGAAGTGAATATCAAGTAAATTTACTCAAATTCTGCACCTTTCACTAAAAGTCATAAAAAAATGCAAAGAAATTTAATTTAATTTCACCAAAATATCATCAATTTCAGCTCCTCCTACTAAAAATCTTATGAAAATCCAAAGGAATCGAAGTGAATATCAACTAAATTTACTCAAATTCTGCATCTGTAACTAAAAATCATAAAAAATTCATAAAGATTTAATTTAATTTCACCAAAATATCATCAATTTCAGCTCCTTCTACTAAAAATCTTATGAAAATCCAATAGAATCTAAGTGAATATCAACTAAATTTACTCAAATTCTGCATCTGTAACTAAAAATCATAAAAATATGCAAAGAAGTTTAATTTAATTTCACCAAAATATCATCAATTTCAGCTCCTTCTACTAAAAATCTTATGAAAATCCAATAGAATCTAAGTGAATATCAACTAAATTTACTCAAATTCTGCATCTGTAACTAAAAATCATAAAAAAATTCAGAAAGATTTAATTTAATTTTACCAAAATATCATCAATTTCAGCTCCTTCTACTAAAAATCTTATGAAAATCCAATAGAATCTAAGTGAATATCAACTAAATTTACTCAAATTCTGCATCTGTAACTAAAAATCATAAAAAAATTCAGAAAGATTTAATTTAATTTTACCACAATTTCCTTCAATTTCAGCTCCTTCTACTAAAAATCTTATGAAAATCCAAAGGAATCGAAGTGAATATCAAGTAAATTTACTCAAATTCTGCACCTTTCACTAAAAATCATACAAAAATGCAAAGAAATTTAATTTAATTTCACCAAAATATCATCAATTTCAGCTCCTTCTACTAAAAATCTTATGAAAATCCAATAGAATCTAAGTGAATATCAACTAAATTTACTCAAATTCTGCATCTGTAACTAAAAATCATATAAAAATTCAGAAAGATTTAATTTAATTTTACCACAATTTCCTTCAGTTTCAGCTCCTTCTACTAAAAATCTTATGAAAATCCAAAAGAATCGAAGTGAATATCAAGTAAATTTACTCAAATTCTGCATCTGTAACTAAAAATCATAAAAAAATTCAGAAAGATTTAATTTAATTTTACCACAATTTCCTTCAATTTCAGCTCCTCCTACTAAAAATATTATGAAAATGCAAAAGAATCGAAGTGAATTTCAACAATATTTTCTCAAATTCTGTATCTATAACTAAAAATCATAAAAAAATTCAAAAAGATTTAATTTAATTTCACCAAAATATCATCAATTTCAGCTCCTTCTACTAAAAATCTTATGAAAATCCAATAGAATCGAAGTGAATATCAAGTAAATTTACTCAAATTCTGCACCTTTCACTAAAAATCATAAAAAAATGCAAAGAAGTTTAATTTAATTTCACCAAAATATCATCAATTTCAGCTCCTTCTACTAAAAATCTTATGAAAATCCAATAGAATCTAAGTGAATATCAACTAAATTTACTCAAATTCTGCATCTGTAACTAAAAATCATAAAAAAATTCAGAAATATTTAATTTAATTTTACCACAATTTCCTTCAATTTCAGCTCCTTCTACTAAAAATCTTATGAAAATCCAAAGGAATCGAAGTGAATATCAAGTAAATTTACTCAAATTCTGCACCTTTCACTAAAAGTCATAAAAAAAATGCAAAGAAATTTAATTTAATTTCACCAAAATATCATCAATTTCAGCTCCTTCTACTAAAAATCTTATGAAAATCCAAAGGAATCGAAGTGAATATCAACTAAATTTACTCAAATTCTGCATCTGTAACTAAAAATCATAAAAAATTCATAAAGATTTAATTTATATCACCAAAATTTTTTCAATTTCAGCACCTCCTACTAAAAAGCTTAAGAAAATGCAAAAGAATCGAAGTGAATTTCAACACTATTTTCTCAAATTCTGCACCTTTCACTAAAAATCATAAAAAAATGCAAAGAAATTTAATTTAATTTCACCAAAATATCATCAATTTCAGCTCCTTCTACTAAAAATCTTAAGAAAATCCAAAAGAATCGAAGTGAATATCAAGTAAATTTACTCAAATTCTGCACCTTTCACTAAAAATCATAAAAAAATTCAAAAAGATTTAATTTAATTTTACCAACATTTCTTCAATTTCAGCTCCTCCTACTAAAAATATTATGAAAATGCAAAAGAATCGAAGTGAATTTCAACAATATTTTCTCAAATTCTGTATCTATAACTAAAAATCATAAAAAAATTCAAAAAGATTTAATTTAATTTCACCAAAATATCATCAATTTCAGCTCCTTCTACTAAAAATCTTATGAAAATCCAATAGAATCTAAGTGAATATCAACTAAATTTACTCAAATTCTGCATCTGTAACTAAAAATCATAAAAAAATGCAAAGAAGTTTAATTTAATTTCACCAAAATATCATCAATTTCAGCTCCTTCTACTAAAAATCTTATGAAAATCCAATAGAATCTAAGTGAATATCAACTAAATTTACTCAAATTCTGCATCTGTAACTAAAAATCATAAAAAAATTCAGAAATATTTAATTTAATTTTACCACAATTTCCTTCAATTTCAGCTCCTTCTACTAAAAATCTTATGAAAATCCAAAGGAATCGAAGTGAATATCAAGTAAATTTACTCAAATTCTGCACCTTTCACTAAAAGTCATAAAAAAATGCAAAGAAATTTAATTTAATTTCACCAAAATATCATCAATTTCAGCTCCTTCTACTAAAAATCTTATGAAAATCCAAAGGAATCGAAGTGAATATCAACTAAATTTACTCAAATTCTGCATCTGTAACTAAAAATCATAAAAAATTCATAAAGATTTAATTTATATCACCAAAATTTTTTCAATTTCAGCACCTCCTACTAAAAAGCTTAAGAAAATGCAAAAGAATCGAAGTGAATTTCAACACTATTTTCTCAAATTCTGCACCTTTCACTAAAAATCATAAAAAAATGCAAAGAAATTTAATTTAATTTCACCAAAATATCATCAATTTCAGCTCCTTCTACTAAAAATCTTAAGAAAATCCAAAAGAATCGAAGTGAATATCAAGTAAATTTACTCAAATTCTGCACCTTTCACTAAAAATCATAAAAAAATTCAAAAAGATTTAATTTAATTTTACCAACATTTCTTCAATTTCAGCTCCTCCTACTAAAAATATTATGAAAATGCAAAAGAATCGAAGTGAATTTCAACAATATTTTCTCAAATTCTGTATCTATAACTAAAAATCATAAAAAAATTCAAAAAGATTTAATTTACTTTCACCAAAATATCATCAATTTCAGCTCCTTCTACTAAAAATCTTATGAAAATCCAATAGAATCTAAGTGAATATCAACTAAATTTACTCAAATTCTGCATCTGTAACTAAAAATCATAAAAAAATGCAAAGAAGTTTAATTTAATTTCACCAAAATATCATCAATTTCAGCTCCTTCTACTAAAAATCTTATGAAAATCCAATAGAATCTAAGTGAATATCAACTAAATTTACTCAAATTCTGCATCTGTAACTAAAAATCATAAAAAAATTCAGAAAGATTTAATTTAATTTTACCAAAATATCATCAATTTCAGCTCCTTCTACTAAAAATCTTATGAAAATCCAATAGAATCTAAGTGAATATCAACTAAATTTACTCAAATTCTGCATCTGTAACTAAAAATCATAAAAAAATTCAGAAAGATTTAATTTAATTTTACCACAATTTCCTTCAATTTCAGCTCCTTCTACTAAAAATCTTATGAAAATCCAAAGGAATCGAAGTGAATATCAAGTAAATTTACTCAAATTCTGCACCTTTCACTAAAAATCATACAAAAATGCAAAGAAATTTAATTTAATTTCACCAAAATATCATCAATTTCAGCTCCTTCTACTAAAAATCTTATGAAAATCCAAAAGAATCGAAGTGAATATCGAGTAAATTTACTCAAATTCAGCACCTTTCACTAAAAATCATAAAAAATTCCAAAAGATTTAATTTAATTTTACCAACATTTCTTCAATTTCAGCTCCTCCTACTAAAAATCTTAAGAAAATCCAAAAGAATCGAAGTGAATATCAAGTAAATTTACTCAAATTCTGCACCTTCCACTAAAAATCATAAAAATATTCAAAAAGATTTAATTTAATTTCACCAAAATATCATCAATTTCAGCTCCTTCTACTAAAAATCTTAAGAAAATCCAAAAGAATCGAAGTGAATATCAAGTAAATTTACTCAAATTCTGCATCTGTAACTAAAAATCATATAAAAATTCAGAAAGATTTAATTTAATTTTACCACAATTTCCTTCAGTTTCAGCTCCTTCTACTAAAAATCTTATGAAAATCCAAAGGAATCGAAGTGAATATCAACTAAATTTACTCAAATTCTGCACCTTTCACTAAAAATCATAAAAAAATGCAAAGAAATTTAAATTAATTTCACCAAAATATCATCAATTTCAGCTGCATCTACTAAAAATCTTAAGAAAATCCAAAAGAATCGAAGTGAATATCAAGTAAATTTACTCAAATTCTGCACCTTTCACTAAAAATCATAAAAAAATTCAAAAAGATTTAATTTAATTTCACCAAAATATCATCAATTTCAGCTCCTTCTACTAAAAATCTTATGAAAATCCAATAGAATCTAAGTGAATATCAACTAAATTTACTCAAATTCTGCATCTGTAACTAAAAATCATATAAAAATTCAGAAAGATTTAATTTAATTTTACCACAATTTCCTTCAGTTTCAGCTCCTTCTACTAAAAATCTTATGAAAATCCAAAAGAATCGAAGTGAATATCAAGTAAATTTACTCAAATTCTGCATCTGTAACTAAAAATCATAAAAAAATTCAGAAAGATTTAATTTAATTTTACCACAATTTCCTTCAATTTCAGCTCCTCCTACTAAAAATATTATGAAAATGCAAAAGAATCGAAGTGAATTTCAACAATATTTTCTCAAATTCTGTATCTATAACTAAAAATCATAAAAAAATTCAAAAAGATTTAATTTAATTTCACCAAAATATCATCAATTTCAGCTCCTTCTACTAAAAATCTTATGAAAATCCAATAGAATCTAAGTGAATATCAACTAAATTTACTCAAATTCTGCATCTGTAACTAAAAATCATAAAAAAATGCAAAGAAGTTTAATTTAATTTCACCAAAATATCATCAATTTCAGCTCCTTCTACTAAAAATCTTATGAAAATCCAATAGAATCTAAGTGAATATCAACTAAATTTACTCAAATTCTGCATCTGTAACTAAAAATCATAAAAAAATTCAGAAATATTTAATTTAATTTTACCACAATTTCCTTCAATTTCAGCTCCTTCTACTAAAAATCTTATGAAAATCCAAAGGAATCGAAGTGAATATCAAGTAAATTTACTCAAATTCTGCACCTTTCACTAAAAGTCATAAAAAAATGCAAAGAAATTTAATTTAATTTCACCAAAATATCATCAATTTCAGCTCCTTCTACTAAAAATCTTATGAAAATCCAAAGGAATCGAAGTGAATATCAACTAAATTTACTCAAATTCTGCATCTGTAACTAAAAATCATAAAAAATTCATAAAGATTTAATTTATATCACCAAAATTTTTTCAATTTCAGCACCTCCTACTAAAAAGCTTAAGAAAATGCAAAAGAATCGAAGTGAATTTCAACACTATTTTCTCAAATTCTGCACCTTTAACTAAAAATCATTAAAAAATGCAAAGAAATTTAATTTAATTTCACCAAAATTTTTTCAGTTTCAGCACCTCCTACTAAAAATCTTAAGAAAATTCAAAAGAATCGAAGTGAATATCAACTAAATTTACTCAAATTCTGCATCTGTAACTAAAAATCATAAAAAAATTCAGAAAGATTTAATTTAATTTTACCACAATTTCCTTCAATTTCAGCTCCTTCTACTAAAAATCTTATGAAAATCCAAAGGAATCTAAGTGAATATCAACTAAATTTACTCAAATTCTGCATCTGTAACTAAAAATCATAAAAAATTCATAAAGATTTAATTTATATCACCAAAATTTTTTCAATTTCAGCACCTCCTACTAAAAAGCTTAAGAAAATGCAAAAGAATCGAAGTGAATTTCAACAATATTTTCTCAAATTCTGCACCTTTATCTAAAAATCATTAAAAAATTCAAAAAGATTTAATTTAATTTCACCAAAATTTTTTCAATTTCAGCACCTCTTACTAAAAATCTTAAGAAAATTCAAAAGAATAAATGTGAAATTCAACAATATTTTCACAAATTCTGCACCTTTAACTAAAAATCATAAAAAAATTCAAAAAGATTTAATTTAATTTCACCAAAATTTCTTCAATTTCAGCACCTCTTACTAAAAATCTTAAGAAAATTCAAAAGAATCGAAGTGAATATCAACTAAATTTACTCAAACTCTGCATCTGTAACTAAAAATCATAAAAAAATGCAAAGAAATTTAATTTAATTTTACCAAAATATCATCAATTTCAGCTCCTTTTACTATAAATCTTAAGAAAATCCAAAAGAATCGAAGTGAATATCAAGTAAATTTACTCAAATTCTGCACCTTCCACTAAAAATCATAAAAAAATTCAAAAAGATTTAATTTAATTTCACCAAAATATCATCAATTTCAGCTCCTTCTACTAAAAATCTTATGAAAATCCAATAGAATCTAAGTGAATATCAACTAAATTTACTCAAATTCTGCATCTGTAACTAAAAATCATATAAAAATTCAGAAAGATTTAATTTAATTTTACCACAATTTCCTTCAGTTTCAGCTCCTTCTACTAAAAATCTTATGAAAATCCAAAAGAATCGAAGTGAATATCAAGTAAATTTACTCAAATTCTGCATCTGTAACTAAAAATCATATAAAAATTCAGAAAGATTTAATTTAATTTTACCACAATTTCCTTCAGTTTCAGCTCCTTCTACTAAAAATCTTATGAAAATCCAAAAGAATCGAAGTGAATATCAAGTAAATTTACTCAAATTCTGCACCTTTCACTAAAAATCATAAAAAAATGCAAAGAAATTTAATATAATTTCACCAAAATATCATCAATTTCAGCTCCTTCTACTAAAAATCTTATGAAAATCCAATAGAATCTAAGTGAATATCAACTAAATTTACTCAAATTCTGCATCTGTAACTAAAAATCATATAAAAATTCAGAAAGATTTAATTTAATTTTACCACAATTTCCTTCAGTTTCAGCTCCTTCTACTAAAAATCTTATGAAAATCCAAAAGAATCGAAGTGAATATCAAGTAAATTTACTCAAATTCTGCATCTGTAACTAAAAATCATAAAAAAATTCAGAAAGATTTAATTTAATTTTACCACAATTTCCTTCAATTTCAGCTCCTCCTACTAAAAATATTATGAAAATGCAAAAGAATCGAAGTGAATTTCAACAATATTTTCTCAAATTCTGTATCTATAACTAAAAATCATAAAAAAATTCAAAAAGATTTAATTTAATTTCACCAAAATATCATCAATTTCAGCTCCTTCTACTAAAAATCTTATGAAAATCCAATAGAATCGAAGTGAATATCAAGTAAATTTACTCAAATTCTGCACCTTTCACTAAAAATCATAAAAAAATGCAAAGAAGTTTAATTTAATTTCACCAAAATATCATCAATTTCAGCTCCTTCTACTAAAAATCTTATGAAAATCCAATAGAATCTAAGTGAATATCAACTAAATTTACTCAAATTCTGCATCTGTAACTAAAAATCATATAAAAATTCAGAAAGATTTAATTTAATTTTACCACAATTTCCTTCAGTTTCAGCTCCTTCTACTAAAAATCTTATGAAAATCCAAAAGAATCGAAGTGAATATCAAGTAAATTTACTCAAATTCTGCATCTGTAACTAAAAATCATAAAAAAATTCAGAAAGATTTAATTTAATTTTACCACAATTTCCTTCAATTTCAGCTCCTCCTACTAAAAATATTATGAAAATGCAAAAGAATCGAAGTGAATTTCAACAATATTTTCTCAAATTCTGTATCTATAACTAAAAATCATAAAAAAATTCAAAAAGATTTAATTTAATTTCACCAAAATATCATCAATTTCAGCTCCTTCTACTAAAAATCTTATGAAAATCCAATAGAATCTAAGTGAATATCAACTAAATTTACTCAAATTCTGCATCTGTAACTAAAAATCATAAAAAAATGCAAAGAAGTTTAATTTAATTTCACCAAAATATCATCAATTTCAGCTCCTTCTACTAAAAATCTTATGAAAATCCAATAGAATCTAAGTGAATATCAACTAAATTTACTCAAATTCTGCATCTGTAACTAAAAATCATAAAAAAATTCAGAAATATTTAATTTAATTTTACCACAATTTCCTTCAATTTCAGCTCCTTCTACTAAAAATCTTATGAAAATCCAAAGGAATCGAAGTGAATATCAAGTAAATTTACTCAAATTCTGCACCTTTCACTAAAAGTCATAAAAAAATGCAAAGAAATTTAATTTAATTTCACCAAAATATCATCAATTTCAGCTCCTTCTACTAAAAATCTTATGAAAATCCAAAGGAATCGAAGTGAATATCAACTAAATTTACTCAAATTCTGCATCTGTAACTAAAAATCATAAAAAATTCATAAAGATTTAATTTATATCACCAAAATTTTTTCAATTTCAGCACCTCCTACTAAAAAGCTTAAGAAAATGCAAAAGAATCGAAGTGAATTTCAACACTATTTTCTCAAATTCTGCACCTTTCACTAAAAATCATAAAAAAATGCAAAGAAATTTAATTTAATTTCACCAAAATATCATCAATTTCAGCTCCTTCTACTAAAAATCTTAAGAAAATCCAAAAGAATCGAAGTGAATATCAAGTAAATTTACTCAAATTCTGCACCTTTCACTAAAAATCATAAAAAAATTCAAAAAGATTTAATTTAATTTTACCAACATTTCTTCAATTTCAGCTCCTCCTACTAAAAATATTATGAAAATGCAAAAGAATCGAAGTGAATTTCAACAATATTTTCTCAAATTCTGTATCTATAACTAAAAATCATAAAAAAATTCAAAAAGATTTAATTTAATTTCACCAAAATATCATCAATTTCAGCTCCTTCTACTAAAAATCTTATGAAAATCCAATAGAATCTAAGTGAATATCAACTAAATTTACTCAAATTCTGCATCTGTAACTAAAAATCATAAAAAAATGCAAAGAAGTTTAATTTAATTTCACCAAAATATCATCAATTTCAGCTCCTTCTACTAAAAATCTTATGAAAATCCAATAGAATCTAAGTGAATATCAACTAAATTTACTCAAATTCTGCATCTGTAACTAAAAATCATAAAAAAATTCAGAAATATTTAATTTAATTTTACCACAATTTCCTTCAATTTCAGCTCCTTCTACTAAAAATCTTATGAAAATCCAAAGGAATCGAAGTGAATATCAAGTAAATTTACTCAAATTCTGCACCTTTCACTAAAAGTCATAAAAAAATGCAAAGAAATTTAATTTAATTTCACCAAAATATCATCAATTTCAGCTCCTTCTACTAAAAATCTTATGAAAATCCAAAGGAATCGAAGTGAATATCAACTAAATTTACTCAAATTCTGCATCTGTAACTAAAAATCATAAAAAATTCATAAAGATTTAATTTATATCACCAAAATTTTTTCAATTTCAGCACCTCCTACTAAAAAGCTTAAGAAAATGCAAAAGAATCGAAGTGAATTTCAACACTATTTTCTCAAATTCTGCACCTTTCACTAAAAATCATAAAAAAATGCAAAGAAATTTAATTTAATTTCACCAAAATATCATCAATTTCAGCTCCTTCTACTAAAAATCTTAAGAAAATCCAAAAGAATCGAAGTGAATATCAAGTAAATTTACTCAAATTCTGCACCTTTCACTAAAAATCATAAAAAAATTCAAAAAGATTTAATTTAATTTTACCAACATTTCTTCAATTTCAGCTCCTCCTACTAAAAATATTATGAAAATGCAAAAGAATCGAAGTGAATTTCAACAATATTTTCTCAAATTCTGTATCTATAACTAAAAATCATAAAAAAATTCAAAAAGATTTAATTTAATTTCACCAAAATATCATCAATTTCAGCTCCTTCTACTAAAAATCTTATGAAAATCCAATAGAATCTAAGTGAATGTCAACTAAATTTACTCAAATTCTGCATCTGTAACTAAAAATCATAAAAAAATGCAAAGAAGTTTAATTTAATTTCACCAAAATATCATCAATTTCAGCTCCTTCTACTAAAAATCTTATGAAAATCCAATAGAATCTAAGTGAATATCAACTAAATTTACTCAAATTCTGCATCTGTAACTAAAAATCATAAAAAAATTCAGAAAGATTTAATTTAATTTTACCAAAATATCATCAATTTCAGCTCCTTCTACTAAAAATCTTATGAAAATCCAATAGAATCTAAGTGAATATCAACTAAATTTACTCAAATTCTGCATCTGTAACTAAAAATCATAAAAAAATTCAGAAAGATTTAATTTAATTTTACCACAATTTCCTTCAATTTCAGCTCCTTCTACTAAAAATCTTATGAAAATCCAAAGGAATCGAAGTGAATATCAAGTAAATTTACTCAAATTCTGCACCTTTCACTAAAAATCATACAAAAATGCAAAGAAATTTAATTTAATTTCACCAAAATATCATCAATTTCAGCTCCTTCTACTAAAAATCTTATGAAAATCCAAAAGAATCGAAGTGAATATCGAGTAAATTTACTCAAATTCAGCACCTTTCACTAAAAATCATAAAAAATTCCAAAAGATTTAATTTAATTTTACCAACATTTCTTCAATTTCAGCTCCTCCTACTAAAAATCTTAAGAAAATCCAAAAGAATCGAAGTGAATATCAAGTAAATTTACTCAAATTCTGCACCTTCCACTAAAAATCATAAAAAAATTCAAAAAGATTTAATTTAATTTCACCAAAATATCATCAATTTCAGCTCCTTCTACTAAAAATCTTAAGAAAATCCAAAAGAATCGAAGTGAATATCAAGTAAATTTACTCAAATTCTGCATCTGTAACTAAAAATCATATAAAAATTCAGAAAGATTTAATTTAATTTTACCACAATTTCCTTCAGTTTCAGCTCCTTCTACTAAAAATCTTATGAAAATCCAAAGGAATCGAAGTGAATATCAACTAAATTTACTCAAATTCTGCACCTTTCACTAAAAATCATAAAAAAATGCAAAGAAATTTAAATTAATTTCACCAAAATATCATCAATTTCAGCTCCATCTACTAAAAATCTTAAGAAAATCCAAAAGAATCGAAGTGAATATCAAGTAAATTTACTCAAATTCTGCACCTTTCACTAAAAATCATAAAAAAATTCAAAAAGATTTAATTTAATTTCACCAAAATATCATCAATTTCAGCTCCTTCTACTAAAAATCTTATGAAAATCCAATAGAATCTAAGTGAATATCAACTAAATTTACTCAAATTCTGCATCTGTAACTAAAAATCATATAAAAATTCAGAAAGATTTAATTTAATTTTACCACAATTTCCTTCAGTTTCAGCTCCTTCTACTAAAAATCTTATGAAAATCCAAAAGAATCGAAGTGAATATCAAGTAAATTTACTCAAATTCTGCATCTGTAACTAAAAATCATAAAAAAATTCAGAAAGATTTAATTTAATTTTACCACAATTTCCTTCAATTTCAGCTCCTCCTACTAAAAATATTATGAAAATGCAAAAGAATCGAAGTGAATTTCAACAATATTTTCTCAAATTCTGTATCTATAACTAAAAATCATAAAAAAATTCAAAAAGATTTAATTTAATTTCACCAAAATATCATCAATTTCAGCTCCTTCTACTAAAAATCTTATGAAAATCCAATAGAATCTAAGTGAATATCAACTAAATTTACTCAAATTCTGCATCTGTAACTAAAAATCATAAAAAAATGCAAAGAAGTTTAATTTAATTTCACCAAAATATCATCAATTTCAGCTCCTTCTACTAAAAATCTTATGAAAATCCAATAGAATCTAAGTGAATATCAACTAAATTTACTCAAATTCTGCATCTGTAACTAAAAATCATAAAAAAATTCAGAAATATTTAATTTAATTTTACCACAATTTCCTTCAATTTCAGCTCCTTCTACTAAAAATCTTATGAAAATCCAAAGGAATCGAAGTGAATATCAAGTAAATTTACTCAAATTCTGCACCTTTCACTAAAAGTCATAAAAAAATGCAAAGAAATTTAATTTAATTTCACCAAAATATCATCAATTTCAGCTCCTTCTACTAAAAATCTTATGAAAATCCAAAGGAATCGAAGTGAATATCAACTAAATTTACTCAAATTCTGCATCTGTAACTAAAAATCATAAAAAATTCATAAAGATTTAATTTATATCACCAAAATTTTTTCAATTTCAGCACCTCCTACTAAAAAGCTTAAGAAAATGCAAAAGAATCGAAGTGAATTTCAACACTATTTTCTCAAATTCTGCACCTTTAACTAAAAATCATTAAAAAATGCAAAGAAATTTAATTTAATTTCACCAAAATTTTTTCAGTTTCAGCACCTCCTACTAAAAATCTTAAGAAAATTCAAAAGAATCGAAGTGAATATCAACTAAATTTACTCAAATTCTGCATCTGTAACTAAAAATCATATAAAAATTCAGAAAGATTTAATTTAATTTTACCACAATTTCCTTCAGTTTCAGCTCCTTCTACTAAAAATCTTATGAAAATCCAAAGGAATCGAAGTGAATATCAACTAAATTTACTCAAATTCTGCACCTTTCACTAAAAATCATAAAAAAATGCAAAGAAATTTAAATTAATTTCACCAAAATATCATCAATTTCAGCTCCATCTACTAAAAATCTTAAGAAAATCCAAAAGAATCGAAGTGAATATCAAGTAAATTTACTCAAATTCTGCACCTTTCACTAAAAATCATAAAAAAATTCAAAAAGATTTAATTTAATTTCACCAAAATATCATCAATTTCAGCTCCTTCTACTAAAAATCTTATGAAAATCCAATAGAATCTAAGTGAATATCAACTAAATTTACTCAAATTCTGCATCTGTAACTAAAAATCATATAAAAATTCAGAAAGATTTAATTTAATTTTACCACAATTTCCTTCAGTTTCAGCTCCTTCTACTAAAAATCTTATGAAAATCCAAAAGAATCGAAGTGAATATCAAGTAAATTTACTCAAATTCTGCATCTGTAACTAAAAATCATAAAAAAATTCAGAAAGATTTAATTTAATTTTACCACAATTTCCTTCAATTTCAGCTCCTCCTACTAAAAATATTATGAAAATGCAAAAGAATCGAAGTGAATTTCAACAATATTTTCTCAAATTCTGTATCTATAACTAAAAATCATAAAAAAATTCAAAAAGATTTAATTTAATTTCACCAAAATATCATCAATTTCAGCTCCTTCTACTAAAAATCTTATGAAAATCCAATAGAATCTAAGTGAATATCAACTAAATTTACTCAAATTCTGCATCTGTAACTAAAAATCATAAAAAAATGCAAAGAAGTTTAATTTAATTTCACCAAAATATCATCAATTTCAGCTCCTTCTACTAAAAATCTTATGAAAATCCAATAGAATCTAAGTGAATATCAACTAAATTTACTCAAATTCTGCATCTGTAACTAAAAATCATAAAAAAATTCAGAAATATTTAATTTAATTTTACCACAATTTCCTTCAATTTCAGCTCCTTCTACTAAAAATCTTATGAAAATCCAAAGGAATCGAAGTGAATATCAAGTAAATTTACTCAAATTCTGCACCTTTCACTAAAAGTCATAAAAAAATGCAAAGAAATTTAATTTAATTTCACCAAAATATCATCAATTTCAGCTCCTTCTACTAAAAATCTTATGAAAATCCAAAGGAATCGAAGTGAATATCAACTAAATTTACTCAAATTCTGCATCTGTAACTAAAAATCATAAAAAATTCATAAAGATTTAATTTATATCACCAAAATTTTTTCAATTTCAGCACCTCCTACTAAAAAGCTTAAGAAAATGCAAAAGAATCGAAGTGAATTTCAACACTATTTTCTCAAATTCTGCACCTTTAACTAAAAATCATTAAAAAATGCAAAGAAATTTAATTTAATTTCACCAAAATTTTTTCAGTTTCAGCACCTCCTACTAAAAATCTTAAGAAAATTCAAAAGAATCGAAGTGAATATCAACTAAATTTACTCAAATTCTGCATCTGTAACTAAAAATCATAAAAAAATTCAGAAAGATTTAATTTAATTTTACCACAATTTCCTTCAATTTCAGCTCCTTCTACTAAAAATCTTATGAAAATCCAAAGGAATCTAAGTGAATATCAACTAAATTTACTCAAATTCTGCATCTGTAACTAAAAATCATAAAAAATTCATAAAGATTTAATTTATATCACCAAAATTTTTTCAATTTCAGCACCTCCTACTAAAAAGCTTAAGAAAATGCAAAAGAATCGAAGTGAATTTCAACAATATTTTCTCAAATTCTGCACCTTTATCTAAAAATCATTAAAAAATTCAAAAAGATTTAATTTAATTTCACCAAAATTTTTTCAATTTCAGCACCTCTTACTAAAAATCTTAAGAAAATTCAAAAGAATAAATGTGAAATTCAACAATATTTTCACAAATTCTGCACCTTTAACTAAAAATCATAAAAAAATTCAAAAAGATTTAATTTAATTTCACCAAAATTTCTTCAATTTCAGCACCTCTTACTAAAAATCTTAAGAAAATTCAAAAGAATCGAAGTGAATATCAACTAAATTTACTCAAACTCTGCATCTGTAACTAAAAATCATAAAAAAATGCAAAGAAATTTAATTTAATTTTACCAAAATATCATCAATTTCAGCTCCTTCTACTATAAATCTTAAGAAAATCCAAAAGAATCGAAGTGAATATCAAGTAAATTTACTCAAATTCTGCACCTTCCACTAAAAATCATAAAAAAATTCAAAAAGATTTAATTTAATTTCACCAAAATATCATCAATTTCAGCTCCTTCTACTAAAAATCTTATGAAAATCCAATAGAATCTAAGTGAATATCAACTAAATTTACTCAAATTCTGCATCTGTAACTAAAAATCATATAAAAATTCAGAAAGATTTAATTTAATTTTACCACAATTTCCTTCAGTTTCAGCTCCTTCTACTAAAAATCTTATGAAAATCCAAAAGAATCGAAGTGAATATCAAGTAAATTTACTCAAATTCTGCATCTGTAACTAAAAATCATATAAAAATTCAGAAAGATTTAATTTAATTTTACCACAATTTCTTCAATTTCAGCTCCTCCTACTAAAAATCTTATGAAAATGCAAAAGAATCGAAGTGAATTTCAACAATATTTTCTCAAATTCTGTTTCTGTAACTAAAAATCATAAAAAAATTCAAAAAGATTTAATTTAATTTCACCAAAATATCATCAATTTCAGCTCCTTCTACTAAAAATCTTATGAAAATCCAATAGAATCTAAGTGAATATCAACTAAATTTACTCAAATTCTGCATCTGTAACTAAAAATCATAAAAAATTCATAAAGATTTAATTTATATCACCAAAATTTTTTCAATTTCAGCTCCTTCTACTAAAAATCTTATGAAAATCCAAAAGAATCGAAGTGAATATCAAGTAAATTTACTCAAATTCTGCACCTTTCACTAAAAATCATAAAAAAATGCAAAGAAATTTAATATAATTTCACCAAAATATCATCAATTTCAGCTCCTTCTACTAAAAATCTTATGAAAATCCAATAGAATCTAAGTGAATATCAACTAAATTTACTCAAATTCTGCATCTGTAACTAAAAATCATATAAAAATTCAGAAAGATTTAATTTAATTTTACCACAATTTCCTTCAGTTTCAGCTCCTTCTACTAAAAATCTTATGAAAATCCAAAAGAATCGAAGTGAATATCAAGTAAATTTACTCAAATTCTGCATCTGTAACTAAAAATCATATAAAAATTCAGAAAGATTTAATTTAATTTTACCACAATTTCTTCAATTTCAGCTCCTCCTACTAAAAATCTTATGAAAATGCAAAAGAATCGAAGTGAATTTCAACAATATTTTCTCAAATTCTGTTTCTGTAACTAAAAATCATAAAAAAATTCAAAAAGATTTAATTTAATTTCACCAAAATATCATCAATTTCAGCTCCTTCTACTAAAAATCTTATGAAAATCCAATAGAATCTAAGTGAATATCAACTAAATTTACTCAAATTCTGCATCTGTAACTAAAAATCATAAAAAATTCATAAAGATTTAATTTATATCACCAAAATTTTTTCAATTTCAGCTCCTTCTACTAAAAATCTTATGAAAATCCAAAAGAATCGAAGTGAATATCAAGTAAATTTACTCAAATTCTGCACCTTTCACTAAAAATCATAAAAAAATGCAAAGAAATTTAATATAATTTCACCAAAATATCATCAATTTCAGCTCCTTCTACTAAAAATCTTATGAAAATCCAATAGAATCTAAGTGAATATCAACTAAATTTACTCAAATTCTGCATCTGTAACTAAAAATCATATAAAAATTCAGAAAGATTTAATTTAATTTTACCACAATTTCCTTCAGTTTCAGCTCCTTCTACTAAAAATCTTATGAAAATCCAAAAGAATCGAAGTGAATATCAAGTAAATTTACTCAAATTCTGCATCTGTAACTAAAAATCATAAAAAAATTCAGAAAGATTTAATTTAATTTTACCACAATTTCCTTCAATTTCAGCTCCTCCTACTAAAAATCTTATGAAAATGCAAAAGAATCGAAGTGAATTTCAACAATATTTTCTCAAATTCTGTATCTATAACTAAAAATCATAAAAAAATTCAAAAAGATTTAATTTAATTTCACCAAAATATCATCAATTTCAGCTCCTTCTACTAAAAATCTTATGAAAATCCAATAGAATCGAAGTGAATATCAAGTAAATTTACTCAAATTCTGCACCTTTCACTAAAAATCATAAAAAAATGCAAAGAAGTTTAATTTAATTTCACCAAAATATCATCAATTTCAGCTCCTTCTACTAAAAATCTTATGAAAATCCAATAGAATCTAAGTGAATATCAACTAAATTTACTCAAATTCTGCATCTGTAACTAAAAATCATATAAAAATTCAGAAAGATTTAATTTAATTTTACCACAATTTCCTTCAGTTTCAGCTCCTTCTACTAAAAATCTTATGAAAATCCAAAAGAATCGAAGTGAATATCAAGTAAATTTACTCAAATTCTGCATCTGTAACTGAAAATCATAAAAAAATTCAGAAAGAGTTAATTTAATTTTACCACAATTTCCTTCAATTTCAGCTCCTCCTACTAAAAATATTATGAAAATGCAAAAGAATCGAAGTGAATTTCAACAATATTTTCTCAAATTCTGTATCTATAACTAAAAATCATAAAAAAATTCAAAAAGATTTAATTTAATTTCACCAAAATATCATCAATTTCAGCTCCTTCTACTAAAAATCTTATGAAAATCCAATAGAATCTAAGTGAATATCAACTAAATTTACTCAAATTCTGCATCTGTAACTAAAAATCATAAAAAAATGCAAAGAAGTTTAATTTAATTTCACCAAAATATCATCAATTTCAGCTCCTTCTACTAAAAATCTTATGAAAATCCAATAGAATCTAAGTGAATATCAACTAAATTTACTCAAATTCTGCATCTGTAACTAAAAATCATAAAAAAATTCAGAAATATTTAATTTAATTTTACCACAATTTCCTTCAATTTCAGCTCCTTCTACTAAAAATCTTATGAAAATCCAAAGGAATCGAAGTGAATATCAAGTAAATTTACTCAAATTCTGCACCTTTCACTAAAAGTCATAAAAAAATGCAAAGAAATTTAATTTAATTTCACCAAAATATCATCAATTTCAGCTCCTTCTACTAAAAATCTTATGAAAATCCAAAGGAATCGAAGTGAATATCAACTAAATTTACTCAAATTCTGCATCTGTAACTAAAAATCATAAAAAATTCATAAAGATTTAATTTATATCACCAAAATTTTTTCAATTTCAGCACCTCCTACTAAAAAGCTTAAGAAAATGCAAAAGAATCGAAGTGAATTTCAACACTATTTTCTCAAATTCTGCACCTTTCACTAAAAATCATAAAAAAATGCAAAGAAATTTAATTTAATTTCACCAAAATATCATCAATTTCAGCTCCTTCTACTAAAAATCTTAAGAAAATCCAAAAGAATCGAAGTGAATATCAAGTAAATTTACTCAAATTCTGCACCTTTCACTAAAAATCATAAAAAAATTCAAAAAGATTTAATTTAATTTTACCAACATTTCTTCAATTTCAGCTCCTCCTACTAAAAATATTATGAAAATGCAAAAGAATCGAAGTGAATTTCAACAATATTTTCTCAAATTCTGTATCTATAACTAAAAATCATAAAAAAATTCAAAAAGATTTAATTTAATTTCACCAAAATATCATCAATTTCAGCTCCTTCTACTAAAAATCTTATGAAAATCCAATAGAATCTAAGTGAATATCAACTAAATTTACTCAAATTCTGCATCTGTAACTAAAAATCATAAAAAAATGCAAAGAAGTTTAATTTAATTTCACCAAAATATCATCAATTTCAGCTCCTTCTACTAAAAATCTTATGAAAATCCAATAGAATCTAAGTGAATATCAACTAAATTTACTCAAATTCTGCATCTGTAACTAAAAATCATAAAAAAATTCAGAAATATTTAATTTAATTTTACCACAATTTCCTTCAATTTCAGCTCCTTCTACTAAAAATCTTATGAAAATCCAAAGGAATCGAAGTGAATATCAAGTAAATTTACTCAAATTCTGCACCTTTCACTAAAAGTCATAAAAAAATGCAAAGAAATTTAATTTAATTTCACCAAAATATCATCAATTTCAGCTCCTTCTACTAAAAATCTTATGAAAATCCAAAGGAATCGAAGTGAATATCAACTAAATTTACTCAAATTCTGCATCTGTAACTAAAAATCATAAAAAATTCATAAAGATTTAATTTATATCACCAAAATTTTTTCAATTTCAGCACCTCCTACTAAAAAGCTTAAGAAAATGCAAAAGAATCGAAGTGAATTTCAACACTATTTTCTCAAATTCTGCACCTTTCACTAAAAATCATAAAAAAATGCAAAGAAATTTAATTTAATTTCACCAAAATATCATCAATTTCAGCTCCTTCTACTAAAAATCTTAAGAAAATCCAAAAGAATCGAAGTGAATATCAAGTAAATTTACTCAAATTCTGCACCTTTCACTAAAAATCATAAAAAAATTCAAAAAGATTTAATTTAATTTTACCAACATTTCTTCAATTTCAGCTCCTCCTACTAAAAATATTATGAAAATGCAAAAGAATCGAAGTGAATTTCAACAATATTTTCTCAAATTCTGTATCTATAACTAAAAATCATAAAAAAATTCAAAAAGATTTAATTTAATTTCACCAAAATGTCATCAATTTCAGCTCCTTCTACTAAAAATCTTATGAAAATCCAATAGAATCTAAGTGAATATCAACTAAATTTACTCAAATTCTGCATCTGTAACTAAAAATCATAAAAAAATGCAAAGAAGTTTAATTTAATTTCACCAAAATATCATCAATTTCAGCTCCTTCTACTAAAAATCTTATGAAAATCCAATAGAATCTAAGTGAATATCAACTAAATTTACTCAAATTCTGCATCTGTAACTAAAAATCATAAAAAAATTCAGAAAGATTTAATTTAATTTTACCAAAATATCATCAATTTCAGCTCCTTCTACTAAAAATCTTATGAAAATCCAATAGAATCTAAGTGAATATCAACTAAATTTACTCAAATTCTGCATCTGTAACTAAAAATCATAAAAAAATTCAGAAAGATTTAATTTAATTTTACCACAATTTCCTTCAATTTCAGCTCCTTCTACTAAAAATCTTATGAAAATCCAAAGGAATCGAAGTGAATATCAAGTAAATTTACTCAAATTCTGCACCTTTCACTAAAAATCATACAAAAATGCAAAGAAATTTAATTTAATTTCACCAAAATATCATCAATTTCAGCTCCTTCTACTAAAAATCTTATGAAAATCCAAAAGAATCGAAGTGAATATCGAGTAAATTTACTCAAATTCAGCACCTTTCACTAAAAATCATAAAAAATTCCAAAAGATTTAATTTAATTTTACCAACATTTCTTCAATTTCAGCTCCTCCTACTAAAAATCTTAAGAAAATCCAAAAGAATCGAAGTGAATATCAAGTAAATTTACTCAAATTCTGCACCTTCCACTAAAAATCATAAAAAAATTCAAAAAGATTTAATTTAATTTCACCAAAATATCATCAATTTCAGCTCCTTCTACTAAAAATCTTAAGAAAATCCAAAAGAATCGAAGTGAATATCAAGTAAATTTACTCAAATTCTGCATCTGTAACTAAAAATCATATAAAAATTCAGAAAGATTTAATTTAATTTTACCACAATTTCCTTCAGTTTCAGCTCCTTCTACTAAAAATCTTATGAAAATCCAAAGGAATCGAAGTGAATATCAACTAAATTTACTCAAATTCTGCACCTTTCACTAAAAATCATAAAAAAATGCAAAGAAATTTAAATTAATTTCACCAAAATATCATCAATTTCAGCTCCATCTACTAAAAATCTTAAGAAAATCCAAAAGAATCGAAGTGAATATCAAGTAAATTTACTCAAATTCTGCACCTTTCACTAAAAATCATAAAAAAATTCAAAAAGATTTAATTTAATTTCACCAAAATATCATCAATTTCAGCTCCTTCTACTAAAAATCTTATGAAAATCCAATAGAATCTAAGTGAATATCAACTAAATTTACTCAAATTCTGCATCTGTAACTAAAAATCATATAAAAATTCAGAAAGATTTAATTTAATTTTACCACAATTTCCTTCAGTTTCAGCTCCTTCTACTAAAAATCTTATGAAAATCCAAAAGAATCGAAGTGAATATCAAGTAAATTTACTCAAATTCTGCATCTGTAACTAAAAATCATAAAAAAATTCAGAAAGATTTAATTTAATTTTACCACAATTTCCTTCAATTTCAGCTCCTCCTACTAAAAATATTATGAAAATGCAAAAGAATCGAAGTGAATTTCAACAATATTTTCTCAAATTCTGTATCTATAACTAAAAATCATAAAAAAATTCAAAAAGATTTAATTTAATTTCACCAAAATATCATCAATTTCAGCTCCTTCTACTAAAAATCTTATGAAAATCCAATAGAATCTAAGTGAATATCAACTAAATTTACTCAAATTCTGCATCTGTAACTAAAAATCATAAAAAAATGCAAAGAAGTTTAATTTAATTTCACCAAAATATCATCAATTTCAGCTCCTTCTACTAAAAATCTTATGAAAATCCAATAGAATCTAAGTGAATATCAACTAAATTTACTCAAATTCTGCATCTGTAACTAAAAATCATAAAAAAATTCAGAAATATTTAATTTAATTTTACCACAATTTCCTTCAATTTCAGCTCCTTCTACTAAAAATCTTATGAAAATCCAAAGGAATCGAAGTGAATATCAAGTAAATTTACTCAAATTCTGCACCTTTCACTAAAAGTCATAAAAAAATGCAAAGAAATTTAATTTAATTTCACCAAAATATCATCAATTTCAGCTCCTTCTACTAAAAATCTTATGAAAATCCAAAGGAATCGAAGTGAATATCAACTAAATTTACTCAAATTCTGCATCTGTAACTAAAAATCATAAAAAATTCATAAAGATTTAATTTATATCACCAAAATTTTTTCAATTTCAGCACCTCCTACTAAAAAGCTTAAGAAAATGCAAAAGAATCGAAGTGAATTTCAACACTATTTTCTCAAATTCTGCACCTTTAACTAAAAATCATTAAAAAATGCAAAGAAATTTAATTTAATTTCACCAAAATTTTTTCAGTTTCAGCACCTCCTACTAAAAATCTTAAGAAAATTCAAAAGAATCGAAGTGAATATCAACTAAATTTACTCAAATTCTGCATCTGTAACTAAAAATCATAAAAAAATTCAGAAAGATTTAATTTAATTTTACCACAATTTCCTTCAATTTCAGCTCCTTCTACTAAAAATCTTATGAAAATCCAAAGGAATCTAAGTGAATATCAACTAAATTTACTCAAATTCTGCATCTGTAACTAAAAATCATAAAAAATTCATAAAGATTTAATTTATATCACCAAAATTTTTTCAATTTCAGCACCTCCTACTAAAAAGCTTAAGAAAATGCAAAAGAATCGAAGTGAATTTCAACAATATTTTCTCAAATTCTGCACCTTTATCTAAAAATCATTAAAAAATTCAAAAAGATTTAATTTAATTTCACCAAAATTTTTTCAATTTCAGCACCTCTTACTAAAAATCTTAAGAAAATTCAAAAGAATAAATGTGAAATTCAACAATATTTTCACAAATTCTGCACCTTTAACTAAAAATCATAAAAAAATTCAAAAAGATTTAATTTAATTTCACCAAAATTTCTTCAATTTCAGCACCTCTTACTAAAAATCTTAAGAAAATTCAAAAGAATCGAAGTGAATATCAACTAAATTTACTCAAACTCTGCATCTGTAACTAAAAATCATAAAAAAATGCAAAGAAATTTAATTTAATTTTACCAAAATATCATCAATTTCAGCTCCTTCTACTATAAATCTTAAGAAAATCCAAAAGAATCGAAGTGAATATTAAGTAAATTTACTCAAATTCTGCACCTTCCACTAAAAATCATAAAAAAATTCAAAAAGATTTAATTTAATTTCACCAAAATATCATCAATTTCAGCTCCTTCTACTAAAAATCTTATGAAAATCCAATAGAATCTAAGTGAATATCAACTAAATTTACTCAAATTCTGCATCTGTAACTAAAAATCATATAAAAATTCAGAAAGATTTAATTTAATTTCACCACAATTTCCTTCAGTTTCAGCTCCTTCTACTAAAAATCTTATGAAAATCCAAAAGAATCGAAGTGAATATCAAGTAAATTTACTCAAATTCTGCATCTGTAACTAAAAATCATATAAAAATTCAGAAAGATTTAATTTAATTTTACCACAATTTCCTTCAGTTTCAGCTCCTTCTACTAAAAATCTTATGAAAATCCAAAAGAATCGAAGTGAATATCAAGTAAATTTACTCAAATTCTGCACCTTTCACTAAAAATCATAAAAAAATGCAAAGAAATTTAATATAATTTCACCAAAATATCATCAATTTCAGCTCCTTCTACTAAAAATCTTAAGAAAATCCAAAAGAATCGAAGTGAATATCAAGTAAATTTACTCAAATTCTGCATCTGTAACTAAAAATCATATAAAAATTCAGAAAGATTTAATTTAATTTTACCACAATTTCCTTCAGTTTCAGCTCCTTCTACTAAAAATCTTATGAAAATCCAAAGGAATCGAAGTGAATATCAACTAAATTTACTCAAATTCTGCACCTTTCACTAAAAATCATAAAAAAATGCAAAGAAATTTAAATTAATTTCACCAAAATATCATCAATTTCAGCTCCTTCTACTAAAAATCTTATGAAAATCCAATAGAATCTAAGTGAATATCAACTAAATTTACTCAAATTCTGCACCTTTCACTAAAAATCATAAAAAAATTCAAAAAGATTTAATTTAATTTCACCAAAATATCATCAATTTCAGCTCCTTCTACTAAAAATCTTATGAAAATCCAATAGAATCTAAGTGAATATCAACTAAATTTACTCAAATTCTGCATCTGTAACTAAAAATCATATAAAAATTCAGAAAGATTTAATTTAATTTTACCACAATTTCCTTCAGTTTCAGCTCCTTCTACTAAAAATCTTATGAAAATCCAAAAGAATCGAAGTGAATATCAAGTAAATTTACTCAAATTCTGCACCTTTCACTAAAAATCATAAAAAAATTCAAAAAGATTTAATTTAATTTCACCAAAATATCATCAATTTCAGCTCCTTCTACTAAAAATCTTATGAAAATCCAATAGAATCTAAGTGAATATCAACTAAATTTACTCAAATTCTGCATCTGTAACTAAAAATCATATAAAAATTCAGAAAGATTTAATTTAATTTTACCACAATTTCCTTCAGTTTCAGCTCCTTCTACTAAAAATCTTATGAAAATCCAAAAGAATCGAAGTGAATATCAAGTAAATTTACTCAAATTCTGCATCTGTAACTAAAAATCATAAAAAATTCAGAAAGATTTAATTTAATTTTACCACAATTTCCTTCAATTTCAGCTCCTCCTACTAAAAATATTATGAAAATGCAAAAGAATCGAAGTGAATTTCAACAATATTTTCTCAAATTCTGTATCTATAACTAAAAATCATAAAAAAATTCAAAAAGATTTAATTTAATTTCACCAAAATATCATCAATTTCAGCTCCTTCTACTAAAAATCTTATGAAAATCCAATAGAATCTAAGTGAATATCAACTAAATTTACTCAAATTCTGCATCTGTAACTAAAAATCATAAAAAAATGCAAAGAAGTTTAATTTAATTTCACCAAAATATCATCAATTTCAGCTCCTTCTACTAAAAATCTTATGAAAATCCAATAGAATCTAAGTGAATATCAACTAAATTTACTCAAATTCTGCATCTGTAACTAAAAATCATAAAAAAATTCAGAAATATTTAATTTAATTTTACCACAATTTCCTTCAATTTCAGCTCCTTCTACTAAAAATCTTATGAAAATCCAAAGGAATCGAAGTGAATATCAACTAAATTTACTCAAATTCTGCACCTTTCACTAAAAATCATAAAAAAATGCAAAGAAATTTAAATTAATTTCACCAAAATATCATCAATTTCAGCTCCTTCTACTAAAAATCTTATGAAAATCCAAAGGAATCGAAGTGAATATCAACTAAATTTACTCAAATTCTGCATCTGTAACAAAAAATCATAAAAAATTCAGAAAGATTTAATTTAATTTTACCACAATTTCCTTCAATTTCAGCTCCTCCTACTAAAAATATTATGAAAATGCAAAAGAATCGAAGTGAATTTCAACACTATTTTCTCAAATTCTGCACCTTTAACTAAAAATCATTAAAAAATGCAAAGAAATTTAATTTAATTTCACCAAAATTTTTTCAGTTTCAGCACCTCCTACTAAAAATCTTAAGAAAATTCAAAAGAATCGAAGTGAATATCAACTAAATTTACTCAAATTCTGCATCTGTAACTAAAAATCATAAAAAAATTCAGAAAGATTTAATTTAATTTTACCACAATTTCCTTCAATTTCAGCTCCTTCTACTAAAAATCTTATGAAAATCCAAAGGAATCTAAGTGAATATCAACTAAATTTACTCAAATTCTGCATCTGTAACTAAAAATCATAAAAAATTCATAAAGATTTAATTTATATCACCAAAATTTTTTCAATTTCAGCACCTCCTACTAAAAAGCTTAAGAAAATGCAAAAGAATCGAAGTGAATTTCAACAATATTTTCTCAAATTCTGCACCTTTATCTAAAAATCATTAAAAAATTCAAAAAGATTTAATTTAATTTCACCAAAATTTTTTCAATTTCAGCACCTCTTACTAAAAATCTTAAGAAAATTCAAAAGAATAAATGTGAAATTCAACAATATTTTCACAAATTCTGCACCTTTAACTAAAAATCATAAAAAAATTCAAAAAGATTTAATTTAATTTCACCAAAATTTCTTCAATTTCAGCACCTCTTACTAAAAATCTTAAGAAAATTCAAAAGAATCGAAGTGAATATCAACTAAATTTACTCAAACTCTGCATCTGTAACTAAAAATCATAAAAAAATGCAAAGAAATTTAATTTAATTTTACCAAAATATCATCAATTTCAGCTCCTTCTACTATAAATCTTAAGAAAATCCAAAAGAATCGAAGTGAATATCAAGTAAATTTACTCAAATTCTGCACCTTCCACTAAAAATCATAAAAAAATTCAAAAAGATTTAATTTAATTTCACCAAAATATCATCAATTTCAGCTCCTTCTACTAAAAATCTTATGAAAATCCAATAGAATCTAAGTGAATATCAACTAAATTTACTCAAATTCTGCATCTGTAACTAAAAATCATATAAAAATTCAGAAAGATTTAATTTAATTTCACCACAATTTCCTTCAGTTTCAGCTCCTTCTACTAAAAATCTTATGAAAATCCAAAAGAATCGAAGTGAATATCAAGTAAATTTACTCAAATTCTGCATCTGTAACTAAAAATCATATAAAAATTCAGAAAGATTTAATTTAATTTTACCACAATTTCCTTCAGTTTCAGCTCCTTCTACTAAAAATCTTATGAAAATCCAAAAGAATCGAAGTGAATATCAAGTAAATTTACTCAAATTCTGCACCTTTCACTAAAAATCATAAAAAAATGCAAAGAAATTTAATATAATTTCACCAAAATATCATCAATTTCAGCTCCTTCTACTAAAAATCTTAAGAAAATCCAAAAGAATCGAAGTGAATATCAAGTAAATTTACTCAAATTCTGCATCTGTAACTAAAAATCATATAAAAATTCAGAAAGATTTAATTTAATTTTACCACAATTTCCTTCAGTTTCAGCTCCTTCTACTAAAAATCTTATGAAAATCCAAAGGAATCGAAGTGAATATCAACTAAATTTACTCAAATTCTGCACCTTTCACTAAAAATCATAAAAAAATGCAAAGAAATTTAAATTAATTTCACCAAAATATCATCAATTTCAGCTCCTTCTACTAAAAATCTTATGAAAATCCAATAGAATCTAAGTGAATATCAACTAAATTTACTCAAATTCTGCACCTTTCACTAAAAATCATAAAAAAATTCAAAAAGATTTAATTTAATTTCACCAAAATATCATCAATTTCAGCTCCTTCTACTAAAAATCTTAAGAAAATCCAAAAGAATCGAAGTGAATATCAAGTAAATTTACTTAAATTCTGCACCTTTCACTAAAAATCATAAAAAAATGCAAAGAAATTTAATTTAATTTCACCAAAATATCATCAATTTCAGCTCCTTCTACTAAAAATCTTAAGAAAATCCAAAAGAATCGAAGTGAATATCAAGTAAATTTACTCAAATTCTGCACCTTTCACTAAAAATCATAAAAAAATTCAAAAAGATTTAATTTAATTTTACCAACATTTCTTCAATTTCAGCTCCTCCTACTAAAAATATTATGAAAATGCAAAAGAATCGAAGTGAATTCCAACAATATTTTCTCAAATTCTGTATCTATAACTAAAAATCATAAAAAAATTCAAAAAGATTTAATTTAATTTCACCAAAATATCATCAATTTCAGCTCCATCTACTAAAAATCTTAAGAAAATCCAAAAGAATCGAAGTGAATATCAAGTAAATTTACTCAAATTCTGCACCTTTCACTAAAAATCATAAAAAAATTCAAAAAGATTTAATTTAATTTCACCAAAATATCATCAATTTCAGCTCCTTCTACTAAAAATCTTATGAAAATCCAATAGAATCTAAGTGAATATCAACTAAATTTACTCAAATTCTGCATCTGTAACTAAAAATCATATAAAAATTCAGAAAGATTTAATTTAATTTTACCACAATTTCCTTCAGTTTCAGCTCCTTCTACTAAAAATCTTATGAAAATCCAAAAGAATCGAAGTGAATATCAAGTAAATTTACTCAAATTCTGCATCTGTAACTAAAAATCATAAAAAATTCAGAAAGATTTAATTTAATTTTACCACAATTTCCTTCAATTTCAGCTCCTCCTACTAAAAATATTATGAAAATGCAAAAGAATCGAAGTGAATTTCAACAATATTTTCTCAAATTCTGTATCTATAACTAAAAATCATAAAAAAATTCAAAAAGATTTAATTTAATTTCACCAAAATATCATCAATTTCAGCTCCTTCTACTAAAAATCTTATGAAAATCCAATAGAATCTAAGTGAATATCAACTAAATTTACTCAAATTCTGCATCTGTAACTAAAAATCATAAAAAAATGCAAAGAAGTTTAATTTAATTTCACCAAAATATCATCAATTTCAGCTCCTTCTACTAAAAATCTTATGAAAATCCAATAGAATCTAAGTGAATATCAACTAAATTTACTCAAATTCTGCATCTGTAACTAAAAATCATAAAAAAATTCAGAAATATTTAATTTAATTTTACCACAATTTCCTTCAATTTCAGCTCCTTCTACTAAAAATCTTATGAAAATCCAAAGGAATCGAAGTGAATATCAAGTAAATTTACTCAAATTCTGCACCTTTCACTAAAAATCATAAAAAAATTCAAAAAGATTTAATTTAATTTCACCAAAATATCATCAATTTCAGCTCCTTCTACTAAAAATCTTATGAAAATCCAATAGAATCTAAGTGAATATCAACTAAATTTACTCAAATTCTGCATCTGTAACTAAAAATCATATAAAAATTCAGAAAGATTTAATTTAATTTTACCACAATTTCCTTCAGTTTCAGCTCCTTCTACTAAAAATCTTATGAAAATCCAAAAGAATCGAAGTGAATATCAAGTAAATTTACTCAAATTCTGCATCTGTAACTAAAAATCATAAAAAAATTCAGAAAGATTTAATTTTATTTTACCACAATTTCCTTCAATTTCAGCTCCTCCTACTAAAAATATTATGAAAATGCAAAAGAATCGAAGTGAATTTCAACAATATTTTCTCAAATTCTGTATCTATAACTAAAAATCATAAAAAAATTCAAAAAGATTTAATTTAATTTCACCAAAATATCATCAATTTCAGCTCCTTCTACTAAAAATCTTATGAAAATCCAATAGAATCTAAGTGAATATCAACTAAATTTACTCAAATTCTGCATCTGTAACTAAAAATCATAAAAAAATGCAAAGAAGTTTAATTTAATTTCACCAAAATATCATCAATTTCAGCTCCTTCTACTAAAAATCTTATGAAAATCCAATAGAATCTAAGTGAATATCAACTAAATTTACTCAAATTCTGCATCTGTAACTAAAAATCATAAAAAAATTCAGAAATATTTAATTTAATTTTACCACAATTTCCTTCAATTTCAGCTCCTTCTACTAAAAATCTTATGAAAATCCAAAGGAATCGAAGTGAATATCAAGTAAATTTACTCAAATTCTGCACCTTTCACTAAAAGTCATAAAAAAATGCAAAGAAATTTAATTTAATTTCACCAAAATATCATCAATTTCAGCTCCTTCTACTAAAAATCTTATGAAAATCCAAAGGAATCGAAGTGAATATCAACTAAATTTACTCAAATTCTGCATCTGTAACTAAAAATCATAAAAAATTCATAAAGATTTAATTTATATCACCAAAATTTTTTCAATTTCAGCACCTCCTACTAAAAAGCTTAAGAAAATGCATAAGAATCGAAGTGAATTTCAACACTATTTTCTCAAATTCTGCACGTTTAACTAAAAATCATTAAAAAATGCAAACAAATTTAATTTAATTTCACCAAAATTTTTTCAGTTTCAGCACCTCCTACTAAAAATCTTAAGAAAATTCAAAAGAATCGAAGTGAATATCAACTAAATTTACTCAAATTCTGCATCTGTAACTAAAAATCATAAAAAAATTCAGAAAGATTTAATTTAATTTTACCACAATTTCCTTCAATTTCAGCTCCTTCTACTAAAAATCTTATGAAAATCCAAAGGAATCTAAGTGAATATCAACTAAATTTACTCAAATTCTGCATCTGTAACTAAAAATCATAAAAAATTCATAAAGATTTAATTTATATCACCAAAATTTTTTCAATTTCAGCACCTCCTACTAAAAAGCTTAAGAAAATGCAAAAGAATCGAAGTGAATTTCAACAATATTTTCTCAAATTCTGCACCTTTATCTAAAAATCATTAAAAAATTCAAAAAGATTTAATTTAATTTCACCAAAATTTTTTCAATTTCAGCACCTCTTACTAAAAATCTTAAGAAAATTCAAAAGAATAAATGTGAAATTCAACAATATTTTCACAAATTCTGCACCTTTAACTAAAAATCATAAAAAAATTCAAAAAGATTTAATTTAATTTCACCAAAATTTCTTCAATTTCAGCACCTCTTACTAAAAATCTTAAGAAAATTCAAAAGAATCGAAGTGAATATCAACTAAATTTACTCAAACTCTGCACCTTCCACTAAAAATCATAAAAAAATTCAAAAAGATTTAATTTAATTTCACCAAAATATCATCAATTTCAGCTCCTTCTACTATAAATCTTAAGAAAATCCAAAAGAATCGAAGTGAATATCAAGTAAATTTACTCAAATTCTGCACCTTCCACTAAAAATCATAAAAAAATTCAAAAAGATTTAATTTAATTTCACCAAAATATCATCAATTTCAGCTCCTTCTACTAAAAATCTTATGAAAATCCAATAGAATCTAAGTGAATATCAACTAAATTTACTCAAATTCTGCATCTGTAACTAAAAATCATATAAAAATTCAGAAAGATTTAATTTAATTTTACCACAATTTCCTTCAGTTTCAGCTCCTTCTACTAAAAATCTTAAGAAAATCCAAAAGAATCGAAGTGAATATCAAGTAAATTTACTCAAATTCTGCACCTTTCACTAAAAATCATAAAAAAATTCAAAAAGATTTAATTTAATTTCACCAAAATATCATCAATTTCAGCTCCTTCTACTAAAAATCTTATGAAAATCCAATAGAATCTAAGTGAATATCAACTAAATTTACTCAAATTCTGCATCTGTAACTAAAAATCATAAAAAAATGCAAAGAAGTTTAATTTAATTTCACCAAAATATCATCAATTTCAGCTCCTTCTACTAAAAATCTTATGAAAATCCAAAAGAATCGAAGTGAATATCAAGTAAATTTACTCAAATTCTGCACCTTTCACTAAAAATCATAAAAAAATTCAAAAAGATTTAATTTAATTTTACCAACATTTCTTCAATTTCAGCTCCTCCTACTAAAAATATTATGAAAATGCAAAAGAATCGAAGTGAATTCCAACAATATTTTCTCAAATTCTGTATCTATAACTAAAAATCATAAAAAAATTCAAAAAGATTTAATTTAATTTCACCAAAATATCATCAATTTCAGCTCCTTCTACTAAAAATCTTAAGAAAATCCAAAAGAATCGAAGTGAATATCAAGTAAATTTACTTAAATTCTGCACCTTTCACTAAAAATCATAAAAAAATGCAAAGAAATTTAATTTAATTTCACCAAAATATCATCAATTTCAGCTCCTTCTACTAAAAATCTTAAGAAAATCCAAAAGAATCGAAGTGAATATCAAGTAAATTTACTCAAATTCTGCACCTTTCACTAAAAATCATAAAAAAATTCAAAAAGATTTAATTTAATTTTACCAACATTTCTTCAATTTCAGCTCCTCCTACTAAAAATATTATGAAAATGCAAAAGAATCGAAGTGAATTCCAACAATATTTTCTCAAATTCTGTATCTATAACTAAAAATCATAAAAAAATTCAAAAAGATTTAATTTAATTTCACCAAAATATCATCAATTTCAGCTCCTTCTACTAAAAATCTTATGAAAATCCAATAGAATCTAAGTGAATATCAACTAAATTTACTCAAATTCTGCATCTGTAACTAAAAATCATAAAAAAATGCAAAGAAGTTTAATTTAATTTCACCAAAATATCATCAATTTCAGCTCCTTCTACTAAAAATCTTATGAAAATCCAATAGAATCTAAGTGAATATCAACTAAATTTACTCAAATTCTGCATCTGTAACTAAAAATCATAAAAAAATTCAGAAAGATTTAATTTAATTTTACCACAATTTCCTTCAATTTCAGCTCCTTCTACTAAAAATCTTATGAAAATCCAAAGGAATCGAAGTGAATATCAAGTAAATTTACTCAAATTCTGCACCTTTCACTAAAAGTCATAAAAAAATGCAAAGAAATTTAATTTAATTTCACCAAAATATCATCAATTTCAGCTCCTTCTACTAAAAATCTTATGAAAATCCAAAGGAATCGAAGTGAATATCAACTAAATTTTCTCAAATTCTGCATCTCCTACTAAAAATCATAAAAAATTCATAAAGATTTAATTTATATCACCAAAATTTTTTCAATTTCAGCACCTCCTACTAAAAAGCTTAAGAAAATGCAAAAGAATCGAAGTGAATTTCAACACTATTTTCTCAAATTCTGCACCTTTCACTAAAAATCATAAAAAAATGCAAAGAAATTTAATTTAATTTCACCAAAATATCATCAATTTCAGCTCCTTCTACTAAAAATCTTAAGAAAATCCAAAAGAATCGAAGTGAATATCAAGTAAATTTACTCAAATTCTGCACCTTTCACTAAAAATCAAAAAAAAATTCAAAAAGATTTAATTTAATTTTACCAACATTTCTTCAATTTCAGCTCCTCCTACTAAAAATATTATGAAAATGCAAAAGAATCGAAGTGAATTTCAACAATATTTTCTCAAATTCTGTATCTATAACTAAAAATCATAAAAAAATTCAAAAAGATTTAATTTAATTTCACCAAAATATCATCAATTTCAGCTCCTTCTACTAAAAATCTTATGAAAATCCAATAGAATCTAAGTGAATATCAACTAAATTTACTCAAATTCTGCATCTGTAACTAAAAATCATAAAAAAATGCAAAGAAGTTTAATTTAATTTCACCAAAATATCATCAATTTCAGCTCCTTCTACTAAAAATCTTATGAAAATCCAATAGAATCTAAGTGAATATCAACTAAATTTACTCAAATTCTGCATCTGTAACTAAAAATCATAAAAAAATTCAGAAAGATTTAATTTAATTTTACCACAATTTCCTTCAATTTCAGCTCCTTCTACTAAAAATCTTATGAAAATCCAAAGGAATCGAAGTGAATATCAAGTAAATTTACTCAAATTCTGCACCTTTCACTAAAAATCATACAAAAATGCAAAGAAATTTAATTTAATTTCACCAAAATATCATCAATTTCAGCTCCTTCTACTAAAAATCTTATGAAAATCCAAAAGAATCGAAGTGAATATCGAGTAAATTTACTCAAATTCAGCACCTTTCACTAAAAATCATAAAAAATTCCAAAAGATTTAATTTAATTTTACCAACATTTCTTCAATTTCAGCTCCTCCTACTAAAAATCTTAAGAAAATCCAAAAGAATCGAAGTGAATATCAAGTAAATTTACTCAAATTCTGCACCTTCCACTAAAAATCATAAAAAAATTCAAAAAGATTTAATTTAATTTCACCAAAATATCATCAATTTCAGCTCCTTCTACTAAAAATCTTAAGAAAATCCAAAAGAATCGAAGTGAATATCAAGTAAATTTACTCAAATTCTGCATCTGTAACTAAAAATCATATAAAAATTCAGAAAGATTTAATTTAATTTTACCACAATTTCCTTCAGTTTCAGCTCCTTCTACTAAAAATCTTATGAAAATCCAAAGGAATCGAAGTGAATATCAACTAAATTTACTCAAATTCTGCACCTTTCACTAAAAATCATAAAAAAATGCAAAGAAATTTAAATTAATTTCACCAAAATATCATCAATTTCAGCTCCATCTACTAAAAATCTTAAGAAAATCCAAAAGAATCGAAGTGAATATCAAGTAAATTTACTCAAATTCTGCACCTTTCACTAAAAATCATAAAAAAATTCAAAAAGATTTAATTTAATTTCACCAAAATATCATCAATTTCAGCTCCTTCTACTAAAAATCTTAAGAAAATCCAAAAGAATCGAAGTGAATATCAAGTAAATTTAATCAAATTCTGCACCTTTCACTAAAAATCATAAAAAAATGCAAAGAAATTTAATTTAATTTCACCAAAATATCATCAATTTCAGCTCCTTCTACTAAAAATCTTAAGAAAATCCAAAAGAATCGAAGTGAATATCAAGTAAATTTACTCAAATTCTGCACCTTTCACTAAAAATCATAAAAAAATTCAAAAAGATTTAATTTAATTTTACCAACATTTCTTCAATTTCAGCTCCTCCTACTAAAAATATTATGAAAATGCAAAAGAATCGAAGTGAATTTCAACAATATTTTCTCAAATTCTGTATCTATAACTAAAAATCATAAAAAAATTCAAAAAGATTTAATTTAATTTCACCAAAATATCATCAATTTCAGCTCCTTCTACTAAAAATCTTATGAAAATCCAATAGAATCTAAGTGAATATCAACTAAATTTACTCAAATTCTGCATCTGTAACTAAAAATCATAAAAAAATTCAGAAAGATTTAATTTAATTTTACCACAATTTCCTTCAATTTCAGCTCCTCCTACTAAAAATATTATGAAAATGCAAAAGAATCGAAGTGAATTTCAACAATATTTTCTCAAATTCTGTATCTATAACTAAAAATCATAAAAAAATTCAAAAAGATTTAATTTAATTTCACCAAAATATCATCAATTTCAGCTCCTTCTACTAAAAATCTTATGAAAATCCAATAGAATCTAAGTGAATATCAACTAAATTTACTCAAATTCTGCATCTGTAACTAAAAATCATAAAAAAATGCAAAGAAGTTTAATTTAATTTCACCAAAATATCATCAATTTCAGCTCCTTCTACTAAAAATCTTATGAAAATCCAATAGAATCTAAGTGAATATCAACTAAATTTACTCAAATTCTGCATCTGTAACTAAAAATCATAAAAAAATTCAGAAATATTTAATTTAATTTTACCACAATTTCCTTCAATTTCAGCTCCTTCTACTAAAAATCTTATGAAAATCCAAAGGAATCGAAGTGAATATCAAGTAAATTTACTCAAATTCTGCACCTTTCACTAAAAGTCATAAAAAAATGCAAAGAAATTTAATTTAATTTCACCAAAATATCATCAATTTCAGCTCCTTCTACTAAAAATCTTATGAAAATCCAAAGGAATCGAAGTGAATATCAACTAAATTTACTCAAATTCTGCATCTGTAACTAAAAATCATAAAAAATTCATAAAGATTTAATTTATATCACCAAAATTTTTTCAATTTCAGCACCTCCTACTAAAAAGCTTAAGAAAATGCATAAGAATCGAAGTGAATTTCAACACTATTTTCTCAAATTCTGCACGTTTAACTAAAAATCATTAAAAAATGCAAAGAAATTTAATTTAATTTCACCAAAATTTTTTCAGTTTCAGCACCTCCTACTAAAAATCTTAAGAAAATTCAAAAGAATCGAAGTGAATATCAACTAAATTTACTCAAATTCTGCATCTGTAACTAAAAATCATAAAAAAATTCAGAAAGATTTAATTTAATTTTACCACAATTTCCTTCAATTTCAGCTCCTTCTACTAAAAATCTTATGAAAATCCAAAGGAATCTAAGTGAATATCAACTAAATTTACTCAAATTCTGCATCTGTAACTAAAAATCATAAAAAATTCATAAAGATTTAATTTATATCACCAAAATTTTTTCAATTTCAGCACCTCCTACTAAAAAGCTTAAGAAAATGCAAAAGAATCGAAGTGAATTTCAACAATATTTTCTCAAATTCTGCACCTTTATCTAAAAATCATTAAAAAATTCAAAAAGATTTAATTTAATTTCACCAAAATTTTTTCAATTTCAGCACCTCTTACTAAAAATCTTAAGAAAATTCAAAAGAATAAATGTGAAATTCAACAATATTTTCACAAATTCTGCACCTTTAACTAAAAATCATAAAAAAATTCAAAAAGATTTAATTTAATTTCACCAAAATTTCTTCAATTTCAGCACCTCTTACTAAAAATCTTAAGAAAATTCAAAAGAATCGAAGTGAATATCAACTAAATTTACTCAAACTCTGCATCTGTAACTAAAAATCATAAAAAAATGCAAAGAAATTTAATTTAATTTTACCAAAATATCATCAATTTCAGCTCCTTCTACTATAAATCTTAAGAAAATCCAAAAGAATCGAAGTGAATATCAAGTAAATTTACTCAAATTCTGCACCTTCCACTAAAAATCATAAAAAAATTCAAAAAGATTTAATTTAATTTCACCAAAATATCATCAATTTCAGCTCCTTCTACTAAAAATCTTATGAAAATCCAATAGAATCTAAGTGAATATCAACTAAATTTACTCAAATTCTGCATCTGTAACTAAAAATCATATAAAAATTCAGAAAGATTTAATTTAATTTCACCACAATTTCCTTCAGTTTCAGCTCCTTCTACTAAAAATCTTATGAAAATCCAAAAGAATCGAAGTGAATATCAAGTAAATTTACTCAAATTCTGCATCTGTAACTAAAAATCATATAAAAATTCAGAAAGATTTAATTTAATTTCACCAAAATATCATCAATTTCAGCTCCTTCTACTAAAAATCTTATGAAAATCCAATAGAATCTAAGTGAATATCAACTAAATTTACTCAAATTCTGCATCTGTAACTAAAAATCATAAAAAAATGCAAAGAAGTTTAATTTAATTTCACCAAAATATCATCAATTTCAGCTCCTTCTACTAAAAATCTTATGAAAATCCAAAAGAATCGAAGTGAATATCAAGTAAATTTACTCAAATTCTGCACCTTTCACTAAAAATCATAAAAAAATGCAAAGAAATTTAATATAATTTCACCAAAATATCATCAATTTCAGCTCCTTCTACTAAAAATCTTAAGAAAATCCAAAAGAATCGAAGTGAATATCAAGTAAATTTACTCAAATTCTGCATCTGTAACTAAAAATCATATAAAAATTCAGAAAGATTTAATTTAATTTTACCACAATTTCCTTCAGTTTCAGCTCCTTCTACTAAAAATCTTATGAAAATCCAAAGGAATCGAAGTGAATATCAACTAAATTTACTCAAATTCTGCACCTTTCACTAAAAATCATAAAAAAATGCAAAGAAATTTAAATTAATTTCACCAAAATATCATCAATTTCAGCTCCTTCTACTAAAAATCTTATGAAAATCCAATAGAATCTAAGTGAATATCAACTAAATTTACTCAAATTCTGCACCTTTCACTAAAAATCATAAAAAAATTCAAAAAGATTTAATTTAATTTCACCAAAATATCATCAATTTCAGCTCCTTCTACTAAAAATCTTAAGAAAATCCAAAAGAATCGAAGTGAATATCAAGTAAATTTACTTAAATTCTGCACCTTTCACTAAAAATCATAAA
This sequence comes from Andrena minutula, assembly GCA_929113495.1. Taxonomy (NCBI): domain Eukaryota; kingdom Metazoa; phylum Arthropoda; class Insecta; order Hymenoptera; family Andrenidae; genus Andrena; species Andrena minutula. Next base: position 282,676 of record CAKMYJ010000262.1, on the reverse strand, counting down.
AAAATGCAAAGAAATTTAATTTAATTTCACCAAAATATCATCAATTTCAGCTCCTTCTACTAAAAATCTTAAGAAAATCCAAAAGAATCGAAGTGAATATCAAGTAAATTTACTCAAATTCTGCACCTTTCACTAAAAATCATAAAAAAATGCAAAGAAATTTAAATTAATTTCACCAAAATATCATCAATTTCAGCTCCATCTACTAAAAATCTTAAGAAAATCCAAAAGAATCGAAGTGAATATCAAGTAAATTTACTCAAATTCTGCACCTTTCACTAAAAATCATAAAAAAATTCAAAAAGATTTAATTTAATTTCACCAAAATATCATCAATTTCAGCTCCTTCTACTAAAAATCTTATGAAAATCCAATAGAATCTAAGTGAATATCAACTAAATTTACTCAAATTCTGCATCTGTAACTAAAAATCATAAAAAAATGCAAAGAAGTTTAATTTAATTTCACCAAAATATCATCAATTTCAGCTCCTTCTACTAAAAATCTTATGAAAATCCAATAGAATCTAAGTGAATATCAACTAAATTTACTCAAATTCTGCATCTGTAACTAAAAATCATAAAAAAATTCAGAAAGATTTAATTTAATTTTACCACAATTTCCTTCAATTTCAGCTCCTTCTACTAAAAATCTTATGAAAATCCAAAGGAATCGAAGTGAATATCAAGTAAATTTACTCAAATTCTGCACCTTTCACTAAAAGTCATAAAAAAATGCAAAGAAATTTAATTTAATTTCACCAAAATATCATCAATTTCAGCTCCTTCTACTAAAAATCTTATGAAAATCCAAAGGAATCGAAGTGAATATCAACTAAATTTACTCAAATTCTGCATCTGCAACTAAAAATCATAAAAAATTCATAAAGATTTAATTTATATCACCAAAATTTTTTCAATTTCAGCACCTCCTACTAAAAAGCTTAAGAAAATGCAAAAGAATCGAAGTGAATTTCAACACTATTTTCTCAAATTCTGCACCTTTCACTAAAAATCATAAAAAAATGCAAAGAAATTTAATTTAATTTCACCAAAATATCATCAATTTCAGCTCCTTCTACTAAAAATCTTAAGAAAATCCAAAAGAATCGAAGTGAATATCAAGTAAATTTACTCAAATTCTGCACCTTTCACTAAAAATCATAAAAAAATTCAAAAAGATTTAATTTAATTTTACCAACATTTCTTCAATTTCAGCTCCTCCTACTAAAAATATTATGAAAATGCAAAAGAATCGAAGTGAATTTCAACAATATTTTCTCAAATTCTGTATCTATAACTAAAAATCATAAAAAAATTCAAAAAGATTTAATTTAATTTCACCAAAATATCATCAATTTCAGCTCCTTCTACTAAAAATCTTATGAAAATCCAATAGAATCTAAGTGAATATCAACTAAATTTACTCAAATTCTGCATCTGTAACTAAAAATCATAAAAAAATGCAAAGAAGTTTAATTTAATTTCACCAAAATATCATCAATTTCAGCTCCTTCTACTAAAAATCTTATGAAAATCCAATAGAATCTAAGTGAATATCAACTAAATTTACTCAAATTCTGCATCTGTAACTAAAAATCATAAAAAAATTCAGAAAGATTTAATTTAATTTTACCACAATTTCCTTCAATTTCAGCTCCTTCTACTAAAAATCTTATGAAAATCCAAAGGAATCGAAGTGAATATCAAGTAAATTTACTCAAATTCTGCACCTTTCACTAAAAATCATACAAAAATGCAAAGAAATTTAATTTAATTTCACCAAAATATCATCAATTTCAGCTCCTTCTACTAAAAATCTTATGAAAATCCAAAAGAATCGAAGTGAATATCGAGTAAATTTACTCAAATTCAGCACCTTTCACTAAAAATCATAAAAAATTCCAAAAGATTTAATTTAATTTTACCAACATTTCTTCAATTTCAGCTCCTCCTACTAAAAATCTTAAGAAAATCCAAAAGAATCGAAGTGAATATCAAGTAAATTTACTCAAATTCTGCACCTTCCACTAAAAATCATAAAAAAATTCAAAAAGATTTAATTTAATTTCACCAAAATATCATCAATTTCAGCTCCTTCTACTAAAAATCTTAAGAAAATCCAAAAGAATCGAAGTGAATATCAAGTAAATTTACTCAAATTCTGCATCTGTAACTAAAAATCATAAAAAAATTCAGAAAGATTTAATTTAATTTTACCACAATTTCCTTCAGTTTCAGCTCCTTCTACTAAAAATCTTATGAAAATCCAAAGGAATCGAAGTGAATATCAACTAAATTTACTCAAATTCTGCACCTTTCACTAAAAATCATAAAAAAATGCAAAGAAATTTAAATTAATTTCACCAAAATATCATCAATTTCAGCTCCATCTACTAAAAATCTTAAGAAAATCCAAAAGAATCGAAGTGAATATCAAGTAAATTTACTCAAATTCTGCACCTTTCACTAAAAATCATAAAAAAATTCAAAAAGATTTAATTTAATTTCACCAAAATATCATCAATTTCAGCTCCTTCTACTAAAAATCTTAAGAAAATCCAAAAGAATCGAAGTGAATATCAAGTAAATTTACTCAAATTCTGCACCTTTCACTAAAAATCATAAAAAAATGCAAAGAAATTTAATTTAATTTCACCAAAATATCATCAATTTCAGCTCCTTCTACTAAAAATCTTAAGAAAATCCAAAAGAATCGAAGTGAATATCAAGTAAATTTACTCAAATTCTGCACCTTTCACTAAAAATCATAAAAAAATTCAAAAAGATTTAATTTAATTTTACCAACATTTCTTCAATTTCAGCTCCTCCTACTAAAAATATTATGAAAATGCAAAAGAATCGAAGTGAATTTCAACAATATTTTCTCAAATTCTGTATCTATAACTAAAAATCATAAAAAAATTCAAAAAGATTTAATTTAATTTCACCAAAATATCATCAATTTCAGCTCCTTCTACTAAAAATCTTATGAAAATCCAATAGAATCTAAGTGAATATCAACTAAATTTACTCAAATTCTGCATCTGTAACTAAAAATCATAAAAAAATGCCAAGAAATTTAATTTAATTTCACCAAAATATCATCAATTTCAGCTCCTTCTACTAAAAATCTTATGAAAATCCAATAGAATCTAAGTGAATATCAACTAAATTTACTCAAATTCTGCATCTGTAACTAAAAATCATAAAAAAATTCAAAAAGATTTAATTTAATTTCACCAAAATATCATCAATTTCAGCTCCTTCTACTAAAAATCTTATGAAAATCCAATAGAATCTAAGTGAATATCAACTAAATTTACTCAAATTCTGCATCTGTAACTAAAAATCATATAAAAATTCAGAAAGATTTAATTTAATTTTACCACAATTTCCTTCAGTTTCAGCTCCTTCTACTAAAAATCTTATGAAAATCCAAAAGAATCGAAGTGAATATCAAGTAAATTTACTCAAATTCTGCACCTTTCACTAAAAATCATAAAAAAATGCAAAGAAATTTAATATAATTTCACCAAAATATCATCAATTTCAGCTCCTTCTACTAAAAATCTTAAGAAAATCCAAAAGAATCGAAGTGAATATCAAGTAAATTTACTCAAATTCTGCATCTGTAACTAAAAATCATATAAAAATTCAGAAAGATTTAATTTAATTTTACCACAATTTCCTTCAGTTTCAGCTCCTTCTACTAAAAATCTTATGAAAATCCAAAGGAATCGAAGTGAATATCAACTAAATTTACTCAAATTCTGCACCTTTCACTAAAAATCATAAAAAAATGCAAAGAAATTTAAATTAATTTCACCAAAATATCATCAATTTCAGCTCCATCTACTAAAAATCTTAAGAAAATCCAAAAGAATCGAAGTGAATATCAAGTAAATTTACTCAAATTCTGCACCTTTCACTAAAAATCATAAAAAAATTCAAAAAGATTTAATTTAATTTCACCAAAATATCATCAATTTCAGCTCCTTCTACTAAAAATCTTATGAAAATCCAATAGAATCTAAGTGAATATCAACTAAATTTACTCAAATTCTGCATCTGTAACTAAAAATCATAAAAAAATGCAAAGAAGTTTAATTTAATTTCACCAAAATATCATCAATTTCAGCTCCTTCTACTAAAAATCTTATGAAAATCCAATAGAATCTAAGTGAATATCAACTAAATTTACTCAAATTCTGCATCTGTAACTAAAAATCATAAAAAAATTCAGAAATATTTAATTTAATTTTACCACAATTTCCTTCAATTTCAGCTCCTTCTACTAAAAATCTTATGAAAATCCAAAGGAATCGAAGTGAATATCAAGTAAATTTACTCAAATTCTGCACCTTTCACTAAAAGTCATAAAAAAATGCAAAGAAATTTAATTTAATTTCACCAAAATATCATCAATTTCAGCTCCTTCTACTAAAAATCTTATGAAAATCCAAAGGAATCGAAGTGAATATCAACTAAATTTACTCAAATTCTGCATCTGTAACTAAAAATCATAAAAAATTCATAAAGATTTAATTTATATCACCAAAATTTTTTCAATTTCAGCACCTCCTATTAAAAAGCTTAAGAAAATGCAAAAGAATCGAAGTGAATTTCAACACTATTTTCTCAAATTCTGCACCTTTAACTAAAAATCATTAAAAAATGCAAAGAAATTTAATTTAATTTCACCAAAATTTTTTCAGTTTCAGCACCTCCTACTAAAAATCTTAAGAAAATTCAAAAGAATCGAAGTGAATATCAACTAAATTTACTCAAATTCTGCATCTGTAACTAAAAATCATAAAAAAATTCAGAAAGATTTAATTTAATTTTACCACAATTTCCTTCAATTTCAGCTCCTTCTACTAAAAATCTTATGAAAATCCAAAGGAATCTAAGTGAATATCAACTAAATTTACTCAAATTCTGCATCTGTAACTAAAAATCATAAAAAATTCATAAAGATTTAATTTATATCACCAAAATTTTTTCAATTTCAGCACCTCCTACTAAAAAGCTTAAGAAAATGCAAAAGAATCGAAGTGAATTTCAACAATATTTTCTCAAATTCTGCACCTTTATCTAAAAATCATTAAAAAATTCAAAAAGATTTAATTTAATTTCACCAAAATTTTTTCAATTTCAGCACCTCTTACTAAAAATCTTAAGAAAATTCAAAAGAATAAATGTGAAATTCAACAATATTTTCACAAATTCTGCACCTTTAACTAAAAATCATAAAAAAATTCAAAAAGATTTAATTTAATTTCACCAAAATTTCTTCAATTTCAGCACCTCTTACTAAAAATCTTAAGAAAATTCAAAAGAATCGAAGTGAATATCAACTAAATTTACTCAAACTCTGCATCTGTAACTAAAAATCATAAAAAAATGCAAAGAAATTTAATTTAATTTTACCAAAATATCATCAATTTCAGCTCCTTCTACTATAAATCTTAAGAAAATCCAAAAGAATCGAAGTGAATATCAAGTAAATTTACTCAAATTCTGCACCTTCCACTAAAAATCATAAAAAAATTCAAAAAGATTTAATTTAATTTCACCAAAATATCATCAATTTCAGCTCCTTCTACTAAAAATCTTATGAAAATCCAATAGAATCTAAGTGAATATCAACTAAATTTACTCAAATTCTGCATCTGTAACTAAAAATCATATAAAAATTCAGAAAGATTTAATTTAATTTTACCACAATTTCCTTCAGTTTCAGCTCCTTCTACTAAAAATCTTATGAAAATCCAAAAGAATCGAAGTGAATATCAAGTAAATTTACTCAAATTCTGCATCTGTAACTAAAAATCATATAAAAATTCAGAAAGATTTAATTTAATTTTACCACAATTTCCTTCAGTTTCAGCTCCTTCTACTAAAAATCTTATGAAAATCCAAAAGAATCGAAGTGAATATCAAGTAAATTTACTCAAATTCTGCACCTTTCACTAAAAATCATAAAAAAATGCAAAGAAATTTAATATAATTTCACCAAAATATCATCAATTTCAGCTCCTTCTACTAAAAATCTTAAGAAAATCCAAAAGAATCGAAGTGAATATCAAGTAAATTTACTCAAATTCTGCATCTGTAACTAAAAATCATATAAAAATTCAGAAAGATTTAATTTAATTTTACCACAATTTCCTTCAGTTTCAGCTCCTTCTACTAAAAATCTTATGAAAATCCAAAGGAATCGAAGTGAATATCAACTAAATTTACTCAAATTCTGCACCTTTCACTAAAAATCATAAAAAAATGCAAAGAAATTTAAATTAATTTCACCAAAATATCATCAATTTCAGCTCCTTCTACTAAAAATCTTATGAAAATCCAATAGAATCTAAGTGAATATCAACTAAATTTACTCAAATTCTGCACCTTTCACTAAAAATCATAAAAAAATTCAAAAAGATTTAATTTAATTTCACCAAAATATCATCAATTTCAGCTCCTTCTACTAAAAATCTTAAGAAAATCCAAAAGAATCGAAGTGAATATCAAGTAAATTTACTTAAATTCTGCACCTTTCACTAAAAATCATAAAAAAATGCAAAGAAATTTAATTTAATTTCACCAAAATATCATCAATTTCAGCTCCTTCTACTAAAAATCTTAAGAAAATCCAAAAGAATCGAAGTGAATATCAAGTAAATTTACTCAAATTCTGCACCTTTCACTAAAAATCATAAAAAAATTCAAAAAGATTTAATTTAATTTTACCAACATTTCTTCAATTTCAGCTCCTCCTACTAAAAATATTATGAAAATGCAAAAGAATCGAAGTGAATTTCAACAATATTTTCTCAAATTCTGTATCTATAACTAAAAATCATAAAAAAATTCAAAAAGATTTAATTTAATTTCACCAAAATATCATCAATTTCAGCTCCTTCTACTAAAAATCTTATGAAAATCCAATAGAATCTAAGTGAATATCAACTAAATTTACTCAAATTCTGCATCTGTAACTAAAAATCATAAAAAAATGCAAAGAAGTTTAATTTAATTTCACCAAAATATCATCAATTTCAGCTCCTTCTACTAAAAATCTTATGAAAATCCAATAGAATCTAAGTGAATATCAACTAAATTTACTCAAATTCTGCATCTGTAACTAAAAATCATAAAAAAATTCAGAAAGATTTAATTTAATTTTACCACAATTTCCTTCAATTTCAGCTCCTTCTACTAAAAATCTTATGAAAATCCAAAGGAATCGAAGTGAATATCAAGTAAATTTACTCAAATTCTGCACCTTTCACTAAAAGTCATAAAAAAATGCAAAGAAATTTAATTTAATTTCACCAAAATATCATCAATTTCAGCTCCTTCTACTAAAAATCTTATGAAAATCCAAAGGAATCGAAGTGAATATCAACTAAATTTACTCAAATTCTGCATCTGTAACTAAAAATCATAAAAAATTCATAAAGATTTAATTTATATCACCAAAATTTTTTCAATTTCAGCACCTCCTACTAAAAAGCTTAAGAAAATGCAAAAGAATCGAAGTGAATTTCAACACTATTTTCTCAAATTCTGCACCTTTCACTAAAAATCATAAAAAAATGCAAAGAAATTTAATTTAATTTCACCAAAATATCATCAATTTCAGCTCCTTCTACTAAAAATCTTAACAAAATCCAAAAGAATCGAAGTGAATATCAAGTAAATTTACTCAAATTCTGCACCATTCACTAAAAATCATAAAAAAATTCAAAAAGATTTAATTTAATTTTACCAACATTTCTTCAATTTCAGCTCCTCCTACTAAAAATATTATGAAAATGCAAAAGAATCGAAGTGAATTTCAACAATATTTTCTCAAATTCTGTATCTATAACTAAAAATCATAAAAAAATTCAAAAAGATTTAATTTAATTTCACCAAAATATCATCAATTTCAGCTCCTTCTACTAAAAATCTTATGAAAATCCAATAGAATCTAAGTGAATATCAACTAAATTTACTCAAATTCTGCATCTGTAACTAAAAATCATAAAAAAATGCAAAGAAGTTTAATTTAATTTCACCAAAATATCATCAATTTCAGCTCCTTCTACTAAAAATCTTATGAAAATCCAATAGAATCTAAGTGAATATCAACTAAATTTACTCAAATTCTGCATCTGTAACTAAAAATCATAAAAAAATTCAGAAAGATTTAATTTAATTTTACCACAATTTCCTTCAATTTCAGCTCCTTCTACTAAAAATCTTATGAAAATCCAAAGGAATCGAAGTGAATATCAAGTAAATTTACTCAAATTCTGCACCTTTCACTAAAAGTCATAAAAAAATGCAAAGAAATTTAATTTAATTTCACCAAAATATCATCAATTTCAGCTCCTTCTACTAAAAATCTTATGAAAATCCAAAGGAATCGAAGTGAATATCAACTAAATTTACTCAAATTCTGCATCTGTAACTAAAAATCATAAAAAATTCATAAAGATTTAATTTATATCACCAAAATTTTTTCAATTTCAGCACCTCCTACTAAAAAGCTTAAGAAAATGCAAAAGAATCGAAGTGAATTTCAACACTATTTTCTCAAATTCTGCACCTTTCACTAAAAATCATAAAAAAATGCAAAGAAATTTAATTTAATTTCACCAAAATATCATCAATTTCAGCTCCTTCTACTAAAAATCTTAAGAAAATCCAAAAGAATCGAAGTGAATATCAAGTAAATTTACTCAAATTCTGCACCATTCACTAAAAATCATAAAAAAATTCAAAAAGATTTAATTTAATTTTACCAACATTTCTTCAATTTCAGCTCCTCCTACTAAAAATATTATGAAAATGCAAAAGAATCGAAGTGAATTTCAACAATATTTTCTCAAATTCTGTATCTATAACTAAAAATCATAAAAAAATTCAAAAAGATTTAATTTAATTTCACCAAAATATCATCAATTTCAGCTCCTTCTACTAAAAATCTTATGAAAATCCAAAGGAATCGAAGTGAATATCAAGTAAATTTACTCAAATTCTGCACCTTTCACTAAAAGTCATAAAAAAATGCAAAGAAATTTAATTTAATTTCACCAAAATATCATCAATTTCAGCTCCTTCTACTAAAAATCTTATGAAAATCCAATAGAATCTAAGTGAATATCAACTAAATTTACTCAAATTCTGCATCTGTAACTAAAAATCATAAAAAAATTCAGAAAGATTTAATTTAATTTTACCAACATTTCTTCAATTTCAGCTCCTCCTACTAAAAATCTTAAGAAAATCCAAAAGAATCGAAGTGAATATCAAGTAAATTTACTCAAATTCTGCACCTTTCACTAAAAATCATAAAAAAATTCAAAAAGATTTAATTTAATTTCACCAAAATATCATCAATTTCAGCTCCTTCTACTAAAAATCTTAAGAAAATCCAAAAGAATCGAAGTGAATATCAAGTAAATTTACTCAAATTCTGCACCTTTCACTAAAAATCATAAAAAAATGCAAAGAAATTTAATTTAATTTCACCAAAATATCATCAATTTCAGCTCCTTCTACTAAAAATCTTAAGAAAATCCAAAAGAATCGAAGTGAATATCAAGTAAATTTACTCAAATTCTGCACCTTTCACTAAAAATCATAAAAAAATTCAAAAAGATTTAATTTAATTTTACCAACATTTCTTCAATTTCAGCTCCTCCTACTAAAAATATTATGAAAATGCAAAAGAATCGAAGTGAATTTCAACAATATTTTCTCAAATTCTGTATCTATAACTAAAAATCATAAAAAAATTCAAAAAGATTTAATTTAATTTCACCAAAATATCATCAATTTCAGCTCCTTCTACTAAAAATCTTATGAAAATCCAATAGAATCTAAGTGAATATCAACTAAATTTACTCAAATTCTGCATCTGTAACTAAAAATCATAAAAAAATTCAGAAAGATTTAATTTAATTTTACCACAATTTCCTTCAATTTCAGCTCCTCCTACTAAAAATATTATGAAAATGCAAAAGAATCGAAGTGAATTTCAACAATATTTTCTCAAATTCTGTATCTATAACTAAAAATCATAAAAAAATTCAAAAAGATTTAATTTAATTTCACCAAAATATCATCAATTTCAGCTCCTTCTACTAAAAATCTTATGAAAATCCAATAGAATCTAAGTGAATATCAACTAAATTTACTCAAATTCTGCATCTGTAACTAAAAATCATAAAAAAATGCAAAGAAGTTTAATTTAATTTCACCAAAATATCATCAATTTCAGCTCCTTCTACTAAAAATCTTATGAAAATCCAATAGAATCTAAGTGAATATCAACTAAATTTACTCAAATTCTGCATCTGTAACTAAAAATCATAAAAAAATTCAGAAATATTTAATTTAATTTTACCACAATTTCCTTCAATTTCAGCTCCTTCTACTAAAAATCTTATGAAAATCCAAAGGAATCGAAGTGAATATCAAGTAAATTTACTCAAATTCTGCACCTTTCACTAAAAGTCATAAAAAAATGCAAAGAAATTTAATTTAATTTCACCAAAATATCATCAATTTCAGCTCCTTCTACTAAAAATCTTATGAAAATCCAAAGGAATCGAAGTGAATATCAACTAAATTTACTCAAATTCTGCATCTGTAACTAAAAATCATAAAAAATTCATAAAGATTTAATTTATATCACCAAAATTTTTTCAATTTCAGCACCTCCTACTAAAAAGCTTAAGAAAATGCATAAGAATCGAAGTGAATTTCAACACTATTTTCTCAAATTCTGCACGTTTAACTAAAAATCATTAAAAAATGCAAAGAAATTTAATTTAATTTCACCAAAATTTTTTCAGTTTCAGCACCTCCTACTAAAAATCTTAAGAAAATTCAAAAGAATCGAAGTGAATATCAACTAAATTTACTCAAATTCTGCATCTGTAACTAAAAATCATAAAAAAATTCAGAAAGATTTAATTTAATTTTACCACAATTTCCTTCAATTTCAGCTCCTTCTACTAAAAATCTTATGAAAATCCAAAGGAATCTAAGTGAATATCAACTAAATTTACTCAAATTCTGCATCTGTAACTAAAAATCATAAAAAATTCATAAAGATTTAATTTATATCACCAAAATTTTTTCAATTTCAGCACCTCCTACTAAAAAGCTTAAGAAAATGCAAAAGAATCGAAGTGAATTTCAACAATATTTTCTCAAATTCTGCACCTTTATCTAAAAATCATTAAAAAATTCAAAAAGATTTAATTTAATTTCACCAAAATTTTTTCAATTTCAGCACCTCTTACTAAAAATCTTAAGAAAATTCAAAAGAATAAATGTGAAATTCAACAATATTTTCACAAATTCTGCACCTTTAACTAAAAATCATAAAAAAATTCAAAAAGATTTAATTTAATTTCACCAAAATTTCTTCAATTTCAGCACCTCTTACTAAAAATCTTAAGAAAATTCAAAAGAATCGAAGTGAATATCAACTAAATTTACTCAAACTCTGCATCTGTAACTAAAAATCATAAAAAAATGCAAAGAAATTTAATTTAATTTTACCAAAATATCATCAATTTCAGCTCCTTCTACTATAAATCTTAAGAAAATCCAAAAGAATCGAAGTGAATATCAAGTAAATTTACTCAAATTCTGCACCTTCCACTAAAAATCATAAAAAAATTCAAAAAGATTTAATTTAATTTCACCAAAATATCATCAATTTCAGCTCCTTCTACTAAAAATCTTATGAAAATCCAATAGAATCTAAGTGAATATCAACTAAATTTACTCAAATTCTGCATCTGTAACTAAAAATCATATAAAAATTCAGAAAGATTTAATTTAATTTTACCACAATTTCCTTCAGTTTCAGCTCCTTCTACTAAAAATCTTAAGAAAATCCAAAAGAATCGAAGTGAATATCAAGTAAATTTACTCAAATTCTGCACCTTTCACTAAAAATCATAAAAAAATTCAAAAAGATTTAATTTAATTTCACCAAAATATCATCAATTTCAGCTCCTTCTACTAAAAATCTTATGAAAATCCAATAGAATCTAAGTGAATATCAACTAAATTTACTCAAATTCTGCATCTGTAACTAAAAATCATAAAAAAATGCAAAGAAGTTTAATTTAATTTCACCAAAATATCATCAATTTCAGCTCCTTCTACTAAAAATCTTATGAAAATCCAAAAGAATCGAAGTGAATATCAAGTAAATTTACTCAAATTCTGCACCTTTCACTAAAAATCATAAAAAAATGCAAAGAAATTTAATATAATTTCACCAAAATATCATCAATTTCAGCTCCTTCTACTAAAAATCTTAAGAAAATCCAAAAGAATCGAAGTGAATATCAAGTAAATTTACTCAAATTCTGCATCTGTAACTAAAAATCATATAAAAATTCAGAAAGATTTAATTTAATTTTACCACAATTTCCTTCAGTTTCAGCTCCTTCTACTAAAAATCTTATGAAAATCCAAAGGAATCGAAGTGAATATCAACTAAATTTACTCAAATTCTGCACCTTTCACTAAAAATCATAAAAAAATGCAAAGAAATTTAAATTAATTTCACCAAAATATCATCAATTTCAGCTCCTTCTACTAAAAATCTTATGAAAATCCAATAGAATCTAAGTGAATATCAACTAAATTTACTCAAATTCTGCACCTTTCACTAAAAATCATAAAAAAATTCAAAAAGATTTAATTTAATTTCACCAAAATATCATCAATTTCAGCTCCTTCTACTAAAAATCTTAAGAAAATCCAAAAGAATCGAAGTGAATATCAAGTAAATTTACTTAAATTCTGCACCTTTCACTAAAAATCATAAAAAAATGCAAAGAAATTTAATTTAATTTCACCAAAATATCATCAATTTCAGCTCCTTCTACTAAAAATCTTAAGAAAATCCAAAAGAATCGAAGTGAATATCAAGTAAATTTACTCAAATTCTGCACCTTTCACTAAAAATCATAAAAAAATTCAAAAAGATTTAATTTAATTTTACCAACATTTCTTCAATTTCAGCTCCTCCTACTAAAAATATTATGAAAATGCAAAAGAATCGAAGTGAATTCCAACAATATTTTCTCAAATTCTGTATCTATAACTAAAAATCATAAAAAAATTCAAAAAGATTTAATTTAATTTCACCAAAATATCATCAATTTCAGCTCCTTCTACTAAAAATCTTATGAAAATCCAATAGAATCTAAGTGAATATCAACTAAATTTACTCAAATTCTGCATCTGTAACTAAAAATCATAAAAAAATGCAAAGAAGTTTAATTTAATTTCACCAAAATATCATCAATTTCAGCTCCTTCTACTAAAAATCTTATGAAAATCCAATAGAATCTAAGTGAATATCAACTAAATTTACTCAAATTCTGCATCTGTAACTAAAAATCATAAAAAAATTCAGAAAGATTTAATTTAATTTTACCACAATTTCCTTCAATTTCAGCTCCTTCTACTAAAAATCTTATGAAAATCCAAAGGAATCGAAGTGAATATCAAGTAAATTTACTCAAATTCTGCACCTTTCACTAAAAGTCATAAAAAAATGCAAAGAAATTTAATTTAATTTCACCAAAATATCATCAATTTCAGCTCCTTCTACTAAAAATCTTATGAAAATCCAAAGGAATCGAAGTGAATATCAACTAAATTTACTCAAATTCTGCATCTGCAACTAAAAATCATAAAAAATTCATAAAGATTTAATTTATATCACCAAAATTTTTTCAATTTCAGCACCTCCTACTAAAAAGCTTAAGAAAATGCAAAAGAATCGAAGTGAATTTCAACACTATTTTCTCAAATTCTGCACCTTTCACTAAAAATCATAAAAAAATGCAAAGAAATTTAATTTAATTTCACCAAAATATCATCAATTTCAGCTCCTTCTACTAAAAATCTTAAGAAAATCCAAAAGAATCGAAGTGAATATCAAGTAAATTTACTCAAATTCTGCACCTTTCACTAAAAATCATAAAAAAATTCAAAAAGATTTAATTTAATTTTACCAACATTTCTTCAATTTCAGCTCCTCCTACTAAAAATATTATGAAAATGCAAAAGAATCGAAGTGAATTTCAACAATATTTTCTCAAATTCTGTATCTATAACTAAAAATCATAAAAAAATTCAAAAAGATTTAATTTAATTTCACCAAAATATCATCAATTTCAGCTCCTTCTACTAAAAATCTTATGAAAATCCAATAGAATCTAAGTGAATATCAACTAAATTTACTCAAATTCTGCATCTGTAACTAAAAATCATAAAAAAATGCAAAGAAGTTTAATTTAATTTCACCAAAATATCATCAATTTCAGCTCCTTCTACTAAAAATCTTATGAAAATCCAATAGAATCTAAGTGAATATCAACTAAATTTACTCAAATTCTGCATCTGTAACTAAAAATCATAAAAAAATTCAGAAAGATTTAATTTAATTTTACCACAATTTCCTTCAATTTCAGCTCCTTCTACTAAAAATCTTATGAAAATCCAAAGGAATCGAAGTGAATATCAAGTAAATTTACTCAAATTCTGCACCTTTCACTAAAAATCATACAAAAATGCAAAGAAATTTAATTTAATTTCACCAAAATATCATCAATTTCAGCTCCTTCTACTAAAAATCTTATGAAAATCCAAAAGAATCGAAGTGAATATCGAGTAAATTTACTCAAATTCAGCACCTTTCACTAAAAATCATAAAAAATTCCAAAAGATTTAATTTAATTTTACCAACATTTCTTCAATTTCAGCTCCTCCTACTAAAAATCTTAAGAAAATCCAAAAGAATCGAAGTGAATATCAAGTAAATTTACTCAAATTCTGCACCTTCCACTAAAAATCATAAAAAAATTCAAAAAGATTTAATTTAATTTCACCAAAATATCATCAATTTCAGCTCCTTCTACTAAAAATCTTAAGAAAATCCAAAAGAATCGAAGTGAATATCAAGTAAATTTACTCAAATTCTGCATCTGTAACTAAAAATCATATAAAAATTCAGAAAGATTTAATTTAATTTTACCACAATTTCCTTCAGTTTCAGCTCCTTCTACTAAAAATCTTATGAAAATCCAAAGGAATCGAAGTGAATATCAACTAAATTTACTCAAATTCTGCACCTTTCACTAAAAATCATAAAAAAATGCAAAGAAATTTAAATTAATTTCACCAAAATATCATCAATTTCAGCTCCATCTACTAAAAATCTTAAGAAAATCCAAAAGAATCGAAGTGAATATCAAGTAAATTTACTCAAATTCTGCACCTTTCACTAAAAATCATAAAAAAATTCAAAAAGATTTAATTTAATTTCACCAAAATATCATCAATTTCAGCTCCTTCTACTAAAAATCTTAAGAAAATCCAAAAGAATCGAAGTGAATATCAAGTAAATTTACTCAAATTCTGCACCTTTCACTAAAAATCATAAAAAAATGCAAAGAAATTTAATTTAATTTCACCAAAATATCATCAATTTCAGCTCCTTCTACTAAAAATCTTAAGAAAATCCAAAAGAATCGAAGTGAATATCAAGTAAATTTACTCAAATTCTGCACCTTTCACTAAAAATCATAAAAAAATTCAAAAAGATTTAATTTAATTTTACCAACATTTCTTCAATTTCAGCTCCTCCTACTAAAAATATTATGAAAATGCAAAAGAATCGAAGTGAATTTCAACAATATTTTCTCAAATTCTGTATCTATAACTAAAAATCATAAAAAAATTCAAAAAGATTTAATTTAATTTCACCAAAATATCATCAATTTCAGCTCCTTCTACTAAAAATCTTATGAAAATCCAATAGAATCTAAGTGAATATCAACTAAATTTACTCAAATTCTGCATCTGTAACTAAAAATCATAAAAAAATGCCAAGAAATTTAATTTAATTTCACCAAAATATCATCAATTTCAGCTCCTTCTACTAAAAATCTTATGAAAATCCAATAGAATCTAAGTGAATATCAACTAAATTTACTCAAATTCTGCATCTGTAACTAAAAATCATAAAAAAATTCAAAAAGATTTAATTTAATTTCACCAAAATATCATCAATTTCAGCTCCTTCTACTAAAAATCTTATGAAAATCCAATAGAATCTAAGTGAATATCAACTAAATTTACTCAAATTCTGCATCTGTAACTAAAAATCATATAAAAATTCAGAAAGATTTAATTTAATTTTACCACAATTTCCTTCAGTTTCAGCTCCTTCTACTAAAAATCTTATGAAAATCCAAAAGAATCGAAGTGAATATCAAGTAAATTTACTCAAATTCTGCACCTTTCACTAAAAATCATAAAAAAATGCAAAGAAATTTAATATAATTTCACCAAAATATCATCAATTTCAGCTCCTTCTACTAAAAATCTTAAGAAAATCCAAAAGAATCGAAGTGAATATCAAGTAAATTTACTCAAATTCTGCATCTGTAACTAAAAATCATATAAAAATTCAGAAAGATTTAATTTAATTTTACCACAATTTCCTTCAGTTTCAGCTCCTTCTACTAAAAATCTTATGAAAATCCAAAGGAATCGAAGTGAATATCAACTAAATTTACTCAAATTCTGCACCTTTCACTAAAAATCATAAAAAAATGCAAAGAAATTTAAATTAATTTCACCAAAATATCATCAATTTCAGCTCCATCTACTAAAAATCTTAAGAAAATCCAAAAGAATCGAAGTGAATATCAAGTAAATTTACTCAAATTCTGCACCTTTCACTAAAAATCATAAAAAAATTCAAAAAGATTTAATTTAATTTCACCAAAATATCATCAATTTCAGCTCCTTCTACTAAAAATCTTATGAAAATCCAATAGAATCTAAGTGAATATCAACTAAATTTACTCAAATTCTGCATCTGTAACTAAAAATCATAAAAAAATGCAAAGAAGTTTAATTTAATTTCACCAAAATATCATCAATTTCAGCTCCTTCTACTAAAAATCTTATGAAAATCCAATAGAATCTAAGTGAATATCAACTAAATTTACTCAAATTCTGCATCTGTAACTAAAAATCATAAAAAAATTCAGAAATATTTAATTTAATTTTACCACAATTTCCTTCAATTTCAGCTCCTTCTACTAAAAATCTTATGAAAATCCAAAGGAATCGAAGTGAATATCAAGTAAATTTACTCAAATTCTGCACCTTTCACTAAAAGTCATAAAAAAATGCAAAGAAATTTAATTTAATTTCACCAAAATATCATCAATTTCAGCTCCTTCTACTAAAAATCTTATGAAAATCCAAAGGAATCGAAGTGAATATCAACTAAATTTACTCAAATTCTGCATCTGTAACTAAAAATCATAAAAAATTCATAAAGATTTAATTTATATCACCAAAATTTTTTCAATTTCAGCACCTCCTATTAAAAAGCTTAAGAAAATGCAAAAGAATCGAAGTGAATTTCAACACTATTTTCTCAAATTCTGCACCTTTAACTAAAAATCATTAAAAAATGCAAAGAAATTTAATTTAATTTCACCAAAATTTTTTCAGTTTCAGCACCTCCTACTAAAAATCTTAAGAAAATTCAAAAGAATCGAAGTGAATATCAACTAAATTTACTCAAATTCTGCATCTGTAACTAAAAATCATAAAAAAATTCAGAAAGATTTAATTTAATTTTACCACAATTTCCTTCAATTTCAGCTCCTTCTACTAAAAATCTTATGAAAATCCAAAGGAATCTAAGTGAATATCAACTAAATTTACTCAAATTCTGCATCTGTAACTAAAAATCATAAAAAATTCATAAAGATTTAATTTATATCACCAAAATTTTTTCAATTTCAGCACCTCCTACTAAAAAGCTTAAGAAAATGCAAAAGAATCGAAGTGAATTTCAACAATATTTTCTCAAATTCTGCACCTTTATCTAAAAATCATTAAAAAATTCAAAAAGATTTAATTTAATTTCACCAAAATTTTTTCAATTTCAGCACCTCTTACTAAAAATCTTAAGAAAATTCAAAAGAATAAATGTGAAATTCAACAATATTTTCACAAATTCTGCACCTTTAACTAAAAATCATAAAAAAATTCAAAAAGATTTAATTTAATTTCACCAAAATTTCTTCAATTTCAGCACCTCTTACTAAAAATCTTAAGAAAATTCAAAAGAATCGAAGTGAATATCAACTAAATTTACTCAAACTCTGCATCTGTAACTAAAAATCATAAAAAAATGCAAAGAAATTTAATTTAATTTCACCAAAATATCATCAATTTCAGCTCCTTCTACTAAAAATCTTAAGAAAATCCAAAAGAATCGAAGTGAATATCAAGTAAATTTACTCAAATTCTGCACCTTTCACTAAAAATCATAAAAAAATTCAAAAAGATTTAATTTAATTTTACCAACATTTCTTCAATTTCAGCTCCTCCTACTAAAAATATTATGAAAATGCAAAAGAATCGAAGTGAATTCCAACAATATTTTCTCAAATTCTGTATCTATAACTAAAAATCATAAAAAAATTCAAAAAGATTTAATTTAATTTCACCAAAATATCATCAATTTCAGCTCCTTCTACTAAAAATCTTATGAAAATCCAATAGAATCTAAGTGAATATCAACTAAATTTACTCAAATTCTGCATCTGTAACTAAAAATCATAAAAAAATGCAAAGAAGTTTAATTTAATTTCACCAAAATATCATCAATTTCAGCTCCTTCTACTAAAAATCTTATGAAAATCCAATAGAATCTAAGTGAATATCAACTAAATTTACTCAAATTCTGCATCTGTAACTAAAAATCATAAAAAAATTCAGAAAGATTTAATTTAATTTTACCACAATTTCCTTCAATTTCAGCTCCTTCTACTAAAAATCTTATGAAAATCCAAAGGAATCGAAGTGAATATCAAGTAAATTTACTCAAATTCTGCACCTTTCACTAAAAGTCATAAAAAAATGCAAAGAAATTTAATTTAATTTCACCAAAATATCATCAATTTCAGCTCCTTCTACTAAAAATCTTATGAAAATCCAAAGGAATCGAAGTGAATATCAACTAAATTTACTCAAATTCTGCATCTGCAACTAAAAATCATAAAAAATTCATAAAGATTTAATTTATATCACCAAAATTTTTTCAATTTCAGCACCTCCTACTAAAAAGCTTAAGAAAATGCAAAAGAATCGAAGTGAATTTCAACACTATTTTCTCAAATTCTGCACCTTTCACTAAAAATCATAAAAAAATGCAAAGAAATTTAATTTAATTTCACCAAAATATCATCAATTTCAGCTCCTTCTACTAAAAATCTTAAGAAAATCCAAAAGAATCGAAGTGAATATCAAGTAAATTTACTCAAATTCTGCACCTTTCACTAAAAATCATAAAAAAATTCAAAAAGATTTAATTTAATTTTACCAACATTTCTTCAATTTCAGCTCCTCCTACTAAAAATATTATGAAAATGCAAAAGAATCGAAGTGAATTTCAACAATATTTTCTCAAATTCTGTATCTATAACTAAAAATCATAAAAAAATTCAAAAAGATTTAATTTAATTTCACCAAAATATCATCAATTTCAGCTCCTTCTACTAAAAATCTTATGAAAATCCAATAGAATCTAAGTGAATATCAACTAAATTTACTCAAATTCTGCATCTGTAACTAAAAATCATAAAAAAATGCAAAGAAGTTTAATTTAATTTCACCAAAATATCATCAATTTCAGCTCCTTCTACTAAAAATCTTATGAAAATCCAATAGAATCTAAGTGAATATCAACTAAATTTACTCAAATTCTGCATCTGTAACTAAAAATCATAAAAAAATTCAGAAAGATTTAATTTAATTTTACCACAATTTCCTTCAATTTCAGCTCCTTCTACTAAAAATCTTATGAAAATCCAAAGGAATCGAAGTGAATATCAAGTAAATTTACTCAAATTCTGCACCTTTCACTAAAAATCATACAAAAATGCAAAGAAATTTAATTTAATTTCACCAAAATATCATCAATTTCAGCTCCTTCTACTAAAAATCTTATGAAAATCCAAAAGAATCGAAGTGAATATCGAGTAAATTTACTCAAATTCAGCACCTTTCACTAAAAATCATAAAAAATTCCAAAAGATTTAATTTAATTTTACCAACATTTCTTCAATTTCAGCTCCTCCTACTAAAAATCTTAAGAAAATCCAAAAGAATCGAAGTGAATATCAAGTAAATTTACTCAAATTCTGCACCTTCCACTAAAAATCATAAAAAAATTCAAAAAGATTTAATTTAATTTCACCAAAATATCATCAATTTCAGCTCCTTCTACTAAAAATCTTAAGAAAATCCAAAAGAATCGAAGTGAATATCAAGTAAATTTACTCAAATTCTGCATCTGTAACTAAAAATCATATAAAAATTCAGAAAGATTTAATTTAATTTTACCACAATTTCCTTCAGTTTCAGCTCCTTCTACTAAAAATCTTATGAAAATCCAAAGGAATCGAAGTGAATATCAACTAAATTTACTCAAATTCTGCACCTTTCACTAAAAATCATAAAAAAATGCAAAGAAATTTAAATTAATTTCACCAAAATATCATCAATTTCAGCTCCATCTACTAAAAATCTTAAGAAAATCCAAAAGAATCGAAGTGAATATCAAGTAAATTTACTCAAATTCTGCACCTTTCACTAAAAATCATAAAAAAATTCAAAAAGATTTAATTTAATTTCACCAAAATATCATCAATTTCAGCTCCTTCTACTAAAAATCTTAAGAAAATCCAAAAGAATCGAAGTGAATATCAAGTAAATTTACTCAAATTCTGCACCTTTCACTAAAAATCATAAAAAAATGCAAAGAAATTTAATTTAATTTCACCAAAATATCATCAATTTCAGCTCCTTCTACTAAAAATCTTAAGAAAATCCAAAAGAATCGAAGTGAATATCAAGTAAATTTACTCAAATTCTGCACCTTTCACTAAAAATCATAAAAAAATTCAAAAAGATTTAATTTAATTTTACCAACATTTCTTCAATTTCAGCTCCTCCTACTAAAAATATTATGAAAATGCAAAAGAATCGAAGTGAATTTCAACAATATTTTCTCAAATTCTGTATCTATAACTAAAAATCATAAAAAAATTCAAAAAGATTTAATTTAATTTCACCAAAATATCATCAATTTCAGCTCCTTCTACTAAAAATCTTATGAAAATCCAATAGAATCTAAGTGAATATCAACTAAATTTACTCAAATTCTGCATCTGTAACTAAAAATCATAAAAAAATGCAAAGAAATTTAATTTAATTTCACCAAAATATCATCAATTTCAGCTCCTTCTACTAAAAATCTTATGAAAATCCAATAGAATCTAAGTGAATATCAACTAAATTTACTCAAATTCTGCATCTGTAACTAAAAATCATAAAAAAATTCAAAAAGATTTAATTTAATTTCACCAAAATATCATCAATTTCAGCTCCTTCTACTAAAAATCTTATGAAAATCCAATAGAATCTAAGTGAATATCAACTAAATTTACTCAAATTCTGCATCTGTAACTAAAAATCATATAAAAATTCAGAAAGATTTAATTTAATTTTACCACAATTTCCTTCAGTTTCAGCTCCTTCTACTAAAAATCTTATGAAAATCCAAAAGAATCGAAGTGAATATCAAGTAAATTTACTCAAATTCTGCACCTTTCACTAAAAATCATAAAAAAATGCAAAGAAATTTAATATAATTTCACCAAAATATCATCAATTTCAGCTCCTTCTACTAAAAATCTTAAGAAAATCCAAAAGAATCGAAGTGAATATCAAGTAAATTTACTCAAATTCTGCATCTGTAACTAAAAATCATATAAAAATTCAGAAAGATTTAATTTAATTTTACCACAATTTCCTTCAGTTTCAGCTCCTTCTACTAAAAATCTTATGAAAATCCAAAGGAATCGAAGTGAATATCAACTAAATTTACTCAAATTCTGCACCTTTCACTAAAAATCATAAAAAAATGCAAAGAAATTTAAATTAATTTCACCAAAATATCATCAATTTCAGCTCCATCTACTAAAAATCTTAAGAAAATCCAAAAGAATCGAAGTGAATATCAAGTAAATTTACTCAAATTCTGCACCTTTCACTAAAAATCATAAAAAAATTCAAAAAGATTTAATTTAATTTCACCAAAATATCATCAATTTCAGCTCCTTCTACTAAAAATCTTATGAAAATCCAATAGAATCTAAGTGAATATCAACTAAATTTACTCAAATTCTGCATCTGTAACTAAAAATCATAAAAAAATGCAAAGAAGTTTAATTTAATTTCACCAAAATATCATCAATTTCAGCTCCTTCTACTAAAAATCTTATGAAAATCCAATAGAATCTAAGTGAATATCAACTAAATTTACTCAAATTCTGCATCTGTAACTAAAAATCATAAAAAAATTCAGAAATATTTAATTTAATTTTACCACAATTTCCTTCAATTTCAGCTCCTTCTACTAAAAATCTTATGAAAATCCAAAGGAATCGAAGTGAATATCAAGTAAATTTACTCAAATTCTGCACCTTTCACTAAAAGTCATAAAAAAATGCAAAGAAATTTAATTTAATTTCACCAAAATATCATCAATTTCAGCTCCTTCTACTAAAAATCTTATGAAAATCCAAAGGAATCGAAGTGAATATCAAC
The DNA here is from genome assembly GCA_929113495.1 of Andrena minutula. Classification (NCBI taxonomy): domain Eukaryota; kingdom Metazoa; phylum Arthropoda; class Insecta; order Hymenoptera; family Andrenidae; genus Andrena; species Andrena minutula. The sequence continues at coordinate 259,937 of CAKMYJ010000262.1, read as the reverse complement.
TAAATTTACTCAAATTCTGCATCTGTAACTAAAAATCATAAAAAATTCATAAAGATTTAATTTATATCACCAAAATTTTTTCAATTTCAGCACCTCCTATTAAAAAGCTTAAGAAAATGCAAAAGAATCGAAGTGAATTTCAACACTATTTTCTCAAATTCTGCACCTTTAACTAAAAATCATTAAAAAATGCAAAGAAATTTAATTTAATTTCACCAAAATTTTTTCAGTTTCAGCACCTCCTACTAAAAATCTTAAGAAAATTCAAAAGAATCGAAGTGAATATCAACTAAATTTACTCAAATTCTGCATCTGTAACTAAAAATCATAAAAAAATTCAGAAAGATTTAATTTAATTTTACCACAATTTCCTTCAATTTCAGCTCCTTCTACTAAAAATCTTATGAAAATCCAAAGGAATCTAAGTGAATATCAACTAAATTTACTCAAATTCTGCATCTGTAACTAAAAATCATAAAAAATTCATAAAGATTTAATTTATATCACCAAAATTTTTTCAATTTCAGCACCTCCTACTAAAAAGCTTAAGAAAATGCAAAAGAATCGAAGTGAATTTCAACAATATTTTCTCAAATTCTGCACCTTTATCTAAAAATCATTAAAAAATTCAAAAAGATTTAATTTAATTTCACCAAAATTTTTTCAATTTCAGCACCTCTTACTAAAAATCTTAAGAAAATTCAAAAGAATAAATGTGAAATTCAACAATATTTTCACAAATTCTGCACCTTTAACTAAAAATCATAAAAAAATTCAAAAAGATTTAATTTAATTTCACCAAAATTTCTTCAATTTCAGCACCTCTTACTAAAAATCTTAAGAAAATTCAAAAGAATCGAAGTGAATATCAACTAAATTTACTCAAACTCTGCATCTGTAACTAAAAATCATAAAAAAATGCAAAGAAATTTAATTTAATTTTACCAAAATATCATCAATTTCAGCTCCTTCTACTATAAATCTTAAGAAAATCCAAAAGAATCGAAGTGAATATCAAGTAAATTTACTCAAATTCTGCACCTTCCACTAAAAATCATAAAAAAATTCAAAAAGATTTAATTTAATTTCACCAAAATATCATCAATTTCAGCTCCTTCTACTAAAAATCTTATGAAAATCCAATAGAATCTAAGTGAATATCAACTAAATTTACTCAAATTCTGCATCTGTAACTAAAAATCATATAAAAATTCAGAAAGATTTAATTTAATTTTACCACAATTTCCTTCAGTTTCAGCTCCTTCTACTAAAAATCTTATGAAAATCCAAAAGAATCGAAGTGAATATCAAGTAAATTTACTCAAATTCTGCATCTGTAACTAAAAATCATATAAAAATTCAGAAAGATTTAATTTAATTTTACCACAATTTCCTTCAGTTTCAGCTCCTTCTACTAAAAATCTTATGAAAATCCAAAAGAATCGAAGTGAATATCAAGTAAATTTACTCAAATTCTGCACCTTTCACTAAAAATCATAAAAAAATGCAAAGAAATTTAATATAATTTCACCAAAATATCATCAATTTCAGCTCCTTCTACTAAAAATCTTAAGAAAATCCAAAAGAATCGAAGTGAATATCAAGTAAATTTACTCAAATTCTGCATCTGTAACTAAAAATCATATAAAAATTCAGAAAGATTTAATTTAATTTTACCACAATTTCCTTCAGTTTCAGCTCCTTCTACTAAAAATCTTATGAAAATCCAAAGGAATCGAAGTGAATATCAACTAAATTTACTCAAATTCTGCACCTTTCACTAAAAATCATAAAAAAATGCAAAGAAATTTAAATTAATTTCACCAAAATATCATCAATTTCAGCTCCTTCTACTAAAAATCTTATGAAAATCCAATAGAATCTAAGTGAATATCAACTAAATTTACTCAAATTCTGCACCTTTCACTAAAAATCATAAAAAAATTCAAAAAGATTTAATTTAATTTCACCAAAATATCATCAATTTCAGCTCCTTCTACTAAAAATCTTAAGAAAATCCAAAAGAATCGAAGTGAATATCAAGTAAATTTACTTAAATTCTGCACCTTTCACTAAAAATCATAAAAAAATGCAAAGAAATTTAATTTAATTTCACCAAAATATCATCAATTTCAGCTCCTTCTACTAAAAATCTTAAGAAAATCCAAAAGAATCGAAGTGAATATCAAGTAAATTTACTCAAATTCTGCACCTTTCACTAAAAATCATAAAAAAATTCAAAAAGATTTAATTTAATTTTACCAACATTTCTTCAATTTCAGCTCCTCCTACTAAAAATATTATGAAAATGCAAAAGAATCGAAGTGAATTTCAACAATATTTTCTCAAATTCTGTATCTATAACTAAAAATCATAAAAAAATTCAAAAAGATTTAATTTAATTTCACCAAAATATCATCAATTTCAGCTCCTTCTACTAAAAATCTTATGAAAATCCAATAGAATCTAAGTGAATATCAACTAAATTTACTCAAATTCTGCATCTGTAACTAAAAATCATAAAAAAATGCAAAGAAGTTTAATTTAATTTCACCAAAATATCATCAATTTCAGCTCCTTCTACTAAAAATCTTATGAAAATCCAATAGAATCTAAGTGAATATCAACTAAATTTACTCAAATTCTGCATCTGTAACTAAAAATCATAAAAAAATTCAGAAAGATTTAATTTAATTTTACCACAATTTCCTTCAATTTCAGCTCCTTCTACTAAAAATCTTATGAAAATCCAAAGGAATCGAAGTGAATATCAAGTAAATTTACTCAAATTCTGCACCTTTCACTAAAAGTCATAAAAAAATGCAAAGAAATTTAATTTAATTTCACCAAAATATCATCAATTTCAGCTCCTTCTACTAAAAATCTTATGAAAATCCAAAGGAATCGAAGTGAATATCAACTAAATTTACTCAAATTCTGCATCTGTAACTAAAAATCATAAAAAATTCATAAAGATTTAATTTATATCACCAAAATTTTTTCAATTTCAGCACCTCCTACTAAAAAGCTTAAGAAAATGCAAAAGAATCGAAGTGAATTTCAACACTATTTTCTCAAATTCTGCACCTTTCACTAAAAATCATAAAAAAATGCAAAGAAATTTAATTTAATTTCACCAAAATATCATCAATTTCAGCTCCTTCTACTAAAAATCTTAACAAAATCCAAAAGAATCGAAGTGAATATCAAGTAAATTTACTCAAATTCTGCACCATTCACTAAAAATCATAAAAAAATTCAAAAAGATTTAATTTAATTTTACCAACATTTCTTCAATTTCAGCTCCTCCTACTAAAAATATTATGAAAATGCAAAAGAATCGAAGTGAATTTCAACAATATTTTCTCAAATTCTGTATCTATAACTAAAAATCATAAAAAAATTCAAAAAGATTTAATTTAATTTCACCAAAATATCATCAATTTCAGCTCCTTCTACTAAAAATCTTATGAAAATCCAATAGAATCTAAGTGAATATCAACTAAATTTACTCAAATTCTGCATCTGTAACTAAAAATCATAAAAAAATGCAAAGAAGTTTAATTTAATTTCACCAAAATATCATCAATTTCAGCTCCTTCTACTAAAAATCTTATGAAAATCCAATAGAATCTAAGTGAATATCAACTAAATTTACTCAAATTCTGCATCTGTAACTAAAAATCATAAAAAAATTCAGAAAGATTTAATTTAATTTTACCACAATTTCCTTCAATTTCAGCTCCTTCTACTAAAAATCTTATGAAAATCCAAAGGAATCGAAGTGAATATCAAGTAAATTTACTCAAATTCTGCACCTTTCACTAAAAGTCATAAAAAAATGCAAAGAAATTTAATTTAATTTCACCAAAATATCATCAATTTCAGCTCCTTCTACTAAAAATCTTATGAAAATCCAAAGGAATCGAAGTGAATATCAACTAAATTTACTCAAATTCTGCATCTGTAACTAAAAATCATAAAAAATTCATAAAGATTTAATTTATATCACCAAAATTTTTTCAATTTCAGCACCTCCTACTAAAAAGCTTAAGAAAATGCAAAAGAATCGAAGTGAATTTCAACACTATTTTCTCAAATTCTGCACCTTTCACTAAAAATCATAAAAAAATGCAAAGAAATTTAATTTAATTTCACCAAAATATCATCAATTTCAGCTCCTTCTACTAAAAATCTTAAGAAAATCCAAAAGAATCGAAGTGAATATCAAGTAAATTTACTCAAATTCTGCACCATTCACTAAAAATCATAAAAAAATTCAAAAAGATTTAATTTAATTTTACCAACATTTCTTCAATTTCAGCTCCTTCTACTAAAAATCTTATGAAAATCCAAAGGAATCGAAGTGAATATCAAGTAAATTTACTCAAATTCTGCACCTTTCACTAAAAGTCATAAAAAAATGCAAAGAAATTTAATTTAATTTCACCAAAATATCATCAATTTCAGCTCCTTCTACTAAAAATCTTATGAAAATCCAATAGAATCTAAGTGAATTTCAACAATATTTTCTCAAATTCTGTATCTATAACTAAAAATCATAAAAAAATTCAAAAAGATTTAATTTAATTTCACCAAAATATCATCAATTTCAGCTCCTTCTACTAAAAATCTTATGAAAATCCAAAGGAATCGAAGTGAATATCAAGTAAATTTACTCAAATTCTGCACCTTTCACTAAAAGTCATAAAAAAATGCAAAGAAATTTAATTTAATTTCACCAAAATATCATCAATTTCAGCTCCTTCTACTAAAAATCTTATGAAAATCCAATAGAATCTAAGTGAATATCAACTAAATTTACTCAAATTCTGCATCTGTAACTAAAAATCATAAAAAAATTCAGAAAGATTTAATTTAATTTTACCACAATTTCCTTCAATTTCAGCTCCTTCTACTACAAATCTTATGAAAATCCAAAGGAATCGAAGTGAATATCAAGTAAATTTACTCAAATTCTGCACCTTTCACTAAAAATCATACAAAAATGCAAAGAAATTTAATTTAATTTCACCAAAATATCATCAATTTCAGCTCCTTCTACTAAAAATCTTATGAAAATCCAAAAGAATCGAAGTGAATATCGAGTAAATTTACTCAAATTCAGCACCTTTCACTAAAAATCATAAAAAATTCCAAAAGATTTAATTTAATTTTACCAACATTTCTTCAATTTCAGCTCCTCCTACTAAAAATCTTAAGAAAATCCAAAAGAATCGAAGTGAATATCAAGTAAATTTACTCAAATTCTGCACCTTCCACTAAAAATCATAAAAAAATTCAAAAAGATTTAATTTAATTTCACCAAAATATCATCAATTTCAGCTCCTTCTACTAAAAATCTTAAGAAAATCCAAAAGAATCGAAGTGAATATCAAGTAAATTTACTCAAATTCTGCATCTGTAACTAAAAATCATATAAAAATTCAGAAAGATTTAATTTAATTTTACCACAATTTCCTTCAGTTTCAGCTCCTTCTACTAAAAATCTTATGAAAATCCAAAGGAATCGAAGTGAATATCAACTAAATTTACTCAAATTCTGCACCTTTCACTAAAAATCATAAAAAAATGCAAAGAAATTTAAATTAATTTCACCAAAATATCATCAATTTCAGCTCCATCTACTAAAAATCTTAAGAAAATCCAAAAGAATCGAAGTGAATATCAAGTAAATTTACTCAAATTCTGCACCTTTCACTAAAAATCATAAAAAAATTCAAAAAGATTTAATTTAATTTCACCAAAATATCATCAATTTCAGCTCCTTCTACTAAAAATCTTATGAAAATCCAATAGAATCTAAGTGAATATCAACTAAATTTACTCAAATTCTGCATCTGTAACTAAAAATCATATAAAAATTCAGAAAGATTTAATTTAATTTTACCACAATTTCCTTCAGTTTCAGCTCCTTCTACTAAAAATCTTATGAAAATCCAAAAGAATCGAAGTGAATATCAAGTAAATTTACTCAAATTCTGCATCTGTAACTAAAAATCATAAAAAAATTCAGAAAGATTTAATTTAATTTTACCACAATTTCCTTCAATTTCAGCTCCTCCTACTAAAAATATTATGAAAATGCAAAAGAATCGAAGTGAATTTCAACAATATTTTCTCAAATTCTGTATCTATAACTAAAAATCATAAAAAAATTCAAAAAGATTTAATTTAATTTCACCAAAATATCATCAATTTCAGCTCCTTCTACTAAAAATCTTAAGAAAATCCAAAAGAATCGAAGTGAATATCAAGTAAATTTACTTAAATTCTGCACCTTTCACTAAAAATCATAAAAAAATGCAAAGAAATTTAATTTAATTTCACCAAAATATCATCAATTTCAGCTCCTTCTACTAAAAATCTTAAGAAAATCCAAAAGAATCGAAGTGAATATCAAGTAAATTTACTCAAATTCTGCACCTTTCACTAAAAATCATAAAAAAATTCAAAAAGATTTAATTTAATTTTACCAACATTTCTTCAATTTCAGCTCCTCCTACTAAAAATATTATGAAAATGCAAAAGAATCGAAGTGAATTTCAACAATATTTTCTCAAATTCTGTATCTATAACTAAAAATCATAAAAAAATTCAAAAAGATTTAATTTAATTTCACCAAAATATCATCAATTTCAGCTCCTTCTACTAAAGATCTTATGAAAATCCAATAGAATCTAAGTGAATATCAACTAAATTTACTCAAATTCTGCATCTGTAACTAAAAATCATAAAAAAATGCAAAGAAGTTTAATTTAATTTCACCAAAATATCATCAATTTCAGCTCCTTCTACTAAAAATCTTATGAAAATCCAATAGAATCTAAGTGAATATCAACTAAATTTACTCAAATTCTGCATCTGTAACTAAAAATCATAAAAAAATTCAGAAAGATTTAATTTAATTTTACCACAATTTCCTTCAATTTCAGCTCCTTCTACTAAAAATCTTATGAAAATCCAAAGGAATCGAAGTGAATATCAAGTAAATTTACTCAAATTCTGCACCTTTCACTAAAAGTCATAAAAAAATGCAAAGAAATTTAATTTAATTTCACCAAAATATCATCAATTTCAGCTCCTTCTACTAAAAATCTTATGAAAATCCAAAGGAATCGAAGTGAATATCAACTAAATTTACTCAAATTCTGCATCTGTAACTAAAAATCATAAAAAATTCATAAAGATTTAATTTATATCACCAAAATTTTTTCAATTTCAGCACCTCCTACTAAAAAGCTTAAGAAAATGCAAAAGAATCGAAGTGAATTTCAACACTATTTTCTCAAATTCTGCACCTTTCACTAAAAATCATAAAAAAATGCAAAGAAATTTAATTTAATTTCACCAAAATATCATCAATTTCAGCTCCTTCTACTAAAAATCTTAAGAAAATCCAAAAGAATCGAAGTGAATATCAAGTAAATTTACTCAAATTCTGCACCATTCACTAAAAATCATAAAAAAATTCAAAAAGATTTAATTTAATTTTACCAACATTTCTTCAATTTCAGCTCCTCCTACTAAAAATATTATGAAAATGCAAAAGAATCGAAGTGAATTTCAACAATATTTTCTCAAATTCTGTATCTATAACTAAAAATCATAAAAAAATTCAAAAAGATTTAATTTAATTTCACCAAAATATCATCAATTTCAGCTCCTTCTACTAAAAATCTTATGAAAATCCAATAGAATCTAAGTGAATATCAACTAAATTTACTCAAATTCTGCATCTGTAACTAAAAATCATAAAAAAATGCAAAGAAGTTTAATTTAATTTCACCAAAATATCATCAATTTCAGCTCCTTCTACTAAAAATCTTATGAAAATCCAATAGAATCTAAGTGAATATCAACTAAATTTACTCAAATTCTGCATCTGTAACTAAAAATCATAAAAAAATTCAGAAAGATTTAATTTAATTTTACCACAATTTCCTTCAATTTCAGCTCCTTCTACTAAAAATCTTATGAAAATCCAAAGGAATCGAAGTGAATATCAAGTAAATTTACTCAAATTCTGCACCTTTCACTAAAAGTCATAAAAAAATGCAAAGAAATTTAATTTAATTTCACCAAAATATCATCAATTTCAGCTCCTTCTACTAAAAATCTTATGAAAATCCAAAGGAATCGAAGTGAATATCAACTAAATTTACTCAAATTCTGCATCTGTAACTAAAAATCATAAAAAATTCATAAAGATTTAATTTATATCACCAAAATTTTTTCAATTTCAGCACCTCCTACTAAAAAGCTTAAGAAAATGCAAAAGAATCGAAGTGAATTTCAACACTATTTTCTCAAATTCTGCACCTTTCACTAAAAATCATAAAAAAATGCAAAGAAATTTAATTTAATTTCACCAAAATATCATCAATTTCAGCTCCTTCTACTAAAAATCTTAAGAAAATCCAAAAGAATCGAAGTGAATATCAAGTAAATTTACTCAAATTCTGCACCATTCACTAAAAATCATAAAAAAATTCAAAAAGATTTAATTTAATTTTACCAACATTTCTTCAATTTCAGCTCCTCCTACTAAAAATATTATGAAAATGCAAAAGAATCGAAGTGAATTTCAACAATATTTTCTCAAATTCTGTATCTATAACTAAAAATCATAAAAAAATTCAAAAAGATTTAATTTAATTTCACCAAAATATCATCAATTTCAGCTCCTTCTACTAAAAATCTTATGAAAATCCAAAGGAATCGAAGTGAATATCAAGTAAATTTACTCAAATTCTGCACCTTTCACTAAAAGTCATAAAAAAATTCAAAGAAATTTAATTTAATTTCACCAAAATATCATCAATTTCAGCTCCTTCTACTAAAAATCTTATGAAAATCCAATAGAATCTAAGTGAATATCAACTAAATTTACTCAAATTCTGCATCTGTAACTAAAAATCATAAAAAAATTCAGAAAGATTTAATTTAATTTTACCACAATTTCCTTCAATTTCAGCTCCTTCTACTAAAAATCTTATGAAAATCCAAAGGAATCGAAGTGAATATCAAGTAAATTTACTCAAATTCTGCACCTTTCACTAAAAATCATACAAAAATGCAAAGAAATTTAATTTAATTTCACCAAAATATCATCAATTTCAGCTCCTTCTACTAAAAATCTTATGAAAATCCAAAAGAATCGAAGTGAATATCGAGTAAATTTACTCAAATTCAGCACCTTTCACTAAAAATCATAAAAAATTCCAAAAGATTTAATTTAATTTTACCAACATTTCTTCAATTTCAGCTCCTCCTACTAAAAATCTTAAGAAAATCCAAAAGAATCGAAGTGAATATCAAGTAAATTTACTCAAATTCTGCACCTTCCACTAAAAATCATAAAAAAATTCAAAAAGATTTAATTTAATTTCACCAAAATATCATCAATTTCAGCTCCTTCTACTAAAAATCTTAAGAAAATCCAAAAGAATCGAAGTGAATATCAAGTAAATTTACTCAAATTCTGCATCTGTAACTAAAAATCATATAAAAATTCAGAAAGATTTAATTTAATTTTACCACAATTTCCTTCAGTTTCAGCTCCTTCTACTAAAAATCTTATGAAAATCCAAAGGAATCGAAGTGAATATCAACTAAATTTACTCAAATTCTGCACCTTTCACTAAAAATCATAAAAAAATGCAAAGAAATTTAAATTAATTTCACCAAAATATCATCAATTTCAGCTCCATCTACTAAAAATCTTAAGAAAATCCAAAAGAATCGAAGTGAATATCAAGTAAATTTACTCAAATTCTGCACCTTTCACTAAAAATCATAAAAAAATTCAAAAAGATTTAATTTAATTTCACCAAAATATCATCAATTTCAGCTCCTTCTACTAAAAATCTTATGAAAATCCAATAGAATCTAAGTGAATATCAACTAAATTTACTCAAATTCTGCATCTGTAACTAAAAATCATATAAAAATTCAGAAAGATTTAATTTAATTTTACCACAATTTCCTTCAGTTTCAGCTCCTTCTACTAAAAATCTTATGAAAATCCAAAAGAATCGAAGTGAATATCAAGTAAATTTACTCAAATTCTGCATCTGTAACTAAAAATCATAAAAAAATTCAGAAAGATTTAATTTAATTTTACCACAATTTCCTTCAATTTCAGCTCCTCCTACTAAAAATATTATGAAAATGCAAAAGAATCGAAGTGAATTTCAACAATATTTTCTCAAATTCTGTATCTATAACTAAAAATCATAAAAAAATTCAAAAAGATTTAATTTAATTTCACCAAAATATCATCAATTTCAGCTCCTTCTACTAAAAATCTTAAGAAAATCCAAAAGAATCGAAGTGAATATCAAGTAAATTTACTTAAATTCTGCACCTTTCACTAAAAATCATAAAAAAATGCAAAGAAATTTAATTTAATTTCACCAAAATATCATCAATTTCAGCTCCTTCTACTAAAAATCTTAAGAAAATCCAAAAGAATCGAAGTGAATATCAAGTAAATTTACTCAAATTCTGCACCTTTCACTAAAAATCATAAAAAAATTCAAAAAGATTTAATTTAATTTTACCAACATTTCTTCAATTTCAGCTCCTCCTACTAAAAATCTTATGAAAATGCAAAAGAATCGAAGTGAATTTCAACAATATTTTCTCAAATTCTGTATCTATAACTAAAAATCATAAAAAAATTCAAAAAGATTTAATTTAATTTCACCAAAATATCATCAATTTCAGCTCCTTCTACTAAAGATCTTATGAAAATCCAATAGAATCTAAGTGAATATCAACTAAATTTACTCAAATTCTGCATCTGTAACTAAAAATCATAAAAAAATGCAAAGAAGTTTAATTTAATTTCACCAAAATATCATCAATTTCAGCTCCTTCTACTAAAAATCTTATGAAAATCCAATAGAATCTAAGTGAATATCAACTAAATTTACTCAAATTCTGCATCTGTAACTAAAAATCATAAAAAAATTCAGAAAGATTTAATTTAATTTTACCACAATTTCCTTCAATTTCAGCTCCTTCTACTAAAAATCTTATGAAAATCCAAAGGAATCGAAGTGAATATCAAGTAAATTTACTCAAATTCTGCACCTTTCACTAAAAGTCATAAAAAAATGCAAAGAAATTTAATTTAATTTCACCAAAATATCATCAATTTCAGCTCCTTCTACTAAAAATCTTATGAAAATCCAAAGGAATCGAAGTGAATATCAACTAAATTTACTCAAATTCTGCATCTGTAACTAAAAATCATAAAAAATTCATAAAGATTTAATTTATATCACCAAAATTTTTTCAATTTCAGCACCTCCTACTAAAAAGCTTAAGAAAATGCAAAAGAATCGAAGTGAATTTCAACACTATTTTCTCAAATTCTGCACCTTTCACTAAAAATCATAAAAAAATGCAAAGAAATTTAATTTAATTTCACCAAAATATCATCAATTTCAGCTCCTTCTACTAAAAATCTTAAGAAAATCCAAAAGAATCGAAGTGAATATCAAGTAAATTTACTCAAATTCTGCACCATTCACTAAAAATCATAAAAAAATTCAAAAAGATTTAATTTAATTTTACCAACATTTCTTCAATTTCAGCTCCTCCTACTAAAAATATTATGAAAATGCAAAAGAATCGAAGTGAATTTCAACAATATTTTCTCAAATTCTGTATCTATAACTAAAAATCATAAAAAAATTCAAAAAGATTTAATTTAATTTCACCAAAATATCATCAATTTCAGCTCCTTCTACTAAAAATCTTATGAAAATCCAATAGAATCTAAGTGAATATCAACTAAATTTACTCAAATTCTGCATCTGTAACTAAAAATCATAAAAAAATGCAAAGAAGTTTAATTTAATTTCACCAAAATATCATCAATTTCAGCTCCTTCTACTAAAAATCTTATGAAAATCCAATAGAATCTAAGTGAATATCAACTAAATTTACTCAAATTCTGCATCTGTAACTAAAAATCATAAAAAAATTCAGAAAGATTTAATTTAATTTTACCACAATTTCCTTCAATTTCAGCTCCTTCTACTAAAAATCTTATGAAAATCCAAAGGAATCGAAGTGAATATCAAGTAAATTTACTCAAATTCTGCACCTTTCACTAAAAGTCATAAAAAAATGCAAAGAAATTTAATTTAATTTCACCAAAATATCATCAATTTCAGCTCCTTCTACTAAAAATCTTATGAAAATCCAAAGGAATCGAAGTGAATATCAACTAAATTTACTCAAATTCTGCATCTGTAACTAAAAATCATAAAAAATTCATAAAGATTTAATTTATATCACCAAAATTTTTTCAATTTCAGCACCTCCTACTAAAAAGCTTAAGAAAATGCAAAAGAATCGAAGTGAATTTCAACACTATTTTCTCAAATTCTGCACCTTTCACTAAAAATCATAAAAAAATGCAAAGAAATTTAATTTAATTTCACCAAAATATCATCAATTTCAGCTCCTTCTACTAAAAATCTTAAGAAAATCCAAAAGAATCGAAGTGAATATCAAGTAAATTTACTCAAATTCTGCACCATTCACTAAAAATCATAAAAAAATTCAAAAAGATTTAATTTAATTTTACCAACATTTCTTCAATTTCAGCTCCTCCTACTAAAAATATTATGAAAATGCAAAAGAATCGAAGTGAATTTCAACAATATTTTCTCAAATTCTGTATCTATAACTAAAAATCATAAAAAAATTCAAAAAGATTTAATTTAATTTCACCAAAATATCATCAATTTCAGCTCCTTCTACTAAAAATCTTATGAAAATCCAAAGGAATCGAAGTGAATATCAAGTAAATTTACTCAAATTCTGCACCTTTCACTAAAAGTCATAAAAAAATGCAAAGAAATTTAATTTAATTTCACCAAAATATCATCAATTTCAGCTCCTTCTACTAAAAATCTTATGAAAATCCAATAGAATCTAAGTGAATATCAACTAAATTTACTCAAATTCTGCATCTGTAACTAAAAATCATAAAAAAATTCAGAAAGATTTAATTTAATTTTACCACAATTTCCTTCAATTTCAGCTCCTTCTACTAAAAATCTTATGAAAATCCAAAGGAATCGAAGTGAATATCAAGTAAATTTACTCAAATTCTGCACCTTTCACTAAAAATCATACAAAAATGCAAAGAAATTTAATTTAATTTCACCAAAATATCATCAATTTCAGCTCCTTCTACTAAAAATCTTATGAAAATCCAAAAGAATCGAAGTGAATATCGAGTAAATTTACTCAAATTCAGCACCTTTCACTAAAAATCATAAAAAATTCCAAAAGATTTAATTTAATTTTACCAACATTTCTTCAATTTCAGCTCCTCCTACTAAAAATCTTAAGAAAATCCAAAAGAATCGAAGTGAATATCAAGTAAATTTACTCAAATTCTGCACCTTCCACTAAAAATCATAAAAAAATTCAAAAAGATTTAATTTAATTTCACCAAAATATCATCAATTTCAGCTCCTTCTACTAAAAATCTTAAGAAAATCCAAAAGAATCGAAGTGAATATCAAGTAAATTTACTCAAATTCTGCATCTGTAACTAAAAATCATATAAAAATTCAGAAAGATTTAATTTAATTTTACCACAATTTCCTTCAGTTTCAGCTCCTTCTACTAAAAATCTTATGAAAATCCAAAGGAATCGAAGTGAATATCAACTAAATTTACTCAAATTCTGCACCTTTCACTAAAAATCATAAAAAAATGCAAAGAAATTTAAATTAATTTCACCAAAATATCATCAATTTCAGCTCCATCTACTAAAAATCTTAAGAAAATCCAAAAGAATCGAAGTGAATATCAAGTAAATTTACTCAAATTCTGCACCTTTCACTAAAAATCATAAAAAAATTCAAAAAGATTTAATTTAATTTCACCAAAATATCATCAATTTCAGCTCCTTCTACTAAAAATCTTATGAAAATCCAATAGAATCTAAGTGAATATCAACTAAATTTACTCAAATTCTGCATCTGTAACTAAAAATCATATAAAAATTCAGAAAGATTTAATTTAATTTTACCACAATTTCCTTCAGTTTCAGCTCCTTCTACTAAAAATCTTATGAAAATCCAAAAGAATCGAAGTGAATATCAAGTAAATTTACTCAAATTCTGCATCTGTAACTAAAAATCATAAAAAAATTCAGAAAGATTTAATTTAATTTTACCACAATTTCCTTCAATTTCAGCTCCTCCTACTAAAAATATTATGAAAATGCAAAAGAATCGAAGTGAATTTCAACAATATTTTCTCAAATTCTGTATCTATAACTAAAAATCATAAAAAAATTCAAAAAGATTTAATTTAATTTCACCAAAATATCATCAATTTCAGCTCCTTCTACTAAAAATCTTATGAAAATCCAATAGAATCTAAGTGAATATCAACTAAATTTACTCAAATTCTGCATCTGTAACTAAAAATCATAAAAAAATGCAAAGAAGTTTAATTTAATTTCACCAAAATATCATCAATTTCAGCTCCTTCTACTAAAAATCTTATGAAAATCCAATAGAATCTAAGTGAATATCAACTAAATTTACTCAAATTCTGCATCTGTAACTAAAAATCATAAAAAAATTCAGAAATATTTAATTTAATTTTACCACAATTTCCTTCAATTTCAGCTCCTTCTACTAAAAATCTTATGAAAATCCAAAGGAATCGAAGTGAATATCAAGTAAATTTACTCAAATTCTGCACCTTTCACTAAAAGTCATAAAAAAATGCAAAGAAATTTAATTTAATTTCACCAAAATATCATCAATTTCAGCTCCTTCTACTAAAAATCTTATGAAAATCCAAAGGAATCGAAGTGAATATCAACTAAATTTACTCAAATTCTGCATCTGTAACTAAAAATCATAAAAAAATGCCAAGAAATTTAATTTAATTTCACCAAAATATCATCAATTTCAGCTCCTTCTACTAAAAATCTTATGAAAATCCAATAGAATCTAAGTGAATATCAACTAAATTTACTCAAATTCTGCATCTGTAACTAAAAATCATAAAAAAATGCCAAGAAATTTAATTTAATTTCACCAAAATATCATCAATTTCAGCTCCTTCTACTAAAAATCTTATGAAAATCCAATAGAATCTAAGTGAATATCAACTAAATTTACTCAAATTCTGCATCTGTAACTAAAAATCATAAAAAAATTCAAAAAGATTTAATTTAATTTCACCAAAATATCATCAATTTCAGCTCCTTCTACTAAAAATCTTATGAAAATCCAATAGAATCTAAGTGAATATCAACTAAATTTACTCAAATTCTGCATCTGTAACTAAAAATCATATAAAAATTCAGAAAGATTTAATTTAATTTTACCACAATTTCCTTCAGTTTCAGCTCCTTCTACTAAAAATCTTATGAAAATCCAAAAGAATCGAAGTGAATATCAAGTAAATTTACTCAAATTCTGCACCTTTCACTAAAAATCATAAAAAAATGCAAAGAAATTTAATATAATTTCACCAAAATATCATCAATTTCAGCTCCTTCTACTAAAAATCTTAAGAAAATCCAAAAGAATCGAAGTGAATATCAAGTAAATTTACTCAAATTCTGCATCTGTAACTAAAAATCATATAAAAATTCAGAAAGATTTAATTTAATTTTACCACAATTTCCTTCAGTTTCAGCTCCTTCTACTAAAAATCTTATGAAAATCCAAAGGAATCGAAGTGAATATCAACTAAATTTACTCAAATTCTGCACCTTTCACTAAAAATCATAAAAAAATGCAAAGAAATTTAAATTAATTTCACCAAAATATCATCAATTTCAGCTCCATCTACTAAAAATCTTAAGAAAATCCAAAAGAATCGAAGTGAATATCAAGTAAATTTACTCAAATTCTGCACCTTTCACTAAAAATCATAAAAAAATTCAAAAAGATTTAATTTAATTTCACCAAAATATCATCAATTTCAGCTCCTTCTACTAAAAATCTTATGAAAATCCAATAGAATCTAAGTGAATATCAACTAAATTTACTCAAATTCTGCATCTGTAACTAAAAATCATAAAAAAATGCAAAGAAGTTTAATTTAATTTCACCAAAATATCATCAATTTCAGCTCCTTCTACTAAAAATCTTATGAAAATCCAATAGAATCTAAGTGAATATCAACTAAATTTACTCAAATTCTGCATCTGTAACTAAAAATCATAAAAAAATTCAGAAATATTTAATTTAATTTTACCACAATTTCCTTCAATTTCAGCTCCTTCTACTAAAAATCTTATGAAAATCCAAAGGAATCGAAGTGAATATCAAGTAAATTTACTCAAATTCTGCACCTTTCACTAAAAGTCATAAAAAAATGCAAAGAAATTTAATTTAATTTCACCAAAATATCATCAATTTCAGCTCCTTCTACTAAAAATCTTATGAAAATCCAAAGGAATCGAAGTGAATATCAACTAAATTTACTCAAATTCTGCATCTGTAACTAAAAATCATAAAAAATTCATAAAGATTTAATTTATATCACCAAAATTTTTTCAATTTCAGCACCTCCTACTAAAAAGCTTAAGAAAATGCAAAAGAATCGAAGTGAATTTCAACACTATTTTCTCAAATTCTGCACCTTTAACTAAAAATCATTAAAAAATGCAAAGAAATTTAATTTAATTTCACCAAAATTTTTTCAGTTTCAGCACCTCCTACTAAAAATCTTAAGAAAATTCAAAAGAATCGAAGTGAATATCAACTAAATTTACTCAAATTCTGCATCTGTAACTAAAAATCATAAAAAAATTCAGAAAGATTTAATTTAATTTTACCACAATTTCCTTCAATTTCAGCTCCTTCTACTAAAAATCTTATGAAAATCCAAAGGAATCTAAGTGAATATCAACTAAATTTACTCAAATTCTGCATCTGTAACTAAAAATCATAAAAAATTCATAAAGATTTAATTTATATCACCAAAATTTTTTCAATTTCAGCACCTCCTACTAAAAAGCTTAAGAAAATGCAAAAGAATCGAAGTGAATTTCAACAATATTTTCTCAAATTCTGCACCTTTATCTAAAAATCATTAAAAAATTCAAAAAGATTTAATTTAATTTCACCAAAATTTTTTCAATTTCAGCACCTCTTACTAAAAATCTTAAGAAAATTCAAAAGAATAAATGTGAAATTCAACAATATTTTCACAAATTCTGCACCTTTAACTAAAAATCATAAAAAAATTCAAAAAGATTTAATTTAATTTCACCAAAATTTCTTCAATTTCAGCACCTCTTACTAAAAATCTTAAGAAAATTCAAAAGAATCGAAGTGAATATCAACTAAATTTACTCAAACTCTGCATCTGTAACTAAAAATCATAAAAAAATGCAAAGAAATTTAATTTAATTTTACCAAAATATCATCAATTTCAGCTCCTTCTACTATAAATCTTAAGAAAATCCAAAAGAATCGAAGTGAATATCAAGTAAATTTACTCAAATTCTGCACCTTCCACTAAAAATCATAAAAAAATTCAAAAAGATTTAATTTAATTTCACCAAAATATCATCAATTTCAGCTCCTTCTACTAAAAATCTTATGAAAATCCAATAGAATCTAAGTGAATATCAACTAAATTTACTCAAATTCTGCATCTGTAACTAAAAATCATATAAAAATTCAGAAAGATTTAATTTAATTTTACCACAATTTCCTTCAGTTTCAGCTCCTTCTACTAAAAATCTTATGAAAATCCAAAAGAATCGAAGTGAATATCAAGTAAATTTACTCAAATTCTGCATCTGTAACTAAAAATCATATAAAAATTCAGAAAGATTTAATTTAATTTTACCACAATTTCCTTCAGTTTCAGCTCCTTCTACTAAAAATCTTATGAAAATCCAAAAGAATCGAAGTGAATATCAAGTAAATTTACTCAAATTCTGCACCTTTCACTAAAAATCATAAAAAAATGCAAAGAAATTTAATATAATTTCACCAAAATATCATCAATTTCAGCTCCTTCTACTAAAAATCTTAAGAAAATCCAAAAGAATCGAAGTGAATATCAAGTAAATTTACTCAAATTCTGCATCTGTAACTAAAAATCATATAAAAATTCAGAAAGATTTAATTTAATTTTACCACAATTTCCTTCAGTTTCAGCTCCTTCTACTAAAAATCTTATGAAAATCCAAAGGAATCGAAGTGAATATCAACTAAATTTACTCAAATTCTGCACCTTTCACTAAAAATCATAAAAAAATGCAAAGAAATTTAAATTAATTTCACCAAAATATCATCAATTTCAGCTCCATCTACTAAAAATCTTAAGAAAATCCAAAAGAATCGAAGTGAATATCAAGTAAATTTACTCAAATTCTGCACCTTTCACTAAAAATCATAAAAAAATTCAAAAAGATTTAATTTAATTTCACCAAAATATCATCAATTTCAGCTCCTTCTACTAAAAATCTTATGAAAATCCAATAGAATCTAAGTGAATATCAACTAAATTTACTCAAATTCTGCATCTGTAACTAAAAATCATAAAAAAATGCAAAGAAGTTTAATTTAATTTCACCAAAATATCATCAATTTCAGCTCCTTCTACTAAAAATCTTATGAAAATCCAATAGAATCTAAGTGAATATCAACTAAATTTACTCAAATTCTGCATCTGTAACTAAAAATCATAAAAAAATTCAGAAATATTTAATTTAATTTTACCACAATTTCCTTCAATTTCAGCTCCTTCTACTAAAAATCTTATGAAAATCCAAAGGAATCGAAGTGAATATCAAGTAAATTTACTCAAATTCTGCACCTTTCACTAAAAGTCATAAAAAAATGCAAAGAAATTTAATTTAATTTCACCAAAATATCATCAATTTCAGCTCCTTCTACTAAAAATCTTATGAAAATCCAAAGGAATCGAAGTGAATATCAACTAAATTTACTCAAATTCTGCATCTGTAACTAAAAATCATAAAAAATTCATAAAGATTTAATTTATATCACCAAAATTTTTTCAATTTCAGCACCTCCTACTAAAAAGCTTAAGAAAATGCAAAAGAATCGAAGTGAATTTCAACACTATTTTCTCAAATTCTGCACCTTTAACTAAAAATCATTAAAAAATGCAAAGAAATTTAATTTAATTTCACCAAAATTTTTTCAGTTTCAGCACCTCCTACTAAAAATCTTAAGAAAATTCAAAAGAATCGAAGTGAATATCAACTAAATTTACTCAAATTCTGCATCTGTAACTAAAAATCATAAAAAAATTCAGAAAGATTTAATTTAATTTTACCACAATTTCCTTCAATTTCAGCTCCTTCTACTAAAAATCTTATGAAAATCCAAAGGAATCTAAGTGAATATCAACTAAATTTACTCAAATTCTGCATCTGTAACTAAAAATCATAAAAAATTCATAAAGATTTAATTTATATCACCAAAATTTTTTCAATTTCAGCACCTCCTACTAAAAAGCTTAAGAAAATGCAAAAGAATCGAAGTGAATTTCAACAATATTTTCTCAAATTCTGCACCTTTATCTAAAAATCATTAAAAAATTCAAAAAGATTTAATTTAATTTCACCAAAATTTTTTCAATTTCAGCACCTCTTACTAAAAATCTTAAGAAAATTCAAAAGAATAAATGTGAAATTCAACAATATTTTCACAAATTCTGCACCTTTAACTAAAAATCATAAAAAAATTCAAAAAGATTTAATTTAATTTCACCAAAATTTCTTCAATTTCAGCACCTCTTACTAAAAATCTTAAGAAAATTCAAAAGAATCGAAGTGAATATCAACTAAATTTACTCAAACTCTGCATCTGTAACTAAAAATCATAAAAAAATGCAAAGAAATTTAATTTAATTTTACCAAAATATCATCAATTTCAGCTCCTTCTACTATAAATCTTAAGAAAATCCAAAAGAATCGAAGTGAATATCAAGTAAATTTACTCAAATTCTGCACCTTCCACTAAAAATCATAAAAAAATTCAAAAAGATTTAATTTAATTTCACCAAAATATCATCAATTTCAGCTCCTTCTACTAAAAATCTTATGAAAATCCAATAGAATCTAAGTGAATATCAACTAAATTTACTCAAATTCTGCATCTGTAACTAAAAATCATATAAAAATTCAGAAAGATTTAATTTAATTTTACCACAATTTCCTTCAGTTTCAGCTCCTTCTACTAAAAATCTTATGAAAATCCAAAAGAATCGAAGTGAATATCAAGTAAATTTACTCAAATTCTGCATCTGTAACTAAAAATCATATAAAAATTCAGAAAGATTTAATTTAATTTTACCACAATTTCCTTCAGTTTCAGCTCCTTCTACTAAAAATCTTATGAAAATCCAAAAGAATCGAAGTGAATATCAAGTAAATTTACTCAAATTCTGCACCTTTCACTAAAAATCATAAAAAAATGCAAAGAAATTTAATATAATTTCACCAAAATATCATCAATTTCAGCTCCTTCTACTAAAAATCTTAAGAAAATCCAAAAGAATCGAAGTGAATATCAAGTAAATTTACTCAAATTCTGCATCTGTAACTAAAAATCATATAAAAATTCAGAAAGATTTAATTTAATTTTACCACAATTTCCTTCAGTTTCAGCTCCTTCTACTGTGACGTCCCGGCCCCACCACACGACTTAGTGTCAACGAGCGTCACCAGAGGTCTCCAATCATTCTCGCTAGTCCTCAATTCTACATCAATTCATATATATACAAGTTCCAAAATCCTATCCTCTGTGGCCCCGTGTGTGTCTAGGGCAGGGGTCGTCAGCTGTAGCCCTACTGATGAGTCTGGCTGACGATCCCAAGACGAAACACACCTCTTCTTTTCCTCCTCCATCCTCCAACGCCGATCCACCAGCTCCGCATAGTTACTCCGTAGTGGCGTTACCGGGCCGGCCTTAGGGTTTACGGTGCGTCGGAGGCGACGGGGCAAGAACTCCTATCCGTCCAGAATGTTCCGGCAATTCTGGACGTGACAAAATGGTGACAGCGGTGGGATATCGGTGGATCGTGCTGAGATCCGAGGACGGATCTTCCCCTTAGGGGGGGAGGTGTGACGTCCCGGCCCCACCACACGACTTAGTGTCAACGAGCGTCACCAGAGGTCTCCAATCATTCTCGCTAGTCCTCAATTCTACATCAATTCATATATATACAAGTTCCAAAATCCTATCCTCTGTGGCCCCGTGTGTGTCTAGGGCAGGGGTCGTCAGCTGTAGCCCTACTGATGAGTCTGGCTGACGATCCCAAGACGAAACACACCTCTTCTTTTCCTCCTCCATCCTCCAACGCCGATCCACCAGCTCCGCATAGTTACTCCGTAGTGGCGTTACCGGGCCGGCCTTAGGGTTTACGGTGCGTCGGAGGCGACGGGGCAAGAACTCCTATCCGTCCAGAATGTTCCGGCAATTCTGGACGTGACACTACTAAAAATCTTATGAAAATCCAAAGGAATCGAAGTGAATATCAACTAAATTTACTCAAATTCTGCACCTTTCACTAAAAATCATAAAAAAATGCAAAGAAATTTAAATTAATTTCACCAAAATATCATCAATTTCAGCTCCTTCTACTAAAAATCTTATGAAAATCCAATAGAATCTAAGTGAATATCAACTAAATTTACTCAAATTCTGCACCTTTCACTAAAAATCATAAAAAAATTCAAAAAGATTTAATTTAATTTCACCAAAATATCATCAATTTCAGCTCCTTCTACTAAAAATCTTATGAAAATCCAATAGAATCTAAGTGAATATCAACTAAATTTACTCAAATTCTGCATCTGTAACTAAAAATCATAAAAAAATGCAAAGAAGTTTAATTTAATTTCACCAAAATATCATCAATTTCAGCTCCTTCTACTAAAAATCTTATGAAAATCCAATAGAATGTAAGTGAATATCAACTAAATTTACTCAAATTCTGCATCTGTAACTAAAAATCATAAAAAAATTCAGAAAGATTTAATTTAATTTTACCACAATTTCCTTCAATTTCAGCTCCTTCTACTAAAAATCTTATGAAAATCCAAAGGAATCGAAGTGAATATCAAGTAAATTTACTCAAATTCTGCACCTTTCACTAAAAGTCATAAAAAAATGCAAAGAAATTTAATTTAATTTCACCAAAATATCATCAATTTCAGCTCCTTCTACTAAAAATCTTATGAAAATCCAAAGGAATCGAAGTGAATATCAACTAAATTTACTCAAATTCTGCATCTGTAACTAAAAATCATAAAAAATTCATAAAGATTTAATTTATATCACCAAAATTTTTTCAATTTCAGCACCTCCTACTAAAAAGCTTAAGAAAATGCAAAAGAATCGAAGTGAATTTCAACACTATTTTCTCAAATTCTGCACCTTTCACTAAAAATCATAAAAAAATGCAAAGAAATTTAATTTAATTTCACCAAAATATCATCAATTTCAGCTCCTTCTACTAAAAATCTTAAGAAAATCCAAAAGAATCGAAGTGAATATCAAGTAAATTTACTCAAATTCTGCACCATTCACTAAAAATCATAAAAAAATTCAAAAAGATTTAATTTAATTTTACCAACATTTCTTCAATTTCAGCTCCTCCTACTAAAAATATTATGAAAATGCAAAAGAATCGAAGTGAATTTCAACAATATTTTCTCAAATTCTGTATCTATAACTAAAAATCATAAAAAAATTCAAAAAGATTTAATTTAATTTCACCAAAATATCATCAATTTCAGCTCCTTCTACTAAAAATCTTATGAAAATCCAATAGAATCTAAGTGAATATCAACTAAATTTACTCAAATTCTGCATCTGTAACTAAAAATCATAAAAAAATGCAAAGAAGTTTAATTTAATTTCACCAAAATATCATCAATTTCAGCTCCTTCTACTAAAAATCTTATGAAAATCCAATAGAATCTAAGTGAATATCAACTAAATTTACTCAAATTCTGCATCTGTAACTAAAAATCATAAAAAAATTCAGAAAGATTTAATTTAATTTTACCACAATTTCCTTCAATTTCAGCTCCTTCTACTAAAAATCTTATGAAAATCCAAAGGAATCGAAGTGAATATCAAGTAAATTTACTCAAATTCTGCACCTTTCACTAAAAGTCATAAAAAAATGCAAAGAAATTTAATTTAATTTCACCAAAATATCATCAATTTCAGCTCCTTCTACTAAAAATCTTATGAAAATCCAAAGGAATCGAAGTGAATATCAACTAAATTTACTCAAATTCTGCATCTGTAACTAAAAATCATAAAAAATTCATAAAGATTTAATTTATATCACCAAAATTTTTTCAATTTCAGCACCTCCTACTAAAAAGCTTAAGAAAATGCAAAAGAATCGAAGTGAATTTCAACACTATTTTCTCAAATTCTGCACCTTTCACTAAAAATCATAAAAAAATGCAAAGAAATTTAATTTAATTTCACCAAAATATCATCAATTTCAGCTCCTTCTACTAAAAATCTTAAGAAAATCCAAAAGAATCGAAGTGAATATCAAGTAAATTTACTCAAATTCTGCACCATTCACTAAAAATCATAAAAAAATTCAAAAAGATTTAATTTAATTTTACCAACATTTCTTCAATTTCAGCTCCTCCTACTAAAAATATTATGAAAATGCAAAAGAATCGAAGTGAATTTCAACAATATTTTCTCAAATTCTGTATCTGTAACTAAAAATCATAAAAAAATTCAAAAAGATTTAATTTAATTTCACCAAAATATCATCAATTTCAGCTCCTTCTACTAAAAATCTTATGAAAATCCAAAGGAATCGAAGTGAATATCAAGTAAATTTACTCAAATTCTGCACCTTTCACTAAAAGTCATAAAAAAATGCAAAGAAATTTAATTTAATTTCACCAAAATATCATCAATTTCAGCTCCTTCTACTAAAAATCTTATGAAAATCCAATAGAATCTAAGTGAATATCAACTAAATTTACTCAAATTCTGCATCTGTAACTAAAAATCATAAAAAAATTCAGAAAGATTTAATTTAATTTTACCACAATTTCCTTCAATTTCAGCTCCTTCTACTAAAAATCTTATGAAAATCCAAAGGAATCGAAGTGAATATCAAGTAAATTTACTCAAATTCTGCACCTTTCACTAAAAATCATACAAAAATGCAAAGAAATTTAATTTAATTTCACCAAAATATCATCAATTTCAGCTCCTTCTACTAAAAATCTTATGAAAATCCAAAAGAATCGAAGTGAATATCGAGTAAATTTACTCAAATTCAGCACCTTTCACTAAAAATCATAAAAAATTCCAAAAGATTTAATTTAATTTTACCAACATTTCTTCAATTTCAGCTCCTCCTACTAAAAATCTTAAGAAAATCCAAAAGAATCGAAGTGAATATCAAGTAAATTTACTCAAATTCTGCACCTTCCACTAAAAATCATAAAAAAATTCAAAAAGATTTAATTTAATTTCACCAAAATATCATCAATTTCAGCTCCTTCTACTAAAAATCTTAAGAAAATCCAAAAGAATCGAAGTGAATATCAAGTAAATTTACTCAAATTCTGCATCTGTAACTAAAAATCATATAAAAATTCAGAAAGATTTAATTTAATTTTACCACAATTTCCTTCAGTTTCAGCTCCTTCTACTAAAAATCTTATGAAAATCCAAAGGAATCGAAGTGAATATCAACTAAATTTACTCAAATTCTGCACCTTTCACTAAAAATCATAAAAAAATGCAAAGAAATTTAAATTAATTTCACCAAAATATCATCAATTTCAGCTCCATCTACTAAAAATCTTAAGAAAATCCAAAAGAATCGAAGTGAATATCAAGTAAATTTACTCAAATTCTGCACCTTTCACTAAAAATCATAAAAAAATTCAAAAAGATTTAATTTAATTTCACCAAAATATCATCAATTTCAGCTCCTTCTACTAAAAATCTTATGAAAATCCAATAGAATCTAAGTGAATATCAACTAAATTTACTCAAATTCTGCATCTGTAACTAAAAATCATATAAAAATTCAGAAAGATTTAATTTAATTTTACCACAATTTCCTTCAGTTTCAGCTCCTTCTACTAAAAATCTTATGAAAATCCAAAAGAATCGAAGTGAATATCAAGTAAATTTACTCAAATTCTGCATCTGTAACTAAAAATCATAAAAAAATTCAGAAAGATTTAATTTAATTTTACCACAATTTCCTTCAATTTCAGCTCCTCCTACTAAAAATATTATGAAAATGCAAAAGAATCGAAGTGAATTTCAACAATATTTTCTCAAATTCTGTATCTATAACTAAAAATCATAAAAAAATTCAAAAAGATTTAATTTAATTTCACCAAAATATCATCAATTTCAGCTCCTTCTACTAAAAATCTTATGAAAATCCAATAGAATCTAAGTGAATATCAACTAAATTTACTCAAATTCTGCATCTGTAACTAAAAATCATAAAAAAATGCAAAGAAGTTTAATTTAATTTCACCAAAATATCATCAATTTCAGCTCCTTCTACTAAAAATCTTATGAAAATCCAATAGAATCTAAGTGAATATCAACTAAATTTACTCAAATTCTGCATCTGTAACTAAAAATCATAAAAAAATTCAGAAATATTTAATTTAATTTTACCACAATTTCCTTCAATTTCAGCTCCTTCTACTAAAAATCTTATGAAAATCCAAAGGAATCGAAGTGAATATCAAGTAAATTTACTCAAATTCTGCACCTTTCACTAAAAGTCATAAAAAAATGCAAAGAAATTTAATTTAATTTCACCAAAATATCATCAATTTCAGCTCCTTCTACTAAAAATCTTATGAAAATCCAAAGGAATCGAAGTGAATATCAACTAAATTTACTCAAATTCTGCATCTGTAACTAAAAATCATAAAAAATTCATAAAGATTTAATTTATATCACCAAAATTTTTTCAATTTCAGCACCTCCTACTAAAAAGCTTAAGAAAATGCAAAAGAATCGAAGTGAATTTCAACACTATTTTCTCAAATTCTGCACCTTTAACTAAAAATCATTAAAAAATGCAAAGAAATTTAATTTAATTTCACCACAATTTTTTCAGTTTCAGCACCTCCTACTAAAAATCTTAAGAAAATTCAAAAGAATCGAAGTGAATATCAACTAAATTTACTCAAATTCTGCATCTGTAACTAAAAATCATAAAAAAATTCAGAAAGATTTAATTTAATTTTACCACAATTTCCTTCAATTTCAGCTCCTTCTACTAAAAATCTTATGAAAATCCAAAGGAATCTAAGTGAATATCAACTAAATTTACTCAAATTCTGCATCTGTAACTAAAAATCATAAAAAATTCATAAAGATTTAATTTATATCACCAAAATTTTTTCAATTTCAGCACCTCCTACTAAAAAGCTTAAGAAAATGCAAAAGAATCGAAGTGAATTTCAACAATATTTTCTCAAATTCTGCACCTTTATCTAAAAATCATTAAAAAATTCAAAAAGATTTAATTTAATTTCACCAAAATTTTTTCAATTTCAGCACCTCTTACTAAAAATCTTAAGAAAATTCAAAAGAATAAATGTGAAATTCAACAATATTTTCACAAATTCTGCACCTTTAACTAAAAATCATAAAAAAATTCAAAAAGATTTAATTTAATTTCACCAAAATTTCTTCAATTTCAGCACCTCTTACTAAAAATCTTAAGAAAATTCAAAAGAATCGAAGTGAATATCAACTAAATTTACTCAAACTCTGCATCTGTAACTAAAAATCATAAAAAATGCAAAGAAATTTAATTTAATTTTACCAAAATATCATCAATTTCAGCTCCTTCTACTATAAATCTTAAGAAAATCCAAAAGAATCGAAGTGAATATCAAGTAAATTTACTCAAATTCTGCACCTTCCACTAAAAATCATAAAAAAATTCAAAAAGATTTAATTTAATTTCACCAAAATATCATCAATTTCAGCTCCTTCTACTAAAAATCTTATGAAAATCCAATAGAATCTAAGTGAATATCAACTAAATTTACTCAAATTCTGCATCTGTAACTAAAAATCATATAAAAATTCAGAAAGATTTAATTTAATTTTACCACAATTTCCTTCAGTTTCAGCTCCTTCTACTAAAAATCTTATGAAAATCCAAAAGAATCGAAGTGAATATCAAGTAAATTTACTCAAATTCTGCATCTGTAACTAAAAATCATATAAAAATTCAGAAAGATTTAATTTAATTTTACCACAATTTCCTTCAGTTTCAGCTCCTTCTACTAAAAATCTTATGAAAATCCAAAAGAATCGAAGTGAATATCAAGTAAATTTACTCAAATTCTGCACCTTTCACTAAAAATCATAAAAAAATGCAAAGAAATTTAATATAATTTCACCAAAATATCATCAATTTCAGCTCCTTCTACTAAAAATCTTATGAAAATCCAATAGAATCTAAGTGAATATCAACTAAATTTACTCAAATTCTGCACCTTTCACTAAAAATCATAAAAAAATTCAAAAAGATTTAATTTAATTTCACCAAAATATCATCAATTTCAGCTCCTTCTACTAAAAATCTTAAGAAAATCCAAAAGAATCGAAGTGAATATCAAATAAATTTACTTAAATTCTGCACCTTTCACTAAAAATCATAAAAAAATGCAAAGAAATTTAATTTAATTTCACCAAAATATCATCAATTTCAGCTCCTTCTACTAAAAATCTTAAGAAAATCCAAAAGAAACGAAGTGAATATCAAGTAAATTTACTCAAATTCTGCACCTTTCACTAAAAATCATAAAAAAATTCAAAAAGATTTAATTTAATTTTACCAACATTTCTTCAATTTCAGCTCCTCCTACTAAAAATATTATGAAAATGCAAAAGAATCGAAGTGAATTTCAACAATATTTTCTCAAATTCTGTATCTATAACTAAAAATCATAAAAAAATTCAAAAAGATTTAATTTAATTTCACCAAAATATCATCAATTTCAGCTCCTTCTACTAAAAATCTTATGAAAATCCAATAGAATCTAAGTGAATATCAACTAAATTTACTCAAATTCTGCATCTGTAACTAAAAATCATAAAAAAATGCAAAGAAGTTTAATTTAATTTCACCAAAATATCATCAATTTCAGCTCCTTCTACTAAAAATCTTATGAAAATCCAATAGAATCTAAGTGAATATCAACTAAATTTACTCAAATTCTGCATCTGTAACTAAAAATCATAAAAAAATTCAGAAAGATTTATTTTAATTTTACCACAATTTCCTTCAATTTCAGCTCCTTCTACTAAAAATCTTATGAAAATCCAAAGGAATCGAAGTGAATATCAAGTAAATTTACTCAAATTCTGCACCTTTCACTAAAAGTCATAAAAAAATGCAAAGAAATTTAATTTAATTTCACCAAAATATCATCAATTTCAGCTCCTTCTACTAAAAATCTTATGAAAATCCAAAGGAATCGAAGTGAATATCAACTAAATTTACTCAAATTCTGCATCTGTAACTAAAAATCATAAAAAATTCATAAAGATTTAATTTATATCACCAAAATTTTTTCAATTTCAGCACCTCCTACTAAAAAGCTTAAGAAAATGCAAAAGAATCGAAGTGAATTTCAACACTATTTTCTCAAATTCTGCACCTTTCACTAAAAATCATAAAAAAATGCAAAGAAATTTAATTTAATTTCACCAAAATATCATCAATTTCAGCTCCTTCTACTAAAAATCTTAAGAAAATCCAAAAGAATCGAAGTGAATATCAAGTAAATTTACTCAAATTCTGCACCTTTCACTAAAAATCATAAAAAAATTCAAAAAGATTTAATTTAATTTTACCAACATTTCTTCAATTTCAGCTCCTCCTACTAAAAATATTATGAAAATGCAAAAGAATCGAAGTGAATTTCAACAATATTTTCTCAAATTCTGTATCTATAACTAAAAATCATAAAAAAATTCAAAAAGATTTAATTTAATTTCACCAAAATATCATCAATTTCAGCTCCTTCTACTAAAAATCTTATGAAAATCCAATAGAATCTAAGTGAATATCAACTAAATTTACTCAAATTCTGCATCTGTAACTAAAAATCATAAAAAAATGCAAAGAAGTTTAATTTAATTTCACCAAAATATCATCAATTTCAGCTCCTTCTACTAAAAATCTTATGAAAATCCAATAGAATCTAAGTGAATATCAACTAAATTTACTCAAATTCTGCATCTGTAACTAAAAATCATAAAAAAATTCAGAAAGATTTAATTTAATTTTACCACAATTTCCTTCAATTTCAGCTCCTTCTACTAAAAATCTTATGAAAATCCAAAGGACTCGAAGTGAATATCAAGTAAATTTACTCAAATTCTGCACCTTTCACTAAAAATCATACAAAAATGCAAAGAAATTTAATTTAATTTCACCAAAATATCATCAATTTCAGCTCCTTCTACTAAAAATCTTATGAAAATCCAAAAGAATCGAAGTGAATATCGAGTAAATTTACTCAAATTCAGCACCTTTCACTAAAAATCATAAAAAATTCCAAAAGATTTAATTTAATTTTACCAACATTTCTTCAATTTCAGCTCCTCCTACTAAAAATCTTAAGAAAATCCAAAAGAATCGAAGTGAATATCAAGTAAATTTACTCAAATTCTGCACCTTCCACTAAAAATCATAAAAAAATTCAAAAAGATTTAATTTAATTTCACCAAAATATCATCAATTTCAGCTCCTTCTACTAAAAATCTTAAGAAAATCCAAAAGAATCGAAGTGAATATCAAGTAAATTTACTCAAATTCTGCATCTGTAACTAAAAATCATATAAAAATTCAGAAAGATTTAATTTAATTTTACCACAATTTCCTTCAGTTTCAGCTCCTTCTACTAAAAATCTTATGAAAATCCAAAGGAATCGAAGTGAATATCAACTAAATTTACTCAAATTCTGCACCTTTCACTAAAAATCATAAAAAAATGCAAAGAAATTTAAATTAATTTCACCAAAATATCATCAATTTCAGCTCCATCTACTAAAAATCTTAAGAAAATCCAAAAGAATCGAAGTGAATATCAAGTAAATTTACTCAAATTCTGCACCTTTCACTAAAAATCATAAAAAAATTCAAAAAGATTTAATTTAATTTCACCAAAATATCATCAATTTCAGCTCCTTCTACTAAAAATCTTAAGAAAATCCAAAAGAATCGAAGTGAATATCAAGTAAATTTACTCAAATTCTGCACCTTTCACTAAAAATCATAAAAAAATGCAAAGAAATTTAATTTAATTTCACCAAAATATCATCAATTTCAGCTCCTTCTACTAAAAATCTTAAGAAAATCCAAAAGAATCGAAGTGAATATCAAGTAAATTTACTCAAATTCTGCACCTTTCACTAAAAATCATAAAAAAATTCAAAAAGATTTAATTTAATTTTACCAACATTTCTTCAATTTCAGCTCCTCCTACTAAAAATATTATGAAAATGCAAAAGAATCGAAGTGAATTTCAACAATATTTTCTCAAATTCTGTATCTATAACTAAAAATCATAAAAAAATTCAAAAAGATTTAATTTAATTTCACCAAAATATCATCAACTTCAGCTCCTTCTACTAAAAATCTTATGAAAATCCAATAGAATCTAAGTGAATATCAACTAAATTTACTCAAATTCTGCATCTGTAACTAAAAATCATAAAAAAATTCAGAAAGATTTAATTTAATTTTACCACAATTTCCTTCAATTTCAGCTCCTTCTACTAAAAATCTTATGAAAATCCAAAGGAATCGAAGTGAATATCAAGTAAATTTACTCAAATTCTGCACCTTTCACTAAAAATCATACAAAAATGCAAAGAAATTTAATTTAATTTCACCAAAATATCATCAATTTCAGCTCCTTCTACTAAAAATCTTATGAAAATCCAAAAGAATCGAAGTGAATATCGAGTAAATTTACTCAAATTCAGCACCTTTCACTAAAAATCATAAAAAATTCCAAAAGATTTAATTTAATTTTACCAACATTTCTTCAATTTCAGCTCCTCCTACTAAAAATCTTATGAAAATGCAAAAGAATCGAAGTGAATTTCAACAATATTTTCTCAAATTCTGTTTCTGTAACTAAAAATCATAAAAAAATTCAAAAAGATTTAATTTAATTTCACCAAAATATCATCAATTTCAGCTCCTTCTACTAAAAATCTTATGAAAATCCAATAGAATCTAAGTGAATATCAACTAAATTTACTCAAATTCTGCACCTTTCACTAAAAGTCATAAAAAAATGCAAAGAAATTTAATTTAATTTCACCAAAATATCATCAATTTCAGCTCCTTCTACTAAAAATCTTATGAAAATCCAATAGAATCTAAGTGAATATCAACTAAATTTACTCAAATTCTGCATCTGTAACTAAAAATCATAAAAAAATTCAGAAAGATTTAATTTAATTTTACCACAATTTCCTTCAATTTCAGCTCCTTCTACTAAAAATCTTATGAAAATCCAAAGGAATCGAAGTGAATATCAAGTAAATTTACTCAAATTCTGCACCTTTCACTAAAAATCATACAAAAATGCAAAGAAATTTAATTTAATTTCACCAAAATATCATCAATTTCAGCTCCTTCTACTAAAAATCTTATGAAAATCCAAAAGAATCGAAGTGAATATCGAGTAAATTTACTCAAATTCAGCACCTTTCACTAAAAATCATAAAAAATTCCAAAAGATTTAATTTAATTTTACCAACATTTCTTCAATTTCAGCTCCTCCTACTAAAAATCTTAAGAAAATCCAAAAGAATCGAAGTGAATATCAAGTAAATTTACTCAAATTCTGCACCTTCCACTAAAAATCATAAAAAAATTCAAAAAGATTTAATTTAATTTCACCAAAATATCATCAATTTCAGCTCCTTCTACTAAAAATCTTAAGAAAATCCAAAAGAATCGAAGTGAATATCAAGTAAATTTACTCAAATTCTGCATCTGTAACTAAAAATCATATAAAAATTCAGAAAGATTTAATTTAATTTTACCACAATTTCCTTCAGTTTCAGCTCCTTCTACTAAAAATCTTATGAAAATCCAAAGGAATCGAAGTGAATATCAACTAAATTTACTCAAATTCTGCACCTTTCACTAAAAATCATAAAAAAATGCAAAGAAATTTAAATTAATTTCACCAAAATATCATCAATTTCAGCTCCATCTACTAAAAATCTTAAGAAAATCCAAAAGAATCGAAGTGAATATCAAGTAAATTTACTCAAATTCTGCACCTTTCACTAAAAATCATAAAAAAAATTCAAAAAGATTTAATTTAATTTCACCAAAATATCATCAATTTCAGCTCCTTCTACTAAAAATCTTATGAAAATCCAATAGAATCTAAGTGAATATCAACTAAATTTACTCAAATTCTGCATCTGTAACTAAAAATCATATAAAAATTCAGAAAGATTTAATTTAATTTTACCACAATTTCCTTCAGTTTCAGCTCCTTCTACTAAAAAATCTTATGAAAATCCAAAAGAATCGAAGTGAATATCAAGTAAATTTACTCAAATTCTGCATCTGTAACTAAAAATCATAAAAAAAATTCAGAAAGATTTAATTTAATTTTACCACAATTTCCTTCAATTTCAGCTCCTCCTACAAAAATATTATGAAAATGCAAAAGAATCGAAGTGAATTTCAACAATATTTTCTCAAATTCTGTATCTATAACTAAAAATCATAAAAAAATTCAAAAAGATTTAATTTAATTTCACCAAAATATCATCAATTTCAGCTCCTTCTACTAAAAATCTTATGAAAATCCAATAGAATCTAAGTGAATATCAACTAAATTTACTCAAATTCTGCATCTGTAACTAAAAATCATAAAAAAAATGCAAAGGAAGTTTAATTTAATTTCACCAAAATATCATCAATTTCAGCTCCCTTCTACTAAAAATCTTATGAAAATCCAATAGAATCTAAGTGAATATCAACTAAATTTACTCAAATTCTGCATCTGTAACTAAAAATCATAAAAAAATTCAGAAATATTTAATTTAATTTTACCACAATTTCCTTCAATTTCAGCTCCTTCTACTAAAAATCTTATGAAAATCCAAAGGAATCGAAGTGAATATCAAGTAAATTTACTCAAATTCTGCACCTTTCACTAAAAGTCATAAAAAAATGCAAAAGAAATTTAATTTAATTTCACCAAAATATCATCAATTTCAGCTCCTTCTACTAAAAATCTTATGAAAATCCAAAGGAATCGAAGTGAATATCAACTAAATTTACTCAAATTCTGCATCTGTAACTAAAAATCATAAAAAATTCATAAAGATTTAATTTATATCACCAAAATTTTTTCAATTTCAGCACCTCCTACTAAAAAGCTTAAGAAAATGCAAAAGAATCGAAGTGAATTTCAACACTATTTTCTCAAATTCTGCACCTTTAACTAAAAATCATTAAAAAATGCAAAGAAATTTAATTTAATTTCACCAAAATTTTTTCAGTTTCAGCACCTCCTACTAAAAAATCTTAAGAAAATTCAAAAGAATCGAAGTGAATATCAACTAAATTTACTCAAATTCTGCATCTGTAAACTAAAAATCATAAAAAATTCAGAAAGATTTAATTTAATTTTACCACAATTTCCTTCAATTTCAGCTCCTTCTACTAAAAATCTTATGAAAATCCAAAGGAATCTAAGTGAATATCAACTAAATTTTACTCAAATTCTGCATCTGTAACTAAAAATCATAAAAAAATTCATAAGATTTAATTTATATCACCCAAAATTTTTTCAATTTCAGCACCTCCTACTAAAAAGCTTAAGAAAATGCAAAAGAATCGAAGTGAATTTCAACAATATTTTCTCAAATTCCTGCACCTTTATCTAAAAATCATAAAAAATTCAAAAAGATTTAATTTAATTTCACCAAAATTTTTTCCAATTTCAGCACCTCTTACTAAAAATCTTAAGAAAATTCAAAAGAATAAATGTGAAATTCAACAATATTTTCACAAATTCTGCACCTTTAACTAAAAATCATAAAAAAATTCAAAAAGATTTAATTTAATATCACCAAAATTTTCTTCAATTTCAGCACCTCTTACTAAAAATCTTAAGAAAATTCAAAAGAATCGAAGTGAATATCAACTAAATTTACTCAAACTCTGCAATCTGTAACTAAAAATCATAAAAAATGCAAAGAAATTTTAATTTAAATTTTACCAAAATATCATCAATTTCAGCTCCTTCTACTATAAATCTTAAGAAATCCAAAAGAATCGATGTGAATATCAAGTAAATTTACTCAAATTCTGCACCTTCCACTAAAAATCATAAAAAAATTCAAAAAGATTTAATTTAATTTCACCAAAATATCATCAATTTCAGCTCCTTCTACTAAAAATCTTATGAAAATCCAATAGAATCTAAGTGAATATCAACTAAATTTACTCAAAATTCTGCATCTGTAACTAAAAATCATATAAAAATTCAGAAAGATTTAATTTAATTTTACCACAATTTCCTTCAGTTTCAGCTCCTTCTACTAAAAATCTTATGAAAATCCAAAAGAATCGAAGTGAATATCAAGTAAATTTACTCAAATTCTGCATCTGTTAAAAATTCAGAAAGATTTAATTTAATTTTACCACAATTTCCTTCAGTTTCAGCTCCTTCTACTAAAAATCTTATGAAAATCCAAAAGAATCGAAGTGAATATCAAGTAAATTTACTCAAATTCTGCACCTTTCACTAAAAATCATAAAAAAATGCAAAGAAATTTAATATAATTTCACCAAAATATCATCAATTTCAGCTCCTTCTACTAAAAATCTTAAGAAAATCCAAAAGAATCGAAGTGAATATCAAGTAAATTTACTCAAATTCTGCACCTTTCACTAAAAATCATAAAAAAATTCAAAAAGATTTAATTTAATTTTACCAACATTTCTTCAATTTCAGCTCCTCCTACTAAAAATATTATGAAAATGCAAAAGAATCGAAGTGAATTTCAACAATATTTTCTCAAATTCTGT
The DNA here is from genome assembly GCA_929113495.1 of Andrena minutula. Lineage (NCBI taxonomy): Eukaryota > Metazoa > Arthropoda > Insecta > Hymenoptera > Andrenidae > Andrena > Andrena minutula. Next base: position 224,777 of record CAKMYJ010000262.1, on the reverse strand, counting down.
ATCTATAACTAAAAATCATAAAAAAATTCAAAAAGATTTAATTTAATTTCACCAAAATATCATCAATTTCAGCTCCTTCTACTAAAAATCTTATGAAAATCCAATAGAATCTAAGTGAATATCAACTAAATTTACTCAAATTCTGCATCTGTAACTAAAAATCATAAAAAAATGCAAAGAAGTTTAATTTAATTTCACCAAAATATCATCAATTTCAGCTCCTTCTACTAAAAATCTTATGAAAATCCAATAGAATCTAAGTGAATATCAACTAAATTTACTCAAATTCTGCATCTGTAACTAAAAATCATAAAAAAATTCAGAAAGATTTAATTTAATTTTACCACAATTTCCTTCAATTTCAGCTCCTTCTACTAAAAATCTTATGAAAATCCAAAGGAATCGAAGTGAATATCAAGTAAATTTACTCAAATTCTGCACCTTTCACTAAAAGTCATAAAAAAATGCAAAGAAATTTAATTTAATTTCACCAAAATATCATCAATTTCAGCTCCTTCTACTAAAAATCTTATGAAAATCCAAAGGAATCGAAGTGAATATCAACTAAATTTACTCAAATTCTGCATCTGTAACTAATAATCATAAAAAATTCATAAAGATTTAATTTATATCACCAAAATTTTTTCAATTTCAGCACCTCCTACTAAAAAGCTTAAGAAAATGCAAAAGAATCGAAGTGAATTTCAACACTATTTTCTCAAATTCTGCACCTTTCACTAAAAATCATAAAAAAATGCAAAGAAATTTAATTTAATTTCACCAAAATATCATCAATTTCAGCTCCTTCTACTAAAAATCTTAAGAAAATCCAAAAGAATCGAAGTGAATATCAAGTAAATTTACTCAAATTCTGCACCTTTCACTAAAAATCATAAAAAAATTCAAAAAGATTTAATTTAATTTTACCAACATTTCTTCAATTTCAGCTCCTCCTACTAAAAATATTATGAAAATGCAAAAGAATCGAAGTGAATTTCAACAATATTTTCTCAAATTCTGTATCTATAACTAAAAATCATAAAAAAATTCAAAAAGATTTAATTTAATTTCACCAAAATATCATCAATTTCAGCTCCTTCTACTAAAAATCTTATGAAAATCCAATAGAATCTAAGTGAATATCAACTAAATTTACTCAAATTCTGCATCTGTAACTAAAAATCATAAAAAAATGCAAAGAAGTTTAATTTAATTTCACCAAAATATCATCAATTTCAGCTCCTTCTACTAAAAATCTTATGAAAATCCAATAGAATCTAAGTGAATATCAACTAAATTTACTCAAATTCTGCATCTGTAACTAAAAATCATAAAAAAATTCAGAAAGATTTAATTTAATTTTACCACAATTTCCTTCAATTTCAGCTCCTTCTACTAAAAATCTTATGAAAATCCAAAGGACTCGAAGTGAATATCAAGTAAATTTACTCAAATTCTGCACCTTTCACTAAAAATCATACAAAAATGCAAAGAAATTTAATTTAATTTCACCAAAATATCATCAATTTCAGCTCCTTCTACTAAAAATCTTATGAAAATCCAAAAGAATCGAAGTGAATATCGAGTAAATTTACTCAAATTCAGCACCTTTCACTAAAAATCATAAAAAATTCCAAAAGATTTAATTTAATTTTACCAACATTTCTTCAATTTCAGCTCCTCCTACTAAAAATCTTAAGAAAATCCAAAAGAATCGAAGTGAATATCAAGTAAATTTACTCAAATTCTGCACCTTCCACTAAAAATCATAAAAAAATTCAAAAAGATTTAATTTAATTTCACCAAAATATCATCAATTTCAGCTCCTTCTACTAAAAATCTTAAGAAAATCCAAAAGAATCGAAGTGAATATCAAGTAAATTTACTCAAATTCTGCATCTGTAACTAAAAATCATATAAAAATTCAGAAAGATTTAATTTAATTTTACCACAATTTCCTTCAGTTTCAGCTCCTTCTACTAAAAATCTTATGAAAATCCAAAGGAATCGAAGTGAATATCAACTAAATTTACTCAAATTCTGCACCTTTCACTAAAAATCATAAAAAAATGCAAAGAAATTTAAATTAATTTCACCAAAATATCATCAATTTCAGCTCCATCTACTAAAAATCTTAAGAAAATCCAAAAGAATCGAAGTGAATATCAAGTAAATTTACTCAAATTCTGCACCTTTCACTAAAAATCATAAAAAAATTCAAAAAGATTTAATTTAATTTCACCAAAATATCATCAATTTCAGCTCCTTCTACTAAAAATCTTAAGAAAATCCAAAAGAATCGAAGTGAATATCAAGTAAATTTACTCAAATTCTGCACCTTTCACTAAAAATCATAAAAAAATGCAAAGAAATTTAATTTAATTTCACCAAAATATCATCAATTTCAGCTCCTTCTACTAAAAATCTTAAGAAAATCCAAAAGAATCGAAGTGAATATCAAGTAAATTTACTCAAATTCTGCACCTTTCACTAAAAATCATAAAAAAATTCAAAAAGATTTAATTTAATTTTACCAACATTTCTTCAATTTCGGCTCCTCCTACTAAAAATATTATGAAAATGCAAAAGAATCGAAGTGAATTTCAACAATATTTTCTCAAATTCTGTATCTATAACTAAAAATCATAAAAAAATTCAAAAAGATTTAATTTAATTTCACCAAAATATCATCAACTTCAGCTCCTTCTACTAAAAATCTTATGAAAATCCAATAGAATCTAAGCGAATATCAACTAAATTTACTCAAATTCTGCATCTGTAACTAAAAATCATAAAAAAATTCAGAAAGATTTAATTTAATTTTACCACAATTTCCTTCAATTTCAGCTCCTTCTACTAAAAATCTTATGAAAATCCAAAGGAATCGAAGTGAATATCAAGTAAATTTACTCAAATTCTGCACCTTTCACTAAAAATCATACAAAAATGCAAAGAAATTTAATTTAATTTCACCAAAATATCATCAATTTCAGCTCCTTCTACTAAAAATCTTATGAAAATCCAAAAGAATCGAAGTGAATATCGAGTAAATTTACTCAAATTCAGCACCTTTCACTAAAAATCATAAAAAATTCCAAAAGATTTAATTTAATTTTACCAACATTTCTTCAATTTCAGCTCCTCCTACTAAAAATCTTATGAAAATGCAAAAGAATCGAAGTGAATTTCAACAATATTTTCTCAAATTCTGTTTCTGTAACTAAAAATCATAAAAAAATTCAAAAAGATTTAATTTAATTTCACCAAAATATCATCAATTTCAGCTCCTTCTACTAAAAATCTTATGAAAATCCAATAGAATCTAAGTGAATATCAACTAAATTTACTCAAATTCTGCATCTGTAACTAAAAATCATAAAAAAATGCCAAGAAATTTAATTTAATTTCACCAAAATATCATCAATTTCAGCTCCTTCTACTAAAAATCTTATGAAAATCCAATAGAATCTAAGTGAATATCAACTAAATTTACTCAAATTCTGCATCTGTAACTAAAAATCATAAAAAAATTCAAAAAGATTTAATTTAATTTCACCAAAATATCATCAATTTCAGCTCCTTCTACTAAAAATCTTATGAAAATCCAATAGAATCTAAGTGAATATCAACTAAATTTACTCAAATTCTGCATCTGTAACTAAAAATCATATAAAAATTCAGAAAGATTTAATTTAATTTTACCACAATTTCCTTCAGTTTCAGCTCCTTCTACTAAAAATCTTATGAAAATCCAAAAGAATCGAAGTGAATATCAAGTAAATTTACTCAAATTCTGCACCTTTCACTAAAAATCATAAAAAAATGCAAAGAAATTTAATATAATTTCACCAAAATATCATCAATTTCAGCTCCTTCTACTAAAAATCTTAAGAAAATTCAAAAGAATCGAAGTGAATATCAACTAAATTTACTCAAATTCTGCATCTGTAACTAAAAATCATATAAAAATTCAGAAAGATTTAATTTAATTTTACCACAATTTCCTTCAGTTTCAGCTCCTTCTACTAAAAATCTTATGAAAATCCAAAGGAATCGAAGTGAATATCAACTAAATTTACTCAAATTCTGCACCTTTCACTAAAAATCATAAAAAAATGCAAAGAAATTTAAATTAATTTCACCAAAATATCATCAATTTCAGCTCCATCTACTAAAAATCTTAAGAAAATCCAAAAGAATCGAAGTGAATATCAAGTAAATTTACTCAAATTCTGCACCTTTCACTAAAAATCATAAAAAAATTCAAAAAGATTTAATTTAATTTCACCAAAATATCATCAATTTCAGCTCCTTCTACTAAAAATCTTATGAAAATCCAATAGAATCTAAGTGAATATCAACTAAATTTACTCAAATTCTGCATCTGTAACTAAAAATCATATAAAAATTCAGAAAGATTTAATTTAATTTTACCACAATTTCCTTCAGTTTCAGCTCCTTCTACTAAAAATCTTATGAAAATCCAAAAGAATCGAAGTGAATATCAAGTAAATTTACTCAAATTCTGCACCTTTCACTAAAAATCATAAAAAAATGCAAAGAAATTTAATATAATTTCACCAAAATATCATCAATTTCAGCTCCTTCTACTAAAAATCTTAAGAAAATCCAAAAGAATCGAAGTGAATATCAAGTAAATTTACTCAAATTCTGCATCTGTAACTAAAAATCATATAAAAATTCAGAAAGATTTAATTTAATTTTACCACAATTTCCTTCAGTTTCAGCTCCTTCTACTAAAAATCTTATGAAAATCCAAAGGAATCGAAGTGAATATCAACTAAATTTACTCAAATTCTGCACCTTTCACTAAAAATCATAAAAAAATGCAAAGAAATTTAAATTAATTTCACCAAAATATCATCAATTTCAGCTCCATCTACTAAAAATCTTAAGAAAATCCAAAAGAATCGAAGTGAATATCAAGTAAATTTACTCAAATTCTGCACCTTTCACTAAAAATCATAAAAAAATTCAAAAAGATTTAATTTAATTTCACCAAAATATCATCAATTTCAGCTCCTTCTACTAAAAATCTTAAGAAAATCCAAAAGAATCGAAGTGAATATCAAGTAAATTTACTCAAATTCTGCACCTTTCACTAAAAATCATAAAAAAATGCAAAGAAATTTAATTTAATTTCACCAAAATATCATCAATTTCAGCTCCTTCTACTAAAAATCTTAAGAAAATCCAAAAGAATCGAAGTGAATATCAAGTAAATTTACTCAAATTCTGCACCTTTCACTAAAAATCATAAAAAAATTCAAAAAGATTTAATTTAATTTTACCAACATTTCTTCAATTTCAGCTCCTCCTACTAAAAATATTATGAAAATGCAAAAGAATCGAAGTGAATTTCAACAATATTTTCTCAAATTCTGTATCTATAACTAAAAATCATAAAAAAATTCAAAAAGATTTAATTTAATTTCACCAAAATATCATCAATTTCAGCTCCTTCTACTAAAAATCCTATGAAAATCCAATAGAATCTAAGTGAATATCAACTAAATTTACTCAAATTCTGCATCTGTAACTAAAAATCATAAAAAAATGCAAAGAAGTTTAATTTAATTTCACCAAAATATCATCAATTTCAGCTCCTTCTACTAAAAATCTTATGAAAATCCAATAGAATCTAAGTGAATATCAACTAAATTTACTCAAATTCTGCATCTGTAACTAAAAATCATAAAAAAATTCAGAAAGATTTAATTTAATTTTACCACAAATTTCCTTCAATTTCAGCTCCTTCTACTAAAAATCTTATGAAAATCCAAAGGAATCGAAGTGAATATCAAGTAAATTTACTCAAATTCTGCACCTTTCACTAAAAATCATACAAAAATGCAAAGAAATTTAATTTAATTTCACCAAAATATCATCAATTTCAGCTCCTTCTACTAAAAATCTTATGAAAATCCAAAAGAATCGAAGTGAATATCGAGTAAATTTACTCAAATTCAGCACCTTTCACTAAAAATCATAAAAAATTCCAAAAGATTTAATTTAATTTTACCAACATTTCTTCAATTTCAGCTCCTCCTACTAAAAATCTTATGAAAATGCAAAAGAATCGAAGTGAATTTCAACAATATTTTCTCAAATTCTGTTTCTGTAACTAAAAATCATAAAAAAATTCAAAAAGATTTAATTTAATTTCACCAAAATATCATCAATTTCAGCTCCTTCTACTAAAAATCTTATGAAAATCCAATAGAATCTAAGTGAATATCAACTAAATTTACTCAAATTCTGCATCTGTAACTAAAAATCATAAAAAAATTCAGAAAGATTTAATTTAATTTTACCACAATTTCCTTCAATTTCAGCTCCTTCTACTAAAAATCTTATGAAAATCCAAAGGAATCGAAGTGAATATCAAGTAAATTTACTCAAATTCTGCACCTTTCACTAAAAGTCATAAAAAAATGCAAAGAAATTTAATTTAATTTCACCAAAATATCATCAATTTCAGCTCCTTCTACTAAAAATCTTATGAAAATCCAAAGGAATCGAAGTGAATATCAACTAAATTTACTCAAATTCTGCATCTGTAACTAAAAATCATAAAAAATTCATAAAGATTTAATTTAATTTCACCAAAATATCATCAATTTCAGCTCCTTCTACTAAAAATCTTATGAAAATCCAATAGAATCTAAGTGAATATCAACTAAATTTACTCAAATTCTGCATCTGTAACTAAAAATCATAAAAAATTCATAAAGATTTAATTTATATCACCAAAATTTTTTCAATTTCAGCACCTCCTACTAAAAAGCTTAAGAAAATGCAAAAGAATCGAAGTGAATTTCAACACTATTTTCTCAAATTCTGCACCTTTAACTAAAAATCATTAAAAAATGCAAAGAAATTTAATTTAATTTCACCAAAATTTCATCAATTTCAGCTCCCTCTACTAAAAATCTTAAGAGAATTCAAAAGAAACGATGTGAATTTCAACAATATTTTCACAAATTCTGCACCTTTAACTAAAAATCATAAAAAAATTCAAAAAGATTTAATTTAATTTCACCAAAATTTCTTCAATTTCAGCACCTCTTACTAAAAATCTTAAGAAAATTCAAAAGAATCGAAGTGAATATCAACTAAATTTACTCAAACTCTGCATCTGTAACTAAAAATCATAAAAAAATGCAAAGAAATTTAATTTAATTTTACCAAAATATCATCAATTTCAGCTCCTTCTACTAAAAATCTTAAGAAAATCCAAAAGAATCGAAGTGAATATCAAGTAAATTTACTCAAATTCTGCACCTTCCACTAAAAATCATAAAAAAATTCAAAAAGATTTAATTTAATTTCACCAAAATATCATCAATTTCAGCTCCTTCTACTAAAAATCTTATGAAAATCCAATAGAATCTAAGTGAATATCAACTAAATTTACTCAAATTCTGCATCTGTAACTAAAAATCATATAAAAATTCAGAAAGATTTAATTTAATTTTACCACAATTTCCTTCAGTTTCAGCTCCTTCTACTAAAAATCTTATGAAAATCCAAAAGAATCGAAGTGAATATCAAGTAAATTTACTCAAATTCTGCACCTTTCACTAAAAATCATAAAAAAATGCAAAGAAATTTAATATAATTTCACCAAAATATCATCAATTTCAGCTCCTTCTACTAAAAATCTTAAGAAAATCCAAAAGAATCGAAGTGAATATCAAGTAAATTTACTCAAATTCTGCATCTGTAACTAAAAATCATATAAAAATTCAGAAAGATTTAATTTAATTTTACCACAATTTCCTTCAGTTTCAGCTCCTTCTACTAAAAATCTTATGAAAATCCAAAGGAATCGAAGTGAATATCAAGTAAATTTACTCAAATTCTGCACCTTTCACTAAAAGTCATAAAAAAATGCAAAGAAATTTAATTTAATTTCACCAAAATATCATCAATTTCAGCTCCTTCTACTAAAAATCTTATGAAAATCCAAAGGAATCGAAGTGAATATCAACTAAATTTACTCAAATTCTGCATCTGTAACTAAAAATCATAAAAAATTCATAAAGATTTAATTTAATTTCACCAAAATATCATCAATTTCAGCTCCTTCTACTAAAAATCTTATGAAAATCCAATAGAATCTAAGTGAATATCAACTAAATTTACTCAAATTCTGCATCTGTAACTAAAAATCATAAAAAATTCATAAAGATTTAATTTATATCACCAAAATTTTTTCAATTTCAGCACCTCCTACTAAAAAGCTTAAGAAAATGCAAAAGAATCGAAGTGAATTTCAACACTATTTTCTCAAATTCTGCACCTTTAACTAAAAATCATTAAAAAATGCAAAGAAATTTAATTTAATTTCACCAAAATTTCATCAATTTCAGCTCCCTCTACTAAAAATCTTAAGAGAATTCAAAAGAAACGATGTGAATTTCAACAATATTTTCACAAATTCTGCACCTTTAACTAAAAATCATAAAAAAATTCAAAAAGATTTAATTTAATTTCACCAAAATTTCTTCAATTTCAGCACCTCTTACTAAAAATCTTAAGAAAATTCAAAAGAATCGAAGTGAATATCAACTAAATTTACTCAAACTCTGCATCTGTAACTAAAAATCATAAAAAAATGCAAAGAAATTTAATTTAATTTTACCAAAATATCATCAATTTCAGCTCCTTCTACTAAAAATCTTAAGAAAATCCAAAAGAATCGAAGTGAATATCAAGTAAATTTACTCAAATTCTGCACCTTCCACTAAAAATCATAAAAAAATTCAAAAAGATTTAATTTAATTTCACCAAAATATCATCAATTTCAGCTCCTTCTACTAAAAATCTTATGAAAATCCAATAGAATCTAAGTGAATATCAACTAAATTTACTCAAATTCTGCATCTGTAACTAAAAATCATATAAAAATTCAGAAAGATTTAATTTAATTTTACCACAATTTCCTTCAGTTTCAGCTCCTTCTACTAAAAATCTTATGAAAATCCAAAAGAATCGAAGTGAATATCAAGTAAATTTACTCAAATTCTGCACCTTTCACTAAAAATCATAAAAAAATGCAAAGAAATTTAATATAATTTCACCAAAATATCATCAATTTCAGCTCCTTCTACTAAAAATCTTAAGAAAATCCAAAAGAATCGAAGTGAATATCAAGTAAATTTACTCAAATTCTGCATCTGTAACTAAAAATCATATAAAAATTCAGAAAGATTTAATTTAATTTTACCACAATTTCCTTCAGTTTCAGCTCCTTCTACTAAAAATCTTATGAAAATCCAAAGGAATCGAAGTGAATATCAACTAAATTTACTCAAATTCTGCACCTTTCACTAAAAATCATAAAAAAATGCAAAGAAATTTAAATTAATTTCACCAAAATATCATCAATTTCAGCTCCATCTACTAAAAATCTTAAGAAAATCCAAAAGAATCGAAGTGAATATCAAGTAAATTTACTCAAATTCTGCACCTTTCACTAAAAATCATAAAAAAATTCAAAAAGATTTAATTTAATTTCACCAAAATATTATCAATTTCAGCTCCTTCTACTAAAAATCTTAAGAAAATCCAAAAGAATCGAAGTGAATATCAAGTAAATTTACTCAAATTCTGCACCTTTCACTAAAAATCATAAAAAAATGCAAAGAAATTTAATTTAATTTCACCAAAATATCATCAATTTCAGCTCCTTCTACTAAAAATCTTAAGAAAATCCAAAAGAATCGAAGTGAATATCAAGTAAATTTACTCAAATTCTGCACCTTTCACTAAAAATCATAAAAAAATTCAAAAAGATTTAATTTAATTTTACCAACATTTCTTCAATTTCAGCTCCTCCTACTAAAAATATTATGAAAATGCAAAAGAATCGAAGTGAATTTCAACAATATTTTCTCAAATTCTGTATCTATAACTAAAAATCATAAAAAAATTCAAAAAGATTTAATTTAATTTCACCAAAATATCATCAATTTCAGCTCCTTCTACTAAAAATCTTATGAAAATCCAATAGAATCTAAGTGAATATCAACTAAATTTACTCAAATTCTGCATCTGTAACTAAAAATCATAAAAAAATTCAGAAAGATTTAATTTAATTTTACCACAATTTCCTTCAATTTCAGCTCCTTCTACTAAAAATCTTATGAAAATCCAAAGGAATCGAAGTGAATATCAAGTAAATTTACTCAAATTCTGCACCTTTCACTAAAAATCATACAAAAATGCAAAGAAATTTAATTTAATTTCACCAAAATATCATCAATTTCAGCTCCTTCTACTAAAAATCTTATGAAAATCCAAAAGAATCGAAGTGAATATCGAGTAAATTTACTCAAATTCAGCACCTTTCACTAAAAATCATAAAAAATTCCAAAAGATTTAATTTAATTTTACCAACATTTCTTCAATTTCAGCTCCTCCTACTAAAAATCTTATGAAAATGCAAAAGAATCGAAGTGAATTTCAACAATATTTTCTCAAATTCTGTTTCTGTAACTAAAAATCATAAAAAAATTCAAAAAGATTTAATTTAATTTCACCAAAATATCATCAATTTCAGCTCCTTCTACTAAAAATCTTATGAAAATCCAATAGAATCTAAGTGAATATCAACTAAATTTACTCAAATTCTGCATCTGTAACTAAAAATCATAAAAAAATTCAAAAAGATTTAATTTAATTTCACCAAAATATCATCAATTTCAGCTCCTTCTACTAAAAATCTTATGAAAATCCAATAGAATCTAAGTGAATATCAACTAAATTTACTCAAATTCTGCATCTGTAACTAAAAATCATATAAAAATTCAGAAAGATTTAATTTAATTTTACCACAATTTCCTTCAGTTTCAGCTCCTTCTACTAAAAATCTTATGAAAATCCAAAAGAATCGAAGTGAATATCAAGTAAATTTACTCAAATTCTGCACCTTTCACTAAAAATCATAAAAAAATGCAAAGAAATTTAATATAATTTCACCAAAATATCATCAATTTCAGCTCCTTCTACTAAAAATCTTAAGAAAATCCAAAAGAATCGAAGTGAATATCAAGTAAATTTACTCAAATTCTGCACCTTTCACTAAAAATCATAAAAAAATGCAAAGAAATTTAATATAATTTCACCAAAATATCATCAATTTCAGCTCCTTCTACTAAAAATCTTAAGAAAATCCAAAGGAATCGAAGTGAATATCAACTAAATTTACTCAAATTCTGCACCTTTCACTAAAAATCATAAAAAAATGCAAAGAAATTTAAATTAATTTCACCAAAATATCATCAATTTCAGCTCCATCTACTAAAAATCTTAAGAAAATCCAAAAGAATCGAAGTGAATATCAAGTAAATTTACTCAAATTCTGCACCTTTCACTAAAAATCATAAAAAAATTCAAAAAGATTTAATTTAATTTCACCAAAATATCATCAATTTCAGCTCCTTCTACTAAAAATCTTAAGAAAATCCAAAAGAATCGAAGTGAATATCAAGTAAATTTACTCAAATTCTGCACCTTTCACTAAAAATCATAAAAAAATGCAAAGAAATTTAATATAATTTCACCAAAATATCATCAATTTCAGCTCCTTCTACTAAAAATCTTAAGAAAATCCAAAGGAATCGAAGTGAATATCAACTAAATTTACTCAAATTCTGCACCTTTCACTAAAAATCATAAAAAAATGCAAAGAAATTTAAATTAATTTCACCAAAATATCATCAATTTCAGCTCCATCTACTAAAAATCTTAAGAAAATCCAAAAGAATCGAAGTGAATATCAAGTAAATTTACTCAAATTCTGCACCTTTCACTAAAAATCATAAAAAAATTCAAAAAGATTTAATTTAATTTTACCAACATTTCTTCAATTTCAGCTCCTCCTACTAAAAATATTATGAAAATGCAAAAGAATCGAAGTGAATTTCAACAATATTTTCTCAAATTCTGTATCTATAACTAAAAATCATAAAAAATTCAAAAAGATTTAATTTAATTTCACCAAAATATCATCAATTTCAGCTCCTTCTACTAAAAATCTTATGAAAATCCAATAGAATCTAAGTGAATATCAACTAAATTTACTCAAATTCTGCATCTGTAACTAAAAATCATAAAAAAATGCAAAGAAGTTTAATTTAATTTCACCAAAATATCATCAATTTCAGCTCCTTCTACTAAAAATCTTATGAAAATCCAATAGAATCTAAGTGAATATCAACTAAATTTACTCAAATTCTGCATCTGTAACTAAAAATCATAAAAAAATTCAGAAAGATTTAATTTAATTTTACCACAATTTCCTTCAATTTCAGCTCCTTCTACTAAAAATCTTATGAAAATCCAAAGGAATCGAAGTGAATATCAAGTAAATTTACTCAAATTCTGCACCTTTCACTAAAAATCATACAAAAATGCAAAGAAATTTAATTTAATTTCACCAAAATATCATCAATTTCAGCTCCTTCTACTAAAAATCTTATGAAAATCCAAAAGAATCGAAGTGAATATCGAGTAAATTTACTCAAATTCAGCACCTTTCACTAAAAATCATAAAAAATTCCAAAAGATTTAATTTAATTTTACCAACATTTCTTCAATTTCAGCTCCTCCTACTAAAAATCTTATGAAAATGCAAAAGAATCGAAGTGAATTTCAACAATATTTTCTCAAATTCTGTTTCTGTAACTAAAAATCATAAAAAAATTCAAAAAGATTTAATTTAATTTCACCAAAATATCATCAATTTCAGCTCCTTCTACTAAAAATCTTATGAAAATCCAATAGAATCTAAGTGAATATCAACTAAATTTACTCAAATTCTGCATCTGTAACTAAAAATCATAAAAAAATGCCAAGAAATTTAATTTAATTTCACCAAAATATCATCAATTTCAGCTCCTTCTACTAAAAATCTTATGAAAATCCAATAGAATCTAAGTGAATATCAACTAAATTTACTCAAATTCTGCATCTGTAACTAAAAATCATAAAAAAATTCATAAAGATTTAATTTAATTTCACCAAAATATCATCAATTTCAGCTCCTTCTACTAAAAATCTTATGAAAATCCAATAGAATCTAAGTGAATATCAACTAAATTTACTCAAATTCTGCATCTGTAACTAAAAATCATAAAAAAATTCAGAAAGATTTAATTTAATTTTACCACAATTTCCTTCAATTTCAGCTCCTTCTACTAAAAATCTTATGAAAATCCAAAGGAATCGAAGTGAATATCAAGTAAATTTACTCAAATTCTGCACCTTTCACTAAAAATCATACAAAAATGCAAAGAAATTTAATTTAATTTCACCAAAATATCATCAATTTCAGCTCCTTCTACTAAAAATCTTATGAAAATCCAAAAGAATCGAAGTGAATATCGAGTAAATTTACTCAAATTCAGCACCTTTCACTAAAAATCATAAAAAATTCCAAAAGATTTAATTTAATTTTACCAACATTTCTTCAATTTCAGCTCCTCCTACTAAAAATCTTATGAAAATGCAAAAGAATCGAAGTGAATTTCAACAATATTTTCTCAAATTCTGTTTCTGTAACTAAAAATCATAAAAAAATTCAAAAAGATTTAATTTAATTTCACCAAAATATCATCAATTTCAGCTCCTTCTACTAAAAATCTTATGAAAATCCAATAGAATCTAAGTGAATATCAACTAAATTTACTCAAATTCTGCATCTGTAACTAAAAATCATAAAAAAATGCAAAGAAATTTAATTTAATTTCACCAAAATATCATCAATTTCAGCTCCTTCTACTAAAAATCTTATGAAAATCCAAAGGAATCGAAGTGAATATCAACTAAATTTACTCAAATTCTGCATCTGTAACTAAAAATCATAAAAAATTCATAAAGATTTAATTTAATTTCACCAAAATATCATCAATTTCAGCTCCTTCTACTAAAAATCTTATGAAAATCCAATAGAATCTAAGTGAATATCAACTAAATTTACTCAAATTCTGCATCTGTAACTAAAAATCATAAAAAATTCATAAAGATTTAATTTATATCACCAAAATTTTTTCAATTTCAGCACCTCCTACTAAAAAGCTTAAGAAAATGCAAAAGAATCGAAGTGAATTTCAACACTATTTTCTCAAATTCTGCACCTTTAACTAAAAATCATTAAAAAATGCAAAGAAATTTAATTTAATTTCACCAAAATTTCATCAATTTCAGCTCCCTCTACTAAAAATCTTAAGAGAATTCAAAAGAAACGATGTGAATTTCAACAATATTTTCACAAATTCTGCACCTTTAACTAAAAATCATAAAAAAATTCAAAAAGATTTAATTTAATTTCACCAAAATTTCTTCAATTTCAGCACCTCTTACTAAAAATCTTAAGAAAATTCAAAAGAATCGAAGTGAATATCAACTAAATTTACTCAAACTCTGCATCTGTAACTAAAAATCATAAAAAAATGCAAAGAAATTTAATTTAATTTTACCAAAATATCATCAATTTCAGCTCCTTCTACTAAAAATCTTAAGAAAATCCAAAAGAATCGAAGTGAATATCAAGTAAATTTACTCAAATTCTGCACCTTCCACTAAAAATCATAAAAAAATTCAAAAAGATTTAATTTAATTTCACCAAAATATCATCAATTTCAGCTCCTTCTACTAAAAATCTTATGAAAATCCAATAGAATCTAAGTGAATATCAACTAAATTTACTCAAATTCTGCATCTGTAACTAAAAATCATATAAAAATTCAGAAAGATTTAATTTAATTTTACCACAATTTCCTTCAGTTTCAGCTCCTTCTACTAAAAATCTTATGAAAATCCAAAAGAATCGAAGTGAATATCAAGTAAATTTACTCAAATTCTGCACCTTTCACTAAAAATCATAAAAAAATGCAAAGAAATTTAATATAATTTCACCAAAATATCATCAATTTCAGCTCCTTCTACTAAAAATCTTAAGAAAATCCAAAAGAATCGAAGTGAATATCAAGTAAATTTACTCAAATTCTGCATCTGTAACTAAAAATCATATAAAAATTCAGAAAGATTTAATTTAATTTTACCACAATTTCCTTCAGTTTCAGCTCCTTCTACTAAAAATCTTATGAAAATCCAAAAGAATCGAAGTGAATATCGAGTAAATTTACTCAAATTCAGCACCTTTCACTAAAAATCATAAAAAATTCCAAAAGATTTAATTTAATTTTACCAACATTTCTTCAATTTCAGCTCCTCCTACTAAAAATCTTATGAAAATGCAAAAGAATCGAAGTGAATTTCAACAATATTTTCTCAAATTCTGTTTCTGTAACTAAAAATCATAAAAAAATTCAAAAAGATTTAATTTAATTTCACCAAAATATCATCAATTTCAGCTCCTTCTACTAAAAATCTTATGAAAATCCAATAGAATCTAAGTGAATATCAACTAAATTTACTCAAATTCTGCATCTGTAACTAAAAATCATAAAAAAATGCAAAGAAATTTAATTTAATTTCACCAAAATATCATCAATTTCAGCTCCTTCTACTAAAAATCTTATGAAAATCCAAAGGAATCGAAGTGAATATCAACTAAATTTACTCAAATTCTGCATCTGTAACTAAAAATCATAAAAAATGCATAAAGATTTAATTTAATTTCACCAAAATATCATCAATTTCAGCTCCTTCTACTAAAAATCTTATGAAAATCCAATAGAATCTAAGTGAATATCAACTAAATTTACTCAAATTCTGCATCTGTAACTAAAAATCATAAAAAATTCATAAAGATTTAATTTATATCACCAAAATTTTTTCAATTTCAGCACCTCCTACTAAAAAGCTTAAGAAAATGCAAAAGAATCGAAGTGAATTTCAACACTATTTTCTCAAATTCTGCACCTTTAACTAAAAATCATTAAAAAATGCAAAGAAATTTAATTTAATTTCACCAAAATTTCATCAATTTCAGCTCCCTCTACTAAAAATCTTAAGAGAATTCAAAAGAAACGATGTGAATTTCAACAATATTTTCACAAATTCTGCACCTTTAACTAAAAATCATAAAAAAATTCAAAAAGATTTAATTTAATTTCACCAAAATTTCTTCAATTTCAGCACCTCTTACTAAAAATCTTAAGAAAATTCAAAAGAATCGAAGTGAATATCAACTAAATTTACTCAAACTCTGCATCTGTAACTAAAAATCATAAAAAAATGCAAAGAAATTTAATTTAATTTTACCAAAATATCATCAATTTCAGCTCCTTCTACTAAAAATCTTAAGAAAATCCAAAAGAATCGAAGTGAATATCAAGTAAATTTACTCAAATTCTGCACCTTCCACTAAAAATCATAAAAAAATTCAAAAAGATTTAATTTAATTTCACCAAAATATCATCAATTTCAGCTCCTTCTACTAAAAATCTTATGAAAATCCAATAGAATCTAAGTGAATATCAACTAAATTTACTCAAATTCTGCATCTGTAACTAAAAATCATATAAAAATTCAGAAAGATTTAATTTAATTTTACCACAATTTCCTTCAGTTTCAGCTCCTTCTACTAAAAATCTTATGAAAATCCAAAAGAATCGAAGTGAATATCAAGTAAATTTACTCAAATTCTGCACCTTTCACTAAAAATCATAAAAAAATGCAAAGAAATTTAATATAATTTCACCAAAATATCATCAATTTCAGCTCCTTCTACTAAAAATCTTAAGAAAATCCAAAAGAATCGAAGTGAATATCAAGTAAATTTACTCAAATTCTGCATCTGTAACTAAAAATCATATAAAAATTCAGAAAGATTTAATTTAATTTTACCACAATTTCCTTCAGTTTCAGCTCCTTCTACTAAAAATCTTATGAAAATCCAAAGGAATCGAAGTGAATATCAACTAAATTTACTCAAATTCTGCACCTTTCACTAAAAATCATAAAAAAATGCAAAGAAATTTAAATTAATTTCACCAAAATATCATCAATTTCAGCTCCATCTACTAAAAATCTTAAGAAAATCCAAAAGAATCGAAGTGAATATCAAGTAAATTTACTCAAATTCTGCACCTTTCACTAAAAATCATAAAAAAATTCAAAAAGATTTAATTTAATTTCACCAAAATATCATCAATTTCAGCTCCTTCTACTAAAAATCTTAAGAAAATCCAAAAGAATCGAAGTGAATATCAAGTAAATTTACTCAAATTCTGCACCTTTCACTAAAAATCATAAAAAAATGCAAAGAAATTTAATTTAATTTCACCAAAATATCATCAATTTCAGCTCCTTCTACTAAAAATCTTAAGAAAATCCAAAAGAATCGAAGTGAATATCAAGTAAATTTACTCAAATTCTGCACCTTTCACTAAAAATCATAAAAAAATTCAAAAAGATTTAATTTAATTTTACCAACATTTCTTCAATTTCAGCTCCTCCTACTAAAAATATTATGAAAATGCAAAAGAATCGAAGTGAATTTCAACAATATTTTCTCAAATTCTGTATCTATAACTAAAAATCATAAAAAAATTCAAAAAGATTTAATTTAATTTCACCAAAATATCATCAATTTCAGCTCCTTCTACTAAAAATCTTATGAAAATCCAATAGAATCTAAGTGAATATCAACTAAATTTACTCAAATTCTGCATCTGTAACTAAAAATCATAAAAAAATTCAGAAAGATTTAATTTAATTTTACCACAATTTCCTTCAATTTCAGCTCCTTCTACTAAAAATCTTATGAAAATCCAAAGGAATCGAAGTGAATATCAAGTAAATTTACTCAAATTCTGCACCTTTCACTAAAAATCATACAAAAATGCAAAGAAATTTAATTTAATTTCACCAAAATATCATCAATTTCAGCTCCTTCTACTAAAAATCTTATGAAAATCCAAAAGAATCGAAGTGAATATCGAGTAAATTTACTCAAATTCAGCACCTTTCACTAAAAATCATAAAAAATTCCAAAAGATTTAATTTAATTTTACCAACATTTCTTCAATTTCAGCTCCTCCTACTAAAAATCTTATGAAAATGCAAAAGAATCGAAGTGAATTTCAACAATATTTTCTCAAATTCTGTTTCTGTAACTAAAAATCATAAAAAAATTCAAAAAGATTTAATTTAATTTCACCAAAATATCATCAATTTCAGCTCCTTCTACTAAAAATCTTATGAAAATCCAATAGAATCTAAGTGAATATCAACTAAATTTACTCAAATTCTGCATCTGTAACTAAAAATCATAAAAAAATTCAAAAAGATTTAATTTAATTTCACCAAAATATCATCAATTTCAGCTCCTTCTACTAAAAATCTTATGAAAATCCAATAGAATCTAAGTGAATATCAACTAAATTTACTCAAATTCTGCATCTGTAACTAAAAATCATAAAAAAATGCAAAGAAGTTTAATTTAATTTCACCAAAATATCATCAATTTCAGCTCCTTCTACTAAAAATCTTATGAAAATCCAATAGAATCTAAGTGAATATCAACTAAATTTACTCAAATTCTGCATCTGTAACTAAAAATCATAAAAAAATTCAGAAAGATTTAATTTAATTTTACCACAATTTCCTTCAATTTCAGCTCCTTCTACTAAAAATCTTATGAAAATCCAAAGGAATCGAAGTGAATATCAAGTAAATTTACTCAAATTCTGCACCTTTCACTAAAAATCATACAAAAATGCAAAGAAATTTAATTTAATTTCACCAAAATATCATCAATTTCAGCTCCTTCTACTAAAAATCTTATGAAAATCCAAAAGAATCGAAGTGAATATCGAGTAAATTTACTCAAATTCAGCACCTTTCACTAAAAATCATAAAAAATTCCAAAAGATTTAATTTAATTTTACCAACATTTCTTCAATTTCAGCTCCTCCTACTAAAAATCTTATGAAAATGCAAAAGAATCGAAGTGAATTTCAACAATATTTTCTCAAATTCTGTTTCTGTAACTAAAAATCATAAAAAAATTCAAAAAGATTTAATTTAATTTCACCAAAATATCATCAATTTCAGCTCCTTCTACTAAAAATCTTATGAAAATCCAATAGAATCTAAGTGAATATCAACTAAATTTACTCAAATTCTGCATCTGTAACTAAAAATCATAAAAAAATGCCAAGAAATTTAATTTAATTTCACCAAAATATCATCAATTTCAGCTCCTTCTACTAAAAATCTTATGAAAATCCAATAGAATCTAAGTGAATATCAACTAAATTTACTCAAATTCTGCATCTGTAACTAAAAATCATAAAAAAATTCAGAAAGATTTAATTTAATTTTACCACAATTTCCTTCAATTTCAGCTCCTTCTACTAAAAATCTTATGAAAATCCAAAGGAATCTAAGTGAATATCAACTAAATTTACTCAAATTCTGCATCTGTAACTAAAAATCATAAAAAATTCATAAAGATTTAATTTATATCACCAAAATTTTTTCAATTTCAGCACCTCCTACTAAAAAGCCTAAGAAAATGCAAAAGAATCGAAGTGAATTTCAACAATATTTTCTCAAATTCTGCACCTTTATCTAAAAATCATTAAAAAATTCAAAAAGATTTAATTTAATTTCACCAAAATTTTTTCAATTTCAGCACCTCTTACTAAAAATCTTATGAAAATCCAAAAGAATCGAAGTGAATATCAAGTAAATTTACTCAAATTCTGCACCTTTCACTAAAAATCATAAAAAAATGCAAAGAAATTTAATATAATTTCACCAAAATATCATCAATTTCAGCTCCTTCTACTAAAAATCTTAAGAAAATCCAAAAGAATCGAAGTGAATATCAAGTAAATTTACTCAAATTCTGCATCTGTAACTAAAAATCATATAAAAATTCAGAAAGATTTAATTTAATTTTACCACAATTTCCTTCAGTTTCAGCTCCTTCTACTAAAAATCTTATGAAAATCCAAAGGAATCGAAGTGAATATCAACTAAATTTACTCAAATTCTGCACCTTTCACTAAAAATCATAAAAAAATGCAAA
This sequence comes from Andrena minutula, assembly GCA_929113495.1. NCBI lineage: Eukaryota > Metazoa > Arthropoda > Insecta > Hymenoptera > Andrenidae > Andrena > Andrena minutula. The sequence goes on along the minus strand of CAKMYJ010000262.1, from coordinate 204,742 downwards.
GAAATTTAAATTAATTTCACCAAAATATCATCAATTTCAGCTCCATCTACTAAAAATCTTAAGAAAATCCAAAAGAATCGAAGTGAATATCAAGTAAATTTACTCAAATTCTGCACCTTTCACTAAAAATCATAAAAAAATTCAAAAAGATTTAATTTAATTTCACCAAAATATCATCAATTTCAGCTCCTTCTACTAAAAATCTTAAGAAAATCCAAAAGAATCGAAGTGAATATCAAGTAAATTTACTCAAATTCTGCACCTTTCACTAAAAATCATAAAAAAATGCAAAGAAATTTAATTTAATTTCACCAAAATATCATCAATTTCAGCTCCTTCTACTAAAAATCTTAAGAAAATCCAAAAGAATCGAAGTGAATATCAAGTAAATTTACTCAAATTCTGCACCTTTCACTAAAAATCATAAAAAAATTCAAAAAGATTTAATTTAATTTTACCAACATTTCTTCAATTTCAGCTCCTCCTACTAAAAATATTATGAAAATACAAAAGAATCGAAGTGAATTTCAACAATATTTTCTCAAATTCTGTATCTATAACTAAAAATCATAAAAAAATTCAAAAAGATTTAATTTAATTTCACCAAAATATCATCAATTTCAGCTCCTTCTACTAAAAATCTTATGAAAATCCAATAGAATCTAAGTGAATATCAACTAAATTTACTCAAATTCTGCATCTGTAACTAAAAATCATAAAAAAATTCAGAAAGATTTAATTTAATTTTACCACAATTTCCTTCAATTTCAGCTCCTTCTACTAAAAATCTTATGAAAATCCAAAGGAATCGAAGTGAATATCAAGTAAATTTACTCAAATTCTGCACCTTTCACTAAAAATCATACAAAAATGCAAAGAAATTTAATTTAATTTCACCAAAATATCATCAATTTCAGCTCCTTCTACTAAAAATCTTATGAAAATCCAAAAGAATCGAAGTGAATATCGAGTAAATTTACTCAAATTCAGCACCTTTCACTAAAAATCATAAAAAATTCCAAAAGATTTAATTTAATTTTACCAACATTTCTTCTATTTCAGCTCCTCCTACTAAAAATCTTATGAAAATGCAAAAGAATCGAAGTGAATTTCAACAATATTTTCTCAAATTCTGTTTCTGTAACTAAAAATCATAAAAAAATTCAAAAAGATTTAATTTAATTTCACCAAAATATCATCAATTTCAGCTCCTTCTACTAAAAATCTTATGAAAATCCAATAGAATCTAAGTGAATATCAACTAAATTTACTCAAATTCTGCATCTGTAACTAAAAATCATAAAAAAATTCAAAAAGATTTAATTTAATTTCACCAAAATATCATCAATTTCAGCTCCTTCTACTAAAAATCTTATGAAAATCCAATAGAATCTAAGTGAATATCAACTAAATTTACTCAAATTTTGCATCTGTAACTAAAAATCATATAAAAATTCAGAAAGATTTAATTTAATTTTACCACAATTTCCTTCAGTTTCAGCTCCTTCTACTAAAAATCTTATGAAAATCCAAAAGAATCGAAGTGAATATCAAGTAAATTTACTCAAATTCTGCACCTTTCACTAAAAATCATAAAAAAATGCAAAGAAATTTAATATAATTTCACCAAAATATCATCAATTTCAGCTCCTTCTACTAAAAATCTTAAGAAAATCCAAAAGAATCGAAGTGAATATCAAGTAAATTTACTCAAATTCTGCACCTTTCACTAAAAATCATAAAAAAATGCAAAGAAATTTAATATAATTTCACCAAAATATCATCAATTTCAGCTCCTTCTACTAAAAATCTTAAGAAAATCCAAAGGAATCGAAGTGAATATCAACTAAATTTACTCAAATTCTGCACCTTTCACTAAAAATCATAAAAAAATGCAAAGAAATTTAAATTAATTTCACCAAAATATCATCAATTTCAGCTCCATCTACTAAAAATCTTAAGAAAATCCAAAAGAATCGAAGTGAATATCAAGTAAATTTACTCAAATTCTGCACCTTTCACTAAAAATCATAAAAAAATTCAAAAAGATTTAATTTAATTTCACCAAAATATCATCAATTTCAGCTCCTTCTACTAAAAATCTTAAGAAAATCCAAAAGAATCGAAGTGAATATCAAGTAAATTTACTCAAATTCTGCACCTTTCACTAAAAATCATAAAAAAATGCAAAGAAATTTAATATAATTTCACCAAAATATCATCAATTTCAGCTCCTTCTACTAAAAATCTTAAGAAAATCCGAAGGAATCGAAGTGAATATCAACTAAATTTACTCAAATTCTGCACCTTTCACTAAAAATCATAAAAAAATGCAAAGAAATTTAAATTAATTTCACCAAAATATCATCAATTTCAGCTCCATCTACTAAAAATCTTAAGAAAATCCAAAAGAATCGAAGTGAATATCAAGTAAATTTACTCAAATTCTGCACCTTTCACTAAAAATCATAAAAAAATTCAAAAAGATTTAATTTAATTTTACCAACATTTCTTCAATTTCAGCTCCTCCTACTAAAAATATTATGAAAATGCAAAAGAATCGAAGTGAATTTCAACAATATTTTCTCAAATTCTGTATCTATAACTAAAAATCATAAAAAATTCAAAAAGATTTAATTTAATTTCACCAAAATATCATCAATTTCAGCTCCTTCTACTAAAAATCTTATGAAAATCCAATAGAATCTAAGTGAATATCAACTAAATTTACTCAAATTCTGCATCTGTAACTAAAAATCATAAAAAAATGCAAAGAAGTTTAATTTAATTTCACCAAAATATCATCAATTTCAGCTCCTTCTACTAAAAATCTTATGAAAATCCAATAGAATCTAAGTGAATATCAACTAAATTTACTCAAATTCTGCATCTGTAACTAAAAATCATAAAAAAATTCAGAAAGATTTAATTTAATTTTACCACAATTTCCTTCAATTTCAGCTCCTTCTACTAAAAATCTTATGAAAATCCAAAGGAATCGAAGTGAATATCAAGTAAATTTACTCAAATTCTGCACCTTTCACTAAAAATCATACAAAAATGCAAAGAAATTTAATTTAATTTCACCAAAATATCATCAATTTCAGCTCCTTCTACTAAAAATCTTATGAAAATCCAAAAGAATCGAAGTGAATATCGAGTAAATTTACTCAAATTCAGCACCTTTCACTAAAAATCATAAAAAATTCCAAAAGATTTAATTTAATTTTACCAACATTTCTTCAATTTCAGCTCCTCCTACTAAAAATCTTATGAAAATGCAAAAGAATCGAAGTGAATTTCAACAATATTTTCTCAAATTCTGTTTCTGTAACTAAAAATCATAAAAAAATTCAAAAAGATTTAATTTAATTTCACCAAAATATCATCAATTTCAGCTCCTTCTACTAAAAATCTTATGAAAATCCAATAGAATCTAAGTGAATATCAACTAAATTTACTCAAATTCTGCATCTGTAACTAAAAATCATAAAAAAATGCCAAGAAATTTAATTTAATTTCACCAAAATATCATCAATTTCAGCTCCTTCTACTAAAAATCTTATGAAAATCCAATAGAATCTAAGTGAATATCAACTAAATTTACTCAAATTCTGCATCTGTAACTAAAAATCATAAAAAAATTCAGAAAGATTTAATTTAATTTTACCACAATTTCCTTCAATTTCAGCTCCTTCTACTAAAAATCTTATGAAAATCCAAAGGAATCGAAGTGAATATCAAGTAAATTTACTCAAATTCTGCACCTTTCACTAAAAGTCATAAAAAAATGCAAAGAAATTTAATTTAATTTCACCAAAATATCATCAATTTCAGCTCCTTCTACTAAAAATCTTATGAAAATCCAAAGGAATCGAAGTGAATATCAACTAAATTTACTCAAATTCTGCATCTGTAACTAAAAATCATAAAAAATTCATAAAGATTTAATTTATATCACCAAAATTTTTTCAATTTCAGCACCTCCTACTAAAAAGCTTAAGAAAATGCAAAAGAATCGAAGTGAATTTCAACACTATTTTCTCAAATTCTGCACCTTTAACTAAAAATCATTAAAAAATGCAAAGAAATTTAATTTAATTTCACCAAAATTTCATCAATTTCAGCTCCCTCTACTAAAAATCTTAAGAGAATTCAAAAGAAACGATGTGAATTTCTACAATATTTTCACAAATTCTGCACCTTTAACTAAAAATCATAAAAAAATTCAAAAAGATTTAATTTAATTTCACCAAAATTTTTTCAGTTTCAGCACCTCCTACTAAAAATCTTAAGAAAATTCAAAAGAATCGAAGTGAATATCAACTAAATTTACTCAAATTCTGCATCTGTAACTAAAAATCATAAAAAAATTCAGAAAGATTTAATTTAATTTTACCACAATTTCCTTCAATTTCAGCTCCTTCTACTAAAAATCTTATGAAAATCCAAAGGAATCTAAGTGAATATCAACTAAATTTACTCAAATTCTGCATCTGTAACTAAAAATCATAAAAAATTCATAAAGATTTAATTTATATCACCAAAATTTTTTCAATTTCAGCACCTCCTACTAAAAAGCTTAAGAAAATGCAAAAGAATCGAAGTGAATTTCAACAATATTTTCTCAAATTCTGCACCTTTATCTAAAAATCATTAAAAAATTCAAAAAGATTTAATTTAATTTCACCAAAATTTTTTCAATTTCAGCACCTCTTACTAAAAATCTTAAGAAAATTCAAAAGAATAAATGTGAAATTCAACAATATTTTCACAAATTCTGCACCTTTAACTAAAAATCATAAAAAAATTCAAAAAGATTTAATTTAATTTCACCAAAATTTCTTCAATTTCAGCACCTCTTACTAAAAATCTTAAGAAAATTCAAAAGAATCGAAGTGAATATCAACTAAATTTACTCAAATTCTGCATCTGTAACTAAAAATCATAAAAAAATGCAAAGAAATTTAATTTAATTTTACCAAAATATCATCAATTTCAGCTCCTTCTACTAAAAATCTTAAGAAAATCCAAAAGAATCGAAGTGAATATCAAGTAAATTTACTCAAATTCTGCACCTTTCACTAAAAATCATAAAAAAATTCAAAAAGATTTAATTTAATTTCACCAAAATATCATCAATTTCAGCTCCTTCTACTAAAAATCTTATGAAAATCCAATAGAATCTAAGTGAATATCAACTAAATTTACTCAAATTCTGCATCTGTAACTAAAAATCATAAAAAAATTCAAAAAGATTTAATTTAATTTCACCAAAATATCATCAATTTCAGCTCCTTCTACTAAAAATCTTATGAAAATCCAATAGAATCTAAGTGAATATCAACTAAATTTACTCAAATTCTGCATCTGTAACTAAAAATCATATAAAAATTCAGAAAGATTTAATTTAATTTTACCACAATTTCCTTCAGTTTCAGCTCCTTCTACTAAAAATCTTATGAAAATCCAAAAGAATCGAAGTGAATATCAAGTAAATTTACTCAAATTCTGCACCTTTCACTAAAAATCATAAAAAAATGCAAAGAAATTTAATATAATTTCACCAAAATATCATCAATTTCAGCTCCTTCTACTAAAAATCTTAAGAAAATCCAAAAGAATCGAAGTGAATATCAAGTAAATTTACTCAAATTCTGCACCTTTCACTAAAAATCATAAAAAAATGCAAAGAAATTTAATATAATTTCACCAAAATATCATCAATTTCAGCTCCTTCTACTAAAAATCTTAAGAAAATCCAAAGGAATCGAAGTGAATATTAACTAAATTTACTCAAATTCTGCACCTTTCACTAAAAATCATAAAAAAATGCAAAGAAATTTAAATTAATTTCACCAAAATATCATCAATTTCAGCTCCATCTACTAAAAATCTTAAGAAAATCCAAAAGAATCGAAGTGAATATCAAGTAAATTTACTCAAATTCTGCACCTTTCACTAAAAATCATAAAAAAATTCAAAAAGATTTAATTTAATTTCACCAAAATATCATCAATTTCAGCTCCTTCTACTAAAAATCTTAAGAAAATCCAAAAGAATCGAAGTGAATATCAAGTAAATTTACTCAAATTCTGCACCTTTCACTAAAAATCATAAAAAAATGCAAAGAAATTTAATATAATTTCACCAAAATATCATCAATTTCAGCTCCTTCTACTAAAAATCTTAAGAAAATCCGAAGGAATCGAAGTGAATATCAACTAAATTTACTCAAATTCTGCACCTTTCACTAAAAATCATAAAAAAATGCAAAGAAATTTAAATTAATTTCACCAAAATATCATCAATTTCAGCTCCTTCTACTAAAAATCTTAAGAAAATCCAAAAGAATCGAAGTGAATATCAAGTAAATTTACTCAAATTCTGCACCTTTCACTAAAAATCATAAAAAAATTCAAAAAGATTTAATTTAATTTTACCAACATTTCTTCAATTTCAGCTCCTCCTACTAAAAATCTTATGAAAATGCAAAAGAATCGAAGTGAATTTCAACAATATTTTCTCAAATTCTGTTTCTGTAACTAAAAATCATAAAAAAATTCAAAAAGATTTAATTTAATTTCACCAAAATATCATCAATTTCAGCTCCTTCTACTAAAAATCTTATGAAAATCCAATAGAATCTAAGTGAATATCAACTAAATTTACTCAAATTCTGCATCTGTAACTAAAAATCATAAAAAAATGCCAAGAAATTTAATTTAATTTCACCAAAATATCATCAATTTCAGCTCCTTCTACTAAAAATCTTATGAAAATCCAATAGAATCTAAGTGAATATCAACTAAATTTACTCAAATTCTGCATCTGTAACTAAAAATCATAAAAAAATTCAGAAAGATTTAATTTAATTTTACCACAATTTCCTTCAATTTCAGCTCCTTCTACTAAAAATCTTATGAAAATCCAAAGGAATCGAAGTGAATATCAAGTAAATTTACTCAAATTCTGCACCTTTCACTAAAAGTCATAAAAAAATGCAAAGAAATTTAATTTAATTTCACCAAAATATCATCAATTTCAGCTCCTTCTACTAAAAATCTTATGAAAATCCAAAGGAATCGAAGTGAATATCAACTAAATTTACTCAAATTCTGCATCTGTAACTAAAAATCATAAAAAATTCATAAAGATTTAATTTATATCACCAAAATTTTTTCAATTTCAGCACCTCCTACTAAAAAGCTTAAGAAAATGCAAAAGAATCGAAGTGAATTTCAACACTATTTTCTCAAATTCTGCACCTTTAACTAAAAATCATTAAAAAATGCAAAGAAATTTAATTTAATTTCACCAAAATTTCATCAATTTCAGCTCCCTCTACTAAAAATCTTAAGAGAATTCAAAAGAAACGATGTGAATTTCTACAATATTTTCACAAATTCTGCACCTTTAACTAAAAATCATAAAAAAATTCAAAAAGATTTAATTTAATTTCACCAAAATTTTTTCAGTTTCAGCACCTCCTACTAAAAATCTTAAGAAAATTCAAAAGAATCGAAGTGAATATCAACTAAATTTACTCAAATTCTGCATCTGTAACTAAAAATCATAAAAAAATTCAGAAAGATTTAATTTAATTTTACCACAATTTCCTTCAATTTCAGCTCCTTCTACTAAAAATCTTATGAAAATCCAAAGGAATCTAAGTGAATATCAACTAAATTTACTCAAATTCTGCATCTGTAACTAAAAATCATAAAAAATTCATAAAGATTTAATTTATATCACCAAAATTTTTTCAATTTCAGCACCTCCTACTAAAAAGCCTAAGAAAATGCAAAAGAATCGAAGTGAATTTCAACAATATTTTCTCAAATTCTGCACCTTTATCTAAAAATCATTAAAAAATTCAAAAAGATTTAATTTAATTTCACCAAAATTTTTTCAATTTCAGCACCTCTTACTAAAAATCTTAAGAAAATTCAAAAGAATAAATGTGAAATTCAACAATATTTTCACAAATTCTGCACCTTTAACTAAAAATCATAAAAAAATTCAAAAAGATTTAATTTAATTTCACCAAAATTTCTTCAATTTCAGCACCTCTTACTAAAAATCTTAAGAAAATTCAAAAGAATCGAAGTGAATATCAACTAAATTTACTCAAATTCTGCATCTGTAACTAAAAATCATAAAAAAATGCAAAGAAATTTAATTTAATTTTACCAAAATATCATCAATTTCAGCTCCTTCTACTAAAAATCTTAAGAAAATCCAAAAGAATCGAAGTGAATATCAAGTAAATTTACTCAAATTCTGCACCTTTCACTAAAAATCATAAAAAAATTCAAAAAGATTTAATTTAATTTTACCAACATTTCTTCAATTTCAGCTCCTCCTACTAAAAATCATATGAAAATGCAAAAGAATCGAAGTGAATATCAACTAAATTTACTAAAATTCTGCATCTGTAACAAAAAATCATAAAAAAATTCAAAAAGATTTAATTTAATTTCACCAAAATATCATCAATTTCAGCTCCTTCTACTAAAAATCTTATGAAAATCCAATAGAATCTAAGTGAATATCAACTAAATTTACTCAAATTCTGCATCTGTAACTAAAAATCATAAAAAAATTCAGAAAGATTTAATTTAATTTTACCACAATTTCCTTCAGTTTCAGCTCCTTCTACTAAAAATCTTATGAAAATCCAAAAGAATGGAAGTGAATATCAAGTAACTTTACTCAAATTCTGCACCTTTCACTAAAAATCATAAAAAAATGCAAAGAAATTTAATTTAATTTCACCAAAATATCATCAATTTCAGCTCCTTCTTCTAAAAATCTTAAGAAAATCCAAAAGAATCGAAGTGAATATCAAGTAAATTTACTCAAATTCAGCACCTTTCACTAAAAATCATAAAAAAATTCAAAAAGATTTAATTTAATTTTACCAACATTTCTTCAATTTCAGCTCCTCCTACTAAAAATCTTATGAAAATGCAAAAGAATCGAAGTGAATTTCAACAATATTTTCTCAAATTCTGTTTCTGTAACTAAAAATCATAAAAAAATTCAAAAAGATTTAATTTAATTTCATCAAAATATCATCAATTTCAGCTCCTTCTACTAAAAATCTTATGAAAATCCAATAGAATCTAAGTGAACATCAACTAAATTTACTCAAATTCTGCATCTGTAACTAAAAATCATAAAAAATTCAGAAAGATTTAATTTAATTTTACCACAATTTCCATCAATTTGCTGAAATTGATGGAAATTGTGGTAAAATTAAATTAAATCTTTCTGAATTTTTTATAATTCAATTTGTAAATTTAGTTGATATTCACTTCGACTCCTTTGGATTTTCATAAGATTTTTAGTAGAAGGAGCTGTCCTTCTACTAAAAATCTTATGAAAATACAAAGGAATCGAAGTGAATATCAACTAAATTTACTCAAATTCTGCACCTTTCACTAAAAATCATAAAAAAATGCAAAGAAATTTAATTTAATTTCACCAAAATATCATCAATTTCAGCTCCTTCTACTAAAAATCTTATGAAAATCCAAAGGAATCGAAGTGAATATCAACTAAATTTACTCAAATTCTGCACCTTTCACTAAAAATCATAAAAAAATGCAAAGAAATTTAATTTAATTTCACCAAAATATCATCAATTTCAGCTCCTTCTACTAAAAATCTTAAGAAAATCCAAAAGAATCGAAGTGAATATCAAGTAAATTTACTCAAATTCTGCACCTTTCACTAAAAATCATAAAAAAATTCAAAAAGATTTAATTTAATTTTACCAACATTTCTTCAATTTCAGCTCCTCCTACTAAAAATATTATGAAAATACAAAAGAATCGAAGTGAATTTCAACAATATTTTCTCAAATTCTGTATCTATAACTAAAAATCATAAAAAAATTCAAAAAGATTTAATTTAATTTCACCAAAATATCATCAATTTCAGCTCCTTCTACTAAAAATCTTATGAAAATCCAATAGAATCTAAGTGAATATCAACTAAATTTACTCAAATTCTGCATCTGTAACTAAAAATCATAAAAAAATTCAGAAAGATTTAATTTAATTTTACCACAATTTCCTTCAATTTCAGCTCCTTCTACTAAAAATCTTATGAAAATCCAAAGGAATCGAAGTGAATATCAAGTAAATTTACTCAAATTCTGCACCTTTCACTAAAAATCATACAAAAATGCAAAGAAATTTAATTTAATTTCACCAAAATATCATCAATTTCAGCTCCTTCTACTAAAAATCTTATGAAAATCCAAAAGAATCGAAGTGAATATCGAGTAAATTTACTCAAATTCAGCACCTTTCACTAAAAATCATAAAAAATTCCAAAAGATTTAATTTAATTTTACCAACATTTCTTCAATTTCAGCTCCTCCTACTAAAAATCTTATGAAAATGCAAAAGAATCGAAGTGAATTTCAACAATATTTTCTCAAATTCTGTTTCTGTAACTAAAAATCATAAAAAAATTCAAAAAGATTTAATTTAATTTCACCAAAATATCATCAATTTCAGCTCCTTCTACTAAAAATCTTATGAAAATCCAATAGAATCTAAGTGAATATCAACTAAATTTACTCAAATTCTGCATCTGTAACTAAAAATCATAAAAAAATTCAAAAAGATTTAATTTAATTTCACCAAAATATCATCAATTTCAGCTCCTTCTACTAACAATCTTATGAAAATCCAATAGAATCTAAGTGAATATCAACTAAATTTACTCAAATTCTGCATCTGTAACTAAAAATCATATAAAAATTCAGAAAGATTTAATTTAATTTTACCACAATTTCCTTCAGTTTCAGCTCCTTCTACTAAAAATCTTATGAAAATCCAAAAGAATCGAAGTGAATATCAAGTAAATTTACTCAAATTCTGCACCTTTCACTAAAAATCATAAAAAAATGCAAAGAAATTTAATATAATTTCACCAAAATATCATCAATTTCAGCTCCTTCTACTAAAAATCTTAAGAAAATCCAAAAGAATCGAAGTGAATATCAAGTAAATTTACTCAAATTCTGCACCTTTCACTAAAAATCATAAAAAAATGCAAAGAAATTTAATATAATTTCACCAAAATATCATCAATTTCAGCTCCTTCTACTAAAAATCTTAAGAAAATCCAAAGGAATCGAAGTGAATATCAACTAAATTTACTCAAATTCTGCACCTTTCACTAAAAATCATAAAAAAATGCAAAGAAATTTAAATTAATTTCACCAAAATATCATCAATTTCAGCTCCATCTACTAAAAATCTTAAGAAAATCCAAAAGAATCGAAGTGAATATCAAGTAAATTTACTCAAATTCTGCACCTTTCACTAAAAATCATAAAAAAATTCAAAAAGATTTAATTTAATTTCACCAAAATATCATCAATTTCAGCTCCTTCTACTAAAAATCTTAAGAAAATCCAAAAGAATCGAAGTGAATATCAAGTAAATTTACTCAAATTCTGCACCTTTCACTAAAAATCATAAAAAAATGCAAAGAAATTTAATATAATTTCACCAAAATATCATCAATTTCAGCTCCTTCTACTAAAAATCTTAAGAAAATCCGAAGGAATCGAAGTGAATATCAACTAAATTTACTCAAATTCTGCACCTTTCACTAAAAATCATAAAAAAATGCAAAGAAATTTAAATTAATTTCACCAAAATATCATCAATTTCAGCTCCATCTACTAAAAATCTTAAGAAAATCCAAAAGAATCGAAGTGAATATCAAGTAAATTTACTCAAATTCTGCACCTTTCACTAAAAATCATAAAAAAATTCAAAAAGATTTAATTTAATTTTACCAACATTTCTTCAATTTCAGCTCCTCCTACTAAAAATATTATGAAAATGCAAAAGAATCGAAGTGAATTTCAACAATATTTTCTCAAATTCTGTATCTATAACTAAAAATCATAAAAAATTCAAAAAGATTTAATTTAATTTCACCAAAATATCATCAATTTCAGCTCCTTCTACTAAAAATCTTATGAAAATCCAATAGAATCTAAGTGAATATCAACTAAATTTACTCAAATTCTGCATCTGTAACTAAAAATCATAAAAAAATGCAAAGAAGTTTAATTTAATTTCACCAAAATATCATCAATTTCAGCTCCTTCTACTAAAAATCTTAAGAAAATCCAAAAGAATCGAAGTGAATATCAAGTAAATTTACTCAAATTCTGCACCTTTCACTAAAAATCATAAAAAAATTCAAAAAGATTTAATTTAATTTTACCAACATTTCTTCAATTTCAGCTCCTCCTACTAAAAATATTATGAAAATACAAAAGAATCGAAGTGAATTTCAACAATATTTTCTCAAATTCTGTATCTATAACTAAAAATCATAAAAAAATTCAAAAAGATTTAATTTAATTTCACCAAAATATCATCAATTTCAGCTCCTTCTACTAAAAATCTTATGAAAATCCAATAGAATCTAAGTGAATATCAACTAAATTTACTCAAATTCTGCATCTGTAACTAAAAATCATAAAAAAATTCAGAAAGATTTAATTTAATTTTACCACAATTTCCTTCAATTTCAGCTCCTTCTACTAAAAATCTTATGAAAATCCAAAGGAATCGAAGTGAATATCAAGTAAATTTACTCAAATTCTGCACCTTTCACTAAAAATCATACAAAAATGCAAAGAAATTTAATTTAATTTCACCAAAATATCATCAATTTCAGCTCCTTCTACTAAAAATCTTATGAAAATCCAATAGAATCTAAGTGAATATCAACTAAATTTACTCAAATTCTGCATCTGTAACTAAAAATCATAAAAAAATTCAAAAAGATTTAATTTAATTTTACCAACATTTCTTCAATTTCAGCTCCTCCTACTAAAAATCATATGAAAATGCAAAAGAATCGAAGTGAATATCAACTAAATTTACTAAAATTCTGCATCTGTAACAAAAAATCATAAAAAAATTCAAAAAGATTTAATTTAATTTCACCAAAATATCATCAATTTCAGCTCCTTCTACTAAAAATCTTATGAAAATCCAATAGAATCTAAGTGAATATCAACTAAATTTACTCAAATTCTGCATCTGTAACTAAAAATCATAAAAAAATTCAGAAAGATTTAATTTAATTTTACCACAATTTCCTTCAGTTTCAGCTCCTTCTACTAAAAATCTTATGAAAATCCAAAAGAATGGAAGTGAATATCAAGTAACTTTACTCAAATTCTGCACCTTTCACTAAAAATCATAAAAAAATGCAAAGAAATTTAATTTAATTTCACCAAAATATCATCAATTTCAGCTCCTTCTTCTAAAAATCTTAAGAAAATCCAAAAGAATCGAAGTGAATATCAAGTAAATTTACTCAAATTCAGCACCTTTCACTAAAAATCATAAAAAAATTCAAAAAGATTTAATTTAATTTTACCAACATTTCTTCAATTTCAGCTCCTCCTACTAAAAATCTTATGAAAATGCAAAAGAATCGAAGTGAATTTCAACAATATTTTCTCAAATTCTGTTTCTGTAACTAAAAATCATAAAAAAATTCAAAAAGATTTAATTTAATTTCATCAAAATATCATCAATTTCAGCTCCTTCTACTAAAAATCTTATGAAAATCCAATAGAATCTAAGTGAACATCAACTAAATTTACTCAAATTCTGCATCTGTAACTAAAAATCATAAAAAATTCAGAAAGATTTAATTTAATTTTACCACAATTTCCATCAATTTGCTGAAATTGATGGAAATTGTGGTAAAATTAAATTAAATCTTTCTGAATTTTTTATAATTCAATTTGTAAATTTAGTTGATATTCACTTCGACTCCTTTGGATTTTCATAAGATTTTTAGTAGAAGGAGCTGTCCTTCTACTAAAAATCTTATGAAAATACAAAGGAATCGAAGTGAATATCAACTAAATTTACTCAAATTCTGCACCTTTCACTAAAAATCATAAAAAAATGCAAAGAAATTTAATTTAATTTCACCAAAATATCATCAATTTCAGCTCCTTCTACTAAAAATCTTATGAAAATCCAAAGGAATCGAAGTGAATATCAACTAAATTTACTCAAATTCTGCACCTTTCACTAAAAATCATAAAAAAATGCAAAGAAATTTAATTTAATTTCACCAAAATATCATCAATTTCAGCTCCTTCTACTAAAAATCTTAAGAAAATCCAAAAGAATCGAAGTGAATATCAAGTAAATTTACTCAAATTCTGCACCTTTCACTAAAAATCATAAAAAAATTCAAAAAGATTTAATTTAATTTTACCAACATTTCTTCAATTTCAGCTCCTCCTACTAAAAATATTATGAAAATACAAAAGAATCGAAGTGAATTTCAACAATATTTTCTCAAATTCTGTATCTATAACTAAAAATCATAAAAAAATTCAAAAAGATTTAATTTAATTTCACCAAAATATCATCAATTTCAGCTCCTTCTACTAAAAATCTTATGAAAATCCAATAGAATCTAAGTGAATATCAACTAAATTTACTCAAATTCTGCATCTGTAACTAAAAATCATAAAAAAATTCAGAAAGATTTAATTTAATTTTACCACAATTTCCTTCAATTTCAGCTCCTTCTACTAAAAATCTTATGAAAATCCAAAGGAATCGAAGTGAATATCAAGTAAATTTACTCAAATTCTGCACCTTTCACTAAAAATCATACAAAAATGCAAAGAAATTTAATTTAATTTCACCAAAATATCATCAATTTCAGCTCCTTCTACTAAAAATCTTATGAAAATCCAAAAGAATCGAAGTGAATATCGAGTAAATTTACTCAAATTCAGCACCTTTCACTAAAAATCATAAAAAATTCCAAAAGATTTAATTTAATTTTACCAACATTTCTTCAATTTCAGCTCCTCCTACTAAAAATCTTATGAAAATGCAAAAGAATCGAAGTGAATTTCAACAATATTTTCTCAAATTCTGTTTCTGTAACTAAAAATCATAAAAAAATTCAAAAAGATTTAATTTAATTTCACCAAAATATCATCAATTTCAGCTCCTTCTACTAAAAATCTTATGAAAATCCAATAGAATCTAAGTGAATATCAACTAAATTTACTCAAATTCTGCATCTGTAACTAAAAATCATAAAAAAATTCAAAAAGATTTAATTTAATTTCACCAAAATATCATCAATTTCAGCTCCTTCTACTAAAAATCTTATGAAAATCCAATAGAATCTAAGTGAATATCAACTAAATTTACTCAAATTCTGCATCTGTAACTAAAAATCATATAAAAATTCAGAAAGATTTAATTTAATTTTACCACAATTTCCTTCAGTTTCAGCTCCTTCTACTAAAAATCTTATGAAAATCCAAAAGAATCGAAGTGAATATCAAGTAAATTTACTCAAATTCTGCACCTTTCACTAAAAATCATAAAAAAATGCAAAGAAATTTAATATAATTTCACCAAAATATCATCAATTTCAGCTCCTTCTACTAAAAATCTTAAGAAAATCCAAAAGAATCGAAGTGAATATCAAGTAAATTTACTCAAATTCTGCACCTTTCACTAAAAATCATAAAAAAATGCAAAGAAATTTAATATAATTTCACCAAAATATCATCAATTTCAGCTCCTTCTACTAAAAATCTTAAGAAAATCCAAAGGAATCGAAGTGAATATCAACTAAATTTACTCAAATTCTGCACCTTTCACTAAAAATCATAAAAAAATGCAAAGAAATTTAAATTAATTTCACCAAAATATCATCAATTTCAGCTCCATCTACTAAAAATCTTAAGAAAATCCAAAAGAATCGAAGTGAATATCAAGTAAATTTACTCAAATTCTGCACCTTTCACTAAAAATCATAAAAAAATTCAAAAAGATTTAATTTAATTTCACCAAAATATCATCAATTTCAGCTCCTTCTACTAAAAATCTTAAGAAAATCCAAAAGAATCGAAGTGAATATCAAGTAAATTTACTCAAATTCTGCACCTTTCACTAAAAATCATAAAAAAATGCAAAGAAATTTAATATAATTTCACCAAAATATCATCAATTTCAGCTCCTTCTACTAAAAATCTTAAGAAAATCCGAAGGAATCGAAGTGAATATCAACTAAATTTACTCAAATTCTGCACCTTTCACTAAAAATCATAAAAAAATGCAAAGAAATTTAAATTAATTTCACCAAAATATCATCAATTTCAGCTCCATCTACTAAAAATCTTAAGAAAATCCAAAAGAATCGAAGTGAATATCAAGTAAATTTACTCAAATTCTGCACCTTTCACTAAAAATCATAAAAAAATTCAAAAAGATTTAATTTAATTTTACCAACATTTCTTCAATTTCAGCTCCTCCTACTAAAAATATTATGAAAATGCAAAAGAATCGAAGTGAATTTCAACAATATTTTCTCAAATTCTGTATCTATAACTAAAAATCATAAAAAATTCAAAAAGATTTAATTTAATTTCACCAAAATATCATCAATTTCAGCTCCTTCTACTAAAAATCTTATGAAAATCCAATAGAATCTAAGTGAATATCAACTAAATTTACTCAAATTCTGCATCTGTAACTAAAAATCATAAAAAAATGCAAAGAAGTTTAATTTAATTTCACCAAAATATCATCAATTTCAGCTCCTTCTACTAAAAATCTTAAGAAAATCCAAAAGAATCGAAGTGAATATCAAGTAAATTTACTCAAATTCTGCACCTTTCACTAAAAATCATAAAAAAATTCAAAAAGATTTAATTTAATTTTACCAACATTTCTTCAATTTCAGCTCCTCCTACTAAAAATATTATGAAAATACAAAAGAATCGAAGTGAATTTCAACAATATTTTCTCAAATTCTGTATCTATAACTAAAAATCATAAAAAAATTCAAAAAGATTTAATTTAATTTCACCAAAATATCATCAATTTCAGCTCCTTCTACTAAAAATCTTATGAAAATCCAATAGAATCTAAGTGAATATCAACTAAATTTACTCAAATTCTGCATCTGTAACTAAAAATCATAAAAAAATTCAGAAAGATTTAATTTAATTTTACCACAATTTCCTTCAATTTCAGCTCCTTCTACTAAAAATCTTATGAAAATCCAAAGGAATCGAAGTGAATATCAAGTAAATTTACTCAAATTCTGCACCTTTCACTAAAAATCATACAAAAATGCAAAGAAATTTAATTTAATTTCACCAAAATATCATCAATTTCAGCTCCTTCTACTAAAAATCTTATGAAAATCCAAAAGAATCGAAGTGAATATCGAGTAAATTTACTCAAATTCAGCACCTTTCACTAAAAATCATAAAAAATTCCAAAAGATTTAATTTAATTTTACCAACATTTCTTCAATTTCAGCTCCTCCTACTAAAAATCTTATGAAAATGCAAAAGAATCGAAGTGAATTTCAACAATATTTTCTCAAATTCTGTTTCTGTAACTAAAAATCATAAAAAAATTCAAAAAGATTTAATTTAATTTCACCAAAATATCATCAATTTCAGCTCCTTCTACTAAAAATCTTATGAAAATCCAATAGAATCTAAGTGAATATCAACTAAATTTACTCAAATTCTGCACCTTTCACTAAAAATCATAAAAAA
This sequence comes from Andrena minutula, assembly GCA_929113495.1. Lineage (NCBI taxonomy): Eukaryota > Metazoa > Arthropoda > Insecta > Hymenoptera > Andrenidae > Andrena > Andrena minutula. The sequence goes on along the minus strand of CAKMYJ010000262.1, from coordinate 187,119 downwards.
ATGCAAAGAAATTTAATATAATTTCACCAAAATATCATCAATTTCAGCTCCTTCTACTAAAAATCTTAAGAAAATCCAAAAGAATCGAAGTGAATATCAAGTAAATTTACTCAAATTCTGCACCTTTCACTAAAAATCATAAAAAAATGCAAAGAAATTTAATATAATTTCACCAAAATATCATCAATTTCAGCTCCTTCTACTAAAAATCTTAAGAAAATCCAAAAGAATCGAAGTGAATATCAAGTAAATTTACTCAAATTCTGCACCTTTCACTAAAAATCATAAAAAAATGCAAAGAAATTTAATATAATTTCACCAAAATATCATCAATTTCAGCTCCTTCTACTAAAAATCTTAAGAAAATCCAAAGGAATCGAAGTGAATATCAACTAAATTTACTCAAATTCTGCACCTTTCACTAAAAATCATAAAAAAATGCAAAGAAATTTAAATTAATTTCACCAAAATATCATCAATTTCAGCTCCATCTACTAAAAATCTTAAGAAAATCCAAAAGAATCGAAGTGAATATCAAGTAAATTTACTCAAATTCTGCACCTTTCACTAAAAATCATAAAAAAATTCAAAAAGATTTAATTTAATTTCACCAAAATATCATCAATTTCAGCTCCTTCTACTAAAAATCTTAAGAAAATCCAAAAGAATCGAAGTGAATATCAAGTAAATTTACTCAAATTCTGCACCTTTCACTAAAAATCATAAAAAATTCAAAAAGATTTAATTTAATTTCACCAAAATATCATCAATTTCAGCTCCTTCTACTAAAAATCTTATGAAAATCCAATAGAATCTAAGTGAATATCAACTAAATTTACTCAAATTCTGCATCTGTAACTAAAAATCATAAAAAAATGCAAAGAAGTTTAATTTAATTTCACCAAAATATCATCAATTTCAGCTCCTTCTACTAAAAATCTTATGAAAATCCAATAGAATCTAAGTGAATATCAACTAAATTTACTCAAATTCTGCATGTGTAACTAAAAATCATAAAAAAATTCAGAAAGATTTAATTTAATTTTATCACAATTTCCTTCAATTTCAGCTCCTTCTACTAAAAATCTTATGAAAATCCAAAGGAATCGAAGTGAATATCAAGTAAATTTACTCAAATTCTGCACCTTTCACTAAAAATCATACAAAAATGCAAAGAAATTTAATTTAATTTCACCAAAATATCATCAATTTCAGCTCCTTCTACTAAAAATCTTATGAAAATCCAAAAGAATCGAAGTGAATATCGAGTAAATTTACTCAAATTCAGCACCTTTCACTAAAAATCATAAAAAATTCCAAAAGATTTAATTTAATTTTACCAACATTTCTTCAATTTCAGCTCCTCCTACTAAAAATCTTATGAAAATGCAAAAGAATCGAAGTGAATTTCAACAATATTTTCTCAAATTCTGTTTCTGTAACTAAAAATCATAAAAAAATTCAAAAAGATTTAATTTAATTTCACCAAAATATCATCAATTTCAGCTCCTTCTACTAAAAATCTTATGAAAATCCAATAGAATCTAAGTGAATATCAACTAAATTTACTCAAATTCTGCATCTGTAACTAAAAATCATAAAAAAATGCCAAGAAATTTAATTTAATTTCACCAAAATATCATCAATTTCAGCTCCTTCTACTAAAAATCTTATGAAAATCCAATAGAATCTAAGTGAATATCAACTAAATTTACTCAAATTCTGCATCTGTAACTAAAAATCATAAAAAAATTCAGAAAGATTTAATTTAATTTTACCACAATTTCCTTCAATTTCAGCTCCTTCTACTAAAAATCTTATGAAAATCCAAAGGAATCGAAGTGAATATCAAGTAAATTTACTCAAATTCTGCACCTTTCACTAAAAGTCATAAAAAAATGCAAAGAAATTTAATTTAATTTCACCAAAATATCATCAATTTCAGCTCCTTCTACTAAAAATCTTATGAAAATCCAAAGGAATCGAAGTGAATATCAACTAAATTTACTCAAATTCTGCATCTGTAACTAAAAATCATAAAAAATTCATAAAGATTTAATTTATATCACCAAAATTTTTTCAATTTCAGCACCTCCTACTAAAAAGCTTAAGAAAATGCAAAAGAATCGAAGTGAATTTCAACACTATTTTCTCAAATTCTGCACCTTTCACTAAAAATCATAAAAAAATGCAAAGAAATTTAAATTAATTTCACCAAAATATCATCAATTTCAGCTCCATCTACTAAAAATCTTAAGAAAATCCAAAAGAATCGAAGTGAATATCAAGTAAATTTACTCAAATTCTGCACCTTTCACTAAAAATCATAAAAAAATTCAAAAAGATTTAATTTAATTTTACCAACATTTCTTCAATTTCAGCTCCTCCTACTAAAAATATTATGAAAATGCAAAAGAATCGAAGTGAATTTCAACAATATTTTCTCAAATTCTGTATCTATAACTAAAAATCATAAAAAATTCAAAAAGATTTAATTTAATTTCACCAAAATATCATCAATTTCAGCTCCTTCTACTAAAAATCTTATGAAAATGCAAAAGAATCGAAGTGAATATCAACTAAATTTACTCAAATTCTGCATCTGTAACTAAAAATCATAAAAAAATGCAAAGAAGTTTAATTTAATTTCACCAAAATATCATCAATTTCAGCTCCTTCTACTAAAAATCTTAAGAAAATCCAAAAGAATCGAAGTGAATATCAAGTAAATTTACTCAAATTCTGCACCTTTCACTAAAAATCATAAAAAAATTCAAAAAGATTTAATTTAATTTTACCAACATTTCTTCAATTTCAGCTCCTCCTACTAAAAATATTATGAAAATACAAAAGAATCGAAGTGAATTTCAACAATATTTTCTCAAATTCTGTATCTATAACTAAAAATCATAAAAAAATTCAAAAAGATTTAATTTAATTTCACCAAAATATCATCAATTTCAGCTCCTTCTACTAAAAATCTTATGAAAATCCAATAGAATCTAAGTGAATATCAACTAAATTTACTCAAATTCTGCATCTGTAACTAAAAATCATAAAAAAATTCAGAAAGATTTAATTTAATTTTACCACAATTTCCTTCAATTTCAGCTCCTTCTACTAAAAATCTTATGAAAATCCAAAGGAATCGAAGTGAATATCAAGTAAATTTACTCAAATTCTGCACCTTTCACTAAAAATCATACAAAAATGCAAAGAAATTTAATTTAATTTCACCAAAATATCATCAATTTCAGCTCCTTCTACTAAAAATCTTATGAAAATCCAAAAGAATCGAAGTGAATATCGAGTAAATTTACTCAAATTCAGCACCTTTCACTAAAAATCATAAAAAATTCCAAAAGATTTAATTTAATTTTACCAACATTTCTTCAATTTCAGCTCCTCCTACTAAAAATCTTATGAAAATGCAAAAGAATCGAAGTGAATTTCAACAATATTTTCTCAAATTCTGTTTCTGTAACTAAAAATCATAAAAAAATTCAAAAAGATTTAATTTAATTTCACCAAAATATCATCAATTTCAGCTCCTTCTACTAAAAATCTTATGAAAATCCAATAGAATCTAAGTGAATATCAACTAAATTTACTCAAATTCTGCATCTGTAACTAAAAATCATAAAAAAATTCAAAAAGATTTAATTTAATTTCACCAAAATATCATCAATTTCAGCTCCTTCTACTAAAAATCTTATGAAAATCCAATAGAATCTAAGTGAATATCAACTAAATTTACTCAAATTCTGCATCTGTAACTAAAAATCATATAAAAATTCAGAAAGATTTAATTTAATTTTACCACAATTTCCTTCAGTTTCAGCTCCTTCTACTAAAAATCTTATGAAAATCCAAAAGAATCGAAGTGAATATCAAGTAAATTTACTCAAATTCTGCACCTTTCACTAAAAATCATAAAAAAATGCAAAGAAATTTAAATTAATTTCACCAAAATATCATCAATTTCAGCTCCATCTACTAAAAATCTTAAGAAAATCCAAAAGAATCGAAGTGAATATCAAGTAAATTTACTCAAATTCTGCACCTTTCACTAAAAATCATAAAAAAATTCAAAAAGATTTAATTTAATTTCACCAAAATATCATCAATTTCAGCTCCTTCTACTAAAAATCTTAAGAAAATCCAAAAGAATCGAAGTGAATATCAAGTAAATTTACTCAAATTCTGCACCTTTCACTAAAAATCATAAAAAAATGCAAAGAAATTTAATATAATTTCACCAAAATATCATCAATTTCAGCTCCTTCTACTAAAAATCTTAAGAAAATCCGAAGGAATCGAAGTGAATATCAACTAAATTTACTCAAATTCTGCACCTTTCACTAAAAATCATAAAAAAATGCAAAGAAATTTAAATTAATTTCACCAAAATATCATCAATTTCAGCTCCATCTACTAAAAATCTTAAGAAAATCCAAAAGAATCGAAGTGAATATCAAGTAAATTTACTCAAATTCTGCACCTTTCACTAAAAATCATAAAAAAATTCAAAAAGATTTAATTTAATTTCACCAAAATATCATCAATTTCAGCTCCTTCTACTAAAAATCTTAAGAAAATCCAAAAGAATCGAAGTGAATATCAAGTAAATTTACTCAAATTCTGCACCTTTCACTAAAAATCATAAAAAAATGCAAAGAAATTTAATATAATTTCACCAAAATATCATCAATTTCAGCTCCTTCTACTAAAAATCTTAAGAAAATCCGAAGGAATCGAAGTGAATATCAACTAAATTTACTCAAATTCTGCACCTTTCACTAAAAATCATAAAAAAATGCAAAGAAATTTAAATTAATTTCACCAAAATATCATCAATTTCAGCTCCATCTACTAAAAATCTTAAGAAAATCCAAAAGAATCGAAGTGAATATCAAGTAAATTTACTCAAATTCTGCACCTTTCACTAAAAATCATAAAAAAATTCAAAAAGATTTAATTTAATTTTACCAACATTTCTTCAATTTCAGCTCCTCCTACTAAAAATATTATGAAAATGCAAAAGAATCGAAGTGAATTTCAACAATATTTTCTCAAATTCTGTATCTATAACTAAAAATCATAAAAAATTCAAAAAGATTTAATTTAATTTCACCAAAATATCATCAATTTCAGCTCCTTCTACTAAAAATCTTATGAAAATCCAATAGAATCTAAGTGAATATCAACTAAATTTACTCAAATTCTGCATCTGTAACTAAAAATCATAAAAAAATGCAAAGAAGTTTAATTTAATTTCACCAAAATATCATCAATTTCAGCTCCTTCTACTAAAAATCTTAAGAAAATCCAAAAGAATCGAAGTGAATATCAAGTAAATTTACTCAAATTCTGCACCTTTCACTAAAAATCATAAAAAAATTCAAAAAGATTTAATTTAATTTTACCAACATTTCTTCAATTTCAGCTCCTCCTACTAAAAATATTATGAAAATACAAAAGAATCGAAGTGAATTTCAACAATATTTTCTCAAATTCTGTATCTATAACTAAAAATCATAAAAAAATTCAAAAAGATTTAATTTAATTTCACCAAAATATCATCAATTTCAGCTCCTTCTACTAAAAATCTTATGAAAATCCAATAGAATCTAAGTGAATATCAACTAAATTTACTCAAATTCTGCATCTGTAACTAAAAATCATAAAAAAATTCAGAAAGATTTAATTTAATTTTACCACAATTTCCTTCAATTTCAGCTCCTTCTACTAAAAATCTTATGAAAATCCAAAGGAATCGAAGTGAATATCAAGTAAATTTACTCAAATTCTGCACCTTTCACTAAAAATCATACAAAAATGCAAAGAAATTTAATTTAATTTCACCAAAATATCATCAATTTCAGCTCCTTCTACTAAAAATCTTATGAAAATCCAAAAGAATCGAAGTGAATATCGAGTAAATTTACTCAAATTCAGCACCTTTCACTAAAAATCATAAAAAATTCCAAAAGATTTAATTTAATTTTACCAACATTTCTTCAATTTCAGCTCCTCCTACTAAAAATCTTATGAAAATGCAAAAGAATCGAAGTGAATTTCAACAATATTTTCTCAAATTCTGTTTCTGTAACTAAAAATCATAAAAAAATTCAAAAAGATTTAATTTAATTTCACCAAAATATCATCAATTTCAGCTCCTTCTACTAAAAATCTTATGAAAATCCAATAGAATCTAAGTGAATATCAACTAAATTTACTCAAATTCTGCACCTTTCACTAAAAATCATAAAAAAATGCAAAGAAATTTAATATAATTTCACCAAAATATCATCAATTTCAGCTCCTTCTACTAAAAATCTTAAGAAAATCCAAAAGAATCGAAGTGAATATCAAGTAAATTTACTCAAATTCTGCACCTTTCACTAAAAATCATAAAAAAATGCAAAGAAATTTAATATAATTTCACCAAAATATCATCAATTTCAGCTCCTTCTACTAAAAATCTTAAGAAAATCCAAAAGAATCGAAGTGAATATCAAGTAAATTTACTCAAATTCTGCACCTTTCACTAAAAATCATAAAAAAATGCAAAGAAATTTAATATAATTTCACCAAAATATCATCAATTTCAGCTCCTTCTACTAAAAATCTTAAGAAAATCCAAAGGAATCGAAGTGAATATCAACTAAATTTACTCAAATTCTGCACCTTTCACTAAAAATCATAAAAAAATGCAAAGAAATTTAAATTAATTTCACCAAAATATCATCAATTTCAGCTCCATCTACTAAAAATCTTAAGAAAATCCAAAAGAATCGAAGTGAATATCAAGTAAATTTACTCAAATTCTGCACCTTTCACTAAAAATCATAAAAAAATTCAAAAAGATTTAATTTAATTTCACCAAAATATCATCAATTTCAGCTCCTTCTACTAAAAATCTTAAGAAAATCCAAAAGAATCGAAGTGAATATCAAGTAAATTTACTCAAATTCTGCACCTTTCACTAAAAATCATAAAAAAATGCAAAGAAATTTAATATAATTTCACCAAAATATCATCAATTTCAGCTCCTTCTACTAAAAATCTTAAGAAAATCCGAAGGAATCGAAGTGAATATCAACTAAATTTACTCAAATTCTGCACCTTTCACTAAAAATCATAAAAAAATGCAAAGAAATTTAAATTAATTTCACCAAAATATCATCAATTTCAGCTCCATCTACTAAAAATCTTAAGAAAATCCAAAAGAATCGAAGTGAATATCAAGTAAATTTACTCAAATTCTGCACCTTTCACTAAAAATCATAAAAAAATTCAAAAAGATTTAATTTAATTTTACCAACATTTCTTCAATTTCAGCTCCTCCTACTAAAAATATTATGAAAATGCAAAAGAATCGATGTGAATTTCAACAATATTTTCTCAAATTCTGTATCTATAACTAAAAATCATAAAAAATTCAAAAAGATTTAATTTAATTTCACCAAAATATCATCAATTTCAGCTCCTTCTACTAAAAATCTTATGAAAATCCAATAGAATCTAAGTGAATATCAACTAAATTTACTCAAATTCTGCATCTGTAACTAAAAATCATAAAAAAATGCAAAGAAGTTTAATTTAATTTCACCAAAATATCATCAATTTCAGCTCCTTCTACTAAAAATCTTATGAAAATCCAATAGAATCTAAGTGAATATCAACTAAATTTACTCAAATTCTGCATCTGTAACTAAAAATCATAAAAAAATTCAGAAAGATTTAATTTAATTTTATCACAATTTCCTTCAATTTCAGCTCCTTCTACTAAAAATCTTATGAAAATCCAAAGGAATCGAAGTGAATATCAAGTAAATTTACTCAAATTCTGCACCTTTCACTAAAAATCATACAAAAATGCAAAGAAATTTAATTTAATTTCACCAAAATATCATCAATTTCAGCTCCTTCTACTAAAAATCTTATGAAAATCCAAAAGAATCGAAGTGAATATCGAGTAAATTTACTCAAATTCAGCACCTTTCACTAAAAATCATAAAAAATTCCAAAAGATTTAATTTAATTTTACCAACATTTCTTCAATTTCAGCTCCTCCTACTAAAAATCTTATGAAAATGCAAAAGAATCGAAGTGAATTTCAACAATATTTTCTCAAATTCTGTTTCTGTAACTAAAAATCATAAAAAAATTCAAAAAGATTTAATTTAATTTCACCAAAATATCATCAATTTCAGCTCCTTCTACTAAAAATCTTATGAAAATCCAATAGAATCTAAGTGAATATCAACTAAATTTACTCAAATTCTGCATCTGTAACTAAAAATCATAAAAAAATGCCAAGAAATTTAATTTAATTTCACCAAAATATCATCAATTTCAGCTCCTTCTACTAAAAATCTTATGAAAATCCAATAGAATCTAAGTGAATATCAACTAAATTTACTCAAATTCTGCATCTGTAACTAAAAATCATAAAAAAATTCAGAAAGATTTAATTTAATTTTACCACAATTTCCTTCAATTTCAGCTCCTTCTACTAAAAATCTTATGAAAATCCAAAGGAATCGAAGTGAATATCAAGTAAATTTACTCAAATTCTGCACCTTTCACTAAAAGTCATAAAAAAATGCAAAGAAATTTAATTTAATTTCACCAAAATATCATCAATTTCAGCTCCTTCTACTAAAAATCTTATGAAAATCCAAAGGAATCGAAGTGAATATCAACTAAATTTACTCAAATTCTGCATCTGTAACTAAAAATCATAAAAAATTCATAAAGATTTAATTTATATCACCAAAATTTTTTCAATTTCAGCACCTCCTACTAAAAAGCTTAAGAAAATGCAAAAGAATCGAAGTGAATTTCAACACTATTTTCTCAAATTCTGCACCTTTCACTAAAAATCATAAAAAAATGCAAAGAAATTTAAATTAATTTCACCAAAATATCATCAATTTCAGCTCCATCTACTAAAAATCTTAAGAAAATCCAAAAGAATCGAAGTGAATATCAAGTAAATTTACTCAAATTCTGCACCTTTCACTAAAAATCATAAAAAAATTCAAAAAGATTTAATTTAATTTTACCAACATTTCTTCAATTTCAGCTCCTCCTACTAAAAATATTATGAAAATGCAAAAGAATCGAAGTGAATTTCAACAATATTTTCTCAAATTCTGTATCTATAACTAAAAATCATAAAAAATTCAAAAAGATTTAATTTAATTTCACCAAAATATCATCAATTTCAGCTCCTTCTACTAAAAATCTTATGAAAATCCAAAAGAATCTAAGTGAATATCAACTAAATTTACTCAAATTCTGCATCTGTAACTAAAAATCATAAAAAAATGCAAAGAAGTTTAATTTAATTTCACCAAAATATCATCAATTTCAGCTCCTTCTACTAAAAATCTTAAGAAAATCCAAAAGAATCGAAGTGAATATCAAGTAAATTTACTCAAATTCTGCACCTTTCACTAAAAGTCATAAAAAAATGCAAAGAAATTTAATTTAATTTCACCAAAATATCATCAATTTCAGCTCCTTCTACTAAAAATCTTATGAAAATCCAATAGAATCTAAGTGAATATCAACTAAATTTACTCAAATTCTGCATCTGTAACTAAAAATCATATAAAAATTCAGAAAGATTTAATTTAATTTTACCACAATTTCCTTCAGTTTCAGCTCCTTCTACTAAAAATCTTATGAAAATCCAAAAGAATCGAAGTGAATATCAAGTAAATTTACTCAAATTCTGCACCTTTCACTAAAAATCATAAAAAAATGCAAAGAAATTTAATATAATTTCACCAAAATATCATCAATTTCAGCTCCTTCTACTAAAAATCTTAAGAAAATCCAAAAGAATCGAAGTGAATATCAAGTAAATTTACTCAAATTCTGCATCTGTAACTAAAAATCATAAAAAAATTCAGAAAGATTTAATTTAATTTTACCACAATTTCCTTCAATTTCAGCTCCTTCTACTAAAAATCTTATGAAAATCCAAAGGAATCGAAGTGAATATCAAGTAAATTTACTCAAATTCTGCACCTTTCACTAAAAGTCATAAAAAAATGCAAAGAAATTTAATTTAATTTCACCAAAATATCATCAATTTCAGCTCCTTCTACTAAAAATCTTATGAAAATCCAAAGGAATCGAAGTGAATATCAACTAAATTTACTCAAATTCTGCATCTGTAACTAAAAATCATAAAAAATTCATAAAGATTTAATTTATATCACCAAAATTTTTTCAATTTCAGCACCTCCTACTAAAAAGCTTAAGAAAATGCAAAAGAATCGAAGTGAATTTCAACACTATTTTCTCAAATTCTGCACCTTTCACTAAAAATCATAAAAAAATGCAAAGAAATTTAATTTAATTTCACCAAAATATCATCAATTTCAGCTCCTTCTACTAAAAATCTTAAGAAAATCCAAAAGAATCGAAGTGAATATCAAGTAAATTTACTCAAATTCTGCACCTTTCACTAAAAATCATAAAAAAATTCAAAAAGATTTAATTTAATTTTACCAACATTTCTTCAATTTCAGCTCCTCCTACTAAAAATATTATGAAAATGCAAAAGAATCGAAGTGAATTTCAACAATATTTTCTCAAATTCTGTATCTATAACTAAAAATCATAAAAAAATTCAAAAAGATTTAATTTAATTTCACCAAAATATCATCAATTTCAGCTCCTTCTACTAAAAATCTTATGAAAATCCAATAGAATCTAAGTGAATATCAACTAAATTTACTCAAATTCTGCATCTGTAACTAAAAATCATATAAAAATTCAGAAAGATTTAATTTAATTTTACCACAATTTCCTTCAATTTCAGCTCCTTCTACTAAAAATCTTATGAAAATCCAAAGGAATCGAAGTGAATATCAAGTAAATTTACTCAAATTCTGCACCTTTCACTAAAAATCATACAAAAATGCAAAGAAATTTAATTTAATTTCACCAAAATATCATCAATTTCAGCTCCTTCTACTAAAAATCTTATGAAAATCCAAAAGAATCGAAGTGAATATCGAGTAAATTTACTCAAATTCAGCACCTTTCACTAAAAATCATAAAAAATTCCAAAAGATTTAATTTAATTTTACCAACATTTCTTCAATTTCAGCTCCTCCTACTAAAAATCTTATGAAAATGCAAAAGAATCGAAGTGAATTTCAACAATATTTTCTCAAATTCTGTTTCTGTAACTAAAAATCATAAAAAAATTCAAAAAGATTTAATTTAATTTCACCAAAATATCATCAATTTCAGCTCCTTCTACTAAAAATCTTATGAAAATCCAATAGAATCTAAGTGAATATCAACTAAATTTACTCAAATTCTGCATCTGTAACTAAAAATCATAAAAAAATTCAAAAAGATTTAATTTAATTTCACCAAAATATCATCAATTTCAGCTCCTTCTACTAAAAATCTTATGAAAATCCAATAGAATCTAAGTGAATATCAACTAAATTTACTCAAATTCTGCATCTGTAACTAAAAATCATATAAAAATTCAGAAAGATTTAATTTAATTTTACCACAATTTCCTTCAGTTTCAGCTCCTTCTACTAAAAATCTTATGAAAATCCAAAAGAATCGAAGTGAATATCAAGTAAATTTACTCAAATTCTGCACCTTTCACTAAAAATCATAAAAAAATGCAAAGAAATTTAAATTAATTTCACCAAAATATCATCAATTTCAGCTCCATCTACTAAAAATCTTAAGAAAATCCAAAAGAATCGAAGTGAATATCAAGTAAATTTACTCAAATTCTGCACCTTTCACTAAAAATCATAAAAAAATTCAAAAAGATTTAATTTAATTTCACCAAAATATCATCAATTTCAGCTCCTTCTACTAAAAATCTTAAGAAAATCCAAAAGAATCGAAGTGAATATCAAGTAAATTTACTCAAATTCTGCACCTTTCACTAAAAATCATAAAAAAATGCAAAGAAATTTAATATAATTTCACCAAAATATCATCAATTTCAGCTCCTTCTACTAAAAATCTTAAGAAAATCCGAAGGAATCGAAGTGAATATCAACTAAATTTACTCAAATTCTGCACCTTTCACTAAAAATCATAAAAAAATGCAAAGAAATTTAAATTAATTTCACCAAAATATCATCAATTTCAGCTCCATCTACTAAAAATCTTAAGAAAATCCAAAAGAATCGAAGTGAATATCAAGTAAATTTACTCAAATTCTGCACCTTTCACTAAAAATCATAAAAAAATTCAAAAAGATTTAATTTAATTTTACCAACATTTCTTCAATTTCAGCTCCTCCTACTAAAAATATTATGAAAATGCAAAAGAATCGATGTGAATTTCAACAATATTTTCTCAAATTCTGTATCTATAACTAAAAATCATAAAAAATTCAAAAAGATTTAATTTAATTTCACCAAAATATCATCAATTTCAGCTCCTTCTACTAAAAATCTTATGAAAATCCAATAGAATCTAAGTGAATATCAACTAAATTTACTCAAATTCTGCATCTGTAACTAAAAATCATAAAAAAATGCAAAGAAGTTTAATTTAATTTCACCAAAATATCATCAATTTCAGCTCCTTCTACTAAAAATCTTATGAAAATCCAATAGAATCTAAGTGAATATCAACTAAATTTACTCAAATTCTGCATCTGTAACTAAAAATCATAAAAAAATTCAGAAAGATTTAATTTAATTTTATCACAATTTCCTTCAATTTCAGCTCCTTCTACTAAAAATCTTATGAAAATCCAAAGGAATCGAAGTGAATATCAAGTAAATTTACTCAAATTCTGCACCTTTCACTAAAAATCATACAAAAATGCAAAGAAATTTAATTTAATTTCACCAAAATATCATCAATTTCAGCTCCTACTAAAAATCTTATGAAAATCCAAAAGAATCGAAGTGAATATCGAGTAAATTTACTCAAATTCAGCACCTTTCACTAAAAATCATAAAAAATTCCAAAAGATTTAATTTAATTTTACCAACATTTCTTCAATTTCAGCTCCTCCTACTAAAAATCTTATGAAAATGCAAAAGAATCGAAGTGAATTTCAACAATATTTTCTCAAATTCTGTTTCTGTAACTAAAAATCATAAAAAAATTCAAAAAGATTTAATTTAATTTCACCAAAATATCATCAATTTCAGCTCCTTCTACTAAAAATCTTATGAAAATCCAATAGAATCTAAGTGAATATCAACTAAATTTACTCAAATTCTGCATCTGTAACTAAAAATCATAAAAAAATGCCAAGAAATTTAATTTAATTTCACCAAAATATCATCAATTTCAGCTCCTTCTACTAAAAATCTTATGAAAATCCAATAGAATCTAAGTGAATATCAACTAAATTTACTCAAATTCTGCATCTGTAACTAAAAATCATAAAAAAATTCAGAAAGATTTAATTTAATTTTACCACAATTTCCTTCAATTTCAGCTCCTTCTACTAAAAATCTTATGAAAATCCAAAGGAATCGAAGTGAATATCAAGTAAATTTACTCAAATTCTGCACCTTTCACTAAAAGTCATAAAAAAATGCAAAGAAATTTAATTTAATTTCACCAAAATATCATCAATTTCAGCTCCTTCTACTAAAAATCTTATGAAAATCCAAAGGAATCGAAGTGAATATCAACTAAATTTACTCAAATTCTGCATCTGTAACTAAAAATCATAAAAAATTCATAAAGATTTAATTTATATCACCAAAATTTTTTCAATTTCAGCACCTCCTACTAAAAAGCTTAAGAAAATGCAAAAGAATCGAAGTGAATTTCAACACTATTTTCTCAAATTCTGCACCTTTAACTAAAAATCATTAAAAAATGCAAAGAAATTTAATTTAATTTCACCAAAATTTCATCAATTTCAGCTCCCTCTACTAAAAATCTTAAGAGAATTCAAAAGAAACGATGTGAATTTCTACAATATTTTCACAAATTCTGCACCTTTAACTAAAAATCATAAAAAAATTCAAAAAGATTTAATTTAATTTCACCAAAATTTTTTCAGTTTCAGCACCTCCTACTAAAAATCTTAAGAAAATTCAAAAGAATCGAAGTGAATATCAACTAAATTTACTCAAATTCTGCATCTGTAACTAAAAATCATAAAAAAATTCAGAAAGATTTAATTTAATTTTACCACAATTTCCTTCAATTTCAGCTCCTTCTACTAAAAATCTTATGAAAATCCAAAGGAATCTAAGTGAATATCAACTAAATTTACTCAAATTCTGCATCTGTAACTAAAAATCATAAAAAATTCATAAAGATTTAATTTATATCACCAAAATTTTTTCAATTTCAGCACCTCCTACTAAAAAGCTTAAGAAAATGCAAAAGAATCGAAGTGAATTTCAACAATATTTTCTCAAATTCTGCACCTTTATCTAAAAATCATTAAAAAATTCAAAAAGATTTAATTTAATTTCACCAAAATTTTTTCAATTTCAGCACCTCTTACTAAAAATCTTAAGAAAATTCAAAAGAATAAATGTGAAATTCAACAATATTTTCACAAATTCTGCACCTTTAACTAAAAATCATAAAAAAATTCAAAAAGATTTAATTTAATTTCACCAAAATTTCTTCAATTTCAGCACCTCTTACTAAAAATCTTAAGAAAATTCAAAAGAATCGAAGTGAATATCAACTAAATTTACTCAAATTCTGCATCTGTAACTAAAAATCATAAAAAAAATGCAAAGAAATTTAATTTAATTTTACCAAAATATCATCAATTTCAGCTCCTTCTACTAAAAATCTTAAGAAAATCCAAAAGAATCGAAGTGAATATCAAGTAAATTTACTCAAATTCTGCACCTTTCACTAAAAATCATAAAAAAATTCAAAAAGATTTAATTTAATTTTACCAACATTTCTTCAATTTCAGCTCCTCCTACTAAAAATCTTATGAAAATGCAAAAGAATCGAAGTGAATATCAACTAAATTTACTAAAATTCTGCATCTGTAACAAAAAATCATAAAAAAATTCAAAAAGATTTAATTTAATTTCACCAAAATATCATCAATTTCAGCTCCTTCTACTAAAAATCTTATGAAAATCCAATAGAATCTAAGTGAATATCAACTAAATTTACTCAAATTCTGCATCTGTAACTAAAAATCATAAAAAAATTCAGAAAGATTTAATTTAATTTTACCACAATTTCCTTCAGTTTCAGCTCCTTCTACTAAAAATCTTATGAAAATCCAAAAGAATGGAAGTGAATATCAAGTAACTTTACTCAAATTCTGCACCTTTCACTAAAAATCATAAAAAAATGCAAAGAAATTTAATTTAATTTCACCAAAATATCATCAATTTCAGCTCCTTCTTCTAAAAATCTTAAGAAAATCCAAAAGAATCGAAGTGAATATCAAGTAAATTTACTCAAATTCAGCACCTTTCACTAAAAATCATAAAAAAATTCAAAAAGATTTAATTTAATTTTACCAACATTTCTTCAATTTCAGCTCCTCCTACTAAAAATCTTATGAAAATGCAAAAGAATCGAAGTGAATTTCAACAATATTTTCTCAAATTCTGTTTCTGTAACTAAAAATCATAAAAAAATTCAAAAAGATTTAATTTAATTTCATCAAAATATCATCAATTTCAGCTCCTTCTACTAAAAATCTTATGAAAATCCAATAGAATCTAAGTGAACATCAACTAAATTTACTCAAATTCTGCATCTGTAACTAAAAATCATAAAAAATTCAGAAAGATTTAATTTAATTTTACCACAATTTCCATCAATTTGCTGAAATTGATGGAAATTGTGGTAAAATTAAATTAAATCTTTCTGAATTTTTTATAATTCAATTTGTAAATTTAGTTGATATTCACTTCGACTCACGAGGACAGCTCCTTCTACTAAAAATCTTATGAAAATCCAAAGGAATCGAAGTGAATATCAACTAAATTTACTCAAATTCTGCACCTTTCACTAAAAATCATAAAAAAATGCAAAGAAATTTAATTTAATTTCACCAAAATATCATCAATTTCAGCTCCTTCTACTAAAAATCTTATGAAAATCCAAAGGAATCGAAGTGAATATCAACTAAATTTACTCAAATTCTGCACCTTTCACTAAAAATCATAAAAAAATGCAAAGAAATTTAATTTAATTTCACCAAAATTTTTTCAATTTCAGCACCTCTTACTAAAAATCTTAAGAAAATTCAAAAGAATCGAAGTGAATATCAAGTAAATTTACTCAAATTCTGCACCTTCCACTAAAAATCATAAAAAAATTCAAAAAGATTTAATTTAATTTCACCAAAATATCATCAATTTCAGCTCCTTCTACTAAAAATCTTATGAAAATCCAATAGAATCTAAGTGAATATCAACTAAATTTACTCAAATTCTGCATCTGTAACTAAAAATCATATAAAAATTCAAAAAGATTTAATTTAATTTCACCAAAATTTCTTCAATTTCAGCACCTCTTACTAAAAATCTTAAGAAAATTCAAAAGAATCGAAGTGAATATCAACTAAATTTACTCAAACTCTGCATCTGTAACTAAAAATCATAAAAAAATGCAAAGAAATTTAATTTAATTTTACCAAAATATCATCAATTTCAGCTCCTTCTACTAAAAATCTTAAGAAAATCCAAAAGAATCGAAGTGAATATCAAGTAAATTTACTCAAATTCTGCACCTTCCACTAAAAATCATAAAAAAATTCAAAAAGATTTAATTTAATTTCACCAAAATATCATCAATTTCAGCTCCTTCTACTAAAAATCTTATGAAAATCCAGTAGAATCTAAGTGAATATCAACTAAATTTACTCAAATTCTGCATCTGTAACTAAAAATCATATAAAAATTCAGAAAGATTTAATTTAATTTTACCACAATTTCCTTCAGTTTCAGCTCCTTCTACTAAAAATCTTATGAAAATCCAAAAGAATCGAAGTGAATATCAAGTAAATTTACTCAAATTCTGCATCTGTAACTAAAAATCATAAAAAAATTCAGAAAGATTTAATTTAATTTTACCACAATTTCCTTCAATTTCAGCTCCTCCTACTAAAAATATTATGAAAATGCAAAAGAATCGAAGTGAATTTCAACAATATTTTCTCAAATTCTGTATCTATAACTAAAAATCATAAAAAAATTCAAAAAGATTTAATTTAATTTCACCAAAATATCATCAATTTCAGCTCCTTCTACTAAAAATCTTATGAAAATCCAAAGGAATCGAAGTGAATATCAACTAAATTTACTCAAATTCTGCATCTGTAACTAAAAATCATAAAAAATTCATAAAGATTTAATTTATATCACCAAAATTTTTTCAATTTCAGCACCTCCTACTAAAAAGCTTAAGAAAATGCAAAAGAATCGAAGTGAATTTCAACACTATTTTCTCAAATTCTGCACCTTTAACTAAAAATCATTAAAAAATGCAAAGAAATTTAATTTAATTTCACCAAAATTTTTTCAGTTTCAGCACCTCCTACTAAAAATCTTAAGAAAATTCAAAAGAATCGAAGTGAATATCAACTAAATTTACTCAAATTCTGCATCTGTAACTAAAAATCATAAAAAAATTCAGAAAGATTTAATTTAATTTTACCACAATTTCCTTCAATTTCAGCTCCTTCTACTAAAAATCTTATGAAAATCCAAAGGAATCTAAGTGAATATCAACTAAATTTACTCAAATTCTGCATCTGTAACTAAAAATCATAAAAAATTCATAAAGATTTAATTTATATCACCAAAATTTTTTCAATTTCAGCACCTCCTACTAAAAAGCTTAAGAAAATGCAAAAGAATCGAAGTGAATTTCAACAATATTTTCTCAAATTCTGCACCTTTATCTAAAAATCATTAAAAAATTCGAAAAGATTTAATTTAATTTCACCAAAATTTTTTCAATTTCAGCACCTCTTACTAAAAATCTTAAGAAAATTCAAAAGAATAAATGTGAAATTCAACAATATTTTCACAAATTCTGCACCTTTAACTAAAAATCATAAAAAAATTCAAAAAGATTTAATTTAATTTCACCAAAATTTCTTCAATTTCAGCACCTCTTACTAAAAATCTTAAGAAAATTCAAAAGAATCGAAGTGAATATCAACTAAATTTACTCAAACTCTGCATCTGTAACTAAAAATCATAAAAAAATGCAAAGAAATTTAATTTAATTTTACCAAAATATCATCAATTTCAGCTCCTTCTACTATAAATCTTAAGAAAATCCAAAAGAATCGAAGTGAATATCAAGTAAATTTACTCAAATTCTGCACCTTCCACTAAAAATCATAAAAAAATTCAAAAAGATTTAATTTAATTTCACCAAAATATCATCAATTTCAGCTCCTTCTACTAAAAATCTTATGAAAATCCAATAGAATCTAAGTGAATATCAACTAAATTTACTCAAATTCTGCATCTGTAACTAAAAATCATATAAAAATTCAGAAAGATTTAATTTAATTTTACCACAATTTCCTTCAGTTTCAGCTCCTTCTACTAAAAATCTTATGAAAATCCAAAAGAATCGAAGTGAATATCAAGTAAATTTACTCAAATTCTGCATCTGTAACTAAAAATCATATAAAAATTCAGAAAGATTTAATTTAATTTTACCACAATTTCCTTCAGTTTCAGCTCCTTCTACTAAAAATCTTATGAAAATCCAAAAGAATCGAAGTGAATATCAAGTAAATTTACTCAAATTCTGCACCTTTCACTAAAAATCATAAAAAAATGCAAAGAAATTTAATATAATTTCACCAAAATATCATCAATTTCAGCTCCTTCTACTAAAAATCTTAAGAAAATCCAAAAGAATCGAAGTGAATATCAAGTAAATTTACTCAAATTCTGCATCTGTAACTAAAAATCATATAAAAATTCAGAAAGATTTAATTTAATTTTACCACAATTTCCTTCAGTTTCAGCTCCTTCTACTAAAAATCTTATGAAAATCCAAAGGAATCGAAGTGAATATCAACTAAATTTACTCAAATTCTGCACCTTTCACTAAAAATCATAAAAAAATGCAAAGAAATTTAAATTAATTTCACCAAAATATCATCAATTTCAGCTCCTTCTACTAAAAATCTTATGAAAATCCAATAGAATCTAAGTGAATATCAACTAAATTTACTCAAATTCTGCACCTTTCACTAAAAATCATAAAAAAATTCAAAAAGATTTAATTTAATTTCACCAAAATATCATCAATTTCAGCTCCTTCTACTAAAAATCTTAAGAAAATCCAAAAGAATCGAAGTGAATATCAAGTAAATTTACTTAAATTCTGCACCTTTCACTAAAAATCATAAAAAAATGCAAAGAAATTTAATTTAATTTCACCAAAATATCATCAATTTCAGCTCCTTCTACTAAAAATCTTAAGAAAATCCAAAAGAATCGAAGTGAATATCAAGTAAATTTACTCAAATTCTGCACCTTTCACTAAAAATCATAAAAAAATTCAAAAAGATTTAATTTAATTTTACCAACATTTCTTCAATTTCAGCTCCTCCTACTAAAAATATTATGAAAATGCAAAAGAATCGAAGTGAATTTCAACAATATTTTCTCAAATTCTGTATCTATAACTAAAAATCATAAAAAAATTCAAAAAGATTTAATTTAATTTCACCAAAATATCATCAATTTCAGCTCCTTCTACTAAAAATCTTATGAAAATCCAATAGAATCTAAGTGAATATCAACTAAATTTACTCAAATTCTGCATCTGTAACTAAAAATCATAAAAAAATTCAGAAAGATTTAATTTAATTTTACCACAATTTCCTTCAATTTCAGCTCCTTCTACTAAAAATCTTATGAAAATCCAAAGGAATCGAAGTGAATATCAAGTAAATTTACTCAAATTCTGCACCTTTCACTAAAAGTCATAAAAAAATGCAAAGAAATTTAATTTAATTTCACCAAAATATCATCAATTTCAGCTCCTTCTACTAAAAATCTTATGAAAATCCAAAGGAATCGAAGTGAATATCAACTAAATTTACTCAAATTCTGCATCTGTAACTAAAAATCATAAAAAATTCATAAAGATTTAATTTATATCACCAAAATTTTTTCAATTTCAGCACCTCCTACTAAAAAGCTTAAGAAAATGCAAAAGAATCGAAGTGAATTTCAACACTATTTTCTCAAATTCTGCACCTTTCACTAAAAATCATAAAAAAATGCAAAGAAATTTAATTTAATTTCACCAAAATATCATCAATTTCAGCTCCTTCTTCTAAAAATCTTAAGAAAATCCAAAAGAATCGAAGTGAATATCAAGTAAATTTACTCAAATTCAGCACCTTTCACTAAAAATCATAAAAAAATTCAAAAAGATTTAATTTAATTTTACCAACATTTCTTCAATTTCAGCTCCTCCTACTAAAAATCTTATGAAAATGCAAAAGAATCGAAGTGAATTTCAACAATATTTTCTCAAATTCTGTTTCTGTAACTAAAAATCATAAAAAAATTCAAAAAGATTTAATTTAATTTCATCAAAATATCATCAATTTCAGCTCCTTCTACTAAAAATCTTATGAAAATCCAATAGAATCTAAGTGAACATCAACTAAATTTACTCAAATTCTGCATCTGTAACTAAAAATCATAAAAAATTCAGAAAGATTTAATTTAATTTTACCACAATTTCCATCAGTTTGCTGAAATTGATGGAAATTGTGGTAAAATTAAATTAAATCTTTCTGAATTTTTTATAATTCAATTTGTAAATTTAGTTGATATTCACTTCGACTCCTTTGGATTTTCATAAGATTTTTAGTAGAAGGAGCTGTCCTTCTACTAAAAATCTTATGAAAATACAAAGGAATCGAAGTGAATATCAACTAAATTTACTCAAATTCTGCACCTTTCACTAAAAATCATAAAAAAATGCAAAGAAATTTAATTTAATTTCACCAAAATATCATCAATTTCAGCTCCTTCTACTAAAAATCTTATGAAAATCCAAAGGAATCGAAGTGAATATCAACTAAATTTACTCAAATTCTGCACCTTTCACTAAAAATCATAAAAAAATGCAAAGAAATTTAATTTAATTTCACCAAAATTTTTTCAATTTCAGCACCTCTAACTAAAAATCTTAAGAAAATTCAAAAGAATCGAAGTGAATATCAACTAAATTTACTCAAATTCTGCATCTGTAACTAAAAATCATAAAAAAATTCAGAAAGATTTAATTTAATTTTACCACAATTTCCTTCAATTTCAGCTCCTTCTACTAAAAATCTTATGAAAATCCAAAGGAATCTAAGTGAATATCAACTAAATTTACTCAAATTCTGCATCTGTAACTAAAAATCATAAAAAATTCATAAAGATTTAATTTATATCACCAAAATTTTTTCAATTTCAGCACCTCCTACTAAAAAGCTTAAGAAAATGCAAAAGAATCGAAGTGAATTTCAACACTATTTTCTCAAATTCTGCACCTTTCACTAAAAATCATAAAAAAATGCAAAGAAATTTAAATTAATTTCACCAAAATATCATCAATTTCAGCTCCATCTACTAAAAATCTTAAGAAAATCCAAAAGAATCGAAGTGAATATCAAGTAAATTTACTCAAATTCTGCACCTTTCACTAAAAATCATAAAAAAATTCAAAAAGATTTAATTTAATTTTACCAACATTTCTTCAATTTCAGCTCCTCCTACTAAAAATATTATGAAAATGCAAAAGAATCGAAGTGAATTTCAACAATATTTTCTCAAATTCTGTATCTATAACTAAAAATCATAAAAAATTCAAAAAGATTTAATTTAATTTCACCAAAATATCATCAATTTCAGCTCCTTCTACTAAAAATCTTATGAAAATCCAAAAGAATCTAAGTGAATATCAACTAAATTTACTCAAATTCTGCATCTGTAACTAAAAATCATAAAAAAATGCAAAGAAGTTTAATTTAATTTCACCAAAATATCATCAATTTCAGCTCCTTCTACTAAAAATCTTAAGAAAATCCAAAAGAATCGAAGTGAATATCAAGTAAATTTACTCAAATTCTGCACCTTTCACTAAAAATCATAAAAAAATTCAAAAAGATTTAATTTAATTTTACCAACATTTCTTCAATTTCAGCTCCTCCTACTAAAAATATTATGAAAATACAAAAGAATCGAAGTGAATTTCAACAATATTTTCTCAAATTCTGTATCTATAACTAAAAATCATAAAAAAATTCAAAAAGATTTAATTTAATTTCACCAAAATATCATCAATTTCAGCTCCTTCTACTAAAAATCTTATGAAAATCCAATAGAATCTAAGTGAATATCAACTAAATTTACTCAAATTCTGCATCTGTAACTAAAAATCATAAAAAAATTCAAAGAAGTTTAATTTAATTTCACCAAAATATCATCAATTTCAGCTCCTTCTACTAAAAATCTTAAGAAAATCCAAAAGAATCGAAGTGAATATCAACTAAATTTACTCAAATTCTGCATCTGTAACTAAAAATCATAAAAAAATTCAAAAAGATTTAATTTAATTTTACCAACATTTCTTCAATTTCAGCTCCTCCTACTAAAAATCATATGAAAATGCAAAAGAATCGAAGTGAATATCAACTAAATTTACTAAAATTCTGCATCTGTAACAAAAAATCATAAAAAAATTCAAAAAGATTTAATTTAATTTCACCAAAATATCATCAATTTCAGCTCCTTCTACTAAAAATCTTATGAAAATCCAATAGAATCTAAGTGAATATCAACTAAATTTACTCAAATTCTGCATCTGTAACTAAAAATCATAAAAAAATTCAGAAAGATTTAATTTAATTTTACCACAATTTCCTTCAGTTTCAGCTCCTTCTACTAAAAATCTTATGAAAATCCAAAAGAATGGAAGTGAATATCAAGTAACTTTACTCAAATTCTGCACCTTTCACTAAAAATCATAAAAAAATGCAAAGAAATTTAATTTAATTTCACCAAAATATCATCAATTTCAGCTCCTTCTTCTAAAAATCTTAAGAAAATCCAAAAGAATCGAAGTGAATATCAAGTAAATTTACTCAAATTCAGCACCTTTCACTAAAAATCATAAAAAAATTCAAAAAGATTTAATTTAATTTTACCAACATTTCTTCAATTTCAGCTCCTCCTACTAAAAATCTTATGAAAATGCAAAAGAATCGAAGTGAATTTCAACAATATTTTCTCAAATTCTGTTTCTGTAACTAAAAATCATAAAAAAATTCAAAAAGATTTAATTTAATTTCATCAAAATATCATCAATTTCAGCTCCTTCTACTAAAAATCTTATGAAAATCCAATAGAATCTAAGTGAACATCAACTAAATTTACTCAAATTCTGCATCTGTAACTAAAAATCATAAAAAATTCAGAAAGATTTAATTTAATTTTACCACAATTTCCATCAATTTGCTGAAATTGATGGAAATTGTGGTAAAATTAAATTAAATCTTTCTGAATTTTTTATAATTCAATTTGTAAATTTAGTTGATATTCACTTCGACTCCTTTGGATTTTCATAAGATTTTTAGTAGAAGGAGCTGTCCTTCTACTAAAAATCTTATGAAAATACAAAGGAATCGAAGTGAATATCAACTAAATTTACTCAAATTCTGCACCTTTCACTAAAAATCATAAAAAAATGCAAAGAAATTTAATTTAATTTCACCAAAATATCATCAATTTCAGCTCCTTCTACTAAAAATCTTATGAAAATCCAAAGGAATCGAAGTGAATATCAACTAAATTTACTCAAATTCTGCACCTTTCACTAAAAATCATAAAAAAATGCAAAGAAATTTAATTTAATTTCACCAAAATATCATCAATTTCAGCTCCTTCTACTAAAAATCTTAAGAAAATCCAAAAGAATCGAAGTGAATATCAAGTAAATTTACTCAAATTCTGCACCTTTCACTAAAAATCATAAAAAAATTCAAAAAGATTTAATTTAATTTTACCAACATTTCTTCAATTTCAGCTCCTCCTACTAAAAATATTATGAAAATACAAAAGAATCGAAGTGAATTTCAACAATATTTTCTCAAATTCTGTATCTATAACTAAAAATCATAAAAAAATTCAAAAAGATTTAATTTAATTTCACCAAAATATCATCAATTTCAGCTCCTTCTACTAAAAATCTTATGAAAATCCAATAGAATCTAAGTGAATATCAACTAAATTTACTCAAATTCTGCATCTGTAACTAAAAATCATAAAAAAATTCAGAAAGATTTAATTTAATTTTACCACAATTTCCTTCAATTTCAGCTCCTTCTACTAAAAATCTTATGAAAATCCAAAGGAATCGAAGTGAATATCAAGTAAATTTACTCAAATTCTGCACCTTTCACTAAAAATCATACAAAAATGCAAAGAAATTTAATTTAATTTCACCAAAATATCATCAATTTCAGCTCCTTCTACTAAAAATCTTATGAAAATCCAAAAGAATCGAAGTGAATATCGAGTAAATTTACTCAAATTCAGCACCTTTCACTAAAAATCATAAAAAATTCCAAAAGATTTAATTTAATTTTACCAACATTTCTTCAATTTCAGCTCCTCCTACTAAAAATCTTATGAAAATGCAAAAGAATCGAAGTGAATTTCAACAATATTTTCTCAAATTCTGTTTCTGTAACTAAAAATCATAAAAAAATTCAAAAAGATTTAATTTAATTTCACCAAAATATCATCAATTTCAGCTCCTTCTACTAAAAATCTTATGAAAATCCAATAGAATCTAAGTGAATATCAACTAAATTTACTCAAATTCTGCATCTGTAACTAAAAATCATAAAAAAATTCAAAAAGATTTAATTTAATTTCACCAAAATATCATCAATTTCAGCTCCTTCTACTAAAAATCTTATGAAAATCCAATAGAATCTAAGTGAATATCAACTAAATTTACTCAAATTCTGCATCTGTAACTAAAAATCATATAAAAATTCAGAAAGATTTAATTTAATTTTACCACAATTTCCTTCAGTTTCAGCTCCTTCTACTAAAAATCTTATGAAAATCCAAAAGAATCGAAGTGAATATCAAGTAAATTTACTCAAATTCTGCACCTTTCACTAAAAATCATAAAAAAATGCAAAGAAATTTAATATAATTTCACCAAAATATCATCAATTTCAGCTCCTTCTACTAAAAATCTTAAGAAAATCCAAAAGAATCGAAGTGAATATCAAGTAAATTTACTCAAATTCTGCACCTTTCACTAAAAATCATAAAAAAATGCAAAGAAATTTAATATAATTTCACCAAAATATCATCAATTTCAGCTCCTTCTACTAAAAATCTTAAGAAAATCCAAAGGAATCGAAGTGAATATCAACTAAATTTACTCAAATTCTGCACCTTTCACTAAAAATCATAAAAAAATGCAAAGAAATTTAAATTAATTTCACCAAAATATCATCAATTTCAGCTCCATCTACTAAAAATCTTAAGAAAATCCAAAAGAATCGAAGTGAATATCAAGTAAATTTACTCAAATTCTGCACCTTTCACTAAAAATCATAAAAAAATTCAAAAAGATTTAATTTAATTTCACCAAAATATCATCAATTTCAGCTCCTTCTACTAAAAATCTTAAGAAAATCCAAAAGAATCGAAGTGAATATCAAGTAAATTTACTCAAATTCTGCACCTTTCACTAAAAATCATAAAAAAATGCAAAGAAATTTAATATAATTTCACCAAAATATCATCAATTTCAGCTCCTTCTACTAAAAATCTTAAGAAAATCCGAAGGAATCGAAGTGAATATCAACTAAATTTACTCAAATTCTGCACCTTTCACTAAAAATCATAAAAAAATGCAAAGAAATTTAAATTAATTTCACCAAAATATCATCAATTTCAGCTCCATCTACTAAAAATCTTAAGAAAATCCAAAAGAATCGAAGTGAATATCAAGTAAATTTACTCAAATTCTGCACCTTTCACTAAAAATCATAAAAAAATTCAAAAAGATTTAATTTAATTTTACCAACATTTCTTCAATTTCAGCTCCTCCTACTAAAAATATTATGAAAATGCAAAAGAATCGAAGTGAATTTCAACAATATTTTCTCAAATTCTGTATCTATAACTAAAAATCATAAAAAATTCAAAAAGATTTAATTTAATTTCACCAAAATATCATCAATTTCAGCTCCTTCTACTAAAAATCTTATGAAAATCCAATAGAATCTAAGTGAATATCAACTAAATTTACTCAAATTCTGCATCTGTAACTAAAAATCATAAAAAAATGCAAAGAAGTTTAATTTAATTTCACCAAAATATCATCAATTTCAGCTCCTTCTACTAAAAATCTTAAGAAAATCCAAAAGAATCGAAGTGAATATCAAGTAAATTTACTCAAATTCTGCACCTTTCACTAAAAATCATAAAAAAATTCAAAAAGATTTAATTTAATTTTACCAACATTTCTTCAATTTCAGCTCCTCCTACTAAAAATATTATGAAAATACAAAAGAATCGAAGTGAATTTCAACAATATTTTCTCAAATTCTGTATCTATAACTAAAAATCATAAAAAAATTCAAAAAGATTTAATTTAATTTCACCAAAATATCATCAATTTCAGCTCCTTCTACTAAAAATCTTATGAAAATCCAATAGAATCTAAGTGAATATCAACTAAATTTACTCAAATTCTGCATCTGTAACTAAAAATCATAAAAAAATTCAGAAAGATTTAATTTAATTTTACCACAATTTCCTTCAATTTCAGCTCCTTCTACTAAAAATCTTATGAAAATCCAAAGGAATCGAAGTGAATATCAAGTAAATTTACTCAAATTCTGCACCTTTCACTAAAAATCATACAAAAATGCAAAGAAATTTAATTTAATTTCACCAAAATATCATCAATTTCAGCTCCTTCTACTAAAAATCTTATGAAAATCCAAAAGAATCGAAGTGAATATCGAGTAAATTTACTCAAATTCAGCACCTTTCACTAAAAATCATAAAAAATTCCAAAAGATTTAATTTAATTTTACCAACATTTCTTCAATTTCAGCTCCTCCTACTAAAAATCTTATGAAAATGCAAAAGAATCGAAGTGAATTTCAACAATATTTTCTCAAATTCTGTTTCTGTAACTAAAAATCATAAAAAAATTCAAAAAGATTTAATTTAATTTCACCAAAATATCATCAATTTCAGCTCCTTCTACTAAAAATCTTATGAAAATCCAATAGAATCTAAGTGAATATCAACTAAATTTACTCAAATTCTGCACCTTTCACTAAAAATCATAAAAAAATGCAAAGAAATTTAATATAATTTCACCAAAATATCATCAATTTCAGCTCCTTCTACTAAAAATCTTAAGAAAATCCAAAAGAATCGAAGTGAATATCAAGTAAATTTACTCAAATTCTGCACCTTTCACTAAAAATCATAAAAAAATGCAAAGAAATTTAATATAATTTCACCAAAATATCATCAATTTCAGCTCCTTCTACTAAAAATCTTAAGAAAATCCAAAAGAATCGAAGTGAATATCAAGTAAATTTACTCAAATTCTGCACCTTTCACTAAAAATCATAAAAAAATGCAAAGAAATTTAATATAATTTCACCAAAATATCATCAATTTCAGCTCCTTCTACTAAAAATCTTAAGAAAATCCAAAGGAATCGAAGTGAATATCAACTAAATTTACTCAAATTCTGCACCTTTCACTAAAAATCATAAAAAAATGCAAAGAAATTTAAATTAATTTCACCAAAATATCATCAATTTCAGCTCCATCTACTAAAAATCTTAAGAAAATCCAAAAGAATCGAAGTGAATATCAAGTAAATTTACTCAAATTCTGCACCTTTCACTAAAAATCATAAAAAAATTCAAAAAGATTTAATTTAATTTCACCAAAATATCATCAATTTCAGCTCCTTCTACTAAAAATCTTAAGAAAATCCAAAAGAATCGAAGTGAATATCAAGTAAATTTACTCAAATTCTGCACCTTTCACTAAAAATCATAAAAAAATGCAAAGAAATTTAATATAATTTCACCAAAATATCATCAATTTCAGCTCCTTCTACTAAAAATCTTAAGAAAATCCGAAGGAATCGAAGTGAATATCAACTAAATTTACTCAAATTCTGCACCTTTCACTAAAAATCATAAAAAAATGCAAAGAAATTTAAATTAATTTCACCAAAATATCATCAATTTCAGCTCCATCTACTAAAAATCTTAAGAAAATCCAAAAGAATCGAAGTGAATATCAAGTAAATTTACTCAAATTCTGCACCTTTCACTAAAAATCATAAAAAAATTCAAAAAGATTTAATTTAATTTTACCAACATTTCTTCAATTTCAGCTCCTCCTACTAAAAATATTATGAAAATGCAAAAGAATCGATGTGAATTTCAACAATATTTTCTCAAATTCTGTATCTATAACTAAAAATCATAAAAAATTCAAAAAGATTTAATTTAATTTCACCAAAATATCATCAATTTCAGCTCCTTCTACTAAAAATCTTATGAAAATCCAATAGAATCTAAGTGAATATCAACTAAATTTACTCAAATTCTGCATCTGTAACTAAAAATCATAAAAAAATGCAAAGAAGTTTAATTTAATTTCACCAAAATATCATCAATTTCAGCTCCTTCTACTAAAAATCTTATGAAAATCCAATAGAATCTAAGTGAATATCAACTAAATTTACTCAAATTCTGCATCTGTAACTAAAAATCATAAAAAAATTCAGAAAGATTTAATTTAATTTTATCACAATTTCCTTCAATTTCAGCTCCTTCTACTAAAAATCTTATGAAAATCCAAAGGAATCGAAGTGAATATCAAGTAAATTTACTCAAATTCTGCACCTTTCACTAAAAATCATACAAAAATGCAAAGAAATTTAATTTAATTTCACCAAAATATCATCAATTTCAGCTCCTTCTACTAAAAATCTTATGAAAATCCAAAAGAATCGAAGTGAATATCGAGTAAATTTACTCAAATTCAGCACCTTTCACTAAAAATCATAAAAAATTCCAAAAGATTTAATTTAATTTTACCAACATTTCTTCAATTTCAGCTCCTCCTACTAAAAATCTTATGAAAATGCAAAAGAATCGAAGTGAATTTCAACAATATTTTCTCAAATTCTGTTTCTGTAACTAAAAATCATAAAAAAATTCAAAAAGATTTAATTTAATTTCACCAAAATATCATCAATTTCAGCTCCTTCTACTAAAAATCTTATGAAAATCCAATAGAATCTAAGTGAATATCAACTAAATTTACTCAAATTCTGCATCTGTAACTAAAAATCATAAAAAAATGCCAAGAAATTTAATTTAATTTCACCAAAATATCATCAATTTCAGCTCCTTCTACTAAAAATCTTAAGAAAATCCAAAAGAATCGAAGTGAATATCAAGTAAATTTACTCAAATTCTGCACCTTTCACTAAAAATCATAAAAAAATGCAAAGAAATTTAATATAATTTCACCAAAATATCATCAATTTCAGCTCCTTCTACTAAAAATCTTAAGAAAATCCGAAGGAATCGAAGTGAATATCAACTAAATTTACTCAAATTCTGCACCTTTCACTAAAAATCATAAAAAAATGCAAAGAAATTTAAATTAATTTCACCAAAATATCATCAATTTCAGCTCCATCTACTAAAAATCTTAAGAAAATCCAAAAGAATCGAAGTGAATATCAAGTAAATTTACTCAAATTCTGCACCTTTCACTAAAAATCATAAAAAAATTCAAAAAGATTTAATTTAATTTTACCAACATTTCTTCAATTTCAGCTCCTCCTACTAAAAATATTATGAAAATGCAAAAGAATCGAAGTGAATTTCAACAATATTTTCTCAAATTCTGTATCTATAACTAAAAATCATAAAAAATTCAAAAAGATTTAATTTAATTTCACCAAAATATCATCAATTTCAGCTCCTTCTACTAAAAATCTTATGAAAATCCAAAAGAATCGAAGTGAATATCAAGTAAATTTACTCAAATTCTGCACCTTTCACTAAAAATCATAAAAAAATTCAAAAAGATTTAATTTAATTTTACCAACATTTCTTCAATTTCAGCTCCTCCTACTAAAAATATTATGAAAATACAAAAGAATCGAAGTGAATTTCAACAATATTTTCTCAAATTCTGTATCTATAACTAAAAATCATAAAAAAATTCAAAAAGATTTAATTTAATTTCACCAAAATATCATCAATTTCAGCTCCTTCTACTAAAAATCTTATGAAAATCCAATAGAATCTAAGTGAATATCAACTAAATTTACTCAAATTCTGCATCTGTAACTAAAAATCATAAAAAAATTCAGAAAGATTTAATTTAATTTTACCACAATTTCCTTCAATTTCAGCTCCTTCTACTAAAAATCTTATGAAAATCCAAAGGAATCGAAGTGAATATCAAGTAAATTTACTCAAATTCTGCACCTTTCACTAAAAATCATACAAAAATGCAAAGAAATTTAATTTAATTTCACCAAAATATCATCAATTTCAGCTCCTTCTACTAAAAATCTTATGAAAATCCAAAAGAATCGAAGTGAATATCGAGTAAATTTACTCAAATTCAGCACCTTTCACTAAAAATCATAAAAAATTCCAAAAGATTTAATTTAATTTTACCAACATTTCTTCAATTTCAGCTCCTCCTACTAAAAATCTTATGAAAATGCAAAAGAATCGAAGTGAATTTCAACAATATTTTCTCAAATTCTGTTTCTGTAACTAAAAATCATAAAAAAAATTCAAAAAGATTTAATTTAATTTCACCAAAATATCATCAATTTCAGCTCCTTCTACTAAAAATCTTATGAAAATCCAATAGAATCTAAGTGAATATCAACTAAATTTACTCAAATTCTGCACCTTTCACTAAAAATCATAAAAAAATGCAAAGAAATTTAATATAATTTCACCAAAATATCATCAATTTCAGCTCCTTCTACTAAAAATCTTAAGAAAATCCAAAAGAATCGAAGTGAATATCAAGTAAATTTACTCAAATTCTGCACCTTTCACTAAAAATCATAAAAAAATGCAAAGAAATTTAATATAATTTCACCAAAATATCATCAATTTCAGCTCCTTCTACTAAAAATCTTAAGAAAATCCAAAAGAATCGAAGTGAATATCAAGTAAATTTACTCAAATTCTGCACCTTTCACTAAAAATCATAAAAAAATGCAAAGAAATTTAATATAATTTCACCAAAATATCATCAATTTCAGCTCCTTCTACTAAAAATCTTAAGAAAATCCAAAGGAATCGAAGTGAATATCAACTAAATTTACTCAAATTCTGCACCTTTCACTAAAAATCATAAAAAAATGCAAAGAAATTTAAATTAATTTCACCAAAATATCATCAATTTCAGCTCCATCTACTAAAAATCTTAAGAAAATCCAAAAGAATCGAAGTGAATATCAAGTAAATTTACTCAAATTCTGCACCTTTCACTAAAAATCATAAAAAAATTCAAAAAGATTTAATTTAATTTCACCAAAATATCATCAATTTCAGCTCCTTCTACTAAAAATCTTAAGAAAATCCAAAAGAATCGAAGTGAATATCAAGTAAATTTACTCAAATTCTGCACCTTTCACTAAAAATCATAAAAAAATGCAAAGAAATTTAATATAATTTCACCAAAATATCATCAATTTCAGCTCCTTCTACTAAAAATCTTAAGAAAATCCGAAGGAATCGAAGTGAATATCAACTAAATTTACTCAAATTCTGCACCTTTCACTAAAAATCATAAAAAAATGCAAAGAAATTTAAATTAATTTCACCAAAATATCATCAATTTCAGCTCCATCTACTAAAAATCTTAAGAAAATCCAAAAGAATCGAAGTGAATATCAAGTAAATTTACTCAAATTCTGCACCTTTCACTAAAAATCATAAAAAAATTCAAAAAGATTTAATTTAATTTTACCAACATTTCTTCAATTTCAGCTCCTCCTACTAAAAATATTATGAAAATGCAAAAGAATCGATGTGAATTTCAACAATATTTTCTCAAACTCTGCATCTGTAACTAAAAATCATAAAAAAATGCAAAGAAATTTAATTTAATTTTACCAAAATATCATCAATTTCAGCTCCTTCTACTATAAATCTTAAGAAAATCCAAAAGAATCGAAGTGAATATCAAGTAAATTTACTCAAATTCTGCACCTTCCACTAAAAATCATAAAAAAATTCAAAAAGATTTAATTTAATTTCACCAAAATATCATCAATTTCAGCTCCTTCTACTAAAAATCTTATGAAAATCCAATAGAATCTAAGTGAATATCAACTAAATTTACTCAAATTCTGCATCTGTAACTAAAAATCATAAAAAAATGCAAAGAAGTTTAATTTAATTTCACCAAAATATCATCAATTTCAGCTCCTTCTACTAAAAATCTTATGAAAATCCAATAGAATCTAAGTGAATATCAACTAAATTTACTCAAATTCTGCATCTGTAACTAAAAATCATAAAAAAATTCAGAAAGATTTAATTTAATTTTATCACAATTTCCTTCAATTTCAGCTCCTTCTACTAAAAATCTTATGAAAATCCAAAGGAATCGAAGTGAATATCAAGTAAATTTACTCAAATTCTGCACCTTTCACTAAAAATCATACAAAAATGCAAAGAAATTTAATTTAATTTCACCAAAATATCATCAATTTCAGCTCCTTCTACTAAAAATCTTATGAAAATCCAAAAGAATCGAAGTGAATATCGAGTAAATTTACTCAAATTCAGCACCTTTCACTAAAAATCATAAAAAATTCCAAAAGATTTAATTTAATTTTACCAACATTTCTTCAATTTCAGCTCCTCCTACTAAAAATCTTATCAAAATGCAAAAGAATCGAAGTGAATTTCAACAATATTTTCTCAAATTCTGTTTCTGTAACTAAAAATCATAAAAAAATTCAAAAAGATTTAATTTAATTTCACCAAAATATCATCAATTTCAGCTCCTTCTACTAAAAATCTTATGAAAATCCAATAGAATCTAAGTGAATATCAACTAAATTTACTCAAATTCTGCATCTGTAACTAAAAATCATAAAAAAATGCCAAGAAATTTAATTTAATTTCACCAAAATATCATCAATTTCAGCTCCTTCTACTAAAAATCTTATGAAAATCCAATAGAATCTAAGTGAATATCAACTAAATTTACTCAAATTCTGCATCTGTAACTAAAAATCATAAAAAAATTCAGAAAGATTTAATTTAATTTTACCACAATTTCCTTCAATTTCAGCTCCTTCTACTAAAAATCTTATGAAAATCCAAAGGAATCGAAGTGAATATCAAGTAAATTTACTCAAATTCTGCACCTTTCACTAAAAGTCATAAAAAAATGCAAAGAAATTTAATTTAATTTCACCAAAATATCATCAATTTCAGCTCCTTCTACTAAAAATCTTATGAAAATCCAAAGGAATCGAAGTGAATATCAACTAAATTTACTCAAATTCTGCATCTGTAACTAAAAATCATAAAAAATTCATAAAGATTTAATTTATATCACCAAAATTTTTTCAATTTCAGCACCTCCTACTAAAAAGCTTAAGAAAATGCAAAAGAATCGAAGTGAATTTCAACACTATTTTCTCAAATTCTGCACCTTTCACTAAAAATCATAAAAAAATGCAAAGAAATTTAAATTAATTTCACCAAAATATCATCAATTTCAGCTCCATCTACTAAAAATCTTAAGAAAATCCAAAAGAATCGAAGTGAATATCAAGTAAATTTACTCAAATTCTGCACCTTTCACTAAAAATCATAAAAAAATTCAAAAAGATTTAATTTAATTTTACCAACATTTCTTCAATTTCAGCTCCTCCTACTAAAAATATTATGAAAATGCAAAAGAATCGAAGTGAATTTCAACAATATTTTCTCAAATTCTGTATCTATAACTAAAAATCATAAAAAATTCAAAAAGATTTAATTTAATTTCACCAAAATATCATCAATTTCAGCTCCTTCTACTAAAAATCTTATGAAAATCCAAAAGAATCTAAGTGAATATCAACTAAATTTACTCAAATTCTGCATCTGTAACTAAAAATCATAAAAAAATGCAAAGAAGTTTAATTTAATTTCACCAAAATATCATCAATTTCAGCTCCTTCTACTAAAAATCTTAAGAAAATCCAAAAGAATCGAAGTGAATATCAAGTAAATTTACTCAAATTCTGCACCTTTCACTAAAAATCATAAAAAAATTCAAAAAGATTTAATTTAATTTTACCAACATTTCTTCAATTTCAGCTCCTCCTACTAAAAATATTATGAAAATACAAAAGAATCGAAGTGAATTTCAACAATATTTTCTCAAATTCTGTATCTATAACTAAAAATCATAAAAAAATTCAAAAAGATTTAATTTAATTTCACCAAAATATCATCAATTTCAGCTCCTTCTACTAAAAATCTTATGAAAATCCAATAGAATCTAAGTGAATATCAACTAAATTTACTCAAATTCTGCATCTGTAACTAAAAATCATAAAAAAATTCAGAAAGATTTAATTTAATTTTACCACAATTTCCTTCAATTTCAGCTCCTTCTACTAAAAATCTTATGAAAATCCAAAGGAATCGAAGTGAATATCAAGTAAATTTACTCAAATTCTGCACCTTTCACTAAAAATCATACAAAAATGCAAAGAAATTTAATTTAATTTCACCAAAATATCATCAATTTCAGCTCCTTCTACTAAAAATCTTATGAAAATCCAAAAGAATCGAAGTGAATATCGAGTAAATTTACTCAAATTCAGCACCTTTCACTAAAAATCATAAAAAATTCCAAAAGATTTAATTTAATTTTACCAACATTTCTTCAATTTCAGCTCCTCCTACTAAAAATCTTATGAAAATGCAAAAGAATCGAAGTGAATTTCAACAATATTTTCTCAAATTCTGTTTCTGTAACTAAAAATCATAAAAAAATTCAAAAAGATTTAATTTAATTTCACCAAAATATCATCAATTTCAGCTCCTTCTACTAAAAATCTTATGAAAATCCAATAGAATCTAAGTGAATATCAACTAAATTTACTCAAATTCTGCATCTGTAACTAAAAATCATAAAAAAATTCAAAAAGATTTAATTTAATTTCACCAAAATATCATCAATTTCAGCTCCTTCTACTAAAAATCTTATGAAAATCCAATAGAATCTAAGTGAATATCAACTAAATTTACTCAAATTCTGCATCTGTAACTAAAAATCATATAAAAATTCAGAAAGATTTAATTTAATTTTACCACAATTTCCTTCAGTTTCAGCTCCTTCTACTAAAAATCTTATGAAAATCCAAAAGAATCGAAGTGAATATCAAGTAAATTTACTCAAATTCTGCACCTTTCACTAAAAATCATAAAAAAATGCAAAGAAATTTAAATTAATTTCACCAAAATATCATCAATTTCAGCTCCATCTACTAAAAATCTTAAGAAAATCCAAAAGAATCGAAGTGAATATCAAGTAAATTTACTCAAATTCTGCACCTTTCACTAAAAATCATAAAAAAATTCAAAAAGATTTAATTTAATTTCACCAAAATATCATCAATTTCAGCTCCTTCTACTAAAAATCTTAAGAAAATCCAAAAGAATCGAAGTGAATATCAAGTAAATTTACTCAAATTCTGCACCTTTCACTAAAAATCATAAAAAAATGCAAAGAAATTTAATATAATTTCACCAAAATATCATCAATTTCAGCTCCTTCTACTAAAAATCTTAAGAAAATCCGAAGGAATCGAAGTGAATATCAACTAAATTTACTCAAATTCTGCACCTTTCACTAAAAATCATAAAAAAATGCAAAGAAATTTAAATTAATTTCACCAAAATATCATCAATTTCAGCTCCATCTACTAAAAATCTTAAGAAAATCCAAAAGAATCGAAGTGAATATCAAGTAAATTTACTCAAATTCTGCACCTTTCACTAAAAATCATAAAAAAATTCAAAAAGATTTAATTTAATTTTACCAACATTTCTTCAATTTCAGCTCCTCCTACTAAAAATATTATGAAAATGCAAAAGAATCGATGTGAATTTCAACAATATTTTCTCAAATTCTGTATCTATAACTAAAAATCATAAAAAATTCAAAAAGATTTAATTTAATTTCACCAAAATATCATCAATTTCAGCTCCTTCTACTAAAAATCTTATGAAAATCCAATAGAATCTAAGTGAATATCAACTAAATTTACTCAAATTCTGCATCTGTAACTAAAAATCATAAAAAAATGCAAAGAAGTTTAATTTAATTTCACCAAAATATCATCAATTTCAGCTCCTTCTACTAAAAATCTTATGAAAATCCAATAGAATCTAAGTGAATATCAACTAAATTTACTCAAATTCTGCATCTGTAACTAAAAATCATAAAAAAATTCAGAAAGATTTAATTTAATTTTATCACAATTTCCTTCAATTTCAGCTCCTTCTACTAAAAATCTTATGAAAATCCAAAGGAATCGAAGTGAATATCAAGTAAATTTACTCAAATTCTGCACCTTTCACTAAAAATCATACAAAAATGCAAAGAAATTTAATTTAATTTCACCAAAATATCATCAATTTCAGCTCCTTCTACTAAAAATCTTATGAAAATCCAAAAGAATCGAAGTGAATATCGAGTAAATTTACTCAAATTCAGCACCTTTCACTAAAAATCATAAAAAATTCCAAAAGATTTAATTTAATTTTACCAACATTTCTTCAATTTCAGCTCCTCCTACTAAAAATCTTATGAAAATGCAAAAGAATCGAAGTGAATTTCAACAATATTTTCTCAAATTCTGTTTCTGTAACTAAAAATCATAAAAAAATTCAAAAAGATTTAATTTAATTTCACCAAAATATCATCAATTTCAGCTCCTTCTACTAAAAATCTTATGAAAATCCAATAGAATCTAAGTGAATATCAACTAAATTTACTCAAATTCTGCATCTGTAACTAAAAATCATAAAAAAATGCCAAGAAATTTAATTTAATTTCACCAAAATATCATCAATTTCAGCTCCTTCTACTAAAAATCTTATGAAAATCCAATAGAATCTAAGTGAATATCAACTAAATTTACTCAAATTCTGCATCTGTAACTAAAAATCATAAAAAAATTCAGAAAGATTTAATTTAATTTTACCACAATTTCCTTCAATTTCAGCTCCTTCTACTAAAAATCTTATGAAAATCCAAAGGAATCGAAGTGAATATCAAGTAAATTTACTCAAATTCTGCACCTTTCACTAAAAGTCATAAAAAAATGCAAAGAAATTTAATTTAATTTCACCAAAATATCATCAATTTCAGCTCCTTCTACTAAAAATCTTATGAAAATCCAAAGGAATCGAAGTGAATATCAACTAAATTTACTCAAATTCTGCATCTGTAACTAAAAATCATAAAAAATTCATAAAGATTTAATTTATATCACCAAAATTTTTTCAATTTCAGCACCTCCTACTAAAAAGCTTAAGAAAATGCAAAAGAATCGAAGTGAATTTCAACACTATTTTCTCAAATTCTGCACCTTTAACTAAAAATCATTAAAAAATGCAAAGAAATTTAATTTAATTTCACCAAAATTTCATCAATTTCAGCTCCCTCTACTAAAAATCTTAAGAGAATTCAAAAGAAACGATGTGAATTTCTACAATATTTTCACAAATTCTGCACCTTTAACTAAAAATCATAAAAAAATTCAAAAAGATTTAATTTAATTTCACCAAAATTTTTTCAGTTTCAGCACCTCCTACTAAAAATCTTAAGAAAATTCAAAAGAATCGAAGTGAATATCAACTAAATTTACTCAAATTCTGCATCTGTAACTAAAAATCATAAAAAAATTCAGAAAGATTTAATTTAATTTTACCACAATTTCCTTCAATTTCAGCTCCTTCTACTAAAAATCTTATGAAAATCCAAAGGAATCTAAGTGAATATCAACTAAATTTACTCAAATTCTGCATCTGTAACTAAAAATCATAAAAAATTCATAAAGATTTAATTTATATCACCAAAATTTTTTCAATTTCAGCACCTCCTACTAAAAAGCTTAAGAAAATGCAAAAGAATCGAAGTGAATTTCAACAATATTTTCTCAAATTCTGCACCTTTATCTAAAAATCATTAAAAAATTCAAAAAGATTTAATTTAATTTCACCAAAATTTTTTCAATTTCAGCACCTCTTACTAAAAATCTTAAGAAAATTCAAAAGAATAAATGTGAAATTCAACAATATTTTCACAAATTCTGCACCTTTAACTAAAAATCATAAAAAAATTCAAAAAGATTTAATTTAATTTCACCAAAATTTCTTCAATTTCAGCACCTCTTACTAAAAATCTTAAGAAAATTCAAAAGAATCGAAGTGAATATCAACTAAATTTACTCAAATTCTGCATCTGTAACTAAAAATCATAAAAAAAATGCAAAGAAATTTAATTTAATTTTACCAAAATATCATCAATTTCAGCTCCTTCTACTAAAAATCTTAAGAAAATCCAAAAGAATCGAAGTGAATATCAAGTAAATTTACTCAAATTCTGCACCTTTCACTAAAAATCATAAAAAAATTCAAAAAGATTTAATTTAATTTTACCAACATTTCTTCAATTTCAGCTCCTCCTACTAAAAATCTTATGAAAATGCAAAAGAATCGAAGTGAATATCAACTAAATTTACTAAAATTCTGCATCTGTAACAAAAAATCATAAAAAAATTCAAAAAGATTTAATTTAATTTCACCAAAATATCATCAATTTCAGCTCCTTCTACTAAAAATCTTATGAAAATCCAATAGAATCTAAGTGAATATCAACTAAATTTACTCAAATTCTGCATCTGTAACTAAAAATCATAAAAAAATTCAGAAAGATTTAATTTAATTTTACCACAATTTCCTTCAGTTTCAGCTCCTTCTACTAAAAATCTTATGAAAATCCAAAAGAATGGAAGTGAATATCAAGTAACTTTACTCAAATTCTGCACCTTTCACTAAAAATCATAAAAAAATGCAAAGAAATTTAATTTAATTTCACCAAAATATCATCAATTTCAGCTCCTTCTTCTAAAAATCTTAAGAAAATCCAAAAGAATCGAAGTGAATATCAAGTAAATTTACTCAAATTCAGCACCTTTCACTAAAAATCATAAAAAAATTCAAAAAGATTTAATTTAATTTTACCAACATTTCTTCAATTTCAGCTCCTCCTACTAAAAATCTTATGAAAATGCAAAAGAATCGAAGTGAATTTCAACAATATTTTCTCAAATTCTGTTTCTGTAACTAAAAATCATAAAAAAATTCAAAAAGATTTAATTTAATTTCATCAAAATATCATCAATTTCAGCTCCTTCTACTAAAAATCTTATGAAAATCCAATAGAATCTAAGTGAACATCAACTAAATTTACTCAAATTCTGCATCTGTAACTAAAAATCATAAAAAATTCAGAAAGATTTAATTTAATTTTACCACAATTTCCATCAATTTCAGCAAATTGATGGAAATTGTGGTAAAATTAAATTAAATCTTTCTGAATTTTTTATAATTCAATTTGTAAATTTAGTTGATATTCACTTCGACTCACGAGGACAGCTCCTTCTACTAAAAATCTTATGAAAATCCAAAGGAATCGAAGTGAATATCAACTAAATTTACTCAAATTCTGCACCTTTCACTAAAAATCATAAAAAAATGCAAAGAAATTTAATTTAATTTCACCAAAATATCATCAATTTCAGCTCCTTCTACTAAAAATCTTATGAAAATCCAAAGGAATCGAAGTGAATATCAACTAAATTTACTCAAATTCTGCACCTTTCACTAAAAATCATAAAAAAATGCAAAGAAATTTAATTTAATTTCACCAAAATTTTTTCAATTTCAGCACCTCTTACTAAAAATCTTAAGAAAATTCAAAAGAATCGAAGTGAATATCAAGTAAATTTACTCAAATTCTGCACCTTCCACTAAAAATCATAAAAAAATTCAAAAAGATTTAATTTAATTTCACCAAAATATCATCAATTTCAGCTCCTTCTACTAAAAATCTTATGAAAATCCAATAGAATCTAAGTGAATATCAACTAAATTTACTCAAATTCTGCATCTGTAACTAAAAATCATATAAAAATTCAAAAAGATTTAATTTAATTTCACCAAAATTTCTTCAATTTCAGCACCTCTTACTAAAAATCTTAAGAAAATTCAAAAGAATCGAAGTGAATATCAACTAAATTTACTCAAACTCTGCATCTGTAACTAAAAATCATAAAAAAATGCAAAGAAATTTAATTTAATTTTACCAAAATATCATCAATTTCAGCTCCTTCTACTAAAAATCTTAAGAAAATCCAAAAGAATCGAAGTGAATATCAAGTAAATTTACTCAAATTCTGCACCTTCCACTAAAAATCATAAAAAAATTCAAAAAGATTTAATTTAATTTCACCAAAATATCATCAATTTCAGCTCCTTCTACTAAAAATCTTATGAAAATCCAGTAGAATCTAAGTGAATATCAACTAAATTTACTCAAATTCTGCATCTGTAACTAAAAATCATATAAAAATTCAGAAAGATTTAATTTAATTTTACCACAATTTCCTTCAGTTTCAGCTCCTTCTACTAAAAATCTTATGAAAATCCAAAAGAATCGAAGTGAATATCAAGTAAATTTACTCAAATTCTGCATCTGTAACTAAAAATCATAAAAAAATTCAGAAAGATTTAATTTAATTTTACCACAATTTCCTTCAATTTCAGCTCCTCCTACTAAAAATATTATGAAAATGCAAAAGAATCGAAGTGAATTTCAACAATATTTTCTCAAATTCTGTATCTATAACTAAAAATCATAAAAAAATTCAAAAAGATTTAATTTAATTTCACCAAAATATCATCAATTTCAGCTCCTTCTACTAAAAATCTTATGAAAATCCAAAGGAATCGAAGTGAATATCAACTAAATTTACTCAAATTCTGCATCTGTAACTAAAAATCATAAAAAATTCATAAAGATTTAATTTATATCACCAAAATTTTTTC
Source organism: Andrena minutula (assembly GCA_929113495.1). NCBI lineage: Eukaryota > Metazoa > Arthropoda > Insecta > Hymenoptera > Andrenidae > Andrena > Andrena minutula. Next base: position 145,898 of record CAKMYJ010000262.1, on the reverse strand, counting down.
AATTTCAGCACCTCCTACTAAAAAGCTTAAGAAAATGCAAAAGAATCGAAGTGAATTTCAACACTATTTTCTCAAATTCTGCACCTTTAACTAAAAATCATTAAAAAATGCAAAGAAATTTAATTTAATTTCACCAAAATTTTTTCAGTTTCAGCACCTCCTACTAAAAATCTTAAGAAAATTCAAAAGAATCGAAGTGAATATCAACTAAATTTACTCAAATTCTGCATCTGTAACTAAAAATCATAAAAAAATTCAGAAAGATTTAATTTAATTTTACCACAATTTCCTTCAATTTCAGCTCCTTCTACTAAAAATCTTATGAAAATCCAAAGGAATCTAAGTGAATATCAACTAAATTTACTCAAATTCTGCATCTGTAACTAAAAATCATAAAAAATTCATAAAGATTTAATTTATATCACCAAAATTTTTTCAATTTCAGCACCTCCTACTAAAAAGCTTAAGAAAATGCAAAAGAATCGAAGTGAATTTCAACAATATTTTCTCAAATTCTGCACCTTTATCTAAAAATCATTAAAAAATTCGAAAAGATTTAATTTAATTTCACCAAAATTTTTTCAATTTCAGCACCTCTTACTAAAAATCTTAAGAAAATTCAAAAGAATAAATGTGAAATTCAACAATATTTTCACAAATTCTGCACCTTTAACTAAAAATCATAAAAAAATTCAAAAAGATTTAATTTAATTTCACCAAAATTTCTTCAATTTCAGCACCTCTTACTAAAAATCTTAAGAAAATTCAAAAGAATCGAAGTGAATATCAACTAAATTTACTCAAACTCTGCATCTGTAACTAAAAATCATAAAAAAATGCAAAGAAATTTAATTTAATTTTACCAAAATATCATCAATTTCAGCTCCTTCTACTATAAATCTTAAGAAAATCCAAAAGAATCGAAGTGAATATCAAGTAAATTTACTCAAATTCTGCACCTTCCACTAAAAATCATAAAAAAATTCAAAAAGATTTAATTTAATTTCACCAAAATATCATCAATTTCAGCTCCTTCTACTAAAAATCTTATGAAAATCCAATAGAATCTAAGTGAATATCAACTAAATTTACTCAAATTCTGCATCTGTAACTAAAAATCATATAAAAATTCAGAAAGATTTAATTTAATTTTACCACAATTTCCTTCAGTTTCAGCTCCTTCTACTAAAAATCTTATGAAAATCCAAAAGAATCGAAGTGAATATCAAGTAAATTTACTCAAATTCTGCATCTGTAACTAAAAATCATATAAAAATTCAGAAAGATTTAATTTAATTTTACCACAATTTCCTTCAGTTTCAGCTCCTTCTACTAAAAATCTTATGAAAATCCAAAAGAATCGAAGTGAATATCAAGTAAATTTACTCAAATTCTGCACCTTTCACTAAAAATCATAAAAAAATGCAAAGAAATTTAATATAATTTCACCAAAATATCATCAATTTCAGCTCCTTCTACTAAAAATCTTAAGAAAATCCAAAAGAATCGAAGTGAATATCAAGTAAATTTACTCAAATTCTGCATCTGTAACTAAAAATCATATAAAAATTCAGAAAGATTTAATTTAATTTTACCACAATTTCCTTCAGTTTCAGCTCCTTCTACTAAAAATCTTATGAAAATCCAAAGGAATCGAAGTGAATATCAACTAAATTTACTCAAATTCTGCACCTTTCACTAAAAATCATAAAAAAATGCAAAGAAATTTAAATTAATTTCACCAAAATATCATCAATTTCAGCTCCTTCTACTAAAAATCTTATGAAAATCCAATAGAATCTAAGTGAATATCAACTAAATTTACTCAAATTCTGCACCTTTCACTAAAAATCATAAAAAAATTCAAAAAGATTTAATTTAATTTCACCAAAATATCATCAATTTCAGCTCCTTCTACTAAAAATCTTAAGAAAATCCAAAAGAATCGAAGTGAATATCAAGTAAATTTACTTAAATTCTGCACCTTTCACTAAAAATCATAAAAAAATGCAAAGAAATTTAATTTAATTTCACCAAAATATCATCAATTTCAGCTCCTTCTACTAAAAATCTTAAGAAAATCCAAAAGAATCGAAGTGAATATCAAGTAAATTTACTCAAATTCTGCACCTTTCACTAAAAATCATAAAAAAATTCAAAAAGATTTAATTTAATTTTACCAACATTTCTTCAATTTCAGCTCCTCCTACTAAAAATATTATGAAAATGCAAAAGAATCGAAGTGAATTTCAACAATATTTTCTCAAATTCTGTATCTATAACTAAAAATCATAAAAAAATTCAAAAAGATTTAATTTAATTTCACCAAAATATCATCAATTTCAGCTCCTTCTACTAAAAATCTTATGAAAATCCAATAGAATCTAAGTGAATATCAACTAAATTTACTCAAATTCTGCATCTGTAACTAAAAATCATAAAAAAATTCAGAAAGATTTAATTTAATTTTACCACAATTTCCTTCAATTTCAGCTCCTTCTACTAAAAATCTTATGAAAATCCAAAGGAATCGAAGTGAATATCAAGTAAATTTACTCAAATTCTGCACCTTTCACTAAAAGTCATAAAAAAATGCAAAGAAATTTAATTTAATTTCACCAAAATATCATCAATTTCAGCTCCTTCTACTAAAAATCTTATGAAAATCCAAAGGAATCGAAGTGAATATCAACTAAATTTACTCAAATTCTGCATCTGTAACTAAAAATCATAAAAAATTCATAAAGATTTAATTTATATCACCAAAATTTTTTCAATTTCAGCACCTCCTACTAAAAAGCTTAAGAAAATGCAAAAGAATCGAAGTGAATTTCAACACTATTTTCTCAAATTCTGCACCTTTCACTAAAAATCATAAAAAAATGCAAAGAAATTTAATTTAATTTCACCAAAATATCATCAATTTCAGCTCCTTCTTCTAAAAATCTTAAGAAAATCCAAAAGAATCGAAGTGAATATCAAGTAAATTTACTCAAATTCAGCACCTTTCACTAAAAATCATAAAAAAATTCAAAAAGATTTAATTTAATTTTACCAACATTTCTTCAATTTCAGCTCCTCCTACTAAAAATCTTATGAAAATGCAAAAGAATCGAAGTGAATTTCAACAATATTTTCTCAAATTCTGTTTCTGTAACTAAAAATCATAAAAAAATTCAAAAAGATTTAATTTAATTTCATCAAAATATCATCAATTTCAGCTCCTTCTACTAAAAATCTTATGAAAATCCAATAGAATCTAAGTGAACATCAACTAAATTTACTCAAATTCTGCATCTGTAACTAAAAATCATAAAAAATTCAGAAAGATTTAATTTAATTTTACCACAATTTCCATCAATTTGCTGAAATTGATGGAAATTGTGGTAAAATTAAATTAAATCTTTCTGAATTTTTTATAATTCAATTTGTAAATTTAGTTGATATTCACTTCGACTCCTTTGGATTTTCATAAGATTTTTAGTAGAAGGAGCTGTCCTTCTACTAAAAATCTTATGAAAATACAAAGGAATCGAAGTGAATATCAACTAAATTTACTCAAATTCTGCACCTTTCACTAAAAATCATAAAAAAATGCAAAGAAATTTAATTTAATTTCACCAAAATATCATCAATTTCAGCTCCTTCTACTAAAAATCTTATGAAAATCCAAAGGAATCGAAGTGAATATCAACTAAATTTACTCAAATTCTGCACCTTTCACTAAAAATCATAAAAAAATGCAAAGAAATTTAATTTAATTTCACCAAAATTTTTTCAATTTCAGCACCTCTTACTAAAAATCTTAAGAAAATTCAAAAGAATCGAAGTGAATATCAACTAAATTTACTCAAATTCTGCATCTGTAACTAAAAATCATAAAAAAATTCAGAAAGATTTAATTTAATTTTACCACAATTTCCTTCAATTTCAGCTCCTTCTACTAAAAATCTTATGAAAATCCAAAGGAATCTAAGTGAATATCAACTAAATTTACTCAAATTCTGCATCTGTAACTAAAAATCATAAAAAATTCATAAAGATTTAATTTATATCACCAAAATTTTTTCAATTTCAGCACCTCCTACTAAAAAGCTTAAGAAAATGCAAAAGAATCGAAGTGAATTTCAACACTATTTTCTCAAATTCTGCACCTTTCACTAAAAATCATAAAAAAATGCAAAGAAATTTAAATTAATTTCACCAAAATATCATCAATTTCAGCTCCATCTACTAAAAATCTTAAGAAAATCCAAAAGAATCGAAGTGAATATCAAGTAAATTTACTCAAATTCTGCACCTTTCACTAAAAATCATTAAAAAATTCAAAAAGATTTAATTTAATTTTACCAACATTTCTTCAATTTCAGCTCCTCCTACTAAAAATATTATGAAAATGCAAAAGAATCGAAGTGAATTTCAACAATATTTTCTCAAATTCTGTATCTATAACTAAAAATCATAAAAAATTCAAAAAGATTTAACTTAATTTCACCAAAATATCATCAATTTCAGCTCCTTCTACTAAAAATCTTATGAAAATCCAAAAGAATCTAAGTGAATATCAACTAAATTTACTCAAATTCTGCATCTGTAACTAAAAATCATAAAAAAATGCAAAGAAGTTTAATTTAATTTCACCAAAATATCATCAATTTCAGCTCCTTCTACTAAAAATCTTAAGAAAATCCAAAAGAATCGAAGTGAATATCAAGTAAATTTACTCAAATTCTGCACCTTTCACTAAAAATCATAAAAAAATTCAAAAAGATTTAATTTAATTTTACCAACATTTCTTCAATTTCAGCTCCTCCTACTAAAAATATTATGAAAATACAAAAGAATCGAAGTGAATTTCAACAATATTTTCTCAAATTCTGTATCTATAACTAAAAATCATAAAAAAATTCAAAAAGATTTAATTTAATTTCACCAAAATATCATCAATTTCAGCTCCTTCTACTAAAAATCTTATGAAAATCCAATAGAATCTAAGTGAATATCAACTAAATTTACTCAAATTCTGCATCTGTAACTAAAAATCATAAAAAAATGCAAAGAAGTTTAATTTAATTTCACCAAAATATCATCAATTTCAGCTCCTTCTACTAAAAATCTTAAGAAAATCCAAAAGAATCGAAGTGAATATCAAGTAAATTTACTCAAATTCTGCACCTTTCACTAAAAATCATAAAAAAATTCAAAAAGATTTAATTTAATTTTACCAACATTTCTTCAATTTCAGCTCCTCCTACTAAAAATATTATGAAAATACAAAAGAATCGAAGTGAATTTCAACAATATTTTCTCAAATTCTGTATCTATAACTAAAAATCATAAAAAAATTCAAAAAGATTTAATTTAATTTCACCAAAATATCATCAATTTCAGCTCCTTCTACTAAAAATCTTATGAAAATCCAATAGAATCTAAGTGAATATCAACTAAATTTACTCAAATTCTGCATCTGTAACTAAAAATCATAAAAAAATGCAAAGAAGTTTAATTTAATTTCACCAAAATATCATCAATTTCAGCTCCTTCTACTAAAAATCTTAAGAAAATCCAAAAGAATCGAAGTGAATATCAACTAAATTTACTCAAATTCTGCATCTGTAACTAAAAATCATAAAAAATTCATAAAGATTTAATTTATATCACCAAAATTTTTTCAATTTCAGCACCTCCTACTAAAAAGCTTAAGAAAATGCAAAAGAATCGAAGTGAATTTCAACACTATTTTCTCAAATTCTGCACCTTTCACTAAAAATCATAAAAAAATGCAAAGAAATTTAAATTAATTTCACCAAAATATCATCAATTTCAGCTCCATCTACTAAAAATCTTAAGAAAATCCAAAAGAATCGAAGTGAATATCAAGTAAATTTACTCAAATTCTGCACCTTTCACTAAAAATCATAAAAAAATTCAAAAAGATTTAATTTAATTTTACCAACATTTCTTCAATTTCAGCTCCTCCTACTAAAAATATTATGAAAATGCAAAAGAATCGAAGTGAATTTCAACAATATTTTCTCAAATTCTGTATCTATAACTAAAAATCATAAAAAATTCAAAAAGATTTAATTTAATTTCACCAAAATATCATCAATTTCAGCTCCTTCTACTAAAAATCTTATGAAAATCCAAAAGAATCTAAGTGAATATCAACTAAATTTACTCAAATTCTGCATCTGTAACTAAAAATCATAAAAAAATGCAAAGAAGTTTAATTTAATTTCACCAAAATATCATCAATTTCAGCTCCTTCTACTAAAAATCTTAAGAAAATCCAAAAGAATCGAAGTGAATATCAAGTAAATTTACTCAAATTCTGCACCTTTCACTAAAAATCATAAAAAAATTCAAAAAGATTTAATTTAATTTTACCAACATTTCTTCAATTTCAGCTCCTCCTACTAAAAATATTATGAAAATACAAAAGAATCGAAGTGAATTTCAACAATATTTTCTCAAATTCTGTATCTATAACTAAAAATCATAAAAAAATTCAAAAAGATTTAATTTAATTTCACCAAAATATCATCAATTTCAGCTCCTTCTACTAAAAATCTTATGAAAATCCAATAGAATCTAAGTGAATATCAACTAAATTTACTCAAATTCTGCATCTGTAACTAAAAATCATAAAAAAATTCAGAAAGATTTAATTTAATTTTACCACAATTTCCTTCAATTTCAGCTCCTTCTACTAAAAATCTTATGAAAATCCAAAGGAATCGAAGTGAATATCAAGTAAATTTACTCAAATTCTGCACCTTTCACTAAAAATCATACAAAAATGCAAAGAAATTTAATTTAATTTCACCAAAATATCATCAATTTCAGCTCCTTCTACTAAAAATCTTATGAAAATCCAAAAGAATCGAAGTGAATATCGAGTAAATTTACTCAAATTCAGCACCTTTCACTAAAAATCATAAAAAATTCCAAAAGATTTAATTTAATTTTACCAACATTTCTTCAATTTCAGCTCCTCCTACTAAAAATCTTATGAAAATGCAAAAGAATCGAAGTGAATTTCAACAATATTTTCTCAAATTCTGTTTCTGTAACTAAAAATCATAAAAAAATTCAAAAAGATTTAATTTAATTTCACCAAAATATCATCAATTTCAGCTCCTTCTACTAAAAATCTTATGAAAATCCAATAGAATCTAAGTGAATATCAACTAAATTTACTCAAATTCTGCATCTGTAACTAAAAATCATAAAAAAATTCAAAAAGATTTAATTTAATTTCACCAAAATATCATCAATTTCAGCTCCTTCTACTAAAAATCTTATGAAAATCCAATAGAATCTAAGTGAATATCAACTAAATTTACTCAAATTCTGCATCTGTAACTAAAAATCATATAAAAATTCAGAAAGATTTAATTTAATTTTACCACAATTTCCTTCAGTTTCAGCTCCTTCTACTAAAAATCTTATGAAAATCCAAAAGAATCGAAGTGAATATCAAGTAAATTTACTCAAATTCTGCACCTTTCACTAAAAATCATAAAAAAATGCAAAGAAATTTAAATTAATTTCACCAAAATATCATCAATTTCAGCTCCATCTACTAAAAATCTTAAGAAAATCCAAAAGAATCGAAGTGAATATCAAGTAAATTTACTCAAATTCTGCACCTTTCACTAAAAATCATAAAAAAATTCAAAAAGATTTAATTTAATTTCACCAAAATATCATCAATTTCAGCTCCTTCTACTAAAAATCTTAAGAAAATCCAAAAGAATCGAAGTGAATATCAAGTAAATTTACTCAAATTCTGCACCTTTCACTAAAAATCATAAAAAAATGCAAAGAAATTTAATATAATTTCACCAAAATATCATCAATTTCAGCTCCTTCTACTAAAAATCTTAAGAAAATCCGAAGGAATCGAAGTGAATATCAACTAAATTTACTCAAATTCTGCACCTTTCACTAAAAATCATAAAAAAATGCAAAGAAATTTAAATTAATTTCACCAAAATATCATCAATTTCAGCTCCATCTACTAAAAATCTTAAGAAAATCCAAAAGAATCGAAGTGAATATCAAGTAAATTTACTCAAATTCTGCACCTTTCACTAAAAATCATAAAAAAATTCAAAAAGATTTAATTTAATTTTACCAACATTTCTTCAATTTCAGCTCCTCCTACTAAAAATATTATGAAAATGCAAAAGAATCGATGTGAATTTCAACAATATTTTCTCAAATTCTGTATCTATAACTAAAAATCATAAAAAATTCAAAAAGATTTAATTTAATTTCACCAAAATATCATCAATTTCAGCTCCTTCTACTAAAAATCTTATGAAAATCCAATAGAATCTAAGTGAATATCAACTAAATTTACTCAAATTCTGCATCTGTAACTAAAAATCATAAAAAAATGCAAAGAAGTTTAATTTAATTTCACCAAAATATCATCAATTTCAGCTCCTTCTACTAAAAATCTTATGAAAATCCAATAGAATCTAAGTGAATATCAACTAAATTTACTCAAATTCTGCATCTGTAACTAAAAATCATAAAAAAATTCAGAAAGATTTAATTTAATTTTACCACAATTTCCTTCAATTTCAGCTCCTTCTACTAAAAATCTTATGAAAATCCAAAGGAATCGAAGTGAATATCAAGTAAATTTACTCAAATTCTGCACCTTTCACTAAAAGTCATAAAAAAATGCAAAGAAATTTAATTTAATTTCACCAAAATATCATCAATTTCAGCTCCTTCTACTAAAAATCTTATGAAAATCCAAAGGAATCGAAGTGAATATCAACTAAATTTACTCAAATTCTGCATCTGTAACTAAAAATCATAAAAAATTCATAAAGATTTAATTTATATCACCAAAATTTTTTCAATTTCAGCACCTCCTACTAAAAAGCTTAAGAAAATGCAAAAGAATCGAAGTGAATTTCAACACTATTTTCTCAAATTCTGCACCTTTAACTAAAAATCATTAAAAAATGCAAAGAAATTTAATTTAATTTCACCAAAATTTCATCAATTTCAGCTCCCTCTACTAAAAATCTTAAGAGAATTCAAAAGAAACGATGTGAATTTCTACAATATTTTCACAAATTCTGCACCTTTAACTAAAAATCATAAAAAAATTCAAAAAGATTTAATTTAATTTCACCAAAATTTTTTCAGTTTCAGCACCTCCTACTAAAAATCTTAAGAAAATTCAAAAGAATCGAAGTGAATATCAACTAAATTTACTCAAATTCTGCATCTGTAACTAAAAATCATAAAAAAATTCAGAAAGATTTAATTTAATTTTACCACAATTTCCTTCAATTTCAGCTCCTTCTACTAAAAATCTTATGAAAATCCAAAGGAATCTAAGTGAATATCAACTAAATTTACTCAAATTCTGCATCTGTAACTAAAAATCATAAAAAATTCATAAAGATTTAATTTATATCACCAAAATTTTTTCAATTTCAGCACCTCCTACTAAAAAGCTTAAGAAAATGCAAAAGAATCGAAGTGAATTTCAACAATATTTTCTCAAATTCTGCACCTTTATCTAAAAATCATTAAAAAATTCAAAAAGATTTAATTTAATTTCACCAAAATTTTTTCAATTTCAGCACCTCTTACTAAAAATCTTAAGAAAATTCAAAAGAATAAATGTGAAATTCAACAATATTTTCACAAATTCTGCACCTTTAACTAAAAATCATAAAAAAATTCAAAAAGATTTAATTTAATTTCACCAAAATTTCTTCAATTTCAGCACCTCTTACTAAAAATCTTAAGAAAATTCAAAAGAATCTAAGTGAATATCAACTAAATTTACTCAAATTCTGCATCTGTAACTAAAAATCATAAAAAAAATGCAAAGAAATTTAATTTAATTTTACCAAAATATCATCAATTTCAGCTCCTTCTACTAAAAATCTTAAGAAAATCCAAAAGAATCGAAGTGAATATCAAGTAAATTTACTCAAATTCTGCACCTTTCACTAAAAATCATAAAAAAATTCAAAAAGATTTAATTTAATTTTACCAACATTTCTTCAATTTCAGCTCCTCCTACTAAAAATCTTATGAAAATGCAAAAGAATCGAAGTGAATATCAACTAAATTTACTAAAATTCTGCATCTGTAACAAAAAATCATAAAAAAATTCAAAAAGATTTAATTTAATTTCACCAAAATATCATCAATTTCAGCTCCTTCTACTAAAAATCTTATGAAAATCCAATAGAATCTAAGTGAATATCAACTAAATTTACTCAAATTCTGCATCTGTAACTAAAAATCATAAAAAAATTCAGAAAGATTTAATTTAATTTTACCACAATTTCCTTCAGTTTCAGCTCCTTCTACTAAAAATCTTATGAAAATCCAAAAGAATGGAAGTGAATATCAAGTAACTTTACTCAAATTCTGCACCTTTCACTAAAAATCATAAAAAAATGCAAAGAAATTTAATTTAATTTCACCAAAATATCATCAATTTCAGCTCCTTCTTCTAAAAATCTTAAGAAAATCCAAAAGAATCGAAGTGAATATCAAGTAAATTTACTCAAATTCAGCACCTTTCACTAAAAATCATAAAAAAATTCAAAAAGATTTAATTTAATTTTACCAACATTTCTTCAATTTCAGCTCCTCCTACTAAAAATCTTATGAAAATGCAAAAGAATCGAAGTGAATTTCAACAATATTTTCTCAAATTCTGTTTCTGTAACTAAAAATCATAAAAAAATTCAAAAAGATTTAATTTAATTTCATCAAAATATCATCAATTTCAGCTCCTTCTACTAAAAATCTTATGAAAATCCAATAGAATCTAAGTGAACATCAACTAAATTTACTCAAATTCTGCATCTGTAACTAAAAATCATAAAAAATTCAGAAAGATTTAATTTAATTTTACCACAATTTCCATCAATTTGCTGAAATTGATGGAAATTGTGGTAAAATTAAATTAAATCTTTCTGAATTTTTTATAATTCAATTTGTAAATTTAGTTGATATTCACTTCGACTCACGAGGACAGCTCCTTCTACTAAAAATCTTATGAAAATCCAAAGGAATCGAAGTGAATATCAACTAAATTTACTCAAATTCTGCACCTTTCACTAAAAATCATAAAAAAATGCAAAGAAATTTAATTTAATTTCACCAAAATATCATCAATTTCAGCTCCTTCTACTAAAAATCTTATGAAAATCCAAAGGAATCGAAGTGAATATCAACTAAATTTACTCAAATTCTGCACCTTTCACTAAAAATCATAAAAAAATGCAAAGAAATTTAATTTAATTTCACCAAAATTTTTTCAATTTCAGCACCTCTTACTAAAAATCTTAAGAAAATTCAAAAGAATCGAAGTGAATATCAAGTAAATTTACTCAAATTCTGCACCTTCCACTAAAAATCATAAAAAAATTCAAAAAGATTTAATTTAATTTCACCAAAATATCATCAATTTCAGCTCCTTCTACTAAAAATCTTATGAAAATCCAATAGAATCTAAGTGAATATCAACTAAATTTACTCAAATTCTGCATCTGTAACTAAAAATCATATAAAAATTCAAAAAGATTTAATTTAATTTCACCAAAATTTCTTCAATTTCAGCACCTCTTACTAAAAATCTTAAGAAAATTCAAAAGAATCGAAGTGAATATCAACTAAATTTACTCAAACTCTGCATCTGTAACTAAAAATCATAAAAAAATGCAAAGAAATTTAATTTAATTTTACCAAAATATCATCAATTTCAGCTCCTTCTACTAAAAATCTTAAGAAAATCCAAAAGAATCGAAGTGAATATCAAGTAAATTTACTCAAATTCTGCACCTTCCACTAAAAATCATAAAAAAATTCAAAAAGATTTAATTTAATTTCACCAAAATATCATCAATTTCAGCTCCTTCTACTAAAAATCTTATGAAAATCCAGTAGAATCTAAGTGAATATCAACTAAATTTACTCAAATTCTGCATCTGTAACTAAAAATCATATAAAAATTCAGAAAGATTTAATTTAATTTTACCACAATTTCCTTCAGTTTCAGCTCCTTCTACTAAAAATCTTATGAAAATCCAAAAGAATCGAAGTGAATATCAAGTAAATTTACTCAAATTCTGCATCTGTAACTAAAAATCATAAAAAAATTCAGAAAGATTTAATTTAATTTTACCACAATTTCCTTCAATTTCAGCTCCTCCTACTAAAAATATTATGAAAATGCAAAAGAATCGAAGTGAATTTCAACAATATTTTCTCAAATTCTGTATCTATAACTAAAAATCATAAAAAAATTCAAAAAGATTTAATTTAATTTCACCAAAATATCATCAATTTCAGCTCCTTCTACTAAAAATCTTATGAAAATCCAAAGGAATCGAAGTGAATATCAACTAAATTTACTCAAATTCTGCATCTGTAACTAAAAATCATAAAAAATTCATAAAGATTTAATTTATATCACCAAAATTTTTTCAATTTCAGCACCTCCTACTAAAAAGCTTAAGAAAATGCAAAAGAATCGAAGTGAATTTCAACACTATTTTCTCAAATTCTGCACCTTTAACTAAAAATCATTAAAAAATGCAAAGAAATTTAATTTAATTTCACCAAAATTTTTTCAGTTTCAGCACCTCCTACTAAAAATCTTAAGAAAATTCAAAAGAATCGAAGTGAATATCAACTAAATTTACTCAAATTCTGCATCTGTAACTAAAAATCATAAAAAAATTCAGAAAGATTTAATTTAATTTTACCACAATTTCCTTCAATTTCAGCTCCTTCTACTAAAAATCTTATGAAAATCCAAAGGAATCTAAGTGAATATCAACTAAATTTACTCAAATTCTGCATCTGTAACTAAAAATCATAAAAAATTCATAAAGATTTAATTTATATCACCAAAATTTTTTCAATTTCAGCACCTCCTACTAAAAAGCTTAAGAAAATGCAAAAGAATCGAAGTGAATTTCAACAATATTTTCTCAAATTCTGCACCTTTATCTAAAAATCATTAAAAAATTCGAAAAGATTTAATTTAATTTCACCAAAATTTTTTCAATTTCAGCACCTCTTACTAAAAATCTTAAGAAAATTCAAAAGAATAAATGTGAAATTCAACAATATTTTCACAAATTCTGCACCTTTAACTAAAAATCATAAAAAAATTCAAAAAGATTTAATTTAATTTCACCAAAATTTCTTCAATTTCAGCACCTCTTACTAAAAATCTTAAGAAATTTCAAAAGAATCGAAGTGAATATCAACTAAATTTACTCAAACTCTGCATCTGTAACTAAAAATCATAAAAAAATGCAAAGAAATTTAATTTAATTTTACCAAAATATCATCAATTTCAGCTCCTTCTACTATAAATCTTAAGAAAATCCAAAAGAATCGAAGTGAATATCAAGTAAATTTACTCAAATTCTGCACCTTCCACTAAAAATCATAAAAAAATTCAAAAAGATTTAATTTAATTTCACCAAAATATCATCAATTTCAGCTCCTTCTACTAAAAATCTTATGAAAATCCAATAGAATCTAAGTGAATATCAACTAAATTTACTCAAATTCTGCATCTGTAACTAAAAATCATATAAAAATTCAGAAAGATTTAATTTAATTTTACCACAATTTCCTTCAGTTTCAGCTCCTTCTACTAAAAATCTTATGAAAATCCAAAAGAATCGAAGTGAATATCAAGTAAATTTACTCAAATTCTGCATCTGTAACTAAAAATCATATAAAAATTCAGAAAGATTTAATTTAATTTTACCACAATTTCCTTCAGTTTCAGCTCCTTCTACTAAAAATCTTATGAAAATCCAAAAGAATCGAAGTGAATATCAAGTAAATTTACTCAAATTCTGCACCTTTCACTAAAAATCATAAAAAAATGCAAAGAAATTTAATATAATTTCACCAAAATATCATCAATTTCAGCTCCTTCTACTAAAAATCTTAAGAAAATCCAAAAGAATCGAAGTGAATATCAAGTAAATTTACTCAAATTCTGCATCTGTAACTAAAAATCATATAAAAATTCAGAAAGATTTAATTTAATTTTACCACAATTTCCTTCAGTTTCAGCTCCTTCTACTAAAAATCTTATGAAAATCCAAAGGAATCGAAGTGAATATCAACTAAATTTACTCAAATTCTGCACCTTTCACTAAAAATCATAAAAAAATGCAAAGAAATTTAAATTAATTTCACCAAAATATCATCAATTTCAGCTCCTTCTACTAAAAATCTTATGAAAATCCAATAGAATCTAAGTGAATATCAACTAAATTTACTCAAATTCTGCACCTTTCACTAAAAATCATAAAAAAATTCAAAAAGATTTAATTTAATTTCACCAAAATATCATCAATTTCAGCTCCTTCTACTAAAAATCTTAAGAAAATCCAAAAGAATCGAAGTGAATATCAAGTAAATTTACTTAAATTCTGCACCTTTCACTAAAAATCATAAAAAAATGCAAAGAAATTTAATTTAATTTCACCAAAATATCATCAATTTCAGCTCCTTCTACTAAAAATCTTAAGAAAATCCAAAAGAATCGAAGTGAATATCAAGTAAATTTACTCAAATTCTGCACCTTTCACTAAAAATCATAAAAAAATTCAAAAAGATTTAATTTAATTTTACCAACATTTCTTCAATTTCAGCTCCTCCTACTAAAAATATTATGAAAATGCAAAAGAATCGAAGTGAATTTCAACAATATTTTCTCAAATTCTGTATCTATAACTAAAAATCATAAAAAAATTCAAAAAGATTTAATTTAATTTCACCAAAATATCATCAATTTCAGCTCCTTCTACTAAAAATCTTATGAAAATCCAATAGAATCTAAGTGAATATCAACTAAATTTACTCAAATTCTGCATCTGTAACTAAAAATCATAAAAAAATTCAGAAAGATTTAATTTAATTTTACCACAATTTCCTTCAATTTCAGCTCCTTCTACTAAAAATCTTATGAAAATCCAAAGGAATCGAAGTGAATATCAAGTAAATTTACTCAAATTCTGCACCTTTCACTAAAAGTCATAAAAAAATGCAAAGAAATTTAATTTAATTTCACCAAAATATCATCAATTTCAGCTCCTTCTACTAAAAATCTTATGAAAATCCAAAGGAATCGAAGTGAATATCAACTAAATTTACTCAAATTCTGCATCTGTAACTAAAAATCATAAAAAATTCATAAAGATTTAATTTATATCACCAAAATTTTTTCAATTTCAGCACCTCCTACTAAAAAGCTTAAGAAAATGCAAAAGAATCGAAGTGAATTTCAACACTATTTTCTCAAATTCTGCACCTTTCACTAAAAATCATAAAAAAATGCAAAGAAATTTAATTTAATTTCACCAAAATATCATCAATTTCAGCTCCTTCTTCTAAAAATCTTAAGAAAATCCAAAAGAATCGAAGTGAATATCAAGTAAATTTACTCAAATTCAGCACCTTTCACTAAAAATCATAAAAAAATTCAAAAAGATTTAATTTAATTTTACCAACATTTCTTCAATTTCAGCTCCTCCTACTAAAAATCTTATGAAAATGCAAAAGAATCGAAGTGAATTTCAACAATATTTTCTCAAATTCTGTTTCTGTAACTAAAAATCATAAAAAAATTCAAAAAGATTTAATTTAATTTCATCAAAATATCATCAATTTCAGCTCCTTCTACTAAAAATCTTATGAAAATCCAATAGAATCTAAGTGAACATCAACTAAATTTACTCAAATTCTGCATCTGTAACTAAAAATCATAAAAAATTCAGAAAGATTTAATTTAATTTTACCACAATTTCCATCAATTTGCTGAAATTGATGGAAATTGTGGTAAAATTAAATTAAATCTTTCTGAATTTTTTATAATTCAATTTGTAAATTTAGTTGATATTCACTTCGACTCCTTTGGATTTTCATAAGATTTTTAGTAGAAGGAGCTGTCCTTCTACTAAAAATCTTATGAAAATACAAAGGAATCGAAGTGAATATCAACTAAATTTACTCAAATTCTGCACCTTTCACTAAAAATCATAAAAAAATGCAAAGAAATTTAATTTAATTTCACCAAAATATCATCAATTTCAGCTCCTTCTACTAAAAATCTTATGAAAATCCAAAGGAATCGAAGTGAATATCAACTAAATTTACTCAAATTCTGCACCTTTCACTAAAAATCATAAAAAAATGCAAAGAAATTTAATTTAATTTCACCAAAATTTTTTCAATTTCAGCACCTCTTACTAAAAATCTTAAGAAAATTCAAAAGAATCGAAGTGAATATCAACTAAATTTACTCAAATTCTGCATCTGTAACTAAAAATCATAAAAAAATTCAGAAAGATTTAATTTAATTTTACCACAATTTCCTTCAATTTCAGCTCCTTCTACTAAAAATCTTATGAAAATCCAAAGGAATCTAAGTGAATATCAACTAAATTTACTCAAATTCTGCATCTGTAACTAAAAATCATAAAAAATTCATAAAGATTTAATTTATATCACCAAAATTTTTTCAATTTCAGCACCTCCTACTAAAAAGCTTAAGAAAATGCAAAAGAATCGAAGTGAATTTCAACAATATTTTCTCAAATTCTGCACCTTTATCTAAAAATCATTAAAAAATTCAAAAAGATTTAATTTAATTTCACCAAAATTTTTTCAATTTCAGCACCTCTTACTAAAAATCTTAAGAAAATTCAAAAGAATAAATGTGAAATTCAACAATATTTTCACAAATTCTGCACCTTTAACTAAAAATCATAAAAAAATTCAAAAAGATTTAATTTAATTTCACCAAAATTTCTTCAATTTCAGCACCTCTTACTAAAAATCTTAAGAAAATTCAAAAGAATCGAAGTGAATATCAACTAAATTTACTCAAATTCTGCATCTGTAACTAAAAATCATAAAAAAATGCAAAGAAATTTAATTTAATTTTACCAAAATATCATCAATTTCAGCTCCTTCTACTAAAAATCTTAAGAAAATCCAAAAGAATCGAAGTGAATATCAAGTAAATTTACTCAAATTCTGCACCTTTCACTAAAAATCATAAAAAAATTCAAAAAGATTTAATTTAATTTTACCAACATTTCTTCAATTTCAGCTCCTCCTACTAAAAATCTTATGAAAATGCAAAAGAATCGAAGTGAATATCAACTAAATTTACTAAAATTCTGCATCTGTAACAAAAAATCATAAAAAAATTCAAAAAGATTTAATTTAATTTCACCAAAATATCATCAATTTCAGCTCCTTCTACTAAAAATCTTATGAAAATCCAATAGAATCTAAGTGAATATCAACTAAATTTACTCAAATTCTGCATCTGTAACTAAAAATCATAAAAAAATTCAGAAAGATTTAATTTAATTTTACCACAATTTCCTTCAGTTTCAGCTCCTTCTACTAAAAATCTTATGAAAATCCAAAAGAATGGAAGTGAATATCAAGTAACTTTACTCAAATTCTGCACCTTTCACTAAAAATCATAAAAAAATGCAAAGAAATTTAATTTAATTTCACCAAAATATCATCAATTTTAGCTCCTTCTTCTAAAAATCTTAAGAAAATCCAAAAGAATCGAAGTGAATATCAAGTAAATTTACTCAAATTCAGCACCTTTCACTAAAAATCATAAAAAAATTCAAAAAGATTTAATTTAATTTTACCAACATTTCTTCAATTTCAGCTCCTCCTACTAAAAATCTTATGAAAATGCAAAAGAATCGAAGTGAATTTCAACAATATTTTCTCAAATTCTGTTTCTGTAACTAAAAATCATAAAAAAATTCAAAAAGATTTAATTTAATTTCATCAAAATATCATCAATTTCAGCTCCTTCTACTAAAAATCTTATGAAAATCCAATAGAATCTAAGTGAACATCAACTAAATTTACTCAAATTCTGCATCTGTAACTAAAAATCATAAAAAATTCAGAAAGATTTAATTTAATTTTACCACAATTTCCATCAATTTGCTGAAATTGATGGAAATTGTGGTAAAATTAAATTAAATCTTTCTGAATTTTTTATAATTCAATTTGTAAATTTAGTTGATATTCACTTCGACTCCTTTGGATTTTCATAAGATTTTTAGTAGAAGGAGCTGTCCTTCTACTAAAAATCTTATGAAAATACAAAGGAATCGAAGTGAATATCAACTAAATTTACTCAAATTCTGCACCTTTCACTAAAAATCATAAAAAAATGCAAAGAAATTTAATTTAATTTCACCAAAATATCATCAATTTCAGCTCCTTCTACTAAAAATCTTATGAAAATCCAAAGGAATCGAAGTGAATATCAACTAAATTTACTCAAATTCTGCACCTTTCACTAAAAATCATAAAAAAATGCAAAGAAATTTAATTTAATTTCACCAAAATTTTTTCAATTTCAGCACCTCTTACTAAAAATCTTAAGAAAATTCAAAAGAATCGAAGTGAATATCAACTAAATTTACTCAAATTCTGCATCTGTAACTAAAAATCATAAAAAAATTCAGAAAGATTTAATTTAATTTTACCACAATTTCCTTCAATTTCAGCTCCTTCTACTAAAAATCTTATGAAAATCCAAAGGAATCTAAGTGAATATCAACTAAATTTACTCAAATTCTGCATCTGTAACTAAAAATCATAAAAAATTCATAAAGATTTAATTTATATCACCAAAATTTTTTCAATTTCAGCACCTCCTACTAAAAAGCTTAAGAAAATGCAAAAGAATCGAAGTGAATTTCAACACTATTTTCTCAAATTCTGCACCTTTCACTAAAAATCATAAAAAAATGCAAAGAAATTTAAATTAATTTCACCAAAATATCATCAATTTCAGCTCCATCTACTAAAAATCTTAAGAAAATCCAAAAGAATCGAAGTGAATATCAAGTAAATTTACTCAAATTCTGCACCTTTCACTAAAAATCATTAAAAAATTCAAAAAGATTTAATTTAATTTTACCAACATTTCTTCAATTTCAGCTCCTCCTACTAAAAATATTATGAAAATGCAAAAGAATCGAAGTGAATTTCAACAATATTTTCTCAAATTCTGTATCTATAACTAAAAATCATAAAAAATTCAAAAAGATTTAACTTAATTTCACCAAAATATCATCAATTTCAGCTCCTTCTACTAAAAATCTTATGAAAATCCAAAAGAATCTAAGTGAATATCAACTAAATTTACTCAAATTCTGCATCTGTAACTAAAAATCATAAAAAAATGCAAAGAAGTTTAATTTAATTTCACCAAAATATCATCAATTTCAGCTCCTTCTACTAAAAATCTTAAGAAAATCCAAAAGAATCGAAGTGAATATCAAGTAAATTTACTCAAATTCTGCACCTTTCACTAAAAATCATAAAAAAATTCAAAAAGATTTAATTTAATTTTACCAACATTTCTTCAATTTCAGCTCCTCCTACTAAAAATATTATGAAAATACAAAAGAATCGAAGTGAATTTCAACAATATTTTCTCAAATTCTGTATCTATAACTAAAAATCATAAAAAAATTCAAAAAGATTTAATTTAATTTCACCAAAATATCATCAATTTCAGCTCCTTCTACTAAAAATCTTATGAAAATCCAATAGAATCTAAGTGAATATCAACTAAATTTACTCAAATTCTGCATCTGTAACTAAAAATCATAAAAAAATGCAAAGAAGTTTAATTTAATTTCACCAAAATATCATCAATTTCAGCTCCTTCTACTAAAAATCTTAAGAAAATCCAAAAGAATCGAAGTGAATATCAAGTAAATTTACTCAAATTCTGCACCTTTCACTAAAAATCATAAAAAAATTCAAAAAGATTTAATTTAATTTTACCAACATTTCTTCAATTTCAGCTCCTCCTACTAAAAATATTATGAAAATACAAAAGAATCGAAGTGAATTTCAACAATATTTTCTCAAATTCTGTATCTATAACTAAAAATCATAAAAAAATTCAAAAAGATTTAATTTAATTTCACCAAAATATCATCAATTTCAGCTCCTTCTACTAAAAATCTTATGAAAATCCAATAGAATCTAAGTGAATATCAACTAAATTTACTCAAATTCTGCATCTGTAACTAAAAATCATAAAAAAATGCAAAGAAGTTTAATTTAATTTCACCAAAATATCATCAATTTCAGCTCCTTCTACTAAAAATCTTAAGAAAATCCAAAAGAATCGAAGTGAATATCAACTAAATTTACTCAAATTCTGCATCTGTAACTAAAAATCATAAAAAATTCATAAAGATTTAATTTATATCACCAAAATTTTTTCAATTTCAGCACCTCCTACTAAAAAGCTTAAGAAAATGCAAAAGAATCGAAGTGAATTTCAACACTATTTTCTCAAATTCTGCACCTTTCACTAAAAATCATAAAAAAATGCAAAGAAATTTAAATTAATTTCACCAAAATATCATCAATTTCAGCTCCATCTACTAAAAATCTTAAGAAAATCCAAAAGAATCGAAGTGAATATCAAGTAAATTTACTCAAATTCTGCACCTTTCACTAAAAATCATAAAAAAATTCAAAAAGATTTAATTTAATTTTACCAACATTTCTTCAATTTCAGCTCCTCCTACTAAAAATATTATGAAAATGCAAAAGAATCGAAGTGAATTTCAACAATATTTTCTCAAATTCTGTATCTATAACTAAAAATCATAAAAAATTCAAAAAGATTTAATTTAATTTCACCAAAATATCATCAATTTCAGCTCCTTCTACTAAAAATCTTATGAAAATCCAAAAGAATCTAAGTGAATATCAACTAAATTTACTCAAATTCTGCATCTGTAACTAAAAATCATAAAAAAATGCAAAGAAGTTTAATTTAATTTCACCAAAATATCATCAATTTCAGCTCCTTCTACTAAAAATCTTAAGAAAATCCAAAAGAATCGAAGTGAATATCAAGTAAATTTACTCAAACTCTGCACCTTCCACTAAAAATCATAAAAAAATTCAAAAAGATTTAATTTAATTTCACCAAAATATCATCAATTTCAGCTCCTTCTACTAAAAATCTTATGAAAATCCAATAGAATCTAAGTGAATATCAACTAAATTTACTCAAATTCTGCATCTGTAACTAAAAATCATATAAAAATTCAAAAAGATTTAATTTAATTTCACCAAAATTTCTTCAATTTCAGCACCTCTTACTAAAAATCTTAAGAAAATTCAAAAGAATCGAAGTGAATATCAACTAAATTTACTCAAACTCTGCATCTGTAACTAAAAATCATAAAAAAATGCAAAGAAATTTAATTTAATTTTACCAAAATATCATCAATTTCAGCTCCTTCTACTAAAAATCTTAAGAAAATCCAAAAGAATCGAAGTGAATATCAAGTAAATTTACTCAAATTCTGCACCTTCCACTAAAAATCATAAAAAAATTCAAAAAGATTTAATTTAATTTCACCAAAATATCATCAATTTCAGCTCCTTCTACTAAAAATCTTATGAAAATCCAATAGAATCTAAGTGAATATCAACTAAATTTACTCAAATTCTGCATCTGTAACTAAAAATCATATAAAAATTCAGAAAGATTTAATTTAATTTTACCACAATTTCCTTCAGTTTCAGCTCCTTCTACTAAAAATCTTATGAAAATCCAAAAGAATCGAAGTGAATATCAAGTAAATTTACTCAAATTCTGCATCTGTAACTAAAAATCATAAAAAAATTCAGAAAGATTTAATTTAATTTTACCACAATTTCCTTCAATTTCAGCTCCTCCTACTAAAAATATTATGAAAATGCAAAAGAATCGAAGTGAATTTCAACAATATTTTCTCAAATTCTGTATCTATAACTAAAAATCATAAAAAAATTCAAAAAGATTTAATTTAATTTCACCAAAATATCATCAATTTCAGCTCCTTCTACTAAAAATCTTATGAAAATCCAATAGAATCTAAGTGAATATCAACTAAATTTACTCAAATTCTGCATCTGTAACTAAAAATCATAAAAAAATGCAAAGAAGTTTAATTTAATTTCACCAAAATATCATCAATTTCAGCTCCTTCTACTAAAAATCTTATGAAAATCCAATAGAATCTAAGTGAATATCAACTAAATATACTCAAATTCTGCATCTGTAACTAAAAATCATAAAAAAATTCAGAAATATTTAATTTAATTTTACCACAATTTCCTTCAATTTCAGCTCCTTCTACTAAAAATCTTATGAAAATCCAAAGGAATCGAAGTGAATATCAAGTAAATTTACTCAAATTCTGCACCTTTCACTAAAAGTCATAAAAAAATGCAAAGAAATTTAATTTAATTTCACCAAAATATCATCAATTTCAGCTCCTTCTACTAAAAATCTTATGAAAATCCAAAGGAATCGAAGTGAATATCAACTAAATTTACTCAAATTCTGCATCTGTAACTAAAAAACATAAAAAATTCATAAAGATTTAATTTATATCACCAAAATTTTTTCAATTTCAGCACCTCCTACTAAAAAGCTTAAGAAAATGCAAAAGAATCGAAGTGAATTTCAACACTATTTTCTCAAATTCTGCACCTTTAACTAAAAATCATTAAAAAATGCAAAGAAATTTAATTTAATTTCACCAAAATATCATCAATTTCAGCTCCTTCTACTAAAAATCTTATGAAAATCCAAAAGAATCGAAGTGAATATCAAGTAAATTTACTCAAATTCTGCATCTGTAACTAAAAATCATATAAAAATTCAGAAAGATTTAATTTAATTTTACCACAATTTCCTTCAGTTTCAGCTCCTTCTACTAAAAATCTTATGAAAATCCAAAAGAATCGAAGTGAATATCAAGTAAATTTACTCAAATTCTGCACCTTTCACTAAAAATCATAAAAAAATGCAAAGAAATTTAATATAATTTCACCAAAATATCATCAATTTCAGCTCCTTCTACTAAAAATCTTAAGAAAATCCAAAAGAATCGAAGTGAATATCAAGTAAATTTACTCAAATTCTGCATCTGTAACTAAAAATCATATAAAAATTCAGAAAGATTTAATTTAATTTTACCACAATTTCCTTCAGTTTCAGCTCCTTCTACTAAAAATCTTATGAAAATCCAAAGGAATCGAAGTGAATATCAACTAAATTTACTCAAATTCTGCACCTTTCACTAAAAATCATAAAAAAATGCAAAGAAATTTAAATTAATTTCACCAAAATATCATCAATTTCAGCTCCTTCTACTAAAAATCTTATGAAAATCCAATAGAATCTAAGTGAATATCAACTAAATTTACTCAAATTCTGCACCTTTCACTAAAAATCATAAAAAAATTCAAAAAGATTTAATTTAATTTCACCAAAATATCATCAATTTCAGCTCCTTCTACTAAAAATCTTAAGAAAATCCAAAAGAATCGAAGTGAATATCAAGTAAATTTACTTAAATTCTGCACCTTTCACTAAAAATCATAAAAAAATGCAAAGAAATTTAATTTAATTTCACCAAAATATCATCAATTTCAGCTCCTTCTACTAAAAATCTTAAGAAAATCCAAAAGAATCGAAGTGAATATCAAGTAAATTTACTCAAATTCTGCACCTTTCACTAAAAATCATAAAAAAATTCAAAAAGATTTAATTTAATTTTACCAACATTTCTTCAATTTCAGCTCCTCCTACTAAAAATATTATGAAAATGCAAAAGAATCGAAGTGAATTTCAACAA
This sequence comes from Andrena minutula, assembly GCA_929113495.1. Lineage (NCBI taxonomy): Eukaryota > Metazoa > Arthropoda > Insecta > Hymenoptera > Andrenidae > Andrena > Andrena minutula. The sequence goes on along the minus strand of CAKMYJ010000262.1, from coordinate 122,139 downwards.
TATTTTCTCAAATTCTGTATCTATAACTAAAAATCATAAAAAAATTCAAAAAGATTTAATTTAATTTCACCAAAATATCATCAATTTCAGCTCCTTCTACTAAAAATCTTATGAAAATCCAATAGAATCTAAGTGAATATCAACTAAATTTTCTCAAATTCTGTATCTATAACTAAAAATCATAAAAAAATTCAAAAAGATTTAATTTAATTTCACCAAAATATCATCAATTTCAGCTCCTTCTACTAAAAATCTTATGAAAATCCAATAGAATCTAAGTGAATATCAACTAAATTTACTCAAATTCTGCATCTGTAACTAAAAATCATAAAAAAATGCAAAGAAGTTTAATTTAATTTCACCAAAATATCATCAATTTCAGCTCCTTCTACTAAAAATCTTAAGAAAATCCAAAAGAATCGAAGTGAATATCAACTAAATTTACTCAAATTCTGCATCTGTAACTAAAAATCATAAAAAATTCATAAAGATTTAATTTATATCACCAAAATTTTTTCAATTTCAGCACCTCCTACTAAAAAGCTTAAGAAAATGCAAAAGAATCGAAGTGAATTTCAACACTATTTTCTCAAATTCTGCACCTTTCACTAAAAATCATAAAAAAATGCAAAGAAATTTAAATTAATTTCACCAAAATATCATCAATTTCAGCTCCATCTACTAAAAATCTTAAGAAAATCCAAAAGAATCGAAGTGAATATCAAGTAAATTTACTCAAATTCTGCACCTTTCACTAAAAATCATAAAAAAATTCAAAAAGATTTAATTTAATTTTACCAACATTTCTTCAATTTCAGCTCCTCCTACTAAAAATATTATGAAAATGCAAAAGAATCGAAGTGAATTTCAACAATATTTTCTCAAATTCTGTATCTATAACTAAAAATCATAAAAAATTCAAAAAGATTTAATTTAATTTCACCAAAATATCATCAATTTCAGCTCCTTCTACTAAAAATCTTATGAAAATCCAAAAGAATCTAAGTGAATATCAACTAAATTTACTCAAATTCTGCATCTGTAACTAAAAATCATAAAAAAATGCAAAGAAGTTTAATTTAATTTCACCAAAATATCATCAATTTCAGCTCCTTCTACTAAAAATCTTAAGAAAATCCAAAAGAATCGAAGTGAATATCAAGTAAATTTACTCAAATTCTGCACCTTCCACTAAAAATCATAAAAAAATTCAAAAAGATTTAATTTAATTTCACCAAAATATCATCAATTTCAGCTCCTTCTACTAAAAATCTTATGAAAATCCAATAGAATCTAAGTGAATATCAACTAAATTTACTCAAATTCTGCATCTGTAACTAAAAATCATATAAAAATTCAAAAAGATTTAATTTAATTTCACCAAAATTTCTTCAATTTCAGCACCTCTTACTAAAAATCTTAAGAAAATTCAAAAGAATCGAAGTGAATATCAACTAAATTTACTCAAACTCTGCATCTGTAACTAAAAATCATAAAAAAATGCAAAGAAATTTAATTTAATTTTACCAAAATATCATCAATTTCAGCTCCTTCTACTAAAAATCTTAAGAAAATCCAAAAGAATCGAAGTGAATATCAAGTAAATTTACTCAAATTCTGCACCTTCCACTAAAAATCATAAAAAAATTCAAAAAGATTTAATTTAATTTCACCAAAATATCATCAATTTCAGCTCCTTCTACTAAAAATCTTATGAAAATCCAATAGAATCTAAGTGAATATCAACTAAATTTACTCAAATTCTGCATCTGTAACTAAAAATCATATAAAAATTCAGAAAGATTTAATTTAATTTTACCACAATTTCCTTCAGTTTCAGCTCCTTCTACTAAAAATCTTATGAAAATCCAAAAGAATCGAAGTGAATATCAAGTAAATTTACTCAAATTCTGCATCTGTAACTAAAAATCATAAAAAAATTCAGAAAGATTTAATTTAATTTTACCACAATTTCCTTCAATTTCAGCTCCTCCTACTAAAAATATTATGAAAATGCAAAAGAATCGAAGTGAATTTCAACAATATTTTCTCAAATTCTGTATCTATAACTAAAAATCATAAAAAAATTCAAAAAGATTTAATTTAATTTCACCAAAATATCATCAATTTCAGCTCCTTCTACTAAAAATCTTATGAAAATCCAATAGAATCTAAGTGAATATCAACTAAATTTACTCAAATTCTGCATCTGTAACTAAAAATCATAAAAAAATGCAAAGAAGTTTAATTTAATTTCACCAAAATATCATCAATTTCAGCTCCTTCTACTAAAAATCTTATGAAAATCCAATAGAATCTAAGTGAATATCAACTAAATATACTCAAATTCTGCATCTGTAACTAAAAATCATAAAAAAATTCAGAAATATTTAATTTAATTTTACCACAATTTCCTTCAATTTCAGCTCCTTCTACTAAAAATCTTATGAAAATCCAAAGGAATCGAAGTGAATATCAAGTAAATTTACTCAAATTCTGCACCTTTCACTAAAAGTCATAAAAAAATGCAAAGAAATTTAATTTAATTTCACCAAAATATCATCAATTTCAGCTCCTTCTACTAAAAATCTTATGAAAATCCAAAGGAATCGAAGTGAATATCAACTAAATTTACTCAAATTCTGCATCTGTAACTAAAAAACATAAAAAATTCATAAAGATTTAATTTATATCACCAAAATTTTTTCAATTTCAGCACCTCCTACTAAAAAGCTTAAGAAAATGCAAAAGAATCGAAGTGAATTTCAACACTATTTTCTCAAATTCTGCACCTTTAACTAAAAATCATTAAAAAATGCAAAGAAATTTAATTTAATTTCACCAAAATATCATCAATTTCAGCTCCTTCTACTAAAAATCTTATGAAAATCCAAAAGAATCGAAGTGAATATCAAGTAAATTTACTCAAATTCTGCATCTGTAACTAAAAATCATATAAAAATTCAGAAAGATTTAATTTAATTTTACCACAATTTCCTTCAGTTTCAGCTCCTTCTACTAAAAATCTTATGAAAATCCAAAAGAATCGAAGTGAATATCAAGTAAATTTACTCAAATTCTGCACCTTTCACTAAAAATCATAAAAAAATGCAAAGAAATTTAATATAATTTCACCAAAATATCATCAATTTCAGCTCCTTCTACTAAAAATCTTAAGAAAATCCAAAAGAATCGAAGTGAATATCAAGTAAATTTACTCAAATTCTGCATCTGTAACTAAAAATCATATAAAAATTCAGAAAGATTTAATTTAATTTTACCACAATTTCCTTCAGTTTCAGCTCCTTCTACTAAAAATCTTATGAAAATCCAAAGGAATCGAAGTGAATATCAACTAAATTTACTCAAATTCTGCACCTTTCACTAAAAATCATAAAAAAATGCAAAGAAATTTAAATTAATTTCACCAAAATATCATCAATTTCAGCTCCTTCTACTAAAAATCTTATGAAAATCCAATAGAATCTAAGTGAATATCAACTAAATTTACTCAAATTCTGCACCTTTCACTAAAAATCATAAAAAAATTCAAAAAGATTTAATTTAATTTCACCAAAATATCATCAATTTCAGCTCCTTCTACTAAAAATCTTAAGAAAATCCAAAAGAATCGAAGTGAATATCAAGTAAATTTACTTAAATTCTGCACCTTTCACTAAAAATCATAAAAAAATGCAAAGAAATTTAATTTAATTTCACCAAAATATCATCAATTTCAGCTCCTTCTACTAAAAATCTTAAGAAAATCCAAAAGAATCGAAGTGAATATCAAGTAAATTTACTCAAATTCTGCACCTTTCACTAAAAATCATAAAAAAATTCAAAAAGATTTAATTTAATTTTACCAACATTTCTTCAATTTCAGCTCCTCCTACTAAAAATATTATGAAAATGCAAAAGAATCGAAGTGAATTTCAACAATATTTTCTCAAATTCTGTATCTATAACTAAAAATCATAAAAAAATTCAAAAAGATTTAATTTAATTTCACCAAAATATCATCAATTTCAGCTCCTTCTACTAAAAATCTTATGAAAATCCAATAGAATCTAAGTGAATATCAACTAAATTTACTCAAATTCTGCATCTGTAACTAAAAATCATAAAAAAATTCAGAAAGATTTAATTTAATTTTACCACAATTTCCTTCAATTTCAGCTCCTTCTACTAAAAATCTTATGAAAATCCAAAGGAATCGAAGTGAATATCAAGTAAATTTACTCAAATTCTGCACCTTTCACTAAAAGTCATAAAAAAATGCAAAGAAATTTAATTTAATTTCACCAAAATATCATCAATTTCAGCTCCTTCTACTAAAAATCTTATGAAAATCCAAAGGAATCGAAGTGAATATCAACTAAATTTACTCAAATTCTGCATCTGTAACTAAAAATCATAAAAAATTCATAAAGATTTAATTTATATCACCAAAATTTTTTCAATTTCAGCACCTCCTACTAAAAAGCTTAAGAAAATGCAAAAGAATCGAAGTGAATTTCAACACTATTTTCTCAAATTCTGCACCTTTCACTAAAAATCATAAAAAAATGCAAAGAAATTTAATTTAATTTCACCAAAATATCATCAATTTCAGCTCCTTCTTCTAAAAATCTTAAGAAAATCCAAAAGAATCGAAGTGAATATCAAGTAAATTTACTCAAATTCAGCACCTTTCACTAAAAATCATAAAAAAATTCAAAAAGATTTAATTTAATTTTACCAACATTTCTTCAATTTCAGCTCCTCCTACTAAAAATCTTATGAAAATGCAAAAGAATCGAAGTGAATTTCAACAATATTTTCTCAAATTCTGTTTCTGTAACTAAAAATCATAAAAAAATTCAAAAAGATTTAATTTAATTTCATCAAAATATCTTCAATTTCAGCTCCTTCTACTAAAAATCTTATGAAAATCCAATAGAATCTAAGTGAACATCAACTAAATTTACTCAAATTCTGCATCTGTAACTAAAAATCATAAAAAATTCAGAAAGATTTAATTTAATTTTACCACAATTTCCATCAATTTGCTGAAATTGATGGAAATTGTGGTAAAATTAAATTAAATCTTTCTGAATTTTTTATAATTCAATTTGTAAATTTAGTTGATATTCACTTCGACTCCTTTGGATTTTCATAAGATTTTTAGTAGAAGGAGCTGTCCTTCTACTAAAAATCTTATGAAAATACAAAGGAATCGAAGTGAATATCAACTAAATTTACTCAAATTCTGCACCTTTCACTAAAAATCATAAAAAAATGCAAAGAAATTTAATTTAATTTCACCAAAATATCATCAATTTCAGCTCCTTCTACTAAAAATCTTATGAAAATCCAAAGGAATCGAAGTGAATATCAACTAAATTTACTCAAATTCTGCACCTTTCACTAAAAATCATAAAAAAATGCAAAGAAATTTAATTTAATTTCACCAAAATTTTTTCAATTTCAGCACCTCTTACTAAAAATCTTAAGAAAATTCAAAAGAATCGAAGTGAATATCAACTAAATTTACTCAAATTCTGCATCTGTAACTAAAAATCATAAAAAAATTCAGAAAGATTTAATTTAATTTTACCACAATTTCCTTCAATTTCAGCTCCTTCTACTAAAAATCTTATGAAAATCCAAAGGAATCTAAGTGAATATCAACTAAATTTACTCAAATTCTGCATCTGTAACTAAAAATCATAAAAAATTCATAAAGATTTAATTTATATCACCAAAATTTTTTCAATTTCAGCACCTCCTACTAAAAAGCTTAAGAAAATGCAAAAGAATCGAAGTGAATTTCAACAATATTTTCTCAAATTCTGCACCTTTATCTAAAAATCATTAAAAAATTCAAAAAGATTTAATTTAATTTCACCAAAATTTTTTCAATTTCAGCACCTCTTACTAAAAATCTTAAGAAAATTCAAAAGAATAAATGTGAAATTCAACAATATTTTCACAAATTCTGCACCTTTAACTAAAAATCATAAAAAAATTCAAAAAGATTTAATTTAATTTCACCAAAATTTCTTCAATTTCAGCACCTCTTACTAAAAATCTTAAGAAAATTCAAAAGAATCGAAGTGAATATCAACTAAATTTACTCAAATTCTGCATCTGTAACTAAAAATCATAAAAAAATGCAAAGAAATTTAATTTAATTTTACCAAAATATCATCAATTTCAGCTCCTTCTACTAAAAATCTTAAGAAAATCCAAAAGAATCGAAGTGAATATCAAGTAAATTTACTCAAATTCTGCACCTTTCACTAAAAATCATAAAAAAATTCAAAAAGATTTAATTTAATTTTACCAACATTTCTTCAATTTCAGCTCCTCCTACTAAAAATCTTATGAAAATGCAAAAGAATCGAAGTGAATATCAACTAAATTTACTAAAATTCTGCATCTGTAACAAAAAATCATAAAAAAATTCAAAAAGATTTAATTTAATTTCACCAAAATATCATCAATTTCAGCTCCTTCTACTAAAAATCTTATGAAAATCCAATAGAATCTAAGTGAATATCAACTAAATTTACTCAAATTCTGCATCTGTAACTAAAAATCATAAAAAAATTCAGAAAGATTTAATTTAATTTTACCACAATTTCCTTCAGTTTCAGCTCCTTCTACTAAAAATCTTATGAAAATCCAAAAGAATGGAAGTGAATATCAAGTAACTTTACTCAAATTCTGCACCTTTCACTAAAAATCATAAAAAAATGCAAAGAAATTTAATTTAATTTCACCAAAATATCATCAATTTTAGCTCCTTCTTCTAAAAATCTTAAGAAAATCCAAAAGAATCGAAGTGAATATCAAGTAAATTTACTCAAATTCAGCACCTTTCACTAAAAATCATAAAAAAATTCAAAAAGATTTAATTTAATTTTACCAACATTTCTGGACTTCCGTTTCCGGTCGCGTGGAAGATTGTTGTGCGAAAGGAGCGGTGTAGGTGAGCGAGAGGATAGTGTGGTGAAAGTGTGAGGAGAGTGTGGTGAGGAGTGGAGAAGGGAAAGTGCTAGGGTTGAAGGGAAGAGGGAGAAGGGAAAGGGCGAACGGTGTGGGGGTAGAGGTGAGATAGTGAGAGAGAGAAAGATTTGGAGGTTAGGGCGGTACGGCAATAGTGGCGTGAGGCGGGAAGAGAGGCAATTGGCGGGTGGCGCGCTCTTGCGGAAGATAGGAGGAAGTAGGACAGGTGACAGAAAGGAGGGAATTTTAAACGGTTAGGGAAGTGAAAGGAGCGTGGGAAGAGAAGAGCAAAAGGGTATAGAGAAGAGGGAAAGGGGTAAGAGGGGAAATGAGTGGAAGAAAGGAAAAGGAGGAGAGGGAAGGAGGGAAGGAAGAAGGAAAAGTTAGGGAAATGGGGGAAAGGGGCCAAAAAGTAGAAAGAGGAAGGAAGGATAGTGGAAGTAGTGTAGGGAGTGTGAGTAGTTTGGAAAGTATGTGGGGTAAAAAGAGGAAGGATAGGGATGAGGAAGAGGGAGGGGAAGATAAACAGATGAAGGAATTCAAAAGGAGCGGCAAAACGGCGAGATCGCCAGTGGGAGGGAGTAAAGGGGGAAGAGAAGGGAAAGAGGAAGGTATGGGAGGGTTAGAAGGAGTATTGAGGGAAATGATGCGGGAGATGAGGGAAATGAGAGAGGAGATGAGGGAGGACAGGGAGGAGAGAAGAAGGGTGGAGGAGGAGATGAGGAGGGAAAGGGAGGAAAGAAGGAGGGAAGAGGAAATATGGAGAAAAGAAAGGCGAAGGTGGGAGGAGGAGATGAGAGAAGAAAAGGCAAGGAGAGAAGAGATGGAGAAAAGGATGATAGATAGGGACAGGAGGATGGTGGAAGTGATGGGGAGGGTAGAGGGATGGGAGAAGGAAAAAAGTAGCGGAGGGGATAAAGAAGGGGTGGAGGGAAAGGTAGGGGAAGATTGGAAAATGAGGGTGAGAAGAATGGAGATAAAGCAGGATAAAAAGGAGAGAGAGGGAAGAAAAAATAATGTGGTGATAAGGGGGATAGATATAGAGGGAAAGGATGTGAAGGGGGAAGTGAAAAAGTTATGGGAAAGGATGGGGGTGGAGGAGGAGGGAATAAAAGAGGTTGTGAGGATAGGTAGAGCGGGGAGAGATGGGAGTGGTATGGTGTTGGTAAAACTGGCGGGGAGGGAGGAAAAAAGGAGGGTGATGGAGGCGAAGAAAAAGTTGAGGGGTAGGAGGGAAAGAATAGAGGATGACCTCACGGAGGAGGAGAGAAAGACGAGGTGGAGGATAGAAAGAGAGGCAGAAGTTGAGAGGGAGAGAGGAAGGAAAGTACAAGTGGGGTATATGAAGATGTGGGTGGACGGGAAGATAAAGATTTGGGATGAGTTGGGGGAAAAATGGAGTGAGGAGCAGGGAAACGGGGGAACGTGGCAGGGGGAAAGGGGGAAGGTAGTAATAGGAAGGAAGGAAGGAGCAAAGGGAGGAGATTTAAAATAGCGTTTTGGAATGTGGCAGGGCTAAGGAGAAAGGATGGGGATTTTTGGAAGGGGCTGGAGGAGTGGGATGTGTTTGTGCTGAGCGAAACGTGGTTGGAGGAGAGGGAGTGGGAGTGGGTGGAGAGGAAAATACCCAGGGGGTATGTTTGGGAAAGACAATGGGCCAAGAGGGAGAATAAGAAGGGGAGAGCAATGGGTGGGATGTTGATGGGAGTGAGAAAGGGGTTGGAGACGAGAGGGGAGGGAAGGGTAGAAATGGAAGGGGTGTTGACGAAGGAAGTGAAAATGGGGAGAGAGTGGTGGAGGATAGTAGGAGTCTATGTGAACAAGGATATAGATAGGAAGCTAGTCGAGCTAGGGGAATGGACGGAGGAGAGGGAGGGGGGAGTGAGAAAAGTAATAGGGGGGGACTTTAATGCTAGGACAGGAGAGGAAGGAGGGGAGGTAGGGGAGGGGGGTGAGGGGGAGGGAGAAAGTGTGAATAGCAGGAGATCAAAGGATAAGGAGATGAACGGGGAAGGGAGGAAATTGTGTAAATACCTGGAGGAAAGGGGGTGGGGGATTTTGAATGGGAGCGTAGAAGGGGACGAGGAGGGGGAATGGACGTTTACCGGTGGGAGGGGGGTATCGGTAATAGATTACGTGTTAGGGAATGAGGAGACTAGGGAGATGGTGGAGAGGTTAGAGATAGGAGAGAGGGTCGACTCAGATCACCACCCGGTGGTGATATGGGTAAATGGGGGAGGAAGGGGGGAGGGAGTGACTGGGAAAAAAGTAGTAGGGCGGAATGGGGGGAGGGGTAATTGGACAGAAGAAGGTAGATTGGAATTTAGGAGGAGATTTGGGAAAAGGGAGGTAAGAGAGATGGGGGTAGAGGAAGAATGGGGGGAGCTGAGCAGTAGAATAAAGGAGGCAGTGAGTAAGACGGGGACGGGGGAAAAGAAGGGAGGTTGGTGGGATGAGGAATGTAGAGAGGAAAAGGGTAAGGTGAGGAGGGAGTTGAGGAGGTGGAGAAGGGAAGGAGGGGATGGGAGTATATATAGGACAAGGAAGAGAGAATATGGAAAGTTGTGTGAGGAAAAGAAGAAGAAGGAGGTGGAGAGGTGGGAAAAGGAAATAGAAGATGTAAGAACGGAAGGGCAGGTATGGAAGGTGGTGAACATGGCTAGGAAGAAGAAAAGGAGGATAAATGAAAGAATAGAAATAAGGGAATGGGACGAGTATTTTAGGGGATTGTTAGGAGGAGTGGAATGGAGGGTGAGAATGGGAGGGGAGAGAAGGAGGGAAGCGGATGAAGAGGGGGAGTTGGGGCGGGAGGAAATAGAAAGGGTGGTGAGGAATTTAAAGGGTGGGAAGGCAGGGGGAGGGGATGGGATTCAAAATGAAGTATGGAAGTATGGGGGAGAGGAGGTGATGGAGGGGCTATGGGTGATATGTAATAGAGTATGGAGGGGGGAGGGGTGGCCAGAAGAATGGAAAGAAGGGGTGGTAGTGCCGGTGTTAAAAAAAGGGGCGGGGGAAAAAATAGAGGATTATAGGGGAGTTACGCTAACGCAGACGGCGTACAAGGTTTACGCCTCTGTGTTGGCTGAAAGGCTAAGGGAGGATGTGGAGGGGGGGGGGGGGGCCTGCTGCCACCGAGTCAAACGGGGTTCAGAAGGGGGGTTGGCTGTATGGATAACATTTATGTGTTAAACTATATGGTGAATAGGCAGGTGGTAAGAAAGGAAAGAAAAATGATAATCTTGTTCCTGGACCTAAAGGCTGCGTTTGACTCGGTGGACAGGGGGGTGTTGATAAAGGCGATGAGGAAGAGGGGGGTGAGGGAAGGTTTGGTGGAGAGGTGCGGAGAGGTGTTGCAGGAGACAGTGTGTAGGGTGAGGGTGGGGGAGGAGGAAGGGGAGAAGTTTTGGACAGCGAGGGGGGTGAGGCAAGGGTGTCCCCTAAGCCCAAGCTTATTCACACTGCTCATAGCAGACATGGACGAGGAGCTGGAGAGGGGAGGATGGGGGGGAGTGAGAGTAGGGGGGAGGAAAATATACACGCTGGCATATGCCGATGACGTGGCGGTGCTAGCGGAGGATGAGGAGGGGATGAGAGGAATGATAGGAAAGCTGGAGAAATATATGGATGGGAAAGGTCTGCAGGTAAACGTGGAGAAGACGAAGATAATGAGGTGTAGGAGGGGTGGGGGGAGGTGGAAGAAAATGAAATGGAGATGGAAGGGTAAAGAGCTGGAGGAGGTGAGGAGTTTTAAATACCTAGGATACACTATAATGAGGAATGGCGGGCAGGAGGAACATGTTGAGGAGAGAGTGAGGAAGGGGGCGGCGGTAATGGGGAAGGTGTGGGGGTTGGGGAAAAGATTATTCGGGAAAGACTGGGGCAGAAGAATATGGTTATTCGATAGGTTGGTTTGGGCGGTGGTGGGATATGGGGTAGAGGTGTGGGGATGGAGGGAAAGGGGGAAAGTGGAGGCGCTGCACGAGAGATTTTTAAAGTGGGTGTTAGGGGTGAGCAGGGAGACACCGGGATACATGGTTAGGGAGGAACTGCAAAGGGGGATGTTGAGGGGTAGGGCAGGGATGAGGGCGTGGGGATATGAGAAAAAATTGGAAGAAGGAGAAGGAGGGGAGCTGGCGAGGTTGTGTTGGGAGGAGTTGAAGGGGAGATTGAGGAGGGGAAGGGTCTTGGAGGGATGGGAAAAGGAAAGGGAGCAGTTCTTTGGGGAAAGAGGATGGACAGTGGAGGAGGTAGAAAGAGAGAGGGAAAGGGGGGGATAAGGGGGGAGGAGATAGTGGACAGGGAAAGGAAGTTGCAGGAGGAGGAGAGGTGGGGAAAGATTGGAGAGTCGGGGTACAATAGGTGGTATGGGAGGGTGAAGGGGCCGGGGTACCGGGATATCTGAAGAAGGGTTGGGGGGAGAGTAGGTGGCAAAGGGTGGCTAAATTTAGATTGGGGAATGGCGTAAGAGGGGGGAGATATTGGGAGGAGGAGGAAAAAAGAAGGTGTAGGGTATGTGGGGGGGAGGAAGAGTCTTGGGAGCATGTGTGGGAGGTATGTATGGGGTGGGGAGTGGAGAGAGGATGGCAGGAGATGGTGGGAGAGGTATTGGGGGAGGAGGGGGAAGGGGAGGAGTGGTTAAGGAAAATAGAGGAAAGGAGGGAGGGGTATGGATGAGAGGAGGGAGGAGATGAGAAATGAATGAGGAGATGGGAGTGAGAGGGCGGCGAGTGGAAGCGGAGGTCCAGGGGGGAGAGGAGACGGGCGAGCGAGCGTGCGAGAAAACGTGCGAGCGGCGAGCGAGCGAGCGGTGGAGGAGAGGATAGAGATAAGAATAGGCTAAGATAGATTTAAGGAAAAGGAGAAGGCATAGGATAAGGTAGTTGTAAGAGTAAATGTAAGTGTAAGGTGATGGAAGATTATAACCCCGAGGGGATTAATAAAGTTTATATATACCAACATTTCTTCAATTTCAGCTCCTCCTACTAAAAATCTTATGAAAATGCAAAAGAATCGAAGTGAATTTCAACAATATTTTCTCAAATTCTGTTTCTGTAACTAAAAATCATAAAAAAATTCAAAAAGATTTAATTTAATTTCATCAAAATATCATCAATTTCAGCTCCTTCTACTAAAAATCTTAAGAAAATCCAAAAGAATCGAAGTGAATATCAAGTAAATTTACTCAAATTCTGCACCTTCCACTAAAAATCATAAAAAAATTCAAAAAGATTTAATTTAATTTCACCAAAATATCATCAATTTCAGCTCCTTCTACTAAAAATCTTATGAAAATCCAATAGAATCTAAGTGAATATCAACTAAATTTACTCAAATTCTGCATCTGTAACTAAAAATCATATAAAAATTCAGAAAGATTTAATTTAATTTTACCACAATTTCCTTCAGTTTCAGCTCCTTCTACTAAAAATCTTATGAAAATCCAAAAGAATCGAAGTGAATATCAAGTAAATTTACTCAAATTCTGCATCTGTAACTAAAAATCATAAAAAAATTCAGAAAGATTTAATTTAATTTTACCACAATTTCCTTCAATTTCAGCTCCTCCTACTAAAAATATTATGAAAATGCAAAAGAATCGAAGTGAATTTCAACAATATTTTCTCAAATTCTGTATCTATAACTAAAAATCATAAAAAAATTCAAAAAGATTTAATTTAATTTCACCAAAATATCATCAATTTCAGCTCCTTCTACTAAAAATCTTATGAAAATCCAATAGAATCTAAGTGAATATCAACTAAATTTACTCAAATTCTGCATCTGTAACTAAAAATCATAAAAAAATGCAAAGAAGTTTAATTTAATTTCACCAAAATATCATCAATTTCAGCTCCTTCTACTAAAAATCTTATGAAAATCCAATAGAATCTAAGTGAATATCAACTAAATTTACTCAAATTCTGCATCTGTAACTAAAAATCATAAAAAAATTCAGAAATATTTAATTTAATTTTACCACAATTTCCTTCAATTTCAGCTCCTTCTACTAAAAATCTTATGAAAATCCAAAGGAATCGAAGTGAATATCAAGTAAATTTACTCAAATTCTGCACCTTTCACTAAAAGTCATAAAAAAATGCAAAGAAATTTAATTTAATTTCACCAAAATATCATCAATTTCAGCTCCTTCTACTAAAAATCTTATGAAAATCCAAAGGAATCGAAGTGAATATCAACTAAATTTACTCAAATTCTGCATCTGTAACTAAAAATCATAAAAAATTCATAAAGATTTAATTTATATCACCAAAATTTTTTCAATTTCAGCACCTCCTACTAAAAAGCTTAAGAAAATGCAAAAGAATCGAAGTGAATATCAAGTAAATTTACTCAAATTCTGCACCTTCCACTAAAAATCATAAAAAAATTCAAAAAGATTTAATTTAATTTCACCAAAATATCATCAATTTCAGCTCCTTCTACTAAAAATCTTATGAAAATCCAATAGAATCTAAGTGAATATCAACTAAATTTACTCAAATTCTGCATCTGTAACTAAAAATCATATAAAAATTCAAAAAGATTTAATTTAATTTCACCAAAATTTCTTCAATTTCAGCACCTCTTACTAAAAATCTTAAGAAAATTCAAAAGAATCGAAGTGAATATCAACTAAATTTACTCAAACTCTGCATCTGTAACTAAAAATCATAAAAAAATGCAAAGAAATTTAATTTAATTTTACCAAAATATCATCAATTTCAGCTCCTTCTACTAAAAATCTTAAGAAAATCCAAAAGAATCGAAGTGAATATCAAGTAAATTTACTCAAATTCTGCACCTTCCACTAAAAATCATAAAAAAATTCAAAAAGATTTAATTTAATTTCACCAAAATATCATCAATTTCAGCTCCTTCTACTAAAAATCTTATGAAAATCCAATAGAATCTAAGTGAATATCAACTAAATTTACTCAAATTCTGCATCTGTAACTAAAAATCATATAAAAATTCAGAAAGATTTAATTTAATTTTACCACAATTTCCTTCAGTTTCAGCTCCTTCTACTAAAAATCTTATGAAAATCCAAAAGAATCGAAGTGAATATCAAGTAAATTTACTCAAATTCTGCATCTGTAACTAAAAATCATAAAAAAATTCAGAAAGATTTAATTTAATTTTACCACAATTTCCTTCAATTTCAGCTCCTCCTACTAAAAATATTATGAAAATGCAAAAGAATCGAAGTGAATTTCAACAATATTTTCTCAAATTCTGTATCTATAACTAAAAATCATAAAAAAATTCAAAAAGATTTAATTTAATTTCACCAAAATATCATCAATTTCAGCTCCTTCTACTAAAAATCTTATGAAAATCCAATAGAATCTAAGTGAATATCAACTAAATTTACTCAAATTCTGCATCTGTAACTAAAAATCATAAAAAAATGCAAAGAAGTTTAATTTAATTTCACCAAAATATCATCAATTTCAGCTCCTTCTACTAAAAATCTTATGAAAATCCAATAGAATCTAAGTGAATATCAACTAAATTTACTCAAATTCTGCATCTGTAACTAAAAATCATAAAAAAATTCAGAAATATTTAATTTAATTTTACCACAATTTCCTTCAATTTCAGCTCCTTCTACTAAAAATCTTATGAAAATCCAAAGGAATCGAAGTGAATATCAAGTAAATTTACTCAAATTCTGCACCTTTCACTAAAAGTCATAAAAAAATGCAAAGAAATTTAATTTAATTTCACCAAAATATCATCAATTTCAGCTCCTTCTACTAAAAATCTTATGAAAATCCAAAGGAATCGAAGTGAATATCAACTAAATTTACTCAAATTCTGCATCTGTAACTAAAAATCATAAAAAATTCATAAAGATTTAATTTATATCACCAAAATTTTTTCAATTTCAGCACCTCCTACTAAAAAGCTTAAGAAAATGCAAAAGAATCGAAGTGAATTTCAACACTATTTTCTCAAATTCTGCACCTTTAACTAAAAATCATTAAAAAATGCAAAGAAATTTAATTTAATTTCACCAAAATTTTTTCAGTTTCAGCACCTCCTACTAAAAATCTTAAGAAAATTCAAAAGAATCGAAGTGAATATCAACTAAATTTACTCAAATTCTGCATCTGTAACTAAAAATCATAAAAAAATTCAGAAAGATTTAATTTAATTTTACCACAATTTCCTTCAATTTCAGCTCCTTCTACTAAAAATCTTATGAAAATCCAAAGGAATCTAAGTGAATATCAACTAAATTTACTCAAATTCTGCATCTGTAACTAAAAATCATAAAAAATTCATAAAGATTTAATTTATATCACCAAAATTTTTTCAATTTCAGCACCTCCTACTAAAAAGCTTAAGAAAATGCAAAAGAATCGAAGTGAATTTCAACAATATTTTCTCAAATTCTGCACCTTTATCTAAAAATCATTAAAAAATTCAAAAAGATTTAATTTAATTTCACCAAAATTTTTTCAATTTCAGCACCTCTTACTAAAAATCTTAAGAAAATTCAAAAGAATAAATGTGAAATTCAACAATATTTTCACAAATTCTGCACCTTTAACTAAAAATCATAAAAAAATTCAAAAAGATTTAATTTAATTTCACCAAAATTTCTTCAATTTCAGCACCTCTTACTAAAAATCTTAAGAAAATTCAAAAGAATCGAAGTGAATATCAACTAAATTTACTCAAACTCTGCATCTGTAACTAAAAATCATAAAAAAATGCAAAGAAATTTAATTTAATTTTACCAAAATATCATCAATTTCAGCTCCTTCTACTAAAAATCTTAAGAAAATCCAAAAGAATCGAAGTGAATATCAAGTAAATTTACTCAAATTCTGCACCTTCCACTAAAAATCTTATGAAAATCCAAAAGAATCGAAGTGAATATCAAGTAAATTTACTCAAATTCTGCATCTGTAACTAAAAATCATATAAAAATTCAGAAAAATTTAATTTAATTTAACCACAATTTCCTTCAGTTTCAGCTCCTTCTACTAAAAATCTTATGAAAATCCAAAAGAATCGAAGTGAATATCAAGTAAATTTACTCAAATTCTGCACCTTTCACTAAAAATCATAAAAAAATGCAAAGAAATTTAATATAATTTCACCAAAATATCATCAATTTCAGCTCCTTCTACTAAAAATCTTAAGAAAATCCAAAAGAATCGAAGTGAATATCAAGTAAATTGACTCAAATTCTGCATCTGTAACTAAAAATCATATAAAAATTCAGAAAGATTTAATTTAATTTTACCACAATTTCCTTCAGTTTCAGCTCCTTCTACTAAAAATCTTATGAAAATCCAAAGGAATCGAAGTGAATATCAACTAAATTTACTCAAATTCTGCACCTTTCACTAAAAATCATAAAAAAATGCAAAGAAATTTAAATTAATTTCACCAAAATATCATCAATTTCAGCTCCTTCTACTAAAAATCTTATGAAAATCCAATAGAATCTAAGTGAATATCAACTAAATTTACTCAAATTCTGCACCTTTCACTAAAAATCATAAAAAAATTCAAAAAGATTTAATTTAATTTCACCAAAATATCATCAATTTCAGCTCCTTCTACTAAAAATCTTAAGAAAATCCAAAAGAATCGAAGTGAATATCAAGTAAATTTACTTAAATTCTGCACCTTTCACTAAAAATCATAAAAAAATGCAAAGAAATTTAATTTAATTTCACCAAAATATCATCAATTTCAGCTCCTTCTACTAAAAATCTTAAGAAAATCCAAAAGAATCGAAGTGAATATCAACTAAATTTACTCAAATTCTGCATCTGTAACTAAAAATCATAAAAAAATTCAGAAAGATTTAATTTAATTTTACCACAATTTCCTTCAATTTCAGCTCCTTCTACTAAAAATCTTATGAAAATCCAAAGGAATCGAAGTGAATATCAAGTAAATTTACTCAAATTCTGCACCTTTCACTAAAAGTCATAAAAAAATGCAAAGAAATTTAATTTAATTTCACCAAAATATCATCAATTTCAGCTCCTTCTACTAAAAATCTTATGAAAATCCAAAGGAATCGAAGTGAATATCAACTAAATTTACTCAAATTCTGCATCTGTAACTAAAAATCATAAAAAATTCATAAAGATTTAATTTATATCACCAAAATTTTTTCAATTTCAGCACCTCCTACTAAAAAGCTTAAGAAAATGCAAAAGAATCGAAGTGAATTTCAACACTATTTTCTCAAATTCTGCACCTTTCACTAAAAATCATAAAAAAATGCAAAGAAATTTAATTTAATTTCACCAAAATATCATCAATTTCAGCTCCTTCTACTAAAAATCTTAAGAAAATCCAAAAGAATCGAAGTGAATATCAAGTAAATTTACTCAAATTCTGCACCTTTCACTAAAAATCATAAAAAAATTCAAAAAGATTTAATTTAATTTTACCAACATTTCTTCAATTTCAGCTCCTCCTACTAAAAATATTATGAAAATGCAAAAGAATCGAAGTGAATTTCAACAATATTTTCTCAAATTCTGTATCTATAACTAAAAATCATAAAAAAATTCAAAAAGATTTAATTTAATTTCACCAAAATATCATCAATTTCAGCTCCTTCTACTAAAAATCTTATGAAAATCCAATAGAATCTAAGTGAATATCAACTAAATTTACTCAAATTCTGCATCTGTAACTAAAAATCATAAAAAAATGCAAAGAAGTTTAATTTAATTTCACCAAAATATCATCAATTTCAGCTCCTTCTACTAAAAATCTTATGAAAATCCAATAGAATCTAAGTGAATATCAAGTAAATTTACTTAAATTCTGCACCTTTCACTAAAAATCATAAAAAAATGCAAAGAAATTTAATTTAATTTCACCAAAATATCATCAATTTCAGCTCCTTCTACTAAAAATCTTAAGAAAATCCAAAAGAATCGAAGTGAATATCAAGTAAATTTACTCAAATTCTGCACCTTTCACTAAAAATCATAAAAAAATTCAAAAAGATTTAATTTAATTTTACCAACATTTCTTCAATTTCAGCTCCTCCTACTAAAAATATTATGAAAATGCAAAAGAATCGAAGTGAATTTCAACAATATTTTCTCAAATTCTGTATCTATAACTAAAAATCATAAAAAAATTCAAAAAGATTTAATTTAATTTCACCAAAATATCATCAATTTCAGCTCCTTCTACTAAAAATCTTAAGAAAATCCAAAAGAATCGAAGTGAATATCAAGTAAATTTACTCAAATTCTGCATCTGTAACTAAAAATCATATAAAAATTCAGAAAGATTTAATTTAATTTTACCACAATTTCCTTCAGTTTCAGCTCCTTCTACTAAAACTCTTATGAAAATCCAAAGGAATCGAAGTGAATATCAACTAAATTTACTCAAATTCTGCACCTTTCACTAAAAATCATAAAAAAATGCAAAGAAATTTAAATTAATTTCACCAAAATATCATCAATTTCAGCTCCATCTACTAAAAATCTTAAGAAAATCCAAAAGAATCGAAGTGAATATCAAGTAAATTTACTCAAATTCTGCACCTTTCACTAAAAATCATAAAAAAATTCAAAAAGATTTAATTTAATTTCACCAAAATATCATCAATTTCAGCTCCTTCTACTAAAAATCTTATGAAAATCCAATAGAATCTAAGTGAATATCAACTAAATTTACTCAAATTCTGCATCTGTAACTAAAAATCATATAAAAATTCAGAAAGATTTAATTTAATTTTACCACAATTTCCTTCAGTTTCAGCTCCTTCTACTAAAAATCTTATGAAAATCCAAAAGAATCGAAGTGAATATCAAGTAAATTTACTCAAATTCTGCATCTGTAACTAAAAATCATAAAAAAATTCAGAAAGATTTAATTTAATTTTACCACAATTTCCTTCAATTTCAGCTCCTCCTACTAAAAATATTATGAAAATGCAAAAGAATCGAAGTGAATTTCAACAATATTTTCTCAAATTCTGTATCTATAACTAAAAATCATAAAAAAATTCAAAAAGATTTAATTTAATTTCACCAAAATATCATCAATTTCAGCTCCTTCTACTAAAAATCTTATGAAAATCCAATAGAATCTAAGTGAATATCAACTAAATTTACTCAAATTCTGCATCTGTAACTAAAAATCATAAAAAAATGCAAAGAAGTTTAATTTAATTTCACCAAAATATCATCAATTTCAGCTCCTTCTACTAAAAATCTTAAGAAAATCCAAAGGAATCGAAGTGAATATCAAGTAAATTTACTCAAATTCTGCACCTTTCACTAAAAGTCATAAAAAAATGCAAAGAAATTTAATTTAATTTCACCAAAATATCATCAATTTCAGCTCCTTCTACTAAAAATCTTATGAAAATCCAAAGGAATCGAAGTGAATATCAACTAAATTTACTCAAATTCTGCATCTGTAACTAAAAATCATAAAAAATTCATAAAGATTTAATTTATATCACCAAAATTTTTTCAATTTCAGCACCTCCTACTAAAAAGCTTAAGAAAATGCAAAAGAATCGAAGTGAATTTCAACACTATTTTCTCAAATTCTGCACCTTTAACTAAAAATCATTAAAAAATGCAAAGAAATTTAATTTAATTTCACCAAAATTTTTTCAGTTTCAGCACCTCCTACTAAAAATCTTAAGAAAATTCAAAAGAATCGAAGTGAATATCAACTAAATTTACTCAAATTCTGCATCTGTAACTAAAAATCATAAAAAAATTCAGAAAGGTTTAATTTAATTTTACCACAATTTCCTTCAATTTCAGCTCCTTCTACTAAAAATCTTATGAAAATCCAAAGGAATCTAAGTGAATATCAACTAAATTTACTCAAATTCTGCATCTGTAACTAAAAATCATAAAAAATTCATAAAGATTTAATTTGTATCACCAAAATTTTTTCAATTTCAGCACCTCCTACTAAAAAGCTTAAGAAAATGCAAAAGAATCGAAGTGAATTTCAACAATATTTTCTCAAATTCTGCACCTTTATCTAAAAATCATTAAAAAATTCAAATAGATTTAATTTAATTTCACCAAAATTTTTTCAATTTCAGCACCTCTTACTAAAAATCTTAAGAAAATTCAAAAGAATAAATGTGAAATTCAACAATATTTTCACAAATTCTGCACCTTTAACTAAAAATCATAAAAAAATTCAAAAAGATTTAATTTAATTTCACCAAAATTTCTTCAATTTCAGCACCTCTTACTAAAAATCTTAAGAAAATTCAAAAGAATCGAAGTGAATATCAACTAAATTTACTCAAACTCTGCATCTGTAACTAAAAATCATAAAAAAATGCAAAGAAATTTAATTTAATTTTACCAAAATATCATCAATTTCAGCTCCTTCTACTATAAATCTTAAGAAAATCCAAAAGAATCGAAGTGAATATCAAGTAAATTTACTCAAATTCTGCACCTTCCACTAAAAATCATAAAAAAATTCAAAAAGATTTAATTTAATTTCACCAAAATATCATCAATTTCAGCTCCTTCTACTAAAAATCTTATGAAAATCCAATAGAATCTAAGTGAATATCAACTAAATTTACTCAAATTCTGCATCTGTAACTAAAAATCATATAAAAATTCAGAAAGATTTAATTTAATTTTACCACAATTTCCTTCAGTTTCAGCTCCTTCTACTAAAAATCTTATGAAAATCCAAAAGAATCGAAGTGAATATCAAGTAAATTTACTCAAATTCTGCATCTGTAACTAAAAATCATATAAAAATTCAGAAAGATTTAATTTAATTTTACCACAATTTCCTTCAGTTTCAGCTCCTTCTACTAAAAATCTTATGAAAATCCAAAAGAATCGAAGTGAATATCAAGTAAATTTACTCAAATTCTGCACCTTTCACTAAAAATCATAAAAAAATGCAAAGAAATTTAATATAATTTCACCAAAATATCATCAATTTCAGCTCCTTCTACTAAAAATCTTAAGAAAATCCAAAAGAATCGAAGTGAATATCAAGTAAATTTACTCAAATTCTGCATCTGTAACTAAAAATCATATAAAAATTCAGAAAGATTTAATTTAATTTTACCACAATTTCCTTCAGTTTCAGCTCCTTCTACTAAAAATCTTATGAAAATCCAAAGGAATCGAAGTGAATATCAACTAAATTTACTCAAATTCTGCACCTTTCACTAAAAATCATAAAAAAATGCAAAGAAATTTAAATTAATTTCACCAAAATATCATCAATTTCAGCTCCTTCTACTAAAAATCTTATGAAAATCCAATAGAATCTAAGTGAATATCAACTAAATTTACTCAAATTCTGCACCTTTCACTAAAAATCATAAAAAAATTCAAAAAGATTTAATTTAATTTCACCAAAATATCATCAATTTCAGCTCCTTCTACTAAAAATCTTAAGAAAATCCAAAAGAATCGAAGTGAATATCAAGTAAATTTACTTAAATTCTGCACCTTTCACTAAAAATCATAAAAAAATGCAAAGAAATTTAATTTAATTTCACCAAAATATCATCAATTTCAGCTCCTTCTACTAAAAATCTTAAGAAAATCCAAAAGAATCGAAGTGAATATCAAGTAAATTTACTCAAATTCTGCACCTTTCACTAAAAATCATAAAAAAATTCAAAAAGATTTAATTTAATTTTACCAACATTTCTTCAATTTCAGCTCCTCCTACTAAAAATATTATGAAAATGCAAAAGAATCGAAGTGAATATCAAGTAAATTTACTCAAATTCTGCACCTTTCACTAAAAATCATAAAAAAATTCAAAAAGATTTAATTTAATTTTACCAACATTTCTTCAATTTCAGCTCCTCCTACTAAAAATATTATGAAAATGCAAAAGAATCGAAGTGAATTTCAACAATATTTTCTCA
The DNA here is from genome assembly GCA_929113495.1 of Andrena minutula. Taxonomy (NCBI): domain Eukaryota; kingdom Metazoa; phylum Arthropoda; class Insecta; order Hymenoptera; family Andrenidae; genus Andrena; species Andrena minutula. The sequence goes on along the minus strand of CAKMYJ010000262.1, from coordinate 100,247 downwards.
AATTCTGTATCTATAACTAAAAATCATAAAAAAATTCAAAAAGATTTAATTTAATTTCACCAAAATATCATCAATTTCAGCTCCTTCTACTAAAAATCTTATGAAAATCCAATAGAATCTAAGTGAATATCAACTAAATTTACTCAAATTCTGCATCTGTAACTAAAAATCATAAAAAAATTCAGAAAGATTTAATTTAATTTTACCACAATTTCCTTCAATTTCAGCTCCTTCTACTAAAAATCTTATGAAAATCCAAAGGAATCGAAGTGAATATCAAGTAAATTTACTCAAATTCTGCACCTTTCACTAAAAGTCATAAAAAAATGCAAAGAAATTTAATTTAATTTCACCAAAATATCATCAATTTCAGCTCCTTCTACTAAAAATCTTATGAAAATCCAAAGGAATCGAAGTGAATATCAACTAAATTTACTCAAATTCTGCATCTGTAACTAAAAATCATAAAAAATTCATAAAGATTTAATTTATATCACCAAAATTTTTTCAATTTCAGCACCTCCTACTAAAAAGCTTAAGAAAATGCAAAAGAATCGAAGTGAATTTCAACACTATTTTCTCAAATTCTGCACCTTTCACTAAAAATCATAAAAAAATGCAAAGAAATTTAATTTAATTTCACCAAAATATCATCAATTTCAGCTCCTTCTTCTAAAAATCTTAAGAAAATCCAAAAGAATCGAAGTGAATATCAAGTAAATTTACTCAAATTCAGCACCTTTCACTAAAAATCATAAAAAAATTCAAAAAGATTTAATTTAATTTTACCAACATTTCTTCAATTTCAGCTCCTCCTACTAAAAATCTTATGAAAATGCAAAAGAATCGAAGTGAATTTCAACAATATTTTCTCAAATTCTGTTTCTGTAACTAAAAATCATAAAAAAATTCAAAAAGATTTAATTTAATTTCATCAAAATATCATCAATTTCAGCTCCTTCTACTAAAAATCTTATGAAAATCCAATAGAATCTAAGTGAACATCAACTAAATTTACTCAAATTCTGCATCTGTAACTAAAAATCATAAAAAATTCAGAAAGATTTAATTTAATTTTACCACAATTTCCATCAATTTGCTGAAATTGATGGAAATTGTGGTAAAATTAAATTAAATCTTTCTGAATTTTTTATAATTCAATTTGTAAATTTAGTTGATATTCACTTCGACTCCTATGGATTTTCATAAGATTTTTAGTAGAAGGAGCTGTCCTTCTACTAAAAATCTTATGAAAATACAAAGGAATCGAAGTGAATATCAACTAAATTTACTCAAATTCTGCACCTTTCACTAAAAATCATAAAAAAATTCAAAGAAATTTAATTTAATTTCACCAAAATATCATCAATTTCAGCTCCTTCTACTAAAAATCTTATGAAAATCCAAAGGAATCGAAGTGAATATCAACTAAATTTACTCAAATTCTGCACCTTTCACTAAAAATCATAAAAAAATGCAAAGAAATTTAATTTAATTTCACCAAAATTTTTTCAATTTCAGCACCTCTTACTAAAAATCTTAAGAAAATTCAAAAGAATCGAAGTGAATATCAACTAAATTTACTCAAATTCTGCATCTGTAACTAAAAATCATAAAAAAATTCAGAAAGATTTAATTTAATTTTACCACAATTTCCTTCAATTTCAGCTCCTTCTACTAAAAATCTTATGAAAATCCAAAGGAATCTAAGTGAATATCAACTAAATTTACTCAAATTCTGCATCTGTAACTAAAAATCATAAAAAATTCATAAAGATTTAATTTATATCACCAAAATTTTTTCAATTTCAGCACCTCCTACTAAAAAGCTTAAGAAAATGCAAAAGAATCGAAGTGAATTTCAACAATATTTTCTCAAATTCTGCACCTTTATCTAAAAATCATTAAAAAATTCAAAAAGATTTAATTTAATTTCACCAAAATTTTTTCAATTTCAGCACCTCTTACTAAAAATCTTAAGAAAATTCAAAAGAATAAATGTGAAATTCAACAATATTTTCACAAATTCTGCACCTTTAACTAAAAATCATAAAAAAATTCAAAAAGATTTAATTTAATTTCACCAAAATTTCTTCAATTTCAGCACCTCTTACTAAAAATCTTAAGAAAATTCAAAAGAATCGAAGTGAATATCAACTAAATTTACTCAAATTCTGCATCTGTAACTAAAAATCATAAAAAAATGCAAAGAAATTTAATTTAATTTTACCAAAATATCATCAATTTCAGCTCCTTCTACTAAAAATCTTAAGAAAATCCAAAAGAATCGAAGTGAATATCAAGTAAATTTACTCAAATTCTGCACCTTTCACTAAAAATCATAAAAAAATTCAAAAAGATTTAATTTAATTTTACCAACATTTCTTCAATTTCAGCTCCTCCTACTAAAAATCTTATGAAAATGCAAAAGAATCGAAGTGAATATCAACTAAATTTACTAAAATTCTGCATCTGTAACAAAAAATCATAAAAAAATTCAAAAAGATTTAATTTAATTTCACCAAAATATCATCAATTTCAGCTCCTTCTACTAAAAATCTTATGAAAATCCAATAGAATCTAAGTGAATATCAACTAAATTTACTCAAATTCTGCATCTGTAACTAAAAATCATAAAAAAATTCAGAAAGATTTAATTTAATTTTACCACAATTTCCTTCAGTTTCAGCTCCTTCTACTAAAAATCTTATGAAAATCCAAAAGAATGGATGTGAATATCAAGTAACTTTACTCAAATTCTGCACCTTTCACTAAAAATCATAAAAAAATGCAAAGAAATTTAATTTAATTTCACCAAAATATCATCAATTTTAGCTCCTTCTTCTAAAAATCTTAAGAAAATCCAAAAGAATCGAAGTGAATATCAAGTAAATTTACTCAAATTCAGCACCTTTCACTAAAAATAATAAAAAAATTCAAAAAGATTTAATTTAATTTTACCAACATTTCTTCAATTTCAGCTCCTCCTACTAAAAATCTTATGAAAATGCAAAAGAATCGAAGTGAATTTCAACAATATTTTCTCAAATTCTGTTTCTGTAACTAAAAATCATAAAAAAATTCAAAAAGATTTAATTTAATTTCATCAAAATATCATCAATTTCAGCTCCTTCTACTAAAAATCTTATGAAAATCCAATAGAATCTAAGTGAACATCAACTAAATTTACTCAAATTCTGCATCTGTAACTAAAAATCATAAAAAATTCAGAAAGATTTAATTTAATTTTACCACAATTTCCATCAATTTGCTGAAATTGATGGAAATTGTGGTAAAATTAAATTAAATCTTTCTGAATTTTTTATAATTCAATTTGTAAATTTAGTTGATATTCACTTCGACTCCTTTGGATTTTCATAAGATTTTTAGTAGAAGGAGCTGTCCTTCTACTAAAAATCTTATGAAAATACAAAGGAATCGAAGTGAATATCAACTAAATTTACTCAAATTCTGCACCTTTCACTAAAAATCATTAAAAAATGCAAAGAAATTTAATTTAATTTCACCAAAATTTTTTCAGTTTCAGCACCTCCTACTAAAAATCTTAAGAAAATTCAAAAGAATCGAAGTGAATATCAACTAAATTTACTCAAATTCTGCATCTGTAACTAAAAATCATAAAAAAATTCAGAAAGGTTTAATTTAATTTTACCACAATTTCCTTCAATTTCAGCTCCTTCTACTAAAAATCTTATGAAAATCCAAAGGAATCTAAGTGAATATCAACTAAATTTACTCAAATTCTGCATCTGTAACTAAAAATCATAAAAAATTCATAAAGATTTAATTTGTATCACCAAAATTTTTTCAATTTCAGCACCTCCTACTAAAAAGCTTAAGAAAATGCAAAAGAATCGAAGTGAATTTCAACAATATTTTCTCGAATTCTGCACCTTTATCTAAAAATCATTAAAAAATTCAAAAAGATTTAATTTAATTTCACCAAAATTTTTTCAATTTCAGCACCTCTTACTAAAAATCTTAAGAAAATTCAAAAGAATAAATGTGAAATTCAACAATATTTTCACAAATTCTGCACCTTTAACTAAAAATCATAAAAAAATTCAAAAAGATTTAATTTAATTTCACCAAAATTTCTTCAATTTCAGCACCTCTTACTAAAAATCTTAAGAAAATTCAAAAGAATCGAAGTGAATATCAACTAAATTTACTCAAACTCTGCATCTGTAACTAAAAATCATAAAAAAATGCAAAGAAATTTAATTTAATTTTACCAAAATATCATCAATTTCAGCTCCTTCTACTATAAATCTTAAGAAAATCCAAAAGAATCGAAGTGAATATCAAGTAAATTTACTCAAATTCTGCACCTTCCACTAAAAATCATAAAAAAATTCAAAAAGATTTAATTTAATTTCACCAAAATATCATCAATTTCAGCTCCTTCTACTAAAAATCTTATGAAAATCCAATAGAATCTAAGTGAATATCAACTAAATTTACTCAAATTCTGCATCTGTAACTAAAAATCATATAAAAATTCAGAAAGATTTAATTTAATTTTACCACAATTTCCTTCAGTTTCAGCTCCTTCTACTAAAAATCTTATGAAAATCCAAAAGAATCGAAGTGAATATCAAGTAAATTTACTCAAATTCTGCATCTGTAACTAAAAATCATATAAAAATTCAGAAAGATTTAATTTAATTTTACCACAATTTCCTTCAGTTTCAGCTCCTTCTACTAAAAATCTTATGAAAATCCAAAAGAATCGAAGTGAATATCAAGTAAATTTACTCAAATTCTGCACCTTTCACTAAAAATCATAAAAAAATGCAAAGAAATTTAATATAATTTCACCAAAATATCATCAATTTCAGCTCCTTCTACTAAAAATCTTAAGAAAATCCAAAAGAATCGAAGTGAATATCAAGTAAATTTACTCAAATTCTGCATCTGTAACTAAAAATCATATAAAAATTCAGAAAGATTTAATTTAATTTTACCACAATTTCCTTCAGTTTCAGCTCCTTCTACTAAAAATCTTATGAAAATCCAAAGGAATCGAAGTGAATATCAACTAAATTTACTCAAATTCTGCACCTTTCACTAAAAATCATAAAAAAATGCAAAGAAATTTAAATTAATTTCACCAAAATATCATCAATTTCAGCTCCTTCTACTAAAAATCTTATGAAAATCCAATAGAATCTAAGTGAATATCAAGTAAATTTACTCAAATTCTGCACCTTTCACTAAAAATCATAAAAAAATGCAAAGAAATTTAATTTAATTTCACCAAAATATCATCAATTTCAGCTCCTTCTACTAAAAATCTTAAGAAAATCCAAAAGAATCGAAGTGAATATCAAGTAAATTTACTCAAATTCTGCACCTTTCACTAAAAATCATAAAAAAATTCAAAAAGATTTAATTTAATTTTACCAACATTTCTTCAATTTCAGCTCCTCCTACTAAAAATATTATGAAAATGCAAAAGAATCGAAGTGAATTTCAACAATATTTTCTCAAATTCTGTATCTATAACTAAAAATCATAAAAAAATTCAAAAAGATTTAATTTAATTTCACCAAAATATCATCAATTTCAGCTCCTTCTACTAAAAATCTTATGAAAATCCAATAGAATCTAAGTGAATATCAACTAAATTTACTCAAATTCTGCATCTGTAACTAAAAATCATAAAAAAATGCAAAGAAGTTTAATTTAATTTCACCAAAATATCATCAATTTCAGCTCCTTCTACTAAAAATCTTATGAAAATCCAATAGAATCTAAGTGAATATCAAGTAAATTTACTTAAATTCTGCACCTTTCACTAAAAATCATAAAAAAATGCAAAGAAATTTAAATTAATTTCACCAAAATATCATCAATTTCAGCTCCATCTACTAAAAATCTTAAGAAAATCCAAAAGAATCGAAGTGAATATCAAGTAAATTTACTCAAATTCTGCACCTTTCACTAAAAATCATAAAAAAATTCAAAAAGATTTAATTTAATTTTACCAACATTTCTTCAATTTCAGCTCCTCCTACTAAAAATATTATGAAAATGCAAAAGAATCGAAGTGAATTTCAACAATATTTTCTCAAATTCTGTATCTATAACTAAAAATCATAAAAAAATTCAAAAAGATTTAATTTAATTTCACCAAAATATCATCAATTTCAGCTCCTTCTACTAAAAATCTTAAGAAAATCCAAAAGAATCGAAGTGAATATCAAGTAAATTTACTCAAATTCTGCATCTGTAACTAAAAATCATATAAAAATTCAGAAAGATTTAATTTAATTTTACCACAATTTCCTTCAGTTTCAGCTCCTTCTACTAAAAATCTTATGAAAATCCAAAGGAATCGAAGTGAATATCAACTAAATTTACTCAAATTCTGCACCTTTCACTAAAAATCATAAAAAAATGCAAAGAAATTTAAATTAATTTCACCAAAATATCATCAATTTCAGCTCCATCTACTAAAAATCTTAAGAAAATCCAAAAGAATCGAAGTGAATATCAAGTAAATTTACTCAAATTCTGCACCTTTCACTAAAAATCATAAAAAAATTCAAAAAGATTTAATTTAATTTCACCAAAATATCATCAATTTCAGCTCCTTCTACTAAAAATCTTATGAAAATCCAATAGAATCTAAGTGAATATCAACTAAATTTACTCAAATTCTGCATCTGTAACTAAAAATCATATAAAAATTCAGAAAGATTTAATTTAATTTTACCACAATTTCCTTCAGTTTCAGCTCCTTCTACTAAAAATCTTATGAAAATCCAAAAGAATCGAAGTGAATATCAAGTAAATTTACTCAAATTCTGCATCTGTAACTAAAAATCATAAAAAAATTCAGAAAGATTTAATTTAATTTTACCACAATTTCCTTCAATTTCAGCTCCTCCTACTAAAAATATTATGAAAATGCAAAAGAATCGAAGTGAATTTCAACAATATTTTCTCAAATTCTGTATCTATAACTAAAAATCATAAAAAAATTCAAAAAGATTTAATTTAATTTCACCAAAATATCATCAATTTCAGCTCCTTCTACTAAAAATCTTATGAAAATCCAATAGAATCTAAGTGAATATCAACTAAATTTACTCAAATTCTGCATCTGTAACTAAAAATCATAAAAAAATGCAAAGAAGTTTAATTTAATTTCACCAAAATATCATCAATTTCAGCTCCTTCTACTAAAAATCTTAAGAAAATCCAAACGAATCGAAGTGAATATCAAGTAAATTTACTCAAATTCTGCACCTTTCACTAAAAGTCATAAAAAAATGCAAAGAAATTTAATTTAATTTCACCAAAATATCATCAATTTCAGCTCCTTCTACTAAAAATCTTATGAAAATCCAAAGGAATCGAAGTGAATATCAACTAAATTTACTCAAATTCTGCATCTGTAACTAAAAATCATAAAAAATTCATAAAGATTTAATTTATATCACCAAAATTTTTTCAATTTCAGCACCTCCTACTAAAAAGCTTAAGAAAATGCAAAAGAATCGAAGTGAATTTCAACACTATTTTCTCAAATTCTGCACCTTTAACTAAAAATCATTAAAAAATGCAAAGAAATTTAATTTAATTTCACCAAAATTTTTTCAGTTTCAGCACCTCCTACTAAAAATCTTAAGAAAATTCAAAAGAATCGAAGTGAATATCAACTAAATTTACTCAAATTCTGCATCTGTAACTAAAAATCATAAAAAAATTCAGAAAGGTTTAATTTAATTTTACCACAATTTCCTTCAATTTCAGCTCCTTCTACTAAAAATCTTATGAAAATCCAAAGGAATCTAAGTGAATATCAACTAAATTTACTCAAATTCTGCATCTGTAACTAAAAATCATAAAAAATTCATAAAGATTTAATTTGTATCACCAAAATTTTTTCAATTTCAGCACCTCCTACTAAAAAGCTTAAGAAAATGCAAAAGAATCGAAGTGAATTTCAACAATATTTTCTCAAATTCTGCACCTTTATCTAAAAATCATTAAAAAATTCAAAAAGATTTAATTTAATTTCACCAAAATTTTTTCAATTTCAGCACCTCTTACTAAAAATCTTAAGAAAATTCAAAAGAATAAATGTGAAATTCAACAATATTTTCACAAATTCTGCACCTTTAACTAAAAATCATAAAAAAATTCAAAAAGATTTAATTTAATTTCACCAAAATTTCTTCAATTTCAGCACCTCTTACTAAAAATCTTAAGAAAATTCAAAAGAATCGAAGTGAATATCAACTAAATTTACTCAAACTCTGCATCTGTAACTAAAAATCATAAAAAAATGCAAAGAAATTTAATTTAATTTTACCAAAATATCATCAATTTCAGCTCCTTCTACTATAAATCTTAAGAAAATCCAAAAGAATCGAAGTGAATATCAAGTAAATTTACTCAAATTCTGCACCTTCCACTAAAAATCATAAAAAAATTCAAAAAGATTTAATTTAATTTCACCAAAATATCATCAATTTCAGCTCCTTCTACTAAAAATCTTATGAAAATCCAATAGAATCTAAGTGAATATCAACTAAATTTACTCAAATTCTGCATCTGTAACTAAAAATCATATAAAAATTCAGAAAGATTTAATTTAATTTTACCACAATTTCCTTCAGTTTCAGCTCCTTCTACTAAAAATCTTATGAAAATCCAAAAGAATCGAAGTGAATATCAAGTAAATTTACTCAAATTCTGCATCTGTAACTAAAAATCATATAAAAATTCAGAAAGATTTAATTTAATTTTACCACAATTTCCTTCAGTTTCAGCTCCTTCTACTAAAAATCTTATGAAAATCCAAAAGAATCGAAGTGAATATCAAGTAAATTTACTCAAATTCTGCACCTTTCACTAAAAATCATAAAAAAATGCAAAGAAATTTAATATAATTTCACCAAAATATCATCAATTTCAGCTCCTTCTACTAAAAATCTTAAGAAAATCCAAAAGAATCGAAGTGAATATCAAGTAAATTTACTCAAATTCTGCATCTGTAACTAAAAATCATATAAAAATTCAGAAAGATTTAATTTAATTTTACCACAATTTCCTTCAGTTTCAGCTCCTTCTACTAAAAATCTTATGAAAATCCAAAGGAATCGAAGTGAATATCAACTAAATTTACTCAAATTCTGCACCTTTCACTAAAAATCATAAAAAAATGCAAAGAAATTTAAATTAATTTCACCAAAATATCATCAATTTCAGCTCCTTCTACTAAAAATCTTATGAAAATCCAATAGAATCTAAGTGAATATCAACTAAATTTACTCAAATTCTGCACCTTTCACTAAAAATCATAAAAAAATTCAAAAAGATTTAATTTAATTTCACCAAAATATCATCAATTTCAGCTCCTTCTACTAAAAATCTTAAGAAAATCCAAAAGAATCGAAGTGAATATCAAGTAAATTTACTTAAATTCTGCACCTTTCACTAAAAATCATAAAAAAATGCAAAGAAATTTAATTTAATTTCACCAAAATATCATCAATTTCAGCTCCTTCTACTAAAAATCTTAAGAAAATCCAAAAGAATCGAAGTGAATATCAAGTAAATTTACTCAAATTCTGCACCTTTCACTAAAAATCATAAAAAAATTCAAAAAGATTTAATTTAATTTTACCAACATTTCTTCAATTTCAGCTCCTCCTACTAAAAATATTATGAAAATGCAAAAGAATCGAAGTGAATATCAAGTAAATTTACTCAAATTCTGCACCTTTCACTAAAAATCATAAAAAAATTCAAAAAGATTTAATTTAATTTTACCAACATTTCTTCAATTTCAGCTCCTCCTACTAAAAATATTATGAAAATGCAAAAGAATCGAAGTGAATTTCAACAATATTTTCTCAAATTCTGTATCTATAACTAAAAATCATAAAAAAATTCAAAAAGATTTAATTTAATTTCACCAAAATATCATCAATTTCAGCTCCTTCTACTAAAAATCTTATGAAAATCCAATAGAATCTAAGTGAATATCAACTAAATTTACTCAAATTCTGCATCTGTAACTAAAAATCATAAAAAAATTCAGAAAGATTTAATTTAATTTTACCACAATTTCCTTCAATTTCAGCTCCTTCTACTAAAAATCTTATGAAAATCCAAAGGAATCGAAGTGAATATCAAGTAAATTTACTCAAATTCTGCACCTTTCACTAAAAGTCATAAAAAAATGCAAAGAAATTTAATTTAATTTCACCAAAATATCATCAATTTCAGCTCCTTCTACTAAAAATCTTATGAAAATCCAAAGGAATCGAAGTGAATATCAACTAAATTTACTCAAATTCTGCATCTGTAACTAAAAATCATAAAAAATTCATAAAGATTTAATTTATATCACCAAAATTTTTTCAATTTCAGCACCTCCTACTAAAAAGCTTAAGAAAATGCAAAAGAATCGAAGTGAATTTCAACACTATTTTCTCAAATTCTGCACCTTTCACTAAAAATCATAAAAAAATGCAAAGAAATTTAATTTAATTTCACCAAAATATCATCAATTTCAGCTCCTTCTTCTAAAAATCTTAAGAAAATCCAAAAGAATCGAAGTGAATATCAAGTAAATTTACTCAAATTCAGCACCTTTCACTAAAAATCATAAAAAAATTCAAAAAGATTTAATTTAATTTTACCAACATTTCTTCAATTTCAGCTCCTCCTACTAAAAATCTTATGAAAATGCAAAAGAATCGAAGTGAATTTCAACAATATTTTCTCAAATTCTGTTTCTGTAACTAAAAATCATAAAAAAATTCAAAAAGATTTAATTTAATTTCATCAAAATATCATCAATTTCAGCTCCTTCTACTAAAAATCTTATGAAAATCCAATAGAATCTAAGTGAACATCAACTAAATTTACTCAAATTCTGCATCTGTAACTAAAAATCATAAAAAATTCAGAAAGATTTAATTTAATTTTACCACAATTTCCATCAATTTGCTGAAATTGATGGAAATTGTGGTAAAATTAAATTAAATCTTTCTGAATTTTTTATAATTCAATTTGTAAATTTAGTTGATATTCACTTCGACTCCTTTGGATTTTCATAAGATTTTTAGTAGAAGGAGCTGTCCTTCTACTAAAAATCTTATGAAAATACAAAGGAATCGAAGTGAATATCAACTAAATTTACTCAAATTCTGCACCTTTCACTAAAAATCATAAAAAAATGCAAAGAAATTTAATTTAATTTCACCAAAATATCATCAATTTCAGCTCCTTCTACTAAAAATCTTATGAAAATCCAAAGGAATCGAAGTGAATATCAACTAAATTTACTCAAATTCTGCACCTTTCACTAAAAATCATAAAAAAATGCAAAGAAATTTAATTTAATTTCACCAAAATTTTTTCAATTTCAGCACCTCTTACTAAAAATCTTAAGAAAATTCAAAAGAATCGAAGTGAATATCAACTAAATTTACTCAAATTCTGCATCTGTAACTAAAAATCATAAAAAAATTCAGAAAGATTTAATTTAATTTTACCACAATTTCCTTCAATTTCAGCTCCTTCTACTAAAAATCTTATGAAAATCCAAAGGAATCTAAGTGAATATCAACTAAATTTACTCAAATTCTGCATCTGTAACTAAAAATCATAAAAAATTCATAAAGATTTAATTTATATCACCAAAATTTTTTCAATTTCAGCACCTCCTACTAAAAAGCTTAAGAAAATGCAAAAGAATCGAAGTGAATTTCAACAATATTTTCTCAAATTCTGCACCTTTATCTAAAAATCATTAAAAAATTCAAAAAGATTTAATTTAATTTCACCAAAATTTTTTCAATTTCAGCACCTCTTACTAAAAATCTTAAGAAAATTCAAAAGAATAAATGTGAAATTCAACAATATTTTCACAAATTCTGCACCTTTAACTAAAAATCATAAAAAAATTCAAAAAGATTTAATTTAATTTCACCAAAATTTCTTCAATTTCAGCACCTCTTACTAAAAATCTTAAGAAAATTCAAAAGAATCGAAGTGAATATCAACTAAATTTACTCAAATTCTGCATCTGTAACTAAAAATCATAAAAAAATGCAAAGAAATTTAATTTAATTTTACCAAAATATCATCAATTTCAGCTCCTTCTACTAAAAATCTTAAGAAAATCCAAAAGAATCGAAGTGAATATCAAGTAAATTTACTCAAATTCTGCACCTTTCACTAAAAATCATAAAAAAATTCAAAAAGATTTAATTTAATTTTACCAACATTTCTTCAATTTCAGCTCCTCCTACTAAAAATCTTATGAAAATGCAAAAGAATCGAAGTGAATATCAACTAAATTTACTAAAATTCTGCATCTGTAACAAAAAATCATAAAAAAATTCAAAAAGATTTAATTTAATTTCACCAAAATATCATCAATTTCAGCTCCTTCTACTAAAAATCTTATGAAAATCCAATAGAATCTAAGTGAATATCAACTAAATTTACTCAAATTCTGCATCTGTAACTAAAAATCATAAAAAAATTCAGAAAGATTTAATTTAATTTTACCACAATTTCCTTCAGTTTCAGCTCCTTCTACTAAAAATCTTATGAAAATCCAAAAGAATGGATGTGAATATCAAGTAACTTTACTCAAATTCTGCACCTTTCACTAAAAATCATAAAAAAATGCAAAGAAATTTAATTTAATTTCACCAAAATATCATCAATTTTAGCTCCTTCTTCTAAAAATCTTAAGAAAATCCAAAAGAATCGAAGTGAATATCAAGTAAATTTACTCAAATTCTGCACCTTTCACTAAAAATCATAAAAAAATTCAAAAAGATTTAATTTAATTTTACCAACATTTCTTCAATTTCAGCTCCTCCTACTAAAAATATTATGAAAATGCAAAAGAATCGAAGTGAATTTCAACAATATTTTCTCAAATTCTGTATCTATAACTAAAAATCATAAAAAAATTCAAAAAGATTTAATTTAATTTCACCAAAATATCATCAATTTCAGCTCCTTCTACTAAAAATCTTATGAAAATCCAATAGAATCTAAGTGAATATCAACTAAATTTACTTAAATTCTGCATCTGTAACTAAAAATCATAAAAAAATTCAGAAAGATTTAATTTAATTTTACCACAATTTCCTTCAATTTCAGCTCCTTCTACTAAAAATCTTATGAAAATCCAAAGGAATCGAAGTGAATATCAAGTAAATTTACTCAAATTCTGCACCTTTCACTAAAAGTCATAAAAAAATGCAAAGAAATTTAATTTAATTTCACCAAAATATCATCAATTTCAGCTCCTTCTACTAAAAATCTTATGAAAATCCAAAGGAATCGAAGTGAATATCAACTAAATTTACTCAAATTCTGCATCTGTAACTAAAAATCATAAAAAATTCATAAAGATTTAATTTATATCACCAAAATTTTTTCAATTTCAGCACCTCCTACTAAAAAGCTTAAGAAAATGCAAAAGAATCGAAGTGAATTTCAACACTATTTTCTCAAATTCTGCACCTTTCACTAAAAATCATAAAAAAATGCAAAGAAATTTAATTTAATTTCACCAAAATATCATCAATTTCAGCTCCTTCTTCTAAAAATCTTAAGAAAATCCAAAAGAATCGAAGTGAATATCAAGTAAATTTACTCAAATTCAGCACCTTTCACTAAAAATCATAAAAAAATTCAAAAAGATTTAATTTAATTTTACCAACATTTCTTCAATTTCAGCTCCTCCTACTAAAAATCTTATGAAAATGCAAAAGAATCGAAGTGAATTTCAACAATATTTTCTCAAATTCTGTTTCTGTAACTAAAAATCATAAAAAAATTCAAAAAGATTTAATTTAATTTCATCAAAATATCATCAATTTCAGCTCCTTCTACTAAAAATCTTATGAAAATCCAATAGAATCTAAGTGAACATCAACTAAATTTACTCAAATTCTGCATCTGTAACTAAAAATCATAAAAAATTCAGAAAGATTTAATTTAATTTTACCACAATTTCCATCAATTTGCTGAAATTGATGGAAATTGTGGTAAAATTAAATTAAATCTTTCTGAATTTTTTATAATTCAATTTGTAAATTTAGTTGATATTCACTTCGACTCCTTTGGATTTTCATAAGATTTTTAGTAGAAGGAGATGTCCTTCTACTAAAAATCTTATGAAAATACAAAGGAATCGAAGTGAATATCAACTAAATTTACTCAAATTCTGCACCTTTCACTAAAAATCATAAAAAAATGCAAAGAAATTTAATTTAATTTCACCAAAATATCATCAATTTCAGCTCCTTCTACTAAAAATCTTATGAAAATCCAAAGGAATCGAAGTGAATATCAACTAAATTTACTCAAATTCTGCACCTTTCACTAAAAATCATAAAAAAATGCAAAGAAATTTAATTTAATTTCACCAAAATTTTTTCAATTTCAGCACCTCTTACTAAAAATCTTAAGAAAATTCAAAAGAATCGAAGTGAATATCAACTAAATTTACTCAAATTCTGCATCTGTAACTAAAAATCATAAAAAAATTCAGAAAGATTTAATTTAATTTTACCACAATTTCCTTCAATTTCAGCTCCTTCTACTAAAAATCTTATGAAAATCCAAAGGAATCTAAGTGAATATCAACTAAATTTACTCAAATTCTGCATCTGTAACTAAAAATCATAAAAAATTCATAAAGATTTAATTTATATCACCAAAATTTTTTCAATTTCAGCACCTCCTACTAAAAAGCTTAAGAAAATGCAAAAGAATCGAAGTGAATTTCAACAATATTTTCTCAAATTCTGCACCTTTATCTAAAAATCATTAAAAAATTCAAAAAGATTTAATTTAATTTCACCAAAATTTTTTCAATTTCAGCACCTCTTACTAAAAATCTTAAGAAAATTCAAAAGAATAAATGTGAAATTCAACAATATTTTCACAAATTCTGCACCTTTAACTAAAAATCATAAAAAAATTCAAAAAGATTTAATTTAATTTCACCAAAATTTCTTCAATTTCAGCACCTCTTACTAAAAATCTTAAGAAAATTCAAAAGAATCGAAGTGAATATCAACTAAATTTACTCAAATTCTGCATCTGTAACTAAAAATCATAAAAAAATGCAAAGAAATTTAATTTAATTTTACCAAAATATCATCAATTTCAGCTCCTTCTACTAAAAATCTTAAGAAAATCCAAAAGAATCGAAGTGAATATCAAGTAAATTTACTCAAATTCTGCACCTTTCACTAAAAATCATAAAAAAATTCAAAAAGATTTAATTTAATTTTACCAACATTTCTTCAATTTCAGCTCCTCCTACTAAAAATCTTATGAAAATGCAAAAGAATCGAAGTGAATATCAACTAAATTTACTAAAATTCTGCATCTGTAACAAAAAATCATAAAAAAATTCAAAAAGATTTAATTTAATTTCACCAAAATATCATCAATTTCAGCTCCTTCTACTAAAAATCTTATGAAAATCCAATAGAATCTAAGTGAATATCAACTAAATTTACTCAAATTCTGCATCTGTAACTAAAAATCATAAAAAAATTCAGAAAGATTTAATTTAATTTTACCACAATTTCCTTCAGTTTCAGCTCCTTCTACTAAAAATCTTATGAAAATCCAAAAGAATGGATGTGAATATCAAGTAACTTTACTCAAATTCTGCACCTTTCACTAAAAATCATAAAAAAATGCAAAGAAATTTAATTTAATTTCACCAAAATATCATCAATTTTAGCTCCTTCTTCTAAAAATCTTAAGAAAATCCAAAAGAATCGAAGTGAATATCAAGTAAATTTACTCAAATTCAGCACCTTTCACTAAAAATCATAAAAAAATTCAAAAAGATTTAATTTAATTTTACCAACATTTCTTCAATTTCAGCTCCTCCTACTAAAAATCTTATGAAAATGCAAAAGAATCGAAGTGAATTTCAACAATATTTTCTCAAATTCTGTTTCTGTAACTAAAAATCATAAAAAAATTCAAAAAGATTTAATTTAATTTCATCATAATATCATCAATTTCAGCTCCTTCTACTAAAAATCTTATGCAAATCCAATAGAATCTAAGTGAACATCAACTAAATTTACTCAAATTCTGCATCTGTAACTAAAAATCATAAAAAATTCAGAAAGATTTAATTTAATTTTACCACAATTTCCATCAATTTGCTGAAATTGATGGAAATTGTGGTAAAATTAAATTAAATCTTTCTGAATTTTTTATAATTCAATTTGTAAATTTAGTTGATATTCACTTCGACTCCTTTGGATTTTCATAAGATTTTTAGTAGAAGGAGCTGTCCTTCTACTAAAAATCTTATGAAAATACAAAGGAATCGAAGTGAATATCAACTAAATTTACTCAAATTCTGCACCTTTCACTAAAAATCATAAAAAAATGCAAAGAAATTTAATTTAATTTCACCAAAATATCATCAATTTCAGCTCCTTCTACTAAAAATCTTATGAAAATCCAAAGGAATCGAAGTGAATATCAACTAAATTTACTCAAATTCTGCACCTTTCACTAAAAATCATAAAAAAATGCAAAGAAATTTAATTTAATTTCACCAAAATTTTTTCAATTTCAGCACCTCTTACTAAAAATCTTAAGAAAATTCAAAAGAATCGAAGTGAATATCAAGTAAATTTACTCAAATTCTGCACCTTCCACTAAAAATCATAAAAAAATTCAAAAAGATTTAATTTAATTTCACCAAAATATCATCAATTTCAGCTCCTTCTACTAAAAATCTTATGAAAATCCAATAGAATCTAAGTGAATATCAACTAAATTTACTCAAATTCTGCATCTGTAACTAAAAATCATATAAAAATTCAAAAAGATTTAATTTAATTTCACCAAAATTTCTTCAATTTCAGCACCTCTTACTAAAAATCTTAAGAAAATTCAAAAGAATCGAAGTGAATATCAACTAAATTTACTCAAACTCTGCATCTGTAACTAAAAATCATAAAAAAATGCAAAGAAATTTAATTTAATTTTACCAAAATATCATCAATTTCAGCTCCTTCTACTAAAAATCTTATGAAAATCCAATAGAATCTAAGTGAATATCAACTAAATTTACTCAAATTCTGCATCTGTAACTAAAAATCATATAAAAATTCAGAAAGATTTAATTTAATTTTACCACAATTTCCTTCAGTTTCAGCTCCTTCTACTAAAAATCTTATGAAAATCCAAAAGAATCGAAGTGAATATCAAGTAAATTTACTCAAATTCTGCATCTGTAACTAAAAATCATAAAAAAATTCAGAAAGATTTAATTTAATTTTACCACAATTTCCTTCAATTTCAGCTCCTCCTACTAAAAATATTATGAAAATGCAAAAGAATCGAAGTGAATTTCAACAATATTTTCTCAAATTCTGTATCTATAACTAAAAATCATAAAAAAATTCAAAAAGATTTAATTTAATTTCACCAAAATATCATCAATTTCAGCTCCTTCTACTAAAAATCTTATGAAAATCCAATAGAATCTAAGTGAATATCAACTAAATTTACTCAAATTCTGCATCTGTAACTAAAAATCATAAAAAAATGCAAAGAAGTTTAATTTAATTTCACCAAAATATCATCAATTTCAGCTCCTTCTACTAAAAATCTTATGAAAATCCAATAGAATCTAAGTGAATATCAACTAAATTTACTCAAATTCTGCATCTGTAACTAAAAATCATAAAAAAATTCAGAAATATTTAATTTAATTTTACCACAATTTCCTTCAATTTCAGCTCCTTCTACTAAAAATCTTATGAAAATCCAAAGGAATCGAAGTGAATATCAAGTAAATTTACTCAAATTCTGCACCTTTCACTAAAAGTCATAAAAAAATGCAAAGAAATTTAATTTAATTTCACCAAAATATCATCAATTTCAGCTCCTTCTACTAAAAATCTTATGAAAATCCAAAGGAATCGAAGTGAATATCAACTAAATTTACTCAAATTCTGCATCTGTAACTAAAAATCATAAAAAATTCATAAAGATTTAATTTATATCACCAAAATTTTTTCAATTTCAGCACCTCCTACTAAAAAGCTTAAGAAAATGCAAAAGAATCGAAGTGAATTTCAACACTATTTTCTCAAATTCTGCACCTTTAACTAAAAATCATTAAAAAATGCAAAGAAATTTAATTTAATTTCACCAAAATTTTTTCAGTTTCAGCACCTCCTACTAAAAATCTTAAGAAAATTCAAAAGAATCGAAGTGAATATCAACTAAATTTACTCAAATTCTGCATCTGTAACTAAAAATCATAAAAAAATTCAGAAAGATTTAATTTAATTTTACCACAATTTCCTTCAATTTCAGCTCCTTCTACTAAAAATCTTATGAAAATCCAAAGGAATCTAAGTGAATATCAACTAAATTTACTCAAATTCTGCATCTGTAACTAAAAATCATAAAAAATTCATAAAGATTTAATTTATATCACCAAAATTTTTTCAATTTCAGCACCTCCTACTAAAAAGCTTAAGAAAATGCAAAAGAATCGAAGTGAATTTCAACAATATTTTCTCAAATTCTGCACCTTTATCTAAAAATCATTAAAAAATTCAAAAAGATTTAATTTAATTTCACCAAAATTTTTTCAATTTCAGCACCTCTTACTAAAAATCTTAAGAAAATTCAAAAGAATAAATGTGAAATTCAACAATATTTTCACAAATTCTGCACCTTTAACTAAAAATCATAAAAAAATTCAAAAAGATTTAATTTAATTTCACCAAAATTTCTTCAATTTCAGCACCTCTTACTAAAAATCTTAAGAAAATTCAAAAGAATCGAAGTGAATATCAACTAAATTTACTCAAACTCTGCATCTGTAACTAAAAATCATAAAAAAATGCAAAGAAATTTAATTTAATTTTACCAAAATATCATCAATTTCAGCTCCTTCTACTATAAATCTTAAGAAAATCCAAAAGAATCGAAGTGAATATCAAGTAAATTTACTCAAATTCTGCACCTTCCACTAAAAATCTTATGAAAATCCAAAAGAATCGAAGTGAATATCAAGTAAATTTACTCAAATTCTGCATCTGTAACTAAAAATCATATAAAAATTCAGAAAGATTTAATTTAATTTTACCACAATTTCCTTCAGTTTCAGCTCCTTCTACTAAAAATCTTATGAAAATCCAAAAGAATCGAAGTGAATATCAAGTAAATTTACTCAAATTCTGCACCTTTCACTAAAAATCATAAAAAAATGCAAAGAAATTTAATATAATTTCACCAAAATATCATCAATTTCAGCTCCTTCTACTAAAAATCTTAAGAAAATCCAAAAGAATCGAAGTGAATATCAAGTAAATTTACTCAAATTCTGCATCTGTAACTAAAAATCGTATAAAAATTCAGAAAGATTTAATTTAATTTTACCACAATTTCCTTCAGTTTCAGCTCCTTCTACTAAAAATCTTATGAAAATCCAAAGGAATCGAAGTGAATATCAACTAAATTTACTCAAATTCTGCACCTTTCACTAAAAATCATAAAAAAATGCAAAGAAATTTAAATTAATTTCACCAAAATATCATCAATTTCAGCTCCTTCTACTAAAAATCTTATGAAAATCCAATAGAATCTAAGTGAATATCAACTAAATTTACTCAAATTCTGCACCTTTCACTAAAAATCATAAAAAAATTCAAAAAGATTTAATTTAATTTCACCAAAATATCATCAATTTCAGCTCCTTCTACTAAAAATCTTAAGAAAATCCAAAAGAATCGAAGTGAATATCAAGTAAATTTACTTAAATTCTGCACCTTTCACTAAAAATCATAAAAAAATGCAAAGAAATTTAATTTAATTTCACCAAAATATCATCAATTTCAGCTCCTTCTACTAAAAATCTTAAGAAAATCCAAAAGAATCGAAGTGAATATCAAGTAAATTTATTCAAATTCTGCACCTTTCACTAAAAATCATAAAAAAATTCAAAAAGATTTAATTTAATTTTACCAACATTTCTTCAATTTCAGCTCCTCCTACTAAAAATATTATGAAAATGCAAAAGAATCGAAGTGAATTTCAACAATATTTTCTCAAATTCTGTATCTATAACTAAAAATCATAAAAAAATTCAAAAAGATTTAATTTAATTTCACCAAAATATCATCAATTTCAGCTCCTTCTACTAAAAATCTTATGAAAATCCAATAGAATCTAAGTGAATATCAACTAAATTTACTCAAATTCTGCATCTGTAACTAAAAATCATAAAAAAATGCAAAGAAGTTTAATTTAATTTCACCAAAATATCATCAATTTCAGCTCCTTCTACTAAAAATCTTATGAAAATCCAATAGAATCTAAGTGAATATCAACTAAATTTACTCAAATTCTGCATCTGTAACTAAAAATCATAAAAAAATTCAGAAAGATTTAATTTAATTTTACCACAATTTCCTTCAATTTCAGCTCCTTCTACTAAAAATCTTATGAAAATCCAAAGGAATCGAAGTGAATATCAAGTAAATTTACTCAAATTCTGCACCTTTCACTAAAAGTCATAAAAAAATGCAAAGAAATTTAATTTAATTTCACCAAAATATCATCAATTTCAGCTCCTTCTACTAAAAATCTTATGAAAATCCAAAGGAATCGAAGTGAATATCAACTAAATTTACTCAAATTCTGCATCTGTAACTAAAAATCATAAAAAATTCATAAAGATTTAATTTATATCACCAAAATTTTTTCAATTTCAGCACCTCCTACTAAAAAGCTTAAGAAAATGCAAAAGAATCGAAGTGAATTTCAACACTATTTTCTCAAATTCTGCACCTTTCACTAAAAATCATAAAAAAATGCAAAGAAATTTAATTTAATTTCACCAAAATATCATCAATTTCAGCTCCTTCTACTAAAAATCTTAAGAAAATCCAAAAGAATCGAAGTGAATATCAAGTAAATTTACTCAAATTCTGCACCTTTCACTAAAAATCATAAAAAAATTCAAAAAGATTTAATTTAATTTTACCAACATTTCTTCAATTTCAGCTCCTCCTACTAAAAATATTATGAAAATGCAAAAGAATCGAAGTGAATTTCAACAATATTTTCTCAAATTCTGTATCTATAACTAAAAATCATAAAAAAATTCAAAAAGATTTAATTTAATTTCACCAAAATATCATCAATTTCAGCTCCTTCTACTAAAAATCTTATGAAAATCCAATAGAATCTAAGTGAATATCAACTAAATTTACTCAAATTCTGCATCTGTAACTAAAAATCATAAAAAAATGCAAAGAAGTTTAATTTAATTTCACCAAAATATCATCAATTTCAGCTCCTTCTACTAAAAATCTTATGAAAATCCAATAGAATCTAAGTGAATATCAAGTAAATTTACTTAAATTCTGCACCTTTCACTAAAAATCATAAAAAAATGCAAAGAAATTTAATTTAATTTCACCAAAATATCATCAATTTCAGCTCCTTCTACTAAAAATCTTAAGAAAATCCAAAAGAATCGAAGTGAATATCAAGTAAATTTACTCAAATTCTGCATCTGTAACTAAAAATCATATAAAAATTCAGAAAGATTTAATTTAATTTTACCACAATTTCCTTCAGTTTCAGCTCCTTCTACTAAAAATCTTATGAAAATCCAAAGGAATCGAAGTGAATATCAACTAAATTTACTCAAATTCTGCACCTTTCACTAAAAATCATAAAAAAATGCAAAGAAATTTAAATTAATTTCACCAAAATATCATCAATTTCAGCTCCATCTACTAAAAATCTTAAGAAAATCCAAAAGAATCGAAGTGAATATCAAGTAAATTTACTCAAATTCTGCACCTTTCACTAAAAATCATAAAAAAATTCAAAAAGATTTAATTTAATTTCACCAAAATATCATCAATTTCAGCTCCTTCTACTAAAAATCTTATGAAAATCCAATAGAATCTAAGTGAATATCAACTAAATTTACTCAAATTCTGCATCTGTAACTAAAAATCATATAAAAATTCAGAAAGATTTAATTTAATTTTACCACAATTTCCTTCAGTTTCAGCTCCTTCTACTAAAAATCTTATGAAAATCCAAAAGAATCGAAGTGAATATCAAGTAAATTTACTCAAATTCTGCATCTGTAACTAAAAATCATAAAAAAATTCAGAAAGATTTAATTTAATTTTACCACAATTTCCTTCAATTTCAGCTCCTCCTACTAAAAATATTATGAAAATGCAAAAGAATCGAAGTGAATTTCAACAATATTTTCTCAAATTCTGTATCTATAACTAAAAATCATAAAAAAATTCAAAAAGATTTAATTTAATTTCACCAAAATATCATCAATTTCAGCTCCTTCTACTAAAAATCTTATGAAAATCCAATAGAATCTAAGTGAATATCAACTAAATTTACTCAAATTCTGCATCTGTAACTAAAAATCATAAAAAAATGCAAAGAAATTTAATTTAATTTCACCAAAATATCATCAATTTCAGCTCCTTCTACTAAAAATCTTAAGAAAATCCAAAGGAATCGAAGTGAATATCAAGTAAATTTACTCAAATTCTGCACCTTTCACTAAAAGTCATAAAAAAATGCAAAGAAATTTAATTTAATTTCACCAAAATATCATCAATTTCAGCTCCTTCTACTAAAAATCTTATGAAAATCCAAAGGAATCGAAGTGAATATCAACTAAATTTACTCAAATTCTGCATCTGTAACTAAAAATCATAAAAAATTCATAAAGATTTAATTTATATCACCAAAATTTTTTCAATTTCAGCACCTCCTACTAAAAAGCTTAAGAAAATGCAAAAGAATTTATGTGAATTTCAACAATATTTTCTCAAATTCTGCACCTTTAACTAAAAATCATTAAAAAATGCAAAAAGATTTAATTTAATTTCAACAAAATTTTTTCAATTTCAGCACCTCTTACTAAAAATCTTAAGAAAATTCAAAAGAATAAATGTGAAATTCAACAATATTTTCACAAATTCTGCACCTTTAACTAAAAATCATAAAAAAATTCAAAAAGATTTAATTTAATTTCACCAAAATTTCTTCAATTTCAGCACCTCTTACTAAAAATCTTAAGAAAATTCAAAAGAATCGAAGTGAATATCAACTAAATTTACTCAAACTCTGCATCTGTAACTAAAAATCATAAAAAAATGCAAAGAAATTTAATTTAATTTTACCAAAATATCATCAATTTCAGCTCCTTCTACTATAAATCTTAAGAAAATCCAAAAGAATCGAAGTGAATATCAAGTAAATTTACTCAAATTCTGCATCTGTAACTAAAAATCATATAAAAATTCAGAAAGATTTAATTTAATTTTACCACAATTTCCTTCAGTTTCAGCTCCTTCTACTAAAAATCTTATGAAAATCCAAAAGAATCGAAGTGAATATCAAGTAAATTTACTCAAATTCTGCACCTTTCACTAAAAATCATAAAAAAATGCAAAGAAATTTAATATAATTTCACCAAAATATCATCAATTTCAGCTCCTTCTACTAAAAATCTTAAGAAAATCCAAAAGAATCGAAGTGAATATCAAGTAAATTTACTCAAATTCTGCATCTGTAACTAAAAATCATATAAAAATTCAGAAAGATTTAATTTAATTTTACCACAATTTCCTTCAGTTTCAGCTCCTTCTACTAAAAATCTTATGAAAATCCAAAAGAATCGAAGTGAATATCAAGTAAATTTACTCAAATTCTGCATCTGTAACTAAAAATCATATAAAAATTCAGAAAGATTTAATTTAATTTTACCACAATTTCCTTCAGTTTCAGCTCCTTCTACTAAAAATCTTATGAAAATCCAAAAGAATCGAAGTGAATATCAAGTAAATTTACTCAAATTCTGCACCTTTCACTAAAAATCATAAAAAAATGCAAAGAAATTTAATATAATTTCACCAAAATATCATCAATTTCAGCTCCTTCTACTAAAAATCTTAAGAAAATCCAAAAGAATCGAAGTGAATATCAAGTAAATTTACTCAAATTCTGCATCTGTAACTAAAAATCATATAAAAATTCAGAAAGATTTAATTTAATTTTACCACAATTTCCTTCAGTTTCAGCTCCTTCTACTAAAAATCTTATGAAAATCCAAAGAAATCGAAGTGAATATCAACTAAATTTACTCAAATTCTGCACCTTTCACTAAAAATCATAAAAAAATGCAAAGAAATTTAAATTAATTTCACCAAAATATCATCAATTTCAGCTCCTTCTACTAAAAATCTTATGAAAATCCAATAGAATCTAAGTGAATATCAACTAAATTTACTCAAATTCTGCACCTTTCACTAAAAATCATAAAAAAATTCAAAAAGATTTAATTTAATTTCACCAAAATATCATCAATTTCAGCTCCTTCTACTAAAAATCTTAAGAAAATCCAAAAGAATCGAAGTGAATATCAAGTAAATTTACTTAAATTCTGCACCTTTCACTAAAAATCATAAAAAAATGCAAAGAAATTTAATTTAATTTCACCAAAATATCATCAATTTCAGCTCCTTCTACTAAAAATCTTAAGAAAATCCAAAAGAATCGAAGTGAATATCAAGTAAATTTACTCAAATTCTGCACCTTTCACTAAAAATCATAAAAAAATTCAAAAAGATTTAATTTAATTTTACCAACATTTCTTCAATTTCAGCTCCTCCTACTAAAAATATTATGAAAATGCAAAAGAATCGAAGTGAATTTCAACAATATTTTCTCAAATTCTGTATCTATAACTAAAAATCATAAAAAAATTCAAAAAGATTTAATTTAATTTCACCAAAATATCATCAATTTCAGCTCCTTCTACTAAAAATCTTATGAAAATCCAATAGAATCTAAGTGAATATCAACTAAATTTACTCAAATTCTGCATCTGTAACTAAAAATCATAAAAAAATGCAAAGAAGTTTAATTTAATTTCACCAAAATATCATCAATTTCAGCTCCTTCTACTAAAAATCTTATGAAAATCCAATAGAATCTAAGTGAATATCAACTAAATTTACTCAAATTCTGCATCTGTAACTAAAAATCATAAAAAAATTCAGAAAGATTTAATTTAATTTTACCACAATTTCCTTCAATTTCAGCTCCTTCTACTAAAAATCTTATGAAAATCCAAAGGAATCGAAGTGAATATCAAGTAAATTTACTCAAATTCTGCACCTTTCACTAAAAGTCATAAAAAAATGCAAAGAAATTTAATTTAATTTCACCAAAATATCATCAATTTCAGCTCCTTCTACTAAAAATCTTATGAAAATCCAAAGGAATCGAAGTGAATATCAACTAAATTTACTCAAATTCTGCATCTGTAACTAAAAATCATAAAAAATTCATAAAGATTTAATTTATATCACCAAAATTTTTTCAATTTCAGCACCTCCTACTAAAAAGCTTAAGAAAATGCAAAAGAATCGAGGTGAATTTCAACACTATTTTCTCAAATTCTGCACCTTTCACTAAAAATCATAAAAAAATGCAAAGAAATTTAATTTAATTTCACCAAAATATCATCAATTTCAGCTCCTTCTACTAAAAATCTTAAGAAAATCCAAAAGAATCGAAGTGAATATCAAGTAAATTTACTCAAATTCTGCACCTTTCACTAAAAATCATAAAAAAATTCAAAAAGATTTAATTTAATTTTAACAACATTTCTTCAATTTCAGCTCCTCCTACTAAAAATATTATGAAAATGCAAAAGAATCGAAGTGAATTTCAACAATATTTTCTCAAATTCTGTATCAATAACTAAAAATCATAAAAAAATTCAAAAAGATTTAATTTAATTTCACCAAAATATCATCAATTTCAGCTCCTTCTACTAAAAATCTTATGAAAATCCAATAGAATCTAAGTGAATATCAACTAAATTTACTCAAATTCTGCATCTGTAACTAAAAATCATAAAAAAATGCAAAGAAGTTTAATTTAATTTCACCAAAATATCATCAATTTCAGCTCCTTCTACTAAAAATCTTATGAAAATCCAATAGAATCTAAGTGAATATCAACTAAATTTACTCAAATTCTGCATCTGTAACTAAAAATCATAAAAAAATTCAGAAAGATTTAATTTAATTTTACCACAATTTCCTTCAATTTCAGCTCCTTCTACTAAAAATCTTATGAAAATCCAAAGGAATCGAAGTGAATATCAAGTAAATTTACTCAAATTCTGCACCTTTCACTAAAAATCATACAAAAATGCAAAGAAATTTAATTTAATTTCACCAAAATATCATCAATTTCAGCTCCTTCTACTAAAAATCTTATGAAAATCCAAAAGAATCGAAGTGAATATCGAGTAAATTTACTCAAATTCAGCACCTTTCACTAAAAATCATAAAAAATTCCAAAAGATTTAATTTAATTTTACCAACATTTCTTCAATTTCAGCTCCTCCTACTAAAAATCTTAAGAAAATCCAAAAGAATCGAAGTGAATATCAAGTAAATTTACTCAAATTCTGCACCTTCCACTAAAAATCATAAAAAAATTCAAAAAGATTTAATTTAATTTCACCAAAATATCATCAATTTCAGCTCCTTCTACTAAAAATCTTATGAAAATCCAAAAGAATCGAAGTGAATATCGAGTAAATTTACTCAAATTCAGCACCTTTCACTAAAAATCATAAAAAATTCCAAAAGATTTAATTTAATTTTACCAACATTTCTTCAATTTCAGCTCCTCCTACTAAAAATCTTATGAAAATGCAAAAGAATCGAAGTGAATTTCAACAATATTTTCTCAAATTCTGTTTCTGTAACTAAAAATCATAAAAAAATTCAAAAAGATTTAATTTAATTTCACCAAAATATCATCAATTTCAGCTCCTTCTACTAAAAATCTTATGAAAATCCAATAGAATCTAAGTGAATATCAACTAAATTTACTCAAATTCTGCATCTGTAACTAAAAATCATAAAAAAATTCAGTAAGATTTAATTTAATTTTACCACAATTTCCTTCAACTTCAGCTCCTTCTACTAAAAATCTTATGAAAATCCAAAGGAATCGAAGTGAATATCAAGTAAATTTACTCAAATTCTGCACCTTTCACTAAAAGTCATAAAAAAATGCAAAGAAATTTAATTTAATTTCACCAAAATATCATCAATTTCAGCTCCTTCTACTAAAAATCTTATGAAAATCCAAAGGAATCGAAGTGAATATCAACTAAATTTACTCAAATTCTGCATCTGTAACTAAAAATCATAAAAAATTCATAAAGATTTAATTTAATTTCACCAAAATATCATCAATTTCAGCTCCTTCTACTAAAAATCTTATGAAAATCCAATAGAATCTAAGTGAATATCAACTAAATTTACTCAAATTCTGCATCTGTAACTAAAAATCATAAAAAATTCATAAAGATTTAATTTATATCACCAAAATTTTTTCAATTTCAGCACCTCCTACTAAAAAGCTTAAGAAAATGCAAAAGAATCGAAGTGAATTTCAACACTATTTTCTCAAATTCTGCACCTTTAACTAAAAATCATTAAAAAATGCAAAGAAATTTAATTTAATTTCACCAAAATTTCATCAATTTCAGCTCCCTCTACTAAAAATCTTAAGAGAATTCAAAAGAAACGATGTGAATTTCAACAATATTTTCACAAATTCTGCACCTTTAACTAAAAATCATAAAAAAATTCAAAAAGATTTAATTTAATTTCACCAAAATTTCTTCAATTTCAGCACCTCTTACTAAAAATCTTAAGAAAATTCAAAAGAATCGAAGTGAATATCAACTAAATTTACTCAAACTCTGCATCTGTAACTAAAAATCATAAAAAAATGCAAAGAAATTTAATTTAATTTTACCAAAATATCATCAATTTCAGCTCCTTCTACTAAAAATCTTAAGAAAATCCAAAAGAATCGAAGTGAATATCAAGTAAATTTACTCAAATTCTGCACCTTCCACTAAAAATCATAAAAAAATTCAAAAAGATTTAATTTAATTTCACCAAAATATCATCAATTTCAGCTCCTTCTACTAAAAATCTTATGAAAATCCAATAGAATCTAAGTGAATATCAACTAAATTTACTCAAATTCTGCATCTGTAACTAAAAATCATATAAAAATTCAGAAAGATTTAATTTAATTTTACCACAATTTCCTTCAGTTTCAGCTCCTTCTACTAAAAATCTTATGAAAATCCAAAAGAATCGAAGTGAATATCAAGTAAATTTACTCAAATTCTGCACCTATCACTAAAAATCATAAAAAAATGCAAAGAAATTTAATATAATTTCACCAAAATATCATCAATTTCAGCTCCTTCTACTAAAAATCTTAAGAAAATCCAAAAGAATCGAAGTGAATATCAAGTAAATTTACTCAAATTCTGCACCTTTCACTAAAAATCATAAAAAAATTCAAAAAGATTTAATTTAATTTTACCACAATTTCCTTCAGTTTCAGCTCCTTCTACTAAAAATCTTATGAAAATCCAAAGGAATCAAAGTGAATTTCAACAATATTTTCTCAAATTCTGTATCTATAACTAAAAATCATAAAAAATTCAAAAAGATTTAATTTAATTTCACCAAAATATCATCAATTTCAGCTCCTTCTACTAAAAATCTTATGAAAATCCAATAGAATCTAAGTGAATATCAACTAAATTTACTCAAATTCTGCATCTGTAACTAAAAATCATAAAAAAATGCAAAGAAGTTTAATTTAATTTCACCAAAATATCATCAATTTCAGCTCCTTCTACTAAAAATCTTATGAAAATCCAATAGAATCTAAGTGAATATCAACTAAATTTACTCAAATTCTGCATCTGTAACTAAAAATCATAAAAAAATTCAGAAAGATTTAATTTAATTTTACCACAATTTCCTTCAATTTCAGCTCCTTCTACTAAAAATCTTATGAAAATCCAAAGGAATCGAAGTGAATATCAAGTAAATTTACTCAAATTCTGCACCTTTCACTAAAAATCATAAAAAAATGCAAAGAAATTTAAATTAATTTCACCAAAATATCATCAATTTCAGCTCCATCTACTAAAAATCTTAAGAAAATCCAAAAGAATCGAAGTGAATATCAAGTAAATTTACTCAAATTCTGCACCTTTCACTAAAAATCATAAAAAAATTCAAAAAGATTTAATTTAATTTCACCAAAATATCATCAATTTCAGCTCCTTCTACTAAAAATCTTAAGAAAATCCAAAAGAATCGAAGTGAATATCAAGTAAATTTACTCAAATTCTGCACCTTTCACTAAAAATCATAAAAAAATGCAAAGAAATTTAATTTAATTTCACCAAAATATCATCAATTTCAGCTCCTTCTACTAAAAATCTTAAGAAAATCCAAAAGAATCGAAGTGAATATCAAGTAAATTTACTCAAATTCTGCACCTTTCACTAAAAATCATAAAAAAATTCAAAAAGATTTAATTTAATTTTACCAACATTTCTTCAATTTCAGCTCCTCCTACTAAAAATATTATGAAAATGCAAAAGAATCGAAGTGAATTTCAACAATATTTTCTCAAATTCTGTATCTATAACTAAAAATCATAAAAAAATTCAAAAAGATTTAATTTAATTTCACCAAAATATCATCAATTTCAGCTCCTTCTACTAAAAATCTTAAGAAAATCCAAAAGAATCGAAGTGAATATCAAGTAAATTTACTCAAATTCTGCACCTTTCACTAAAAATCATAAAAAAATGCAAAGAAATTTAATTTAATTTCACCAAAATATCATCAATTTCAGCTCCTTCTACTAAAAATCTTAAGAAAATCCAAAAGAATCGAAGTGAATATCAAGTAAATTTACTCAAATTCTGCACCTTTCACTAAAAATCATAAAAAAATTCAAAAAGATTTAATTTAATTTTACCAACATTTCTTCAATTTCAGCTCCTCCTACTAAAAATATTATGAAAATGCAAAAGAATCGAAGTGAATTTCAACAATATTTTCTCAAATTCTGTATCTATAACTAAAAATCATAAAAAAATTCAAAAAGATTTAATTTAATTTCACCAAAATATCATCAATTTCAGCTCCTTCTACTAAAAATCTTATGAAAATCCAATAGAATCTAAGTGAATATCAACTAAATTTACTCAAATTCTGCATCTGTAACTAAAAATCATAAAAAAATGCAAAGAAGTTTAATTTAATTTCACCAAAATATCATCAATTTCAGCTCCTTCTACTAAAAATCTTATGAAAATCCAATAGAATCTAAGTGAATATCAACTAAATTTACTCAAATTCTGCATCTGTAACTAAAAATCATAAAAAAATTCAGAAAGATTTAATTTATATCACCAAAATTTTTTCAATTTCAGCACCTCCTACTAAAAAGCTTAAGAAAATGCAAAAGAATCGAAGTGAATTTCAACACTATTTTCTCAAATTCTGCACCTTTAACTAAAAATCATTAAAAAATGCAAAGAAATTTAATTTAATTTCACCAAAATTTCATCAATTTCAGCTCCCTCTACTAAAAATCTTAAGAGAATTCAAAAGAAACGATGTGAATTTCAACAATATTTTCACAAATTCTGCACCTTTAACTAAAAATCATAAAAAAATTCAAAAAGATTTAATTTAATTTCACCAAAATTTCTTCAATTTCAGCACCTCTTACTAAAAATCTTAAGAAAATTCAAAAGAATCGAAGTGAATATCAACTAAATTTACTCAAACTCTGCATCTGTAACTAAAAATCATAAAAAAATGCAAAGAAATTTAATTTAATTTTACCAAAATATCATCAATTTCAGCTCCTTCTACTAAAAATCTTAAGAAAATCCAAAAGAATCGAAGTGAATATCAAGTAAATTTACTCAAATTCTGCACCTTCCACTAAAAATCATAAAAAAATTCAAAAAGATTTAATTTAATTTCACCAAAATATCATCAATTTCAGCTCCTTCTACTAAAAATCTTATGAAAATCCAATAGAATCTAAGTGAATATCAACTAAATTTACTCAAATTCTGCATCTGTAACTAAAAATCATATAAAAATTCAGAAAGATTTAATTTAATTTTACCACAATTTCCTTCAGTTTCAGCTCCTTCTACTAAAAATCTTATGAAAATCCAAAAGAATCGAAGTGAATATCAAGTAAATTTACTCAAATTCTGCACCTTTCACTAAAAATCATAAAAAAATGCAAAGAAATTTAATATAATTTCACCAAAATATCATCAATTTCAGCTCCTTCTACTAAAAATCTTAAGAAAATCCAAAAGAATCGAAGTGAATATCAAGTAAATTTACTCAAATTCTGCATCTGTAACTAAAAATCATATAAAAATTCAGAAAGATTTAATTTAATTTTACTACAATTTCCTTCAGTTTCAGCTCCTTCTACTAAAAATCTTATGAAAATCCAAAGGAATCGAAGTGAATATCAACTAAATTTACTCAAATTCTGCACCTTTCACTAAAAATCATAAAAAAATGCAAAGAAATTTAAATTAATTTCACCAAAATATCATCAATTTCAGCTCCATCTACTAAAAATCTTAAGAAAATCCAAAAGAATCGAAGTGAATATCAAGTAAATTTACTCAAAAATCTGCACCTTTCACTAAAAATCATAAAAAAATTCAAAAAGATTTAATTTAATTTCACCAAAATATCATCAATTTCAGCTCCTTCTACTAAAAATCTTAAGAAAATCCAAAAGAATCGAAGTGAATATCAAGTAAATTTACTCAAATTCTGCACCTTTCACTAAAAATCATAAAAAAATGCAAAGAAATTTAATTTAATTTCACCAAAATATCATCAATTTCAGCTCCTTCTACTAAAAATCTTAAGAAAATCCAAAAGAATCGAAGTGAATATCAAGTAAATTTACTCAAATTCTGCACCTTTCACTAAAAATCATAAAAAAATTCAAAAAGATTTAATTTAATTTTACCAACATTTCTTCAATTTCAGCTCCTCCTACTAAAAATATTATGAAAATGCAAAAGAATCAAAGTGAATTTCAACAATATTTTCTCAAATTCTGTATCTATAACTAAAAATCATAAAAAAATTCAAAAAGATTTAATTTAATTTCACCAAAATATCATCAATTTCAGCTCCTTCTACTAAAAATCTTATGAAAATCCAATAGAATCTAAGTGAATATCAACTAAATTTACTCAAATTCTGCATCTGTAACTAAAAATCATAAAAAAATTCAAAAAGATTTAATTTAATTTCACCAAAATATCATCAATTTCAGCTCCTTCTACTAAAAATCTTATGAAAATCCAATAGAATCTAAGTGAATATCAACTAAATTTACTCAAATTCTGCATCTGTAACTAAAAATCATATAAAAATTCAGAAAGATTTAATTTAATTTTACCACAATTTCCTTCAGTTTCAGCTCCTTCTACTAAAAATCTTATGAAAATCCAAAAGAATCGAAGTGAATATCAAGTAAATTTACTCAAATTCTGCACCTTTCACTAAAAATCATAAAAAAATGCAAAGAAATTTAATATAATTTCACCAAAATATCATCAATTTCAGCTCCTTCTACTAAAAATCTTAAGAAAATCCAAAAGAATCGAAGTGAATATCAAGTAAATTTACTCAAATTCTGCACCTTTCACTAAAAATCATAAAAAAATGCAAAGAAATTTAATATAATTTCACCAAAATATCATCAATTTCAGCTCCTTCTACTAAAAATCTTAAGAAAATCCAAAGGAATCGAAGTGAATATCAACTAAATTTACTCAAATTCTGCACCTTTCACTAAAAATCATAAAAAAATGCAAAGAAATTTAAATTAATTTCACCAAAATATCATCAATTTCAGCTCCATCTACTAAAAATCTTAAGAAAATCCAAAAGAATCGAAGTGAATATCAAGTAAATTTACTCAAATTCTGCACCTTTCACTAAAAATCATAAAAAAATTCAAAAAGATTTAATTTAATTTCACCAAAATATCATCAATTTCAGCTCCTTCTACTAAAAATCTTAAGAAAATCCAAAAGAATCGAAGTGAATATCAAGTAAATTTACTCAAATTCTGCACCTTTCACTAAAAATCATAAAAAAATGCAAAGAAATTTAATATAATTTCACCAAAATATCATCAATTTCAGCTCCTTCTACTAAAAATCTTAAGAAAATCTAAAGGAATCGAAGTGAATATCAAGTAAATTTACTCAAATTCTGCACCTTTCACTAAAAATCATAAAAAAATGCAAAGAAATTTAAATTAATTTCACCAAAATATCATCAATTTCAGCTCCATCTACTAAAAATCTTAAGAAAATCCAAAAGAATCGAAGTGAATATCAAGTAAATTTACTCAAATTCTGCACCTTTCACTAAAAATCATAAAAAAATTCAAAAAGATTTAATTTAATTTTACCAACATTTCTTCAATTTCAGCTCCTCCTACTAAAAATATTATGAAAATGCAAAAGAATCGAAGTGAATTTCAACAATATTTTCTCAAATTCTGCACCTTTCACTAAAAATCATAAAAAAATGCAAAGAAATTTAATTTAATTTCACCAAAATATCATCAATTTCAGCTCCTTCTACTAAAAATCTTATGAAAATCCAAAGGAATCGAAGTGAATATCAAGTAAATTTACTCAAATTCTGCACCTTTCACTAAAAGTCATAAAAAAATGCAAAGAAATTTAATTTAATTTCACCAAAATATCATCAATTTCAGCTCCTTCTACTAAAAATCTTATGAAAATCCAAAGGAATCGAAGTGAATATCAACTAAATTTACTCAAATTCTGCATCTGTAACTAAAAATCATAAAAAATTCATAAAGATTTAATTTATATCACCAAAATTTTTTCAATTTCAGCACCTCCTACTAATAAGCTTAAGAAAATGCAAAAGAATCGAAGTGAATTTCAACACTATTTTCTCAAATTCTGCACCTTTAACTAAAAATCATTAAAAAATGCAAAGAAATTTAATTTAATTTCACCAAAATTTCATCAATTTCAGCTCCCTCTACTAAAAATCTTAAGAGAATTCAAAAGAAACGATGTGAATTTCTACAATATTTTCACAAATTCTGCACCTTTAACTAAAAATCATAAAAAAATTCAAAAAGATTTAATTTAATTTCACCAAAATTTTTTCAGTTTCAGCACCTCCTACTAAAAATCTTAAGAAAATTCAAAAGAATCGAAGTGAATATCAACTAAATTTACTCAAATTCTGCATCTGTAACTAAAAATCATAAAAAAATTCAGAAAGATTTAATTTAATTTTACCACAATTTCCTTCAATTTCAGCTCCTTCTACTAAAAATCTTATGAAAATCCAAAGGAATCTAAGTGAATATCAACTAAATTTACTCAAATTCTGCATCTGTAACTAAAAATCATAAAAAATTCATAAAGATTTAATTTATATCACCAAAATTTTTTCAATTTCAGCACCTCCTACTAAAAAGCTTAAGAAAATGCAAAAGAATCGAAGTGAATTTCAACAATATTTTCTCAAATTCTGCACCTTTATCTAAAAATCATTAAAAAATTCAAAAAGATTTAATTTAATTTCACCAAAATTTTTTCAATTTCAGCACCTCTTACTAAAAATCTTAAGAAAATTCAAAAGAATAAATGTGAAATTCAACAATATTTTCACAAATTCTGCACCTTTAACTAAAAATCATAAAAAAATTCAAAAAGATTTAATTTAATTTCACCAAAATTTCTTCAATTTCAGCACCTCTTACTAAAAATCTTAAGAAAATTCAAAAGAATCGAAGTGAATATCAACTAAATTTACTCAAATTCTGCATCTGTAACTAAAAATCATAAAAAAATGCAAAGAAATTTAATTTAATTTTACCAAAATATCATCAATTTCAGCTCCTTCTACTAAAAATCTTAAGAAAATCCAAAAGAATCGAAGTGAATATCAAGTAAATTTACTCAAATTCTGCACCTTTCACTAAAAATCATAAAAAAATTCAAAAAGATTTAATTTAATTTTACCAACATTTCTTCAATTTCAGCTCCTCCTACTAAAAATCTTATGAAAATGCAAAAGAATCGAAGTGAATATCAACTAAATTTACTAAAATTCTGCATCTGTAACAAAAAATCATAAAAAAATTCAAAAAGATTTAATTTAATTTCACCAAAATATCATCAATTTCAGCTCCTTCTACTAAAAATCTTATGAAAATCCAATAGAATCTAAGTGAATATCAACTAAATTTACTCAAATTCTGCATCTGTAACTAAAAATCATAAAAAAATTCAGAAAGATTTAATTTAATTTTACCACAATTTCCTTCAGTTTCAGCTCCTTCTACTAAAAATCTTATGAAAATCCAAAAGAATGGAAGTGAATATCAAGTAACTTTACTCAAATTCTGCACCTTTCACTAAAAATCATAAAAAAATGCAAAGAAATTTAATTTAATTTCACCAAAATATCATCAATTTTAGCTCCTTCTTCTAAAAATCTTAAGAAAATCCAAAAGAATCGAAGTGAATATCAAGTAAATTTACTCAAATTCAGCACCTTTCACTAAAAATCATAAAAAAATTCAAAAAGATTTAATTTAATTTTACCAACATTTCTTCAATTTCAGCTCCTCCTACTAAAAATCTTATGAAAATGCAAAAGAATCGAAGTGAATTTCAACAATATTTTCTCAAATTCAGTTTCTGTAACTAAAAATCATAAAAAAATTCAAAAAGATTTAATTTAATTTCATCAAAATATCATCAATTTCAGCTCCTTCTACTAAAAATCTTATGAAAATCCAATAGAATCTAAGTGAACATCAACTAAATTTACTCAAATTCTGCATCTGTAACTAAAAATCATAAAAAATTCAGAAAGATTTAATTTAATTTTACCACAATTTCCATCAATTTGCTGAAATTGATGGAAATTGTGGTAAAATTAAATTAAATCTTTCTGAATTTTTTATAATTCAATTTGTAAATTTAGTTGATATTCACTTCGACTCCTTTGGATTTTCATAAGATTTTTAGTAGAAGGAGCTGTCCTTCTACTAAAAATCTTATGAAAATACAAAGGAATCGAAGTGAATATCAACTAAATTTACTCAAATTCTGCACCTTTCACTAAAAATCATAAAAAAATGCAAAGAAATTTAATTTAATTTCACCAAAATATCATCAATTTCAGCTCCTTCTACTAAAAATCTTATGAAAATCCAAAGGAATCGAAGTGAATATCAACTAAATTTACTCAAATTCTGCACCTTTCACTAAAAATCATAAAAAAATGCAAAGAAATTTAATTTAATTTCACCAAAATTTTTTCAATTTCAGCACCTCTTACTAAAAATCTTAAGAAAATTCAAAAGAATCGAAGTGAATATCAAGTAAATTTACTCAAATTCTGCACCTTCCACTAAAAATCATAAAAAAATTCAAAAAGATTTAATTTAATTTCACCAAAATATCATCAATTTCAGCTCCTTCTACTAAAAATCTTATGAAAATCCAATAGAATCTAAGTGAATATCAACTAAATTTACTCAAATTCTGCATCTGTAACTAAAAATCATATAAAAATTCAAAAAGATTTAATTTAATTTCACCAAAATTTCTTCAATTTCAGCACCTCTTACTAAAAATCTTAAGAAAATTCAAAAGAATCGAAGTGAATATCAACTAAATTTACTCAAACTCTGCATCTGTAACTAAAAATCATAAAAAAATGCAAAGAAATTTAATTTAATTTTACCAAAATATCATCAATTTCAGCTCCTTCTACTAAAAATCTTAAGAAAATCCAAAAGAATCGAAGTGAATATCAAGTAAATTTACTCAAATTCTGCATCTGTAACTAAAAATCATAAAAAAATTCAGAAATATTTAATTTAATTTTACCACAATTTCCTTCAATTTCAGCTCCTTCTACTAAAAATCTTATGAAAATCCAAAGGAATCGAAGTGAATATCAAGTAAATTTACTCAAATTCTGCACCTTTCACTAAAAATCATAAAAAAATTCAAAAAGATTTAATTTAATTTCACCAAAATATCATCAATTTCAGCTCCTTCTACTAAAAATCTTATGAAAATCCAATAGAATCTAAGTGAATATCAACTAAATTTACTCAAATTCTGCATCTGTAACTAAAAATCATATAAAAATTCAGAAAGATTTAATTTAATTTTACCACAATTTCCTTCAGTTTCAGCTCCTTCTACTAAAAATCTTATGAAAATCCAAAAGAATCGAAGTGAATATCAAGTAAATTTACTCAAATTCTGCATCTGTAACTAAAAATCATAAAAAAATTCAGAAAGATTTAATTTAATTTTACCACAATTTCCTTCAATTTCAGCTCCTCCTACTAAAAATATTATGAAAATGCAAAAGAATCGAAGTGAATTTCAACAATATTTTCTCAAATTCTGTATCTATAACTAAAAATCATAAAAAAATTCAAAAAGATTTAATTTAATTTCACCAAAATATCATCAATTTCAGCTCCTTCTACTAAAAATCTTATGAAAATCCAATAGAATCTAAGTGAATATCAACTAAATTTACTCAAATTCTGCATCTGTAACTAAAAATCATAAAAAAATGCAAAGAAGTTTAATTTAATTTCACCAAAATATCATCAATTTCAGCTCCTTCTACTAAAAATCTTATGAAAATCCAATAGAATCTAAGTGAATATCAACTAAATTTACTCAAATTCTGCATCTGTAACTAAAAATCATAAAAAAATTCAGAAATATTTAATTTAATTTTACCACAATTTCCTTCAATTTCAGCTCCTTCTACTAAAAATCTTATGAAAATCCAAAGGAATCGAAGTGAATATCAAGTAAATTTACTCAAATTCTGCACCTTTCACTAAAAGTCATAAAAAAATGCAAAGAAATTTAATTTAATTTCACCAAAATATCATCAATTTCAGCTCCTTCTACTAAAAATCTTATGAAAATCCAAAGGAATCGAAGTGAATATCAAGTAAATTTACTCAAATTCTGCACCTTTCACTAAAAATCATAAAAAAATGCAAAGAAATTTAAATTAATTTCACCAAAATATCATCAATTTCAGCTCCATCTACTAAAAATCTTAAGAAAATCCAAAAGAATCGAAGTGAATATCAAGTAAATTTACTCAAATTCTGCACCTTTCACTAAAAATCATAAAAAAATTCAAAAAGATTTAATTTAATTTCACCAAAATATCATCAATTTCAGCTCCTTCTACTAAAAATCTTAAGAAAATCCAAAAGAATCGAAGTGAATATCAAGTAAATTTACTCAAATTCTGCACCTTTCACTAAAAATCATAAAAAAATGCAAAGAAATTTAATTTAATTTCACCAAAATATCATCAATTTCAGCTCCTTCTACTAAAAATCTTAAGAAAATCCAAAAGAATCGAAGTGAATATCAAGTAAATTTACTCAAATTCTGCACCTTTCACTAAAAATCATAAAAAAATTCAAAAAGATTTAATTTAATTTTACCAACATTTCTTCAATTTCAGCTCCTCCTACTAAAAATATTATGAAAATGCAAAAGAATCGAAGTGAATTTCAACAATATTTTCTCAAATTCTGTATCTATAACTAAAAATCATAAAAAAATTCAAAAAGATTTAATTTAATTTCACCAAAATATCATCAATTTCAGCTCCTTCTACTAAAAATCTTAAGAAAATCCAAAAGAATCGAAGTGAATATCAAGTAAATTTACTCAAATTCTGCACCTTTCACTAAAAATCATAAAAAAATGCAAAGAAATTTAATTTAATTTCACCAAAATATCATCAATTTCAGCTCCTTCTACTAAAAATCTTAAGAAAATCCAAAAGAATCGAAGTGAATATCAAGTAAATTTACTCAAATTCTGCACCTTTCACTAAAAATCATAAAAAAATTCAAAAAGATTTAATTTAATTTTACCAACATTTCTTCAATTTCAGCTCCTCCTACTAAAAATATTATGAAAATGCAAAAGAATCGAAGTGAATTTCAACAATATTTTCTCAAATTCTGTATCTATAACTAAAAATCATAAAAAAATTCAAAAAGATTTAATTTAATTTCACCAAAATATCATCAATTTCAGCTCCTTCTACTAAAAATCTTATGAAAATCCAATAGAATCTAAGTGAATATCAACTAAATTTACTCAAATTCTGCATCTGTAACTAAAAATCATAAAAAAATGCAAAGAAGTTTAATTTAATTTCACCAAAATATCATCAATTTCAGCTCCTTCTACTAAAAATCTTATGAAAATCCAATAGAATCTAAGTGAATATCAACTAAATTTACTCAAATTCTGCATCTGTAACTAAAAATCATAAAAAAAATTCAGAAAGATTTAATTTATATCACCAAAATTTTTTCAATTTCAGCACCTCCTACTAAAAAAGCTTAAGAAAATGCAAAAGAATCGAAGTGAATTTCAACACTATTTTCTCAAATTCTGCACCTTTAACTAAAAATCATTAAAAAATGCAAAGAAATTTAATTTAATTTCACCAAAATTTCATCAATTTCAGCTCCCTCTACTAAATCTTAAGAGAATTCAAAAGAAACGATGTGAATTTCAACAATATTTTCACAAATTCTGCACCTTTAACTAAAAATCATAAAAAAATTCAAAAAGATTTAATTTAATTTCACCAAAATTTCTTCAATTTCAGCACCTCTTACTAAAAATCTTAAGAAAATTCAAAAGAATCGAAGTGAATATCAACTAAATTTACTCAAACTCTGCATCTGTAACTAAAAATCATAAAAAAATGCAAAGAAATTTAATTTAATTTTACCAAAATATCATCAATTTCAGCTCCTTCTACTAAAAATCTTAAGAAAATCCAAAAGAATCGAAGTGAATATCAAGTAAATTTACTCAAATTCTGCACCTTCCACTAAAAATCATAAAAAAATTCAAAAAGATTTAATTTAATTTCACCAAAATATCATCAATTTCAGCTCCTTCTACTAAAAATCTTATGAAAATCCAATAGAATCTAAGTGAATATCAACTAAATTTACTCAAATTCTGCATCTGTAACTAAAAATCATATAAAAATTCAGAAAGATTTAATTTAATTTTACCACAATTTCCTTCAGTTTCAGCTCCTTCTACTAAAAATCTTATGAAAATCCAAAAGAATCGAAGTGAATATCAAGTAAATTTACTCAAATTCTGCACCTTTCACTAAAAATCATAAAAAAATGCAAAGAAATTTAATATAATTTCACCAAAATATCATCAATTTCAGCTCCTTCTACTAAAAATCTTAAGAAAATCCAAAAGAATCGAAGTGAATATCAAGTAAATTTACTCAAATTCTGCATCTGTAACTAAAAATCATATAAAAATTCAGAAAGATTTAATTTAATTTTACTACAATTTCCTTCAGTTTCAGCTCCTTCTACTAAAAATCTTATGAAAATCCAAAGGAATCGAAGTGAATATCAACTAAATTTACTCAAATTCTGCACCTTTCACTAAAAATCATAAAAAAATGCAAAGAAATTTAAATTAATTTCACCAAAATATCATCAATTTCAGCTCCATCTACTAAAAATCTTAAGAAAATCCAAAAGAATCGAAGTGAATATCAAGTAAATTTACTCAAAAATCTGCACCTTTCACTAAAAATCATAAAAAAATTCAAAAAGATTTAATTTAATTTCACCAAAATATCATCAATTTCAGCTCCTTCTACTAAAAATCTTAAGAAAATCCAAAAGAATCGAAGTGAATATCAAGTAAATTTACTCAAATTCTGCACCTTTCACTAAAAATCATAAAAAAATGCAAAGAAATTTAATTTAATTTCACCAAAATATCATCAATTTCAGCTCCTTCTACTAAAAATCTTAAGAAAATCCAAAAGAATCGAAGTGAATATCAAGTAAATTTACTCAAATTCTGCACCTTTCACTAAAAATCATAAAAAAATTCAAAAAGATTTAATTTAATTTTACCAACATTTCTTCAATTTCAGCTCCTCCTACTAAAAATATTATGAAAATGCAAAAGAATCAAAGTGAATTTCAACAATATTTTCTCAAATTCTGTATCTATAACTAAAAATCATAAAAAAATTCAAAAAGATTTAATTTAATTTCACCAAAATATCATCAATTTCAGCTCCTTCTACTAAAAATCTTATGAAAATCCAATAGAATCTAAGTGAATATCAACTAAATTTACTCAAATTCTGCATCTGTAACTAAAAATCATAAAAAAATTCAAAAAGATTTAATTTAATTTCACCAAAATATCATCAATTTCAGCTCCTTCTACTAAAAATCTTATGAAAATCCAATAGAATCTAAGTGAATATCAACTAAATTTACTCAAATTCTGCATCTGTAACTAAAAATCATATAAAAATTCAGAAAGATTTAATTTAATTTTACCACAATTTCCTTCAGTTTCAGCTCCTTCTACTAAAAATCTTATGAAAATCCAAAAGAATCGAAGTGAATATCAAGTAAATTTACTCAAATTCTGCACCTTTCACTAAAAATCATAAAAAAATGCAAAGAAATTTAATATAATTTCACCAAAATATCATCAATTTCAGCTCCTTCTACTAAAAATCTTAAGAAAATCCAAAAGAATCGAAGTGAATATCAAGTAAATTTACTCAAATTCTGCACCTTTCACTAAAAATCATAAAAAAATGCAAAGAAATTTAATATAATTTCACCAAAATATCATCAATTTCAGCTCCTTCTACTAAAAATCTTAAGAAAATCCAAAGGAATCGAAGTGAATATCAACTAAATTTACTCAAATTCTGCACCTTTCACTAAAAATCATAAAAAAATGCAAAGAAATTTAAATTAATTTCACCAAAATATCATCAATTTCAGCTCCATCTACTAAAAATCTTAAGAAAATCCAAAAGAATCGAAGTGAATATCAAGTAAATTTACTCAAATTCTGCACCTTTCACTAAAAATCATAAAAAAATTCAAAAAGATTTAATTTAATTTCACCAAAATATCATCAATTTCAGCTCCTTCTACTAAAAATCTTAAGAAAATCCAAAAGAATCGAAGTGAATATCAAGTAAATTTACTCAAATTCTGCACCTTTCACTAAAAATCATAAAAAAATGCAAAGAAATTTAATATAATTTCACCAAAATATCATCAATTTCAGCTCCTTCTACTAAAAATCTTAAGAAAATCTAAAGGAATCGAAGTGAATATCAAGTAAATTTACTCAAATTCTGCACCTTTCACTAAAAATCATAAAAAAATGCAAAGAAATTTAAATTAATTTCACCAAAATATCATCAATTTCAGCTCCATCTACTAAAAATCTTAAGAAAATCCAAAAGAATCGAAGTGAATATCAAGTAAATTTACTCAAATTCTGCACCTTTCACTAAAAATCATAAAAAAATTCAAAAAGATTTAATTTAATTTTACCAACATTTCTTCAATTTCAGCTCCTCCTACTAAAAATATTATGAAAATGCAAAAGAATCGAAGTGAATTTCAACAATATTTTCTCAAATTCTGCACCTTTCACTAAAAATCATAAAAAAATGCAAAGAAATTTAAATTAATTTCACCAAAATATCATCAATTTCAGCTCCTTCTACTAAAAATCTTATGAAAATCCAAAGGAATCGAAGTGAATATCAAGTAAATTTACTCAAATTCTGCACCTTTCACTAAAAGTCATAAAAAAATGCAAAGAAATTTAATTTAATTTCACCAAAATATCATCAATTTCAGCTCCTTCTACTAAAAATCTTATGAAAATCCAAAGGAATCGAAGTGAATATCAACTAAATTTACTCAAATTCTGCATCTGTAACTAAAAATCATAAAAAATTCATAAAGATTTAATTTATATCACCAAAATTTTTTCAATTTCAGCACCTCCTACTAATAAGCTTAAGAAAATGCAAAAGAATCGAAGTGAATTTCAACACTATTTTCTCAAATTCTGCACCTTTAACTAAAAATCATTAAAAAATGCAAAGAAATTTAATTTAATTTCACCAAATTTCATCAATTTCAGCTCCCTCTACTAAAAATCTTAAGAGAATTCAAAAGAAACGATGTGAATTTCTACAATATTTTCACAAATTCTGCACCTTTAACTAAAAATCATAAAAAATTCAAAAAGATTTAATTTAATTTCACCAAAATTTTTTCAGTTTCAGCACCTCCTACTAAAAATCTTAAGAAAATTCAAAAGAATCGAAGTGAATATCAACTAAATTTACTCAAATTCTGCATCTGTACCTCTAAAAATCATAAAAAAATTCAGAAAGATTTAATTTAATTTTACCACAATTTCCTTCAATTTCAGCTCCTTCTACTAAAAATCTTATGAAAATCCAAAGGAATCTAAGTGAATATCAACTAAATTTACTCAAATTCTGCATCTGTAACTAAAAATCATAAAAAATTCATAAAGATTTAATTTATATCACCAAAATTTTTTCAATTTCAGCACCTCCTACTAAAAAGCTTAAGAAAAT
This sequence comes from Andrena minutula, assembly GCA_929113495.1. Lineage (NCBI taxonomy): Eukaryota > Metazoa > Arthropoda > Insecta > Hymenoptera > Andrenidae > Andrena > Andrena minutula. Next base: position 56,655 of record CAKMYJ010000262.1, on the reverse strand, counting down.
GCAAAAGAATCGAAGTGAATTTCAACAATATTTTCTCAAATTCTGCACCTTTATCTAAAAATCATTAAAAAATTCAAAAAGATTTAATTTAATTTCACCAAAATTTTTTCAATTTCAGCACCTCTTACTAAAAATCTTAAGAAAATTCAAAAGAATAAATGTGAAATTCAACAATATTTTCACAAATTCTGCACCTTTAACTAAAAATCATAAAAAAATTCAAAAAGATTTAATTTAATTTCACCAAAATTTCTTCAATTTCAGCACCTCTTACTAAAAATCTTAAGAAAATTCAAAAGAATCGAAGTGAATATCAACTAAATTTACTCAAATTCTGCATCTGTAACTAAAAATCATAAAAAAATGCAAAGAAATTTAATTTAATTTTACCAAAATATCATCAATTTCAGCTCCTTCTACTAAAAATCTTAAGAAAATCCAAAAGAATCGAAGTGAATATCAAGTAAATTTACTCAAATTCTGCACCTTTCACTAAAAATCATAAAAAAATTCAAAAAGATTTAATTTAATTTTACCAACATTTCTTCAATTTCAGCTCCTCCTACTAAAAATCTTATGAAAATGCAAAAGAATCGAAGTGAATATCAACTAAATTTACTAAAATTCTGCATCTGTAACAAAAAATCATAAAAAAATTCAAAAAGATTTAATTTAATTTCACCAAAATATCATCAATTTCAGCTCCTTCTACTAAAAATCTTATGAAAATCCAATAGAATCTAAGTGAATATCAACTAAATTTACTCAAATTCTGCATCTGTAACTAAAAATCATAAAAAAATTCAGAAAGATTTAATTTAATTTTACCACAATTTCCTTCAGTTTCAGCTCCTTCTACTAAAAATCTTATGAAAATCCAAAAGAATGGAAGTGAATATCAAGTAACTTTACTCAAATTCTGCACCTTTCACTAAAAATCATAAAAAAATGCAAAGAAATTTAATTTAATTTCACCAAAATATCATCAATTTTAGCTCCTTCTTCTAAAAATCTTAAGAAAATCCAAAAGAATCGAAGTGAATATCAAGTAAATTTACTCAAATTCAGCACCTTTCACTAAAAATCATAAAAAAATTCAAAAAGATTTAATTTAATTTTACCAACATTTCTTCAATTTCAGCTCCTCCTACTAAAAATCTTATGAAAATGCAAAAGAATCGAAGTGAATTTCAACAATATTTTCTCAAATTCTGTTTCTGTAACTAAAAATCATAAAAAAATTCAAAAAGATTTAATTTAATTTCATCAAAATATCATCAATTTCAGCTCCTTCTACTAAAAATCTTATGAAAATCCAATAGAATCTAAGTGAACATCAACTAAATTTACTCAAATTCTGCATCTGTAACTAAAAATCATAAAAAATTCAGAAAGATTTAATTTAATTTTACCACAATTTCCATCAATTTGCTGAAATTGATGGAAATTGTGGTAAAATTAAATTAAATCTTTCTGAATTTTTTATAATTCAATTTGTAAATTTAGTTGATATTCACTTCGACTCCTTTGGATTTTCATAAGATTTTTAGTAGAAGGAGCTGTCCTTCTACTAAAAATCTTATGAAAATACAAAGGAATCGAAGTGAATATCAACTAAATTTACTCAAATTCTGCACCTTTCACTAAAAATCATAAAAAAATGCAAAGAAATTTAATTTAATTTCACCAAAATATCATCAATTTCAGCTCCTTCTACTAAAAATCTTATGAAAATCCAAAGGAATCGAAGTGAATATCAACTAAATTTACTCAAATTCTGCACCTTTCACTAAAAATCATAAAAAAATGCAAAGAAATTTAATTTAATTTCACCAAAATTTTTTCAATTTCAGCACCTCTTACTAAAAATCTTAAGAAAATTCAAAAGAATCGAAGTGAATATCAAGTAAATTTACTCAAATTCTGCACCTTCCACTAAAAATCATAAAAAAATTCAAAAAGATTTAATTTAATTTCACCAAAATATCATCAATTTCAGCTCCTTCTACTAAAAATCTTATGAAAATCCAATAGAATCTAAGTGAATATCAACTAAATTTACTCAAATTCTGCATCTGTAACTAAAAATCATATAAAAATTCAAAAAGATTTAATTTAATTTCACCAAAATTTCTTCAATTTCAGCACCTCTTACTAAAAATCTTAAGAAAATTCAAAAGAATCGAAGTGAATATCAACTAAATTTACTCAAACTCTGCATCTGTAACTAAAAATCATAAAAAAATGCAAAGAAATTTAATTTAATTTTACCAAAATATCATCAATTTCAGCTCCTTCTACTAAAAATCTTAAGAAAATCCAAAAGAATCGAAGTGAATATCAAGTAAATTTACTCAAATTCTGCATCTGTAACTAAAAATCATAAAAAAATTCAGAAATATTTAATTTAATTTTACCACAATTTCCTTCAATTTCAGCTCCTTCTACTAAAAATCTTATGAAAATCCAAAGGAATCGAAGTGAATATCAAGTAAATTTACTCAAATTCTGCACCTTCCACTAAAAATCATAAAAAAATTCAAAAAGATTTAATTTAATTTCACCAAAATATCATCAATTTCAGCTCCTTCTACTAAAAATCTTATGAAAATCCAATAGAATCTAAGTGAATATCAACTAAATTTACTCAAATTCTGCATCTGTAACTAAAAATCATATAAAAATTCAGAAAGATTTAATTTAATTTTACCACAATTTCCTTCAGTTTCAGCTCCTTCTACTAAAAATCTTATGAAAATCCAAAAGAATCGAAGTGAATATCAAGTAAATTTACTCAAATTCTGCATCTGTAACTAAAAATCATAAAAAAATTCAGAAAGATTTAATTTAATTTTACCACAATTTCCTTCAATTTCAGCTCCTCCTACTAAAAATATTATGAAAATGCAAAAGAATCGAAGTGAATTTCAACAATATTTTCTCAAATTCTGTATCTATAACTAAAAATCATAAAAAAATTCAAAAAGATTTAATTTAATTTCACCAAAATATCATCAATTTCAGCTCCTTCTACTAAAAATCTTATGAAAATCCAATAGAATCTAAGTGAATATCAACTAAATTTACTCAAATTCTGCATCTGTAACTAAAAATCATAAAAAAATGCAAAGAAGTTTAATTTAATTTCACCAAAATATCATCAATTTCAGCTCCTTCTACTAAAAATCTTATGAAAATCCAATAGAATCTAAGTGAATATCAACTAAATTTACTCAAATTCTGCATCTGTAACTAAAAATCATAAAAAAATTCAGAAATATTTAATTTAATTTTACCACAATTTCCTTCAATTTCAGCTCCTTCTACTAAAAATCTTATGAAAATCCAAAGGAATCGAAGTGAATATCAAGTAAATTTACTCAAATTCTGCACCTTTCACTAAAAGTCATAAAAAAATGCAAAGAAATTTAATTTAATTTCACCAAAATATCATCAATTTCAGCTCCTTCTACTAAAAATCTTATGAAAATCCAAAGGAATCGAAGTGAATATCAACTAAATTTACTCAAATTCTGCATCTGTAACTAAAAATCATAAAAAATTCATAAAGATTTAATTTATATCACCAAAATTTTTTCAATTTCAGCACCTCCTACTAAAAAGCTTAAGAAAATGCAAAAGAATCGAAGTGAATTTCAACACTATTTTCTCAAATTCTGCACCTTTAACTAAAAATCATTTAAAAATGCAAAGAAATTTAATTTAATTTCACCAAAATTTTTTCAGTTTCAGCACCTCCTACTAAAAATCTTAAGAAAATTCAAAAGAATCGAAGTGAATATCAACTAAATTTACTCAAATTCTGCATCTGTAACTAAAAATCATAAAAAAATTCAGAAAGATTTAATTTAATTTTACCACAATTTCCTTCAATTTCAGCTCCTTCTACTAAAAATCTTATGAAAATCCAAAGGAATCTAAGTGAATATCAACTAAATTTACTCAAATTCTGCATCTGTAACTAAAAATCATAAAAAATTCATAAAGATTTAATTTATATCACCAAAATTTTTTCAATTTCAGCACCTCCTACTAAAAAGCTTAAGAAAATGCAAAAGAATCGAAGTGAATTTCAACAATATTTTCTCAAATTCTGCACCTTTATCTAAAAATCATTAAAAAATTCAAAAAGATTTAATTTAATTTCACCAAAATTTTTTCAATTTCAGCACCTCTTACTAAAAATCTTAAGAAAATTCAAAAGAATAAATGTGAAATTCAACAATATTTTCACAAATTCTGCACCTTTAACTAAAAATCATAAAAAAATTCAAAAAGATTTAATTTAATTTCACCAAAATTTCTTCAATTTCAGCACCTCTTACTAAAAATCTTAAGAAAATTCAAAAGAATCGAAGTGAATATCAACTAAATTTACTCAAACTCTGCATCTGTAACTAAAAATCATAAAAAAATGCAAAGAAATTTAATTTAATTTTACCAAAATATCATCAATTTCAGCTCCTTCTACTATAAATCTTAAGAAAATCCAAAAGAATCGAAGTGAATATCAAGTAAATTTACTCAAATTCTGCACCTTCCACTAAAAATCATAAAAAAATTCAAAAAGATTTAATTTAATTTCACCAAAATATCATCAATTTCAGCTCCTTCTACTAAAAATCTTATGAAAATCCAATAGAATCTAAGTGAATATCAACTAAATTTACTCAAATTCTGCATCTGTAATTAAAAATCATATAAAAATTCAGAAAGATTTAATTTAATTTTACCACAATTTCCTTCAGTTTCAGCTCCTTCTACTAAAAATCTTATGAAAATCCAAAAGAATCGAAGTGAATATCAAGTAAATTTACTCAAATTCTGCATCTGTAACTAAAAATCATATAAAAATTCAGAAAGATTTAATTTAATTTTACCACAATTTCCTTCAGTTTCAGCTCCTTCTACTAAAAATCTTATGAAAATCCAAAAGAATCGAAGTGTATATCAAGTAAATTTACTCAAATTCTGCACCTTTCACTAAAAATCATAAAAAAATGCAAAGAAATTTAATTTAATTTCACCAAAATATCATCAATTTCAGCTCCTTCTACTAAAAATCTTATGAAAATCCAAAGGAATCGAAGTGAATATCAACTAAATTTACTCAAATTCTGCATCTGTAACTAAAAATCATAAAAAATTCATAAAGATTTAATTTATATCACCAAAATTTTTTCATTTTCAGCACCTCCTACTAAAAAGCTTAAGAAAATGCAAAAGAATCGAAGTGAATTTCAACTATATTTTCTCAAATTCTGCACCTTTATCTAAAAATCATTAAAAAATTCAAAAAGATTTAATTTAATTTCACCAAAATTTATTCAATTTCAGCACCTCTTACTAAAAATCTTAAGAAAATTCAAAAGAATAAATGTGAAATTCAACAATATTTTCACAAATTCTGCACCTTTAACTAAAAATCATAAAAAAATTCAAAAAGATTTAATTTAATTTCACCAAAATTTCTTCAATTTCAGCACCTCTTACTAAAAATCTTAAGAAAATTCAAAAGAATCGAAGTGAATATCAACTAAATTTACTCAAACTCTGCATCTGTAACTAAAAATCATAAAAAAATGCAAAGAAATTTAATTTAATTTTACCAAAATATCATCAATTTCAGCTCCTTCTACTATAAATCTTAAGAAAATCCAAAAGAATTGAAGTGAATATCAAGTAAATTTACTCAAATTCTGCACCTTCCACTAAAAATCATAAAAAAATTCAAAAAGATTTAATTTAATTTCACCAAAATTTCATCAATTTCAGCTCCCTCTACTAAAAATCTTAAGAGAATTCAAAAGAAACGATGTGAATTTCAACAATATTTTCACAAATTCTGCACCTTTAACTAAAAATCATAAAAAAATTCAAAAAGATTTAATTTAATTTCACCAAAATTTTTTCAGTTTCAGCTCCTTCTACTAAAAATCTTATGAAAATCCAAAGGAATCGAAGTGAATATCAACTAAATTTACTCAAATTCTGCATCTGTAACTAAAAATCATAAAAAATTCATAAAGATTTAATTTATATCACCAAAATTTTTTCATTTTCAGCACCTCCTACTAAAAAGCTTAAGAAAATGCAAAAGAATCGAAGTGAATTTCAACACTATTTTCTCAAATTCTGCACCTTTAACTAAAAATCATTAAAAAATGCAAAGAAATTTAATTTAATTTCACCAATATTTCTTCAATTTCAGCACCTCTTACTAAAAATCTTAAGAAAATTCAAAAGAATCGAAGTGAATATCAACTAAATTTACTCAAACTCTGCATCTGTAACTAAAAATCATAAAAAAATGCAAAGAAATTTAATATAATTTTACCAAAATATCATCAATTTCAGCTCCTTCTACTATAAATCTTAAGAAAATCCAAAAGAATCGAAGTGAATATCAAGTAAATTTACTCAAATTCTGCACCTTCCACTAAAAATCATAAAAAAATTCAAAAAGATTTAATTTAATTTCACCAAAATATCATCAATTTCAGCTCCTTCTACTAAAAATCTTATGAAAATCCAATAGAATCTAAGTGAATATCAACTAAATTTACTCAAATTCTGCATCTGTAACTAAAAATCATATAAAAATTCAGAAAGATTTAATTTAATTTTACCACAATTTCCTTCAGTTTCAGCTCCTTCTACTAAAAATCTTATGAAAATCCAAAAGAATCGAAGTGAATATCAAGTAAATTTACTCAAATTCTGCACCTTTCACTAAAAATCATAAAAAAATTCAAAAAGATTTAATTTAATTTCACCAAAATATCATCAATTTCAGCTCCTTCTACTAAAAATCTTATGAAAATCCAATAGAATCTAAGTGAATATCAACTAAATTTACTCAAATTCTGCATCTGTAACTAAAAATCATAAAAAAATTCAGAAAGATTTAATTTAATTTTACCACAATTTCCTTCAATTTCAGCTCCTTCTACTAAAAATCTTATGAAAATCCAAAGGAATCGAAGTGAATATCAAGTAAATTTACTCAAATTCTGCACCTTTCACTAAAAGTCATAAAAAAATGCAAAGAAATTTAATTTAATTTCACCAAAATATCATCAATTTCAGCTCCTTCTACTAAAAATCTTATGAAAATCCAAAGGAATCGAAGTGAATATCAACTAAATTTACTCAAATTCTGCATCTGTAACTAAAAATCATAAAAAATTCATAAAGATTTAATTTATATCACCAAAATTTTTTCATTTTCAGCACCTCCTACTAAAAAGCTTAAGAAAATGCAAAAGAATCGAAGTGAATTTCCACAATATTTTCTCAAATTCTGCACCTTTATCTAAAAATCATTAAAAAATTCAAAAAGATTTAATTTAATTTCACCAAAATTTATTCAATTTCAGCACCTCTTACTAAAAATCTTAAGAAAATTCAAAAGAATAAATGTGAAATTCAACAATATTTTCACAAATTCTGCACCTTTAACTAAAAATCATAAAAAAATTCAAAAAGATTTAATTTAATTTCACCAAAATTTCTTCAATTTCAGCACCTCTTACTAAAAATCTTAAGAAAATTCAAAAGAATCGAAGTGAATATCAACTAAATTTACTCAAACTCTGCATCTGTAACTAAAAATCATAAAAAAATGCAAAGAAATTTAATTTAATTTTACCAAAATATCATCAATTTCAGCTCCTTCTACTATAAATCTTAAGAAAATCCAAAAGAATTGAAGTGAATATCAAGTAAATTTACTCAAATTCTGCACCTTCCACTAAAAATCATAAAAAAATTCAAAAAGATTTAATTTAATTTCACCAAAATATCATCAATTTCAGCTCCTTCTACTAAAAATCTTATGAAAATCCAATAGAATCTAAGTGAATATCAACTAAATTTACTCAAATTCTGCATCTGTAACTAAAAATCATATAAAAATTCAGAAAGATTTAATTTAATTTTACCACAATTTCCTTCAGTTTCAGCTCCTTCTACTAAAAATCTTATGAAAATCCAAAAGAATCGAAGTGAATATCAAGTAAATTTACTCAAATTCTGCACCTTTCACTAAAAATCATAAAAAAATGCAAAGAAATTTAATATAATTTCACCAAAATATCATCAATTTCAGCTCCTTCTACTAAAAATCTTAAGAAAATCCAAAAGAATCGAAGTGAATATCAAGTAAATTTACTCAAATTCTGCATCTGTAACTAAAAATCATATAAAAATTCAGAAAGATTTAATTTAATTTTACCACAATTTCCTTCAGTTTCAGCTCCTTCTACTAAAAATCTTATGAAAATCCAAAGGAATCGAAGTGAATATCAACTAAATTTACTCAAATTCTGCACCTTTCACTAAAAATCATAAAAAAATGCAAAGAAATTTAAATTAATTTCACCAAAATATCATCAATTTCAGCTCCATCTACTAAAAATCTTAAGAAAATCCAAAAGAATCGAAGTGAATATCAAGTAAATTTACTCAAATTCTGCACCTTTCACTAAAAATCATAAAAAAATTCAAAAAGATTTAATTTAATTTCACCAAAATATCATCAATTTCAGCTCCTTCTACTAAAAATCTTAAGAAAATCCAAAAGAATCGAAGTGAATATCAAGTAAATTTACTCAAATTCTGCACCTTTCACTAAAAATCATAAAAAAATTCAAAAAGATTTAATTTAATTTCACCAAAATATCATCAATTTCAGCTCCTTCTACTAAAAATCTTAAGAAAATCCAAAAGAATCGAAGTGAATATCAAGTAAATTTACTCAAATTCTGCACCTTTCACTAAAAATCATAAAAAAATTCAAAAAGATTTAATTTAATTTCACCAAAATATCATCAATTTCAGCTCCTTCTACTAAAAATCTTAAGAAAATCCAAAAGAATCGAAGTGAATATCAAGTAAATTTACTTAAATTCTGCACCTTTCACTAAAAATCATAAAAAAATGCAAAGAAATTTAATTTAATTTCACCAAAATATCATCAATTTCAGCTCCTTCTACTAAAAATCTTAAGAAAATCCAAAAGAATCGAAGTGAATATCAAGTAAATTTACTCAAATTCTGCACCTTTCACTAAAAATCATAAAAAAATTCAAAAAGATTTAATTTAATTTTACCAACATTTCTTCAATTTCAGCTCCTCCTACTAAAAATATTATGAAAATGCAAAAGAATCGAAGTGAATTTCAACAATATTTTCTCAAATTCTGTATCTATAACTAAAAATCATAAAAAAATTCAAAAAGATTTAATTTAATTTCACCAAAATATCATCAATTTCAGCTCCTTCTACTAAAAATCTTATGAAAATCCAATAGAATCTAAGTGAATATCAACTAAATTTACTCAAATTCTGCATCTGTAACTAAAAATCATAAAAAAATGCAAAAGAAGTTTAATTTAATTTCACCAAAATATCATCAATTTCAGCTCCTTCTACTAAAAATCTTATGAAAATCCAATAGAATCTAAGTGAATATCAACTAAATTTACTCAAATTCTGCATCTGTAACTAAAAATCATAAAAAAATTCAGAAAGATTTAATTTAATTTTACCACAATTTCCTTCAATTTCAGCTCCTTCTACTAAAAATCTTATGAAAATCCAAAAGAATCGAAGTGAATATCAACTAAATTTACTCAAACTCTGCATCTGTAACTAAAAATCATAAAAAAATGCAAAGAAATTTAATTTAATTTTACCAAAATATCATCAATTTCAGCTCCTTCTACTATAAATCTTAAGAAAATCCAAAAGAATCGAAGTGAATATCAAGTAAATTTACTCAAATTCTGCACCTTCCACTAAAAATCATAAAAAAATTCAAAAAGATTTAATTTAATTTCACCAAAATATCATCAATTTCAGCTCCTTCTACTAAAAATCTTATGAAAATCCAATAGAATCTAAGTGAATATCAACTAAATTTACTCAAATTCTGCATCTGTAACTAAAAATCATATAAAAATTCAGAAAGATTTAATTTAATTTTACCACAATTTCCTTCAGTTTCAGCTCCTTCTACTAAAAATCTTATGAAAATCCAAAAGAATCGAAGTGAATATCAAGTAAATTTACTCAAATTCTGCACCTTTCACTAAAAATCATAAAAAAATGCAAAGAAATTTAAATTAATTTCACCAAAATATCATCAATTTCAGCTCCATCTACTAAAAATCTTAAGAAAATCCAAAAGAATCGAAGTGAATATCAAGTAAATTTACTCAAATTCTGCACCTTTCACTAAAAATCATAAAAAAATTCAAAAAGATTTAATTTAATTTCACCAAAATATCATCAATTTCAGCTCCTTCTACTAAAAATCTTAAGAAAATCCAAAAGAATCGAAGTGAATATCAAGTAAATTTACTCAAATTCTGCACCTTTCACTAAAAATCATAAAAAAATGCAAAGAAATTTAATTTAATTTCACCAAAATATCATCAATTTCAGCTCCTTCTACTAAAAATCTTAAGAAAATCCAAAAGAATCGAAGTGAATATCAAGTAAATTTACTCAAATTCTGCACCTTTCACTAAAAATCATAAAAAAATGCAAAGAAATTTAATTTAATTTCACCAAAATATCATCAATTTCAGCTCCTTCTACTAAAAATCTTAAGAAAATCCAAAAGAATCGAAGTGAATATCAAGTAAATTTACTCAAATTCTGCACCTTTCACTAAAAATCATAAAAAAATTCAAAAAGATTTAATTTAATTTTACCAACATTTCTTCAATTTCAGCTCCTCCTACTAAAAATATTATGAAAATGCAAAAGAATCGAAGTGAATTTCAACAATATTTTCTCAAATTCTGTATCTATAACTAAAAATCATAAAAAAATTCAAAAAGATTTAATTTAATTTCACCAAAATATCATCAATTTCAGCTCCTTCTACTAAAAATCTTATGAAAATCCAATAGAATCTAAGTGAATATCAACTAAATTTACTCAAATTCTGCATCTGTAACTAAAAATCATAAAAAAATTCAGAAAGATTTAATTTAATTTTACCACAATTTCCTTCAATTTCAGCTCCTTCTACTAAAAATCTTATGAAAATCCAAAGGAATCGAAGTGAATATCAAGTAAATTTACTCAAATTCTGCACCTTTCACTAAAAGTCATAAAAAAATGCAAAGAAATTTAATTTAATTTCACCAAAATATCATCAATTTCAGCTCCTTCTACTAAAAATCTTATGAAAATCCAAAGGAATCGAAGTGAATATCAACTAAATTTACTCAAATTCTGCATCTGTAACTAAAAATCATAAAAAATTCATAAAGATTTAATTTATATCACCAAAATTTTTTCATTTTCAGCACCTCCTACTAAAAAGCTTAAGAAAATGCAAAAGAATCGAAGTGAATTTCAACAATATTTTCTCAAATTCTGCACCTTTATCTAAAAATCATTAAAAAATTCAAAAAGATTTAATTTAATTTCACCAAAATTTATTCAATTTCAGCACCTCTTACTAAAAATCTTAAGAAAATTCAAAAGAATAAATGTGAAATTCAACAATATTTTCACAAATTCTGCACCTTTAACTAAAAATCATAAAAAAATTCAAAAAGATTTAATTTAATTTCACCAAAATTTCTTCAATTTCAGCACCTCTTACTAAAAATCTTAAGAAAATTCAAAAGAATCGAAGTGAATATCAACTAAATTTACTCAAACTCTGCATCTGTAACTAAAAATCATAAAAAAATGCAAAGAAATTTAATTTAATTTTACCAAAATATCATCAATTTCAGCTCCTTCTACTATAAATCTTAAGAAAATCCAAAAGAATCGAAGTGAATATCAAGTAAATTTACTCAAATTCTGCACCTTCCACTAAAAATCATAAAAAAATTCAAAAAGATTTAATTTAATTTCACCAAAATATCATCAATTTCAGCTCCTTCTACTAAAAATCTTATGAAAATCCAATAGAATCTAAGTGAATATCAACTAAATTTACTCAAATTCTGCATCTGTAACTAAAAATCATATAAAAATTCAGAAAGATTTAATTTAATTTTACCACAATTTCCTTCAGTTTCAGCTCCTTCTACTAAAAATCTTATGAAAATCCAAAAGAATCGAAGTGAATATCAAGTAAATTTACTCAAATTCTGCACCTTTCACTAAAAATCATAAAAAAATGCAAAGAAATTTAATATAATTTCACCAAAATATCATCAATTTCAGCTCCTTCTACTAAAAATCTTAAGAAAATCCAAAAGAATCGAAGTGAATATCAAGTAAATTTACTCAAATTCTGCATCTGTAACTAAAAATCATATAAAAATTCAGAAAGATTTAATTTAATTTTACCACAATTTCCTTCAGTTTCAGCTCCTTCTACTAAAAATCTTATGAAAATCCAAAGGAATCGAAGTGAATATCAACTAAATTTACTCAAATTCTGCACCTTTCACTAAAAATCATAAAAAAATGCAAAGAAATTTAAATTAATTTCACCAAAATATCATCAATTTCAGCTCCATCTACTAAAAATCTTAAGAAAATCCAAAAGAATCGAAGTGAATATCAAGTAAATTTACTCAAATTCTGCACCTTTCACTAAAAATCATAAAAAAATTCAAAAAGATTTAATTTAATTTCACCAAAATATCATCAATTTCAGCTCCTTCTACTAAAAATCTTAAGAAAATCCAAAAGAATCGAAGTGAATATCAAGTAAATTTACTCAAATTCTGCACCTTTCACTAAAAATCATAAAAAAATGCAAAGAAATTTAATTTAATTTCACCAAAATATCATCAATTTCAGCTCCTTCTACTAAAAATCTTAAGAAAATCCAAAAGAATCGAAGTGAATATCAAGTAAATTTACTCAAATTCTGCACCTTTCACTAAAAATCATAAAAAAATTCAAAAAGATTTAATTTAATTTTACCAACATTTCTTCAATTTCAGCTCCTCCTACTAAAAATATTATGAAAATGCAAAAGAATCAAAGTGAATTTCAACAATATTTTCTCAAATTCTGTATCTATAACTAAAAATCATAAAAAAATTCAAAAAGATTTAATTTGATTTCACCAAAATATCATCAATTTCAGCTCCTTCTACTAAAAATCTTATGAAAATCCAATAGAATCTAAGTGAATATCAACTAAATTTACTCAAATTCTGCATCTGTAACTAAAAATCATAAAAAAATTCAGAAAGATTTAATTTAATTTTACCACAATTTCCTTCAATTTCAGCTCCTTCTACTAAAAATCTTATGAAAATCCAAAGGAATCGAAGTGAATATCAAGTAAATTTACTCAAATTCTGCACCTTTCACTAAAAATCATACAAAAATGCAAAGAAATTTAATTTAATTTCGCCAAAATATCATCAATTTCAGCTCCTTCTACTAAAAATCTTATGAAAATCCAAAAGAATCGAAGTGAATATCGAGTAAATTTACTCAAATTCAGCACCTTTCACTAAAAATCATAAAAAATTCCAAAAGATTTAATTTAATTTTACCAACATTTCTTCAATTTCAGCTCCTCCTACTAAAAATCTTATGAAAATGCAAAAGAATCGAAGTGAATTTCAACAATATTTTCTCAAATTCTGTTTCTGTAACTAAAAATCATAAAAAAATTCAAAAAGATTTAATTTAATTTCACCAAAATATCATCAATTTCAGCTCCTTCTACTAAAAATCTTAAGAAAATCCAAAAGAATCGAAGTGAATATCAAGTAAATTTACTCAAATTCTGCACCTTACACTAAAAATCATAAAAAAATTCAAAAAGATTTAATTTAATTTCACCAAAATATCATCAATTTCAGCTCCTTCTACTAAAAATCTTATGAAAATCCAAAAGAATCGAAGTGAATATCAACTAAATTTACTCAAACTCTGCATCTGTAACTAAAAATCATAAAAAAATGCAAAGAAATTTAATTTAATTTTACCAAAATATCATCAATTTCAGCTCCTTCTACTATAAATCTTAAGAAAATCCAAAAGAATCGAAGTGAATATCAAGTAAATTTACTCAAACTCTGCATCTGTAACTAAAAATCATAAAAAAATTCAAAAAGATTTAATTTAATTTTACCAACATTTCTTCAATTTCAGCTCCTCCTACTAAAAATATTATGAAAATGCAAAAGAATCGAAGTGAATTTCAACAATATTTTCTCAAATTCTGTATCTATAACTAAAAATCATAAAAAAATTCAAAAAGATTTAATTTAATTTCACCAAAATATCATCAATTTCAGCTCCTTCTACTAAAAATCTTATGAAAATCCAATAGAATCTAAGTGAATATCAACTAAATTTACTCAAATTCTGCATCTGTAACTAAAAATCATAAAAAAATGCAAAGAAGTTTAATTTAATTTCACCAAAATATCATCAATTTCAGCTCCTTCTACTAAAAATCTTATGAAAATCCAATAGAATCTAAGTGAATATCAACTAAATTTACTCAAATTCTGCATCTGTAACTAAAAATCATAAAAAAATTCAGAAAGATTTAATTTAATTTTACCACAATTTCCTTCAATTTCAGCTCCTTCTACTAAAAATCTTATGAAAATCCAAAAGAATCGAAGTGAATATCAACTAAATTTACTCAAACTCTGCATCTGTAACTAAAAATCATAAAAAAATGCAAAGAAATTTAATTTAATTTTACCAAAATATCATCAATTTCAGCTCCTTCTACTATAAATCTTAAGAAAATCCAAAAGAATCGAAGTGAATATCAAGTAAATTTACTCAAATTCTGCACCTTCCACTAAAAATCATAAAAAAATTCAAAAAGATTTAATTTAATTTCACCAAAATATCATCAATTTCAGCTCCTTCTACTAAAAATCTTATGAAAATCCAATAGAATCTAAGTGAATATCAACTAAATTTACTCAAATTCTGCATCTGTAACTAAAAATCATATAAAAATTCAGAAAGATTTAATTTAATTTTACCACAATTTCCTTCAGTTTCAGCTCCTTCTACTAAAAATCTTATGAAAATCCAAAAGAATCGAAGTGAATATCAAGTAAATTTACTCAAATTCTGCACCTTTCACTAAAAATCATAAAAAAATGCAAAGAAATTTAATATAATTTCACCAAAATATCATCAATTTCAGCTCCTTCTACTAAAAATCTTAAGAAAATCCAAAAGAATCGAAGTGAATATCAAGTAAATTTACTCAAATTCTGCATCTGTAACTAAAAATCATATAAAAATTCAGAAAGATTTAATTTAATTTTACCACAATTTCCTTCAGTTTCAGCTCCTTCTACTAAAAATCTTATGAAAATCCAAAGGAATCGAAGTGAATATCAACTAAATTTACTCAAATTCTGCACCTTTCACTAAAAATCATAAAAAAATGCAAAGAAATTTAAATTAATTTCACCAAAATATCATCAATTTCAGCTCCATCTACTAAAAATCTTAAGAAAATCCAAAAGAATCGAAGTGAATATCAAGTAAATTTACTCAAATTCTGCACCTTTCACTAAAAATCATAAAAAAATTCAAAAAGATTTAATTTAATTTCACCAAAATATCATCAATTTCAGCTCCTTCTACTAAAAATCTTAAGAAAATCCAAAAGAATCGAAGTGAATATCAAGTAAATTTACTCAAATTCTGCACCTTTCACTAAAAATCATAAAAAAATGCAAAGAAATTTAATTTAATTTCACCAAAATATCATCAATTTCAGCTCCTTCTACTAAAAATCTTAAGAAAATCCAAAAGAATCGAAGTGAATATCAAGTAAATTTACTCAAATTCTGCACCTTTCACTAAAAATCATAAAAAAATTCAAAAAGATTTAATTTAATTTCACCAAAATATCATCAATTTCAGCTCCTTCTACTAAAAATCTTATGAAAATCCAATAGAATCTAAGTGAATATCAACTAAATTTACTCAAATTCTGTATCTATAACTAAAAATCATAAAAAAATTCAAAAAGATTTAATTTAATTTTACCACAATTTCCTTCAATTTCAGCTCCTTCTACTAAAAATCTTATGAAAATCCAAAGGAATCGAAGTGAATATCAAGTAAATTTACTCAAATTCTGCACCTTTCACTAAAAATCATACAAAAATGCAAAGAAATTTAATTTAATTTCGCCAAAATATCATCAATTTCAGCTCCTTCTACTAAAAATCTTATGAAAATCCAAAAGAATCGAAGTGAATATCGAGTAAATTTAATCAAATTCAGCACCTTTCACTAAAAATCATAAAAAATTCCAAAAGATTTAATTTAATTTTACCAACATTTCTTCAATTTCAGCTCCTCCTACTAAAAATCTTATGAAAATGCAAAAGAATCGAAGTGAATTTCAACAATATTTTCTCAAATTCTGTTTCTGTAACTAAAAATCATAAAAAAATTCAAAAAGATTTAATTTAATTTCACCAAAATATCATCAATTTCAGCTCCTTCTACTAAAAATCTTATGAAAATCCAATAGAATCTAAGTGAATATCAACTAAATTTACTCAAATTCTGCATCTGTAACTAAAAATCATAAAAAAATTCAAAAAGATTTAATTTAATTTCACCAAAATATCATCAATTTCAGCTCCTTCTACTAAAAATCTTATGAAAATCCAATAGAATCTAAGTGAATATCAACTAAATTTACTCAAATTCTGCATCTGTAACTAAAAATCATATAAAAATTCAGAAAGATTTAATTTAATTTTACCACAATTTCCTTCAGTTTCAGCTCCTTCTACTAAAAATCTTATGAAAATCCAAAAGAATCGAAGTGAATATCAAGTAAATTTTCTCAAATTCTGCACCTTTCACTAAAAATCATAAAAAAATGCAAAGAAATTTAATATAATTTCACCAAAATATCATCAATTTCAGCTCCTTCTACTAAAAATCTTAAGAAAATCCAAAAGAATCGAAGTGAATATCAAGTAAATTTACTCAAATTCTGCACCTTTCACTAAAAATCATAAAAAAATGCAAAGAAATTTAATATAATTTCACCAAAATATCATCAATTTCAGCTCCTTCTACTAAAAATCTTATGAAAATCCAATAGAATCTAAGTGAATATCAACTAAATTTACTCAAATTCTGCATCTGTAACTAAAAATCATAAAAAAATTCAGAAAGATTTAATTTAATTTTACCACAATTTCCTTCAATTTCAGCTCCTTCTACTAAAAATCTTATGAAAATCCAAAGGAATCGAAGTGAATATCAAGTAAATTTACTCAAATTCTGCACCTTTCACTAAAAATCATACAAAAATGCAAAGAAATTTAATTTAATTTCGCCAAAATATCATCAATTTCAGCTCCTTCTACTAAAAATCTTATGAAAATCCAAAAGAATCGAAGTGAATATCGAGTAAATTTACTCAAATTCAGCACCTTTCACTAAAAATCATAAAAAATTCCAAAAGATTTAATTTAATTTTACCAACATTTCTTCAATTTCAGCTCCTCCTACTAAAAATCTTATGAAAATGCAAAAGAATCGAAGTGAATTTCAACAATATTTTCTCAAATTCTGTTTCTGTAACTAAAAATCATAAAAAAATTCAAAAAGATTTAATTTAATTTCACCAAAATATCATCAATTTCAGCTCCTTCTACTAAAAATCTTAAGAAAATCCAAAAGAATCGAAGTGAATATCAAGTAAATTTACTCAAATTCTGCACCTTTCACTAAAAATCATAAAAAAATTCAAAAAGATTTAATTTAATTTCACCAAAATATCATCAATTTCAGCTCCTTCTACTAAAAATCTTATGAAAATCCAAAAGAATCGAAGTGAATATCAACTAAATTTACTCAAACTCTGCATCTGTAACTAAAAATCATAAAAAAATGCAAAGAAATTTAATTTAATTTTACCAAAATATCATCAATTTCAGCTCCTTCTACTATAAATCTTAAGAAAATCCAAAAGAATCGAAGTGAATATCAAGTAAATTTACTCAAACTCTGCATCTGTAACTAAAAATCATAAAAAAATTCAAAAAGATTTAATTTAATTTTACCAACATTTCTTCAATTTCAGCTCCTCCTACTAAAAATATTATGAAAATGCAAAAGAATCGAAGTGAATTTCAACAATATTTTCTCAAATTCTGTATCTATAACTAAAAATCATAAAAAAATTCAAAAAGATTTAATTTAATTTCACCAAAATATCATCAATTTCAGCTCCTTCTACTAAAAATCTTATGAAAATCCAATAGAATCTAAGTGAATATCAACTAAATTTACTCAAATTCTGCATCTGTAACTAAAAATCATAAAAAAATGCAAAGAAGTTTAATTTAATTTCACCAAAATATCATCAATTTCAGCTCCTTCTACTAAAAATCTTATGAAAATCCAATAGAATCTAAGTGAATATCAACTAAATTTACTCAAATTCTGCATCTGTAACTAAAAATCATAAAAAAATTCAGAAAGATTTAATTTAATTTTACCACAATTTCCTTCAATTTCAGCTCCTTCTACTAAAAATCTTATGAAAATCCAAAAGAATCGAAGTGAATATCAACTAAATTTACTCAAACTCTGCATCTGTAACTAAAAATCATAAAAAAATGCAAAGAAATTTAATTTAATTTTACCAAAATATCATCAATTTCAGCTCCTTCTACTATAAATCTTAAGAAAATCCAAAAGAATCGAAGTGAATATCAAGTAAATTTACTCAAATTCTGCACCTTCCACTAAAAATCATAAAAAAATTCAAAAAGATTTAATTTAATTTCACCAAAATATCATCAATTTCAGCTCCTTCTACTAAAAATCTTATGAAAATCCAATAGAATCTAAGTGAATATCAACTAAATTTACTCAAATTCTGCATCTGTAACTAAAAATCATATAAAAATTCAGAAAGATTTAATTTAATTTTACCACAATTTCCTTCAGTTTCAGCTCCTTCTACTAAAAATCTTATGAAAATCCAAAAGAATCGAAGTGAATATCAAGTAAATTTACTCAAATTCTGCACCTTTCACTAAAAATCATAAAAAAATGCAAAGAAATTTAATATAATTTCACCAAAATATCATCAATTTCAGCTCCTTCTACTAAAAATCTTAAGAAAATCCAAAAGAATCGAAGTGAATATCAAGTAAATTTACTCAAATTCTGCATCTGTAACTAAAAATCATATAAAAATTCAGAAAGATTTAATTTAATTTTACCACAATTTCCTTCAGTTTCAGCTCCTTCTACTAAAAATCTTATGAAAATCCAAAGGAATCGAAGTGAATATCAACTAAATTTACTCAAATTCTGCACCTTTCACTAAAAATCATAAAAAAATGCAAAGAAATTTAAATTAATTTCACCAAAATATCATCAATTTCAGCTCCATCTACTAAAAATCTTAAGAAAATCCAAAAGAATCGAAGTGAATATCAAGTAAATTTACTCAAATTCTGCACCTTTCACTAAAAATCATAAAAAAATTCAAAAAGATTTAATTTAATTTCACCAAAATATCATCAATTTCAGCTCCTTCTACTAAAAATCTTAAGAAAATCCAAAAGAATCGAAGTGAATATCAAGTAAATTTACTCAAATTCTGCACCTTTCACTAAAAATCATAAAAAAATGCAAAGAAATTTAATTTAATTTCACCAAAATATCATCAATTTCAGCTCCTTCTACTAAAAATCTTAAGAAAATCCAAAAGAATCGAAGTGAATATCAAGTAAATATACTCAAATTCTGCACCTTTCACTAAAAATCATAAAAAAATTCAAAAAGATTTAATTTAATTTCACCAAAATATCATCAATTTCAGCTCCTTCTACTAAAAATCTTATGAAAATCCAATAGAATCTAAGTGAATATCAACTAAATTTACTCAAATTCTGTATCTATAACTAAAAATCATAAAAAAATTCAAAAAGATTTAATTTAATTTTACCACAATTTCCTTCAATTTCAGCTCCTTCTACTAAAAATCTTATGAAAATCCAAGGGAATCGAAGTGAATATCAAGTAAATTTACTCAAATTCTGCACCTTTCACTAAAAATCATACAAAAATGCAAAGAAATTTAATTTAATTTCGCCAAAATATCATCAATTTCAGCTCCTTCTACTAAAAATCTTATGAAAATCCAAAAGAATCGAAGTGAATATCAACTAAATTTACTCAAACTCTGCATCTGTAACTAAAAATCATAAAAAAATGCAAAGAAATTTAATTTAATTTTACCAAAATATCATCAATTTCAGCTCCTTCTACTATAAATCTTAAGAAAATCCAAAAGAATCGAAGTGAATATCAAGTAAATTTACTCAAATTCTGCACCTTCCACTAAAAATCATAAAAAAATTCAAAAAGATTTAATTTAATTTCACCAAAATATCATCAATTTCAGCTCCTTCTACTAAAAATCTTATGAAAATCCAATAGAATCTAAGTGAATATCAACTAAATTTACTCAAATTCTGCATCTGTAACTAAAAATCATATAAAAATTCAGAAAGATTTAATTTAATTTTACCACAATTTCCTTCAGTTTCAGCTCCTTCTACTAAAAATCTTATGAAAATCCAAAAGAATCGAAGTGAATATCAAGTAAATTTACTCAAATTCTGCACCTTTCACTAAAAATCATAAAAAAATGCAAAGAAATTTAATATAATTTCACCAAAATATCATCAATTTCAGCTCCTTCTACTAAAAATCTTAAGAAAATCCAAAAGAATCGAAGTGAATATCAAGTAAATTTACTCAAATTCTGCATCTGTAACTAAAAATCATATAAAAATTCAGAAAGATTTAATTTAATTTTACCACAATTTCCTTCAGTTTCAGCTCCTTCTACTAAAAATCTTATGAAAATCCAAAGGAATCGAAGTGAATATCAACTAAATTTACTCAAATTCTGCACCTTTCACTAAAAATCATAAAAAAATGCAAAGAAATTTAAATTAATTTCACCAAAATATCATCAATTTCAGCTCCATCTACTAAAAATCTTAAGAAAATCCAAAAGAATCGAAGTGAATATCAAGTAAATTTACTCAAATTCTGCACCTTTCACTAAAAATCATAAAAAAATTCAAAAAGATTTAATTTAATTTCACCAAAATATCATCAATTTCAGCTCCTTCTACTAAAAATCTTAAGAAAATCCAAAAGAATCGAAGTGAATATCAAGTAAATTTACTCAAATTCTGCACCTTTCACTAAAAATCATAAAAAAATGCAAAGAAATTTAATTTAATTTCACCAAAATATCATCAATTTCAGCTCCTTCTACTAAAAATCTTAAGAAAATCCAAAAGAATCGAAGTGAATATCAAGTAAATTTACTCAAATTCTGCACCTTTCACTAAAAATCATAAAAAAATTCAAAAAGATTTAATTTAATTTCACCAAAATATCATCAATTTCAGCTCCTTCTACTAAAAATCTTATGAAAATCCAATAGAATCTAAGTGAATATCAACTAAATTTACTCAAATTCTGTATCTATAACTAAAAATCATAAAAAAATTCAAAAAGATTTAATTTAATTTTACCACAATTTCCTTCAATTTCAGCTCCTTCTACTAAAAATCTTATGAAAATCCAAAGGAATCGAAGTGAATATCAAGTAAATTTACTCAAATTCTGCACCTTTCACTAAAAATCATACAAAAATGCAAAGAAATTTAATTTAATTTCGCCAAAATATCATCAATTTCAGCTCCTTCTACTAAAAATCTTATGAAAATCCAAAAGAATCGAAGTGAATATCGAGTAAATTTACTCAAATTCAGCACCTTTCACTAAAAATCATAAAAAATTCCAAAAGATTTAATTTAATTTTACCAACATTTCTTCAATTTCAGCTCCTCCTACTAAAAATCTTATGAAAATGCAAAAGAATCGAAGTGAATTTCAACAATATTTTCTCAAATTCTGTTTCTGTAACTAAAAATCATAAAAAAATTCAAAAAGATTTAATTTAATTTCACCAAAATATCATCAATTTCAGCTCCTTCTACTAAAAATCTTATGAAAATCCAATAGAATCTAAGTGAATATCAACTAAATTTACTCAAATTCTGCATCTGTAACTAAAAATCATAAAAAAATTCAAAAAGATTTAATTTAATTTCACCAAAATATCATCAATTTCAGCTCCTTCTACTAAAAATCTTATGAAAATCCAATAGAATCTAAGTGAATATCAACTAAATTTACTCAAATTCTGCATCTGTAACTAAAAATCATATAAAAATTCAGAAAGATTTAATTTAATTTTACCACAATTTCCTTCAGTTTCAGCTCCTTCTACTAAAAATCTTATGAAAATCCAAAAGAATCGAAGTGAATATCAAGTAAATTTACTCAAATTCTGCACCTTTCACTAAAAATCATAAAAAAATGCAAAGAAATTTAATATAATTTCACCAAAATATCATCAATTTCAGCTCCTTCTACTAAAAATCTTAAGAAAATCCAAAAGAATCGAAGTGAATATCAAGTAAATTTACTCAAATTCTGCACCTTTCACTAAAAATCATAAAAAAATGCAAAGAAATTTAATATAATTTCACCAAAATATCATCAATTTCAGCTCCTTCTACTAAAAATCTTAAGAAAATCCAAAGGAATCGAAGTGAATATCAACTAAATTTACTCAAATTCTGCACCTTTCACTAAAAATCATAAAAAAATGCAAAGAAATTTAAATTAATTTCACCAAAATATCATCAATTTCAGCTCCATCTACTAAAAATCTTAAGAAAATCCAAAGGAATCGAAGTGAATATCAAGTAAATTTACTCAAATTCTGCACCTTTCACTAAAAATCATAAAAAAATGCAAAGAAATTTAATTTAATTTTACCAAAATATCATCAATTTCAGCTCCTTCTACTAAAAATCTTAAGAAAATCCAAAAGAATCGAAGTGAATATCAAGTAAATTTACTCAAATTCTGCACCTTTCACTAAAAATCATAAAAAAATTCAAAAAGATTTAATTTAATTTTACCAACATTTCTTCAATTTCAGCTCCTCCTACTAAAAATCTTATGAAAATCCAATAGAATCTAAGTGAATATCAACTAAATTTACTCAAATTCTGCATCTGTAACTAAAAATCATAAAAAAATTCAGAAAGATTTAATTTAATTTTACCACAATTTCCTTCAGTTTCAGCTCCTTCTACTAAAAATCTTATGAAAATCCAAAAGAATGGAAGTGAATATCAAGTAACTTTACTCAAATTCTGCACCTTTCACTAAAAATCATAAAAAAATGCAAAGAAATTTAATTTAATTTCACCAAAATATCATCAATTTTAGCTCCTTCTTCTAAAAATCTTAAGAAAATCCAAAAGAATCGAAGTGAATATCAAGTAAATTTACTCAAATTCAGCACCTTTCACTAAAAATCATAAAAAAATTCAAAAAGATTTAATTTAATTTTACCAACATTTCTTCAATTTCAGCTCCTCCTACTAAAAATCTTATGAAAATGCAAAAGAATCGAAGTGAATTTCAACAATATTTTCTCAAATTCTGTTTCTGTAACTAAAAATCATAAAAAAATTCAAAAAGATTTAATTTAATTTCATCAAAATATCATCAATTTCAGCTCCTTCTACTAAAAATCTTATGAAAATCCAATAGAATCTAAGTGAACATCAACTAAATTTACTCAAATTCTGCATCTGTAACTAAAAATCATAAAAAATTCAGAAAGATTTAATTTAATTTTACCACAATTTCCATCAATTTGCTGAAATTGATGGAAATTGTGGTAAAATTAAATTAAATCTTTCTGAATTTTTTATAATTCAATTTGTAAATTTAGTTGATATTCACTTCGACTCCTTTGGATTTTCATAAGATTTTTAGTAGAAGGAGCTGTCCTTCTACTAAAAATCTTATGAAAATACAAAGGAATCGAAGTGAATATCAACTAAATTTACTCAAATTCTGCACCTTTCACTAAAAATCATAAAAAAATGCAAAGAAATTTAATTTAATTTCACCAAAATATCATCAATTTCAGCTCCTACTACTAAAAATCTTATGAAAATCCAAAGGAATCGAAGTGAATATCAACTAAATTTACTCAAATTCTGCACCTTTCACTAAAAATCATAAAAAAATGCAAAGAAATTTAATTTAATTTCACCAAAATTTTTTCAATTTCAGCACCTCTTACTAAAAATCTTAAGAAAATTCAAAAGAATCGAAGTGAATATCAAGTAAATTTACTCAAATTCTGCACCTTCCACTAAAAATCATAAAAAAATTCAAAAAGATTTAATTTAATTTCACCAAAATATCATCAATTTCAGCTCCTTCTACTAAAAATCTTATGAAAATCCAATAGAATCTAAGTGAATATCAACTAAATTTACTCAAATTCTGCATCTGTAACTAAAAATCATATAAAAATTCAGAAAGATTTAATTTAATTTTACCACAATTTCCTTCAGTTTCAGCTCCTTCTACTAAAAATCTTATGAAAATCCAAAAGAATCGAAGTGAATATCAAGTAAATTTACTCAAATTCTGCATCTGTAACTAAAAATCATAAAAAAATTCAGAAAGATTTAATTTAATTTTACCACAATTTCCTTCAATTTCAGCTCCTCCTACTAAAAATATTATGAAAATGCAAAAGAATCGAAGTGAATTTCAACAATATTTTCTCAAATTCTGTATCTATAACTAAAAATCATAAAAAAATTCAAAAAGATTTAATTTAATTTCACCAAAATATCATCAATTTCAGCTCCTTCTACTAAAAATCTTATGAAAATCCAATAGAATCTAAGTGAATATCAACTAAATTTACTCAAATTCTGCATCTGTAACTAAAAATCATAAAAAAATGCAAAGAAGTTTAATTTAATTTCACCAAAATATCATCAATTTCAGCTCCTTCTACTAAAAATCTTATGAAAATCCAATAGAATCTAAGTGAATATCAACTAAATTTACTCAAATTCTGCATCTGTAACTAAAAATCATAAAAAAATTCAGAAATATTTAATTTAATTTTACCACAATTTCCTTCAATTTCAGCTCCTTCTACTAAAAATCTTATGAAAATCCAAAGGAATCGAAGTGAATATCAAGTAAATTTACTCAAATTCTGCACCTTTCACTAAAAGTCATAAAAAAATGCAAAGAAATTTAATTTAATTTCACCAAAATATCATCAATTTCAGCTCCTTCTACTAAAAATCTTATGAAAATCCAAAGGAATCGAAGTGAATATCAACTAAATTTACTCAAATTCTGCATCTGTAACTAAAAATCATAAAAAATTCATAAAGATTTAATTTATATCACCAAAATTTTTTCAATTTCAGCACCTCCTACTAAAAAGCTTAAGAAAATGCAAAAGAATCGAAGTGAATTTCAACACTATTTTCTCAAATTCTGCACCTTTAACTAAAAATCATTAAAAAATGCAAAGAAATTTAATTTAATTTCACCAAAATTTTTTCAGTTTCAGCACCTCCTACTAAAAATCTTAAGAAAATTCAAAAGAATCGAAGTGAATATCAACTAAATTTACTCAAATTCTGCATCTGTAACTAAAAATCATAAAAAAATTCAGAAAGATTTAATTTAATTTTACCACAATTTCCTTCAATTTCAGCTCCTTCTACTAAAAATCTTATGAAAATCCAAAGGAATCTAAGTGAATATCAACTAAATTTACTCAAATTCTGCATCTGTAACTAAAAATCATAAAAAATTCATAAAGATTTAATTTATATCACCAAAATTTTTTCAATTTCAGCACCTCCTACTAAAAAGCTTAAGAAAATGCAAAAGAATCGAAGTGAATTTCAACAATATTTTCTCAAATTCTGCACCTTTATCTAAAAATCATTAAAAAATTCAAAAAGATTTAATTTAATTTCACCAAAATATTTTCAATTTCAGCACCTCTTACTAAAAATCTTAAGAAAATTCAAAAGAATAAATGTGAAATTCAACAATATTTTCACAAATTCTGCACCTTTAACTAAAAATCATAAAAAAATTCAAAAAGATTTAATTTAATTTCACCAAAATTTCTTCAATTTCAGCACCTCTTACTAAAAATCTTAAGAAAATTCAAAAGAATCGAAGTGAATATCAACTAAATTTACTCAAACTCTGCATCTGTAACTAAAAATCATAAAAAAATGCAAAGAAATTTAATTTAATTTTACCAAAATATCATCAATTTCAGCTCCTTCTACTATAAATCTTAAGAAAATCCAAAAGAATTGAAGTGAATATCAAGTAAATTTACTCAAATTCTGCACCTTCCACTAAAAATCATAAAAAAATTCAAAAAGATTTAATTTAATTTCACCAAAATATCATCAATTTCAGCTCCTTCTACTAAAAATCTTATGAAAATCCAATAGAATCTAAGTGAATATCAACTAAATTTACTCAAATTCTGCATCTGTAACTAAAAATCATATAAAAATTCAGAAAGATTTAATTTAATTTTACCACAATTTCCTTCAGTTTCAGCTCCTTCTACTAAAAATCTTATGAAAATCCAAAAGAATCGAAGTGAATATCAAGTAAATTTACTCAAATTCTGCACCTTTCACTAAAAATCATAAAAAAATGCAAAGAAATTTAATATAATTTCACCAAAATATCATCAATTTCAGCTCCTTCTACTAAAAATCTTAAGAAAATCCAAAAGAATCGAAGTGAATATCAAGTAAATTTACTCAAATTCTGCATCTGTAACTAAAAATCATATAAAAATTCAGAAAGATTTAATTTAATTTTACCACAATTTCCTTCAGTTTCAGCTCCTTCTACTAAAAATCTTATGAAAATCCAAAGGAATCGAAGTGAATATCAACTAAATTTACTCAAATTCTGCACCTTTCACTAAAAATCATAAAAAAATGCAAAGAAATTTAAATTAATTTCACCAAAATATCATCAATTTCAGCTCCATCTACTAAAAATCTTAAGAAAATCCAAAAGAATCGAAGTGAATATCAAGTAAATTTACTCAAATTCTGCACCTTTCACTAAAAATCATAAAAAAATTCAAAAAGATTTAATTTAATTTCACCAAAATATCATCAATTTCAGCTCCTTCTACTAAAAATCTTAAGAAAATCCAAAAGAATCGAAGTGAATATCAAGTAAATTTACTCAAATTCTGCACCTTTCACTAAAAATCATAAAAAAATTCAAAAAGATTTAATTTAATTTCACCAAAATATCATCAATTTCAGCTCCTTCTACTAAAAATCTTAAGAAAATCCAAAAGAATCGAAGTGAATATCAAGTAAATTTACTCAAATTCTGCACCTTTCACTAAAAATCATAAAAAAATTCAAAAAGATTTAATTTAATTTCACCAAAATATCATCAATTTCAGCTCCTTCTACTAAAAATCTTAAGAAAATCCAAAAGAATCGAAGTGAATATCAAGTAAATTTACTTAAATTCTGCACCTTTCACTAAAAATCATAAAAAAATGCAAAGAAATTTAATTTAATTTCACCAAAATATCATCAATTTCAGCTCCTTCTACTAAAAATCTTAAGAAAATCCAAAAGAATCGAAGTGAATATCAAGTAAATTTACTCAAATTCTGCACCTTTCACTAAAAATCATAAAAAAATTCAGAAAGATTTAATTTAATTTTACCACAATTTCCTTCAATTTCAGCTCCTCCTACTAAAAATATTATGAAAATGCAAAAGAATCGAAGTGAATTTCAACAATATTTTCTCAAATTCTGTATCTATAACTAAAAATCATAAAAAAATTCAAAAAGATTTAATTTAATTTCACCAAAATATCATCAATTTCAGCTCCTTCTACTAAAAATCTTATGAAAATCCAAAAGAATCTAAGTGAATATCAACTAAATTTACTCAAATTCTGCATCTGTAACTAAAAATCATAAAAAAATGCAAAGAAGTTTAATTTAATTTCACCAAAATATCATCAATTTCAGCTCCTTCTACTAAAAATCTTATGAAAATCCAATAGAATCTAAGTGAATATCAACTAAATTTACTCAAATTCTGCATCTGTAACTAAAAATCATAAAAAAATTCAGAAAGATTTAATTTAATTTTACCACAATTTCCTTCAATTTCAGCTCCTTCTACTAAAAATCTTATGAAAATCCAAAAGAATCGAAGTGAATATCAACTAAATTTACTCAAACTCTGCATCTGTAACTAAAAATCATAAAAAAATGCAAAGAAATTTAATTTAATTTTACCAAAATATCATCAATTTCAGCTCCTTCTACTATAAATCTTAAGAAAATCCAAAAGAATCGAAGTGAATATCAACTAAATTTACTCAAATTCTGCATCTGTAACTAAAAATCATAAAAAATTCATAAAGATTTAATTTATATCACCAAAATTTTTTCAATTTCAGCACCTCCTACTAAAAAGCTTAAGAAAATGCAAAAGAATCGAAGTGAATTTCAACACTATTTTCTCAAATTCTGCACCTTTAACTAAAAATCATTAAAAAATGCAAAGAAATTTAATTTAATTTCACCAAAATTTTTTCAGTTTCAGCACCTCCTACTAAAAATCTTAAGAAAATTCAAAAGAATCGAAGTGAATATCAACTAAATTTACTCAAATTCTGCATCTGTAACTAAAAATCATAAAAAAATTCAGAAAGATTTAATTTAATTTTACCACAATTTCCTTCAATTTCAGCTCCTTCTACTAAAAATCTTATGAAAATCCAAAGGAATCTAAGTGAATATCAACTAAATTTACTCAAATTCTGCATCTGTAACTAAAAATCATAAAAAATTCATAAAGATTTAATTTATATCACCAAAATTTTTTCAATTTCAGCACCTCCTACTAAAAAGCTTAAGAAAATGCAAAAGAATCGAAGTGAATTTCAACAATATTTTCTCAAATTCTGCACCTTTATCTAAAAATCATTAAAAAATTCAAAAAGATTTAATTTAATTTCACCAAAATTTTTTCAATTTCAGCACCTCTTACTAAAAATCTTAAGAAAATTCAAAAGAATAAATGTGAAATTCAACAATATTTTCACAAATTCTGCACCTTTAACTAAAAATCATAAAAAAATTCAAAAAGATTTAATTTAATTTCACCAAAATTTCTTCAATTTCAGCACCTCTTACTAAAAATCTTAAGAAAATTCAAAAGAATCGAAGTGAATATCAACTAAATTTACTCAAACTCTGCATCTGTAACTAAAAATCATAAAAAAATGCAAAGAAATTTAATTTAATTTTACCAAAATATCATCAATTTCAGCTCCTTCTACTATAAATCTTAAGAAAATCCAAAAGAATTGAAGTGAATATCAAGTAAATTTACTCAAATTCTGCACCTTCCACTAAAAATCATAAAAAAATTCAAAAAGATTTAATTTAATTTCACCAAAATATCATCAATTTCAGCTCCTTCTACTAAAAATCTTATGAAAATCCAATAGAATCTAAGTGAATATCAACTAAATTTACTCAAATTCTGCATCTGTAACTAAAAATCATATAAAAATTCAGAAAGATTTAATTTAATTTTACCACAATTTCCTTCAGTTTCAGCTCCTTCTACTAAAAATCTTATGAAAATCCAAAAGAATCGAAGTGAATATCAAGTAAATTTACTCAAATTCTGCACCTTTCACTAAAAATCATAAAAAAATGCAAAGAAATTTAATATAATTTCACCAAAATATCATCAATTTCAGCTCCTTCTACTAAAAATCTTAAGAAAATCCAAAAGAATCGAAGTGAATATCAAGTAAATTTACTCAAATTCTGCATCTGTAACTAAAAATCATATAAAAATTCAGAAAGATTTAATTTAATTTTACCACAATTTCCTTCAGTTTCAGCTCCTTCTACTAAAAATCTTATGAAAATCCAAAGGAATCGAAGTGAATATCAACTAAATTTACTCAAATTCTGCACCTTTCACTAAAAATCATAAAAAAATGCAAAGAAATTTAAATTAATTTCACCAAAATATCATCAATTTCAGCTCCATCTACTAAAAATCTTAAGAAAATCCAAAAGAATCGAAGTGAATATCAAGTAAATTTACTCAAATTCTGCACCTTTCACTAAAAATCATAAAAAAATTCAAAAAGATTTAATTTAATTTCACCAAAATATCATCAATTTCAGCTCCTTCTACTAAAAATCTTAAGAAAATCCAAAAGAATCGAAGTGAATATCAAGTAAATTTACTCAAATTCTGCACCTTTCACTAAAAATCATAAAAAAATTCAAAAAGATTTAATTTAATTTCACCAAAATATCATCAATTTCAGCTCCTTCTACTAAAAATCTTAAGAAAATCCAAAAGAATCGAAGTGAATATCAAGTAAATTTACTCAAATTCTGCACCTTTCACTAAAAATCATAAAAAAATTCAAAAAGATTTAATTTAATTTCACCAAAATATCATCAATTTCAGCTCCTTCTACTAAAAATCTTAAGAAAATCCAAAAGAATCGAAGTGAATATCAAGTAAATTTACTTAAATTCTGCACCTTTCACTAAAAATCATAAAAAAATGCAAAGAAATTTAATTTAATTTCACCAAAATATCATCAATTTCAGCTCCTTCTACTAAAAATCTTAAGAAAATCCAAAAGAATCGAAGTGAATATCAAGTAAATTTACTCAAATTCTGCACCTTTCACTAAAAATCATAAAAAAATTCAAAAAGATTTAATTTAATTTTACCAACATTTCTTCAATTTCAGCTCCTCCTACTAAAAATATTATGAAAATGCAAAAGAATCGAAGTGAATTTCAACAATATTTTCTCAAATTCTGTATCTATAACTAAAAATCATAAAAAAATTCAAAAAGATTTAATTTAATTTCACCAAAATATCATCAATTTCAGCTCCTTCTACTAAAAATCTTATGAAAATCCAATAGAATCTAAGTGAATATCAACTAAATTTACTCAAATTCTGCATCTGTAACTAAAAATCATAAAAAAATGCAAAGAAGTTTAATTTAATTTCACCAAAATATCATCAATTTCAGCTCCTTCTACTAAAAATCTTATGAAAATCCAATAGAATCTAAGTGAATATCAACTAAATTTACTCAAATTCTGCATCTGTAACTAAAAATCATAAAAAAATTCAGAAAGATTTAATTTAATTTTACCACAATTTCCTTCAATTTCAGCTCCTTCTACTAAAAATCTTATGAAAATCCAAAAGAATCGAAGTGAATATCAACTAAATTTACTCAAACTCTGCATCTGTAACTAAAAATCATAAAAAAATGCAAAGAAATTTAATTTAATTTTACCAAAATATCATCAATTTCAGCTCCTTCTACTATAAATCTTAAGAAAATCCAAAAGAATCGAAGTGAATATCAAGTAAATTTACTCAAATTCTGCACCTTCCACTAAAAATCATAAAAAAATTCAAAAAGATTTAATTTAATTTCACCAAAATATCATCAATTTCAGCTCCTTCTACTAAAAATCTTATGAAAATCCAATAGAATCTAAGTGAATATCAACTAAATTTACTCAAATTCTGCATCTGTAACTAAAAATCATATAAAAATTCAGAAAGATTTAATTTAATTTTACCACAATTTCCTTCAGTTTCAGCTCCTTCTACTAAAAATCTTATGAAAATCCAGAAGAATCGAAGTGAATATCAAGTAAATTTACTCAAATTCTGCACCTTTCACTAAAAATCATAAAAAAATGCAAAGAAATTTAATATAATTTCACCAAAATATCATCAATTTCAGCTCCTTCTACTAAAAATCTTAAGAATATCCAAAAGAATCGAAGTGAATATCAAGTAAATTTACTCAAATTCTGCATCTGTAACTAAAAATCATATAAAAATTCAGAAAGATTTAATTTAATTTTACCACAATTTCCTTCAGTTTCAGCTCCTTCTACTAAAAATCTTATGAAAATCCAAAGGAATCGAAGTGAATATCAACTAAATTTACTCAAATTCTGCACCTTTCACTAAAAATCATAAAAAAATGCAAAGAAATTTAAATTAATTTCACCAAAATATCATCAATTTCAGCTCCATCTACTAAAAATCTTAAGAAAATCCAAAAGAATCGAAGTGAATATCAAGTAAATTTACTCAAATTCTGCACCTTTCACTAAAAATCATAAAAAAATTCAAAAAGATTTAATTTAATTTCACCAAAATATCATCAATTTCAGCTCCTTCTACTAAAAATCTTAAGAAAATCCAAAAGAATCGAAGTGAATATCAAGTAAATTTACTCAAATTCTGCACCTTTCACTAAAAATCATAAAAAAATGCAAAGAAATTTAATTTAATTTCACCAAAATATCATCAATTTCAGCTCCTTCTACTAAAAATCTTAAGAAAATCCAAAAGAATCGAAGTGAATATCAAGTAAATTTACTCAAATTCTGCACCTTTCACTAAAAATCATAAAAAAATGCAAAGAAATTTAATTTAATTTCACCAAAATATCATCAATTTCAGCTCCTTCTACTAAAAATCTTAAGAAAATCCAAAAGAATCGAAGTGAATATCAAGTAAATTTACTCAAATTCTGCACCTTTCACTAAAAATCATAAAAAAATTCAAAAAGATTTAATTTAATTTTACCAACATTTCTTCAATTTCAGCTCCTCCTACTAAAAATATTATGAAAATGCAAAAGAATCGAAGTGAATTTCAACAATATTTTCTCAAATTCTGTATCTATAACTAAAAATCATAAAAAAATTCAAAAAGATTTAATTTAATTTCACCAAAATATCATCAATTTCAGCTCCTTCTACTAAAAATCTTATGAAAATCCAATAGAATCTAAGTGAATATCAACTAAATTTACTCAAATTCTGCATCTGTAACTAAAAATCATAAAAAAATTCAGAAAGATTTAATTTAATTTTACCACAATTTCCTTCAATTTCAGCTCCTTCTACTAAAAATCTTATGAAAATCCAAAGGAATCGAAGTGAATATCAAGTAAATTTACTCAAATTCTGCACCTTTCACTAAAAGTCATAAAAAAATGCAAAGAAATTTAATTTAATTTCACCAAAATATCATCAATTTCAGCTCCTTCTACTAAAAATCTTATGAAAATCCAAAGGAATCGAAGTGAATATCAACTAAATTTACTCAAATTCTGCATCTGTAACTAAAAATCATAAAAAATTCATAAAGATTTAATTTATATCACCAAAATTTTTTCATTTTCAGCACCTCCTACTAAAAAGCTTAAGAAAATGCAAAAGAATCGAAGTGAATTTCAACAATATTTTCTCAAATTCTGCACCTTTATCTAAAAATCATTAAAAAATTCAAAAAGATTTAATTTAATTTCACCAAAATTTATTCAATTTCAGCACCTCTTACTAAAAATCTTAAGAAAATTCAAAAGAATAAATGTGAAATTCAACAATATTTTCACAAATTCTGCACCTTTAACTAAAAATCATAAAAAAATTCAAAAAGATTTAATTTAATTTCACCAAAATTTCTTCAATTTCAGCACCTCTTACTAAAAATCTTAAGAAAATTCAAAAGAATCGAAGTGAATATCAACTAAATTTACTCAAACTCTGCATCTGTAACTAAAAATCATAAAAAAATGCAAAGAAATTTAATTTAATTTTACCAAAATATCATCAATTTCAGCTCCTTCTACTATAAATCTTAAGAAAATCCAAAAGAATCGAAGTGAATATCAAGTAAATTTACTCAAATTCTGCACCTTCCACTAAAAATCATAAAAAAATTCAAAAAGATTTAATTTAATTTCACCAAAATATCATCAATTTCAGCTCCTTCTACTAAAAATCTTATGAAAATCCAATAGAATCTAAGTGAATATCAACTAAATTTACTCAAATTCTGCATCTGTAACTAAAAATCATATAAAAATTCAGAAAGATTTAATTTAATTTTACCACAATTTCCTTCAGTTTCAGCTCCTTCTACTAAAAATCTTATGAAAATCCAAAAGAATCGAAGTGAATATCAAGTAAATTTACTCAAATTCTGCACCTTTCACTAAAAATCATAAAAAAATGCAAAGAAATTTAATATAATTTCACCAAAATATCATCAATTTCAGCTCCTTCTACTAAAAATCTTAAGAAAATCCAAAAGAATCGAAGTGAATATCAAGTAAATTTACTCAAATTCTGCATCTGTAACTAAAAATCATATAAAAATTCAGAAAGATTTAATTTAATTTTACCACAATTTCCTTCAGTTTCAGCTCCTTCTACTAAAAATCTTATGAAAATCCAAAGGAATCGAAGTGAATATCAACTAAATTTACTCAAATTCTGCACCTTTCACTAAAAATCATAAAAAAATGCAAAGAAATTTAAATTAATTTCACCAAAATATCATCAATTTCAGCTCCATCTACTAAAAATCTTAAGAAAATCCAAAAGAATCGAAGTGAATATCAAGTAAATTTACTCAAATTCTGCACCTTTCACTAAAAATCATAAAAAAATTCAAAAAGATTTAATTTAATTTCACCAAAATATCATCAATTTCAGCTCCTTCTACTAAAAATCTTAAGAAAATCCAAAAGAATCGAAGTGAATATCAAGTAAATTTACTCAAATTCTGCACCTTTCACTAAAAATCATAAAAAAATGCAAAGAAATTTAATTTAATTTCACCAAAATATCATCAATTTCAGCTCCTTCTACTAAAAATCTTATGAAAATCCAAAAGAATCGAAGTGAATATCAACTAAATTTACTCAAACTCTGCATCTGTAACTAAAAATCATAAAAAAATGCAAAGAAATTTAATTTAATTTTACCAAAATATCATCAATTTCAGCTCCTTCTACTATAAATCTTAAGAAAATCCAAAAGAATCGAAGTGAATATCAAGTAAATTTACTCAAACTCTGCATCTGTAACTAAAAATCATAAAAAAATTCAAAAAGATTTAATTTAATTTTACCAACATTTCTTCAATTTCAGCTCCTCCTACTAAAAATATTATGAAAATGCAAAAGAATCGAAGTGAATTTCAACAATATTTTCTCAAATTCTGTATCTATAACTAAAAATCATAAAAAAATTCAAAAAGATTTAATTTAATTTCACCAAAATATCATCAATTTCAGCTCCTTCTACTAAAAATCTTATGAAAATCCAATAGAATCTAAGTGAATATCAACTAAATTTACTCAAATTCTGCATCTGTAACTAAAAATCATAAAAAAATGCAAAGAAGTTTAATTTAATTTCACCAAAATATCATCAATTTCAGCTCCTTCTACTAAAAATCTTATGAAAATCCAATAGAATCTAAGTGAATATCAACTAAATTTACTCAAATTCTGCATCTGTAACTAAAAATCATAAAAAAATTCAGAAAGATTTAATTTAATTTTACCACAATTTCCTTCAATTTCAGCTCCTTCTACTAAAAATCTTATGAAAATCCAAAAGAATCGAAGTGAATATCAACTAAATTTACTCAAACTCTGCATCTGTAACTAAAAATCATAAAAAAATGCAAAGAAATTTAATTTAATTTTACCAAAATATCATCAATTTCAGCTCCTTCTACTATAAATCTTAAGAAAATCCAAAAGAATCGAAGTGAATATCAAGTAAATTTACTCAAATTCTGCACCTTCCACTAAAAATCATAAAAAAATTCAAAAAGATTTAATTTAATTTCACCAAAATATCATCAATTTCAGCTCCTTCTACTAAAAATCTTATGAAAATCCAATAGAATCTAAGTGAATATCAACTAAATTTACTCAAATTCTGCATCTGTAACTAAAAATCATATAAAAATTCAGAAAGATTTAATTTAATTTTACCACAATTTCCTTCAGTTTCAGCTCCTTCTACTAAAAATCTTATGAAAATCCAAAAGAATCGAAGTGAATATCAAGTAAATTTACTCAAATTCTGCACCTTTCACTAAAAATCATAAAAAAATGCAAAGAAATTTAATATAATTTCACCAAAATATCATCAATTTCAGCTCCTTCTACTAAAAATCTTAAGAAAATCCAAAAGAATCGAAGTGAATATCAAGTAAATTTACTCAAATTCTGCATCTGTAACTAAAAATCATATAAAAATTCAGAAAGATTTAATTTAATTTTACCACAATTTCCTTCAGTTTCAGCTCCTTCTACTAAAAATCTTATGAAAATCCAAAGGAATCGAAGTGAATATCAACTAAATTTACTCAAATTCTGCACCTTTCACTAAAAATCATAAAAAAATGCAAAGAAATTTAAATTAATTTCACCAAAATATCATCAATTTCAGCTCCATCTACTAAAAATCTTAAGAAAATCCAAAAGAATCGAAGTGAATATCAAGTAAATTTACTCAAATTCTGCACCTTTCACTAAAAATCATAAAAAAATTCAAAAAGATTTAATTTAATTTCACCAAAATATCATCAATTTCAGCTCCTTCTACTAAAAATCTTAAGAAAATCCAAAAGAATCGAAGTGAATATCAAGTAAATTTACTCAAATTCTGCACCTTTCACTAAAAATCATAAAAAAATGCAAAGAAATTTAATTTAATTTCACCAAAATATCATCAATTTCAGCTCCTTCTACTAAAAATCTTAAGAAAATCCAAAAGAAACGAAGTGAATATCAAGTAAATTTACTCAAATTCTGCACCTTTCACTAAAAATCATAAAAAAATTCAAAAAGATTTAATTTAATTTCACCAAAATATCATCAATTTCAGCTCCTTCTACTAAAAATCTTATGAAAATCCAATAGAATCTAAGTGAATATCAACTAAATTTACTCAAATTCTGTATCTATAACTAAAAATCATAAAAAAATTCAAAAAGATTTAATTTAATTTTACCACAATTTCCTTCAATTTCAGCTCCTTCTACTAAAAATCTTATGAAAATCCAAAGGAATCGAAGTGAATATCAAGTAAATTTACTCAAATTCTGCACCTTTCACTAAAAATCATACAAAAATGCAAAGAAATTTAATTTAATTTCGCCAAAATATCATCAATTTCAGCTCCTTCTACTAAAAATCTTATGAAAATCCAAAAGAATCGAAGTGAATATCGAGTAAATTTACTCAAATTCAGCACCTTTCACTAAAAATCATAAAAAATTCCAAAAGATTTAATTTAATTTTACCAACATTTCTTCAATTTCAGCTCCTCCTACTAAAAATCTTATGAAAATGCAAAAGAATCGAAGTGAATTTCAACAATATTTTCTCAAATTCTGTTTCTGTAACTAAAAATCATAAAAAAATTCAAAAAGATTTAATTTAATTTCACCAAAATATCATCAATTTCAGCTCCTTCTACTAAAAATCTTATGAAAATCCAATAGAATCTAAGTGAATATCAACTAAATTTACTCAAATTCTGCATCTGTAACTAAAAATCATAAAAAAATTCAAAAAGATTTAATTTAATTTCACCAAAATATCATCAATTTCAGCTCCTTCTACTAAAAATCTTATGAAAATCCAATAGAATCTAAGTGAATATCAACTAAATTTACTCAAATTCTGCATCTGTAACTAAAAATCATATAAAAATTCAGAAAGATTTAATTTAATTTTACCACAATTTCCTTCAGTTTCAGCTCCTTCTACTAAAAATCTTATGAAAATCCAAAAGAATCGAAGTGAATATCAAGTAAATTTACTCAAATTCTGCACCTTTCACTAAAAATCATAAAAAAATGCAAAGAAATTTAATATAATTTCACCAAAATATCATCAATTTCAGCTCCTTCTACTAAAAATCTTAAGAAAATCCAAAAGAATCGAAGTGAATATCAAGTAAATTTACTCAAATTCTGCACCTTTCACTAAAAATCATAAAAAAATGCAAAGAAATTTAATATAATTTCACCAAAATATCATCAATTTCAGCTCCTTCTACTAAAAATCTTAAGAAAATCCAAAGGAATCGAAGTGAATATCAACTAAATTTACTCAAATTCTGCACCTTTCACTAAAAATCATAAAAAAATGCAAAGAAATTTAAATTAATTTCACCAAAATATCATCAATTTCAGCTCCATCTACTAAAAATCTTAAGAAAATCCAAAAGAATCGAAGTGAATATCAAGTAAATTTACTCAAATTCTGTATCTATAACTAAAAATCATAAAAAAATTCAAAAAGATTTAATTTAATTTCACCAAAATATCATCAATTTCAGCTCCTTCTACTAAAATTCTTATGAAAATCCAATAGAATCTAAGTGAATATCAACTAAATTTACTCAAATTCTGCAACTGTAACTAAAAATCATAAAAAAATTCAGAAAGATTTAATTTAATTTTACCACAATTTCCTTCAATTTCAGCTCCTTCTACTAAAAATCTTATGAAAATCCAAAGGAATCGAAGTGAATATCAAGTAAATTTACTCAAATTCTGCACCTTTCACTAAAAATCATACAAAAATGCAAAGAAATTTAATTTAATTTCGCCAAAATATCATCAATTTCAGCTCCTTCTACTAAAAATCTTATGAAAATCCAAAAGAATCGAAGTGAATATCGAGTAAATTTACTCAAATTCAGCACCTTTCACTAAAAATCATAAAAAATTCCAAAAGATTTAATTTAATTTTACCAACATTTCTTCAATTTCAGCTCCTCCTACTAAAAATCTTATGAAAATGCAAAAGAATCGAAGTGAATTTCAACAATATTTTCTCAAATTCTGTTTCTGTAACTAAAAATCATAAAAAAATTCAAAAAGATTTAATTTAATTTCACCAAAATATCATCAATTTCAGCTCCTTCTACTAAAAATCTTAAGAAAATCCAAAAGAATCGAAGTGAATATCAAGTAAATTTACTCAAATTCTGCACCTTTCACTAAAAATCATAAAAAAATTCAAAAAGATTTAATTTAATTTCACCAAAATATCATCAATTTCAGCTCCTTCTACTAAAAATCTTATGAAAATCCAAAGGAATCGAAGTGAATATCAACTAAATTTACTCAAACTCTGCATCTGTAACTAAAAATCATAAAAAAATGCAAAGAAATTTAATTTAATTTTACCAAAATATCATCAATTTCAGCTCCTTCTACTATAAATCTTAAGAAAATCCAAAAGAATCGAAGTGAATATCAAGTAAATTTACTCAAACTCTGCATCTGTAACTAAAAATCATAAAAAAATTCAAAAAGATTTAATTTAATTTTACCAACATTTCTTCAATTTCAGCTCCTCCTACTAAAAATATTATGAAAATGCAAAAGAATCGAAGTGAATTTCAACAATATTTTCTCAAATTCTGTATCTATAACTAAAAATCATAAAAAAATTCAAAAAGATTTAATTTAATTTCACCAAAATATCATCAATTTCAGCTCCTTCTACTAAAAATCTTATGAAAATCCAATAGAATCTAAGTGAATATCAACTAAATTTACTCAAATTCTGCATCTGTAACTAAAAATCATAAAAAAATGCAAAGAAGTTTAATTTAATTTCACCAAAATATCATCAATTTCAGCTCCTTCTACTAAAAATCTTATGAAAATCCAATAGAATCTAAGTGAATATCAACTAAATTTACTCAAATTCTGCATCTGTAACTAAAAATCATAAAAAAATGCAAAGAAGTTTAATTTAATTTCACCAAAATATCATCAATTTCAGCTCCTTCTACTAAAAATCTTATGAAAATCCAATAGAATCTAAGTGAATATCAACTAAATTTACTCAAATTCTGCATCTGTAACTAAAAATCATAAAAAAATTCAGAAAGATTTAATTTAATTTTACCACAATTTCCTTCAATTTCAGCTCCTTCTACTAAAAATCTTATGAAAATCCAAAAGAATCGAAGTGAATATCAACTAAATTTACTCAAACTCTGCATCTGTAACTAAAAATCATAAAAAAATGCAAAGAAATTTAATTTAATTTTACCAAAATATCATCAATTTCAGCTCCTTCTACTATAAATCTTAAGAAAATCCAAAAGAATCGAAGTGAATATCAAGTAAATTTACTCAAATTCTGCACCTTCCACTAAAAATC
This sequence comes from Andrena minutula, assembly GCA_929113495.1. NCBI lineage: Eukaryota > Metazoa > Arthropoda > Insecta > Hymenoptera > Andrenidae > Andrena > Andrena minutula. The sequence goes on along the minus strand of CAKMYJ010000262.1, from coordinate 16,594 downwards.
ATAAAAAAATTCAAAAAGATTTAATTTAATTTCACCAAAATATCATCAATTTCAGCTCCTTCTACTAAAAATCTTATGAAAATCCAATAGAATCTAAGTGAATATCAACTAAATTTACTCAAATTCTGCATCTGTAACTAAAAATCATATAAAAATTCAGAAAGATTTAATTTAATTTTACCACAATTTCCTTCAGTTTCAGCTCCTTCTACTAAAAATCTTATGAAAATCCAAAAGAATCGAAGTGAATATCAAGTAAATTTACTCAAATTCTGCACCTTTCACTAAAAATCATAAAAAAATGCAAAGAAATTTAATATAATTTCACCAAAATATCATCAATTTCAGCTCCTTCTACTAAAAATCTTAAGAAAATCCAAAAGAATCGAAGTGAATATCAAGTAAATTTACTCAAATTCTGCATCTGTAACTAAAAATCATATAAAAATTCAGAAAGATTTAATTTAATTTTACCACAATTTCCTTCAGTTTCAGCTCCTTCTACTAAAAATCTTATGAAAATCCAAAGGAATCGAAGTGAATATCAACTAAATTTACTCAAATTCTGCACCTTTCACTAAAAATCATAAAAAAATGCAAAGAAATTTAAATTAATTTCACCAAAATATCATCAATTTCAGCTCCATCTACTAAAAATCTTAAGAAAATCCAAAAGAATCGAAGTGAATATCAAGTAAATTTACTCAAATTCTGCACCTTTCACTAAAAATCATAAAAAAATTCAAAAAGATTTAATTTAATTTCACCAAAATATCATCAATTTCAGCTCCTTCTACTAAAAATCTTAAGAAAATCCAAAAGAATCGAAGTGAATATCAAGTAAATTTACTCAAATTCTGCACCTTTCACTAAAAATCATAAAAAAATGCAAAGAAATTTAATTTAATTTCACCAAAATATCATCAATTTCAGCTCCTTCTACTAAAAATCTTAAGAAAATCCAAAAGAATCGAAGTGAATATCAAGTAAATTTACTCAAATTCTGCACCTTTCACTAAAAATCATAAAAAAATTCAAAAAGATTTAATTTAATTTCACCAAAATATCATCAATTTCAGCTCCTTCTACTAAAAATCTTATGAAAATCCAATAGAATCTAAGTGAATATCAACTAAATTTACTCAAATTCTGTATCTATAACTAAAAATCATAAAAAAATTCAAAAAGATTTAATTTAATTTTACCACAATTTCCTTCAATTTCAGCTCCTTCTACTAAAAATCTTATGAAAATCCAAAGGAATCGAAGTGAATATCAAGTAAATTTACTCAAATTCTGCACCTTTCACTAAAAATCATACAAAAATGCAAAGAAATTTAATTTAATTTCGCCAAAATATCATCAATTTCAGCTCCTTCTACTAAAAATCTTATGAAAATCCAAAAGAATCGAAGTGAATATCAACTAAATTTACTCAAACTCTGCATCTGTAACTAAAAATCATAAAAAAATGCAAAGAAATTTAATTTAATTTTACCAAAATATCATCAATTTCAGCTCCTTCTACTATAAATCTTAAGAAAATCCAAAAGAATCGAAGTGAATATCAAGTAAATTTACTCAAATTCTGCACCTTCCACTAAAAATCATAAAAAAATTCAAAAAGATTTAATTTAATTTCACCAAAATATCATCAATTTCAGCTCCTTCTACTAAAAATCTTATGAAAATCCAATAGAATCTAAGTGAATATCAACTAAATTTACTCAAATTCTGCATCTGTAACTAAAAATCATATAAAAATTCAGAAAGATTTAATTTAATTTTACCACAATTTCCTTCAGTTTCAGCTCCTTCTACTAAAAATCTTATGAAAATCCAAAAGAATCGAAGTGAATATCAAGTAAATTTACTCAAATTCTGCACCTTTCACTAAAAATCATAAAAAAATGCAAAGAAATTTAATATAATTTCACCAAAATATCATCAATTTCAGCTCCTTCTACTAAAAATCTTAAGAAAATCCAAAAGAATCGAAGTGAATATCAAGTAAATTTACTCAAATTCTGCATCTGTAACTAAAAATCATATAAAAATTCAGAAAGATTTAATTTAATTTTACCACAATTTCCTTCAGTTTCAGCTCCTTCTACTAAAAATCTTATGAAAATCCAAAGGAATCGAAGTGAATATCAACTAAATTTACTCAAATTCTGCACCTTTCACTAAAAATCATAAAAAAATGCAAAGAAATTTAAATTAATTTCACCAAAATATCATTAATTTCAGCTCCATCTACTAAAAATCTTAAGAAAATCCAAAAGAATCGAAGTGAATATCAAGTAAATTTACTCAAATTCTGCACCTTTCACTAAAAATCATAAAAAAATTCAAAAAGATTTAATTTAATTTCACCAAAATATCATCAATTTCAGCTCCTTCTACTAAAAATCTTAAGAAAATCCAAAAGAATCGAAGTGAATATCAAGTAAATTTACTCAAATTCTGCACCTTTCACTAAAAATCATAAAAAAATGCAAAGAAATTTAATTTAATTTCACCAAAATATCATCAATTTCAGCTCCTTCTACTAAAAATCTTAAGAAAATCCAAAAGAATCGAAGTGAATATCAAGTAAATTTACTCAAATTCTGCACCTTTCACTAAAAATCATAAAAAAATTCAAAAAGATTTAATTTAATTTCACCAAAATATCATCAATTTCAGCTCCTTCTACTAAAAATCTTATGAAAATCCAATAGAATCTAAGTGAATATCAACTAAATTTACTCAAATTCTGCATCTGTAACTAAAAATCATAAAAAAATGCAAAAAGATTTAATTTAATTTTACCACAATTTCCTTCAATTTCAGCTCCTTCTACTAAAAATCTTATGAAAATCCAAAGGAATCGAAGTGAATATCAAGTAAATTTACTCAAATTCTGCACCTTTCACTAAAAATCATACAAAAATGCAAAGAAATTTAATTTAATTTCGCCAAAATATCATCAATTTCAGCTCCTTCTACTAAAAATCTTATGAAAATCCAAAAGAATCGAAGTGAATATCGAGTAAATTTACTCAAATTCAGCACCTTTCACTAAAAATCATAAAAAATTCCAAAAGATTTAATTTAATTTTACCAACATTTCTTCAATTTCAGCTCCTCCTACTAAAAATCTTATGAAAATGCAAAAGAATCGAAGTGAATTTCAACAATATTTTCTCAAATTCTGTTTCTGTAACTAAAAATCATAAAAAAATTCAAAAAGATTTAATTTAATTTCACCAAAATATCATCAATTTCAGCTCCTTCTACTAAAAATCTTATGAAAATCCAATAGAATCTAAGTGAATATCAACTAAATTTACTCAAATTCTGCATCTTTAACTAAAAATCATAAAAAAATTCAAAAATTTTTAATTTAATTTCACCAAAATATCATCAATTTCAGCTCCTTCTACTAAAAATCTTATGAAAATCCAATAGAATCTAAGTGAATATCAACTAAATTTACTCAAATTCTGCATCTGTAACTAAAAATCATATAAAAATTCAGAAAGATTTAATTTAATTTTACCACAATTTCCTTCAGTTTCAGCTCCTTCTACTAAAAATCTTATGAAAATCCAAAAGAATCGAAGTGAATATCAAGTAAATTTACTCAAATTCTGCACCTTTCACTAAAAATTATAAAAAAATGCAAAGAAATTTAATATAATTTCACCAAAATATCATCAATTTCAGCTCCTTCTACTAAAAATCTTAAGAAAATCCAAAAGAATCGAAGTGAATATCAAGTAAATTTACTCAAATTCTGCACCTTTCACTAAAAATCATAAAAAAATGCAAAGAAATTTAATATAATTTCACCAAAATATCATCAATTTCAGCTCCTTCTACTAAAAATCTTAAGAAAATCCAAAGGAATCGAAGTGAATATCAACTAAATTTACTCAAATTCTGCACCTTTCACTAAAAATCATAAAAAAATGCAAAGAAATTTAAATTAATTTCACCAAAATATCATCAATTTCAGCTCCATCTACTAAAAATCTTAAGAAAATCCAAAGGAATCGAAGTGAATATCAAGTAAATTTACTCAAATTCTGCACCTTTCACTAAAAATCATAAAAAAATGCAAAGAAATTTAATTTAATTTTACCAAAATATCATCAATTTCAGCTCCTTCTACTAAAAATCTTAAGAAAATCCAAAAGAATCGAAGTGAATATCAAGTAAATTTACTCAAATTCTGCACCTTTCACTAAAAATCATAAAAAAATTCAAAAAGATTTAATTTAATTTTACCAACATTTCTTCAATTTCAGCTCCTCCTACTAAAAATCTTATGAAAATCCAATAGAATCTAAGTGAACATCAACTAAATTTACTCAAATTCTGCATCTGTAACTAAAAATCATAAAAAAATTCAGAAAGATTTAATTTAATTTTACCACAATTTCCTTCAATTTCAGCTCCTTCTACTAAAAATCTTATGAAAATCCAAAAGAATGGAAGTGAATATCAAGTAACTTTACTCAAATTCTGCACCTTTCACTAAAAATCATAAAAAAATGCAAAGAAATTTAATTTAATTTCACCAAAATATCATCAATTTTAGCTCCTTCTTCTAAAAATCTTAAGAAAATCCAAAAGAATCGAAGTGAATATCAAGTAAATTTACTCAAATTCAGCACCTTTCACTAAAAATCATAAAAAAATTCAAAAAGATTTAATTTAATTTTACCAACATTTCTTCAATTTCAGCTCCTCCTACTAAAAATCTTATGAAAATGCAAAAGAATCGAAGTGAATTTCAACAATATTTTCTCAAATTCTGTTTCTGTAACTAAAAATCATAAAAAAATTCAAAAAGATTTAATTTAATTTCATCAAAATATCATCAATTTCAGCTCCTTCTACTAAAAATCTTATGAAAATCCAATAGAATCTAAGTGAACATCAACTAAATTTACTCAAATTCTGCATCTGTAACTAAAAATCATAAAAAATTCAGAAAGATTTAATTTAATTTTACCACAATTTCCATCAATTTGCTGAAATTGATGGAAATTGTGGTAAAATTAAATTAAATCTTTCTGAATTTTTTATAATTCAATTTGTAAATTTAGTTGATATTCACTTCGACTCCTTTGGATTTTCATAAGATTTTTAGTAGAAGGAGCTGTCCTTCTACTAAAAATCTTATGAAAATACAAAGGAATCGAAGTGAATATCAACTAAATTTACTCAAATTCTGCACCTTTCACTAAAAATCATAAAAAAATGCAAAGAAATTTAATTTAATTTCACCAAAATATCATCAATTTCAGCTCCTACTACTAAAAATCTTATGAAAATCCAAAGGAATCGAAGTGAATATCAACTAAATTTACTCAAATTCTGCACCTTTCACTAAAAATCATAAAAAAATGCAAAGAAATTTAATTTAATTTCACCAAAATTTTTTCAATTTCAGCACCTCTTACTAAAAATCTTAAGAAAATTCAAAAGAATCGAAGTGAATATCAAGTAAATTTACTCAAATTCTGCACCTTCCACTAAAAATCATAAAAAAATTCAAAAAGATTTAATTTAATTTCACCAAAATATCATCAATTTCAGCTCCTTCTACTAAAAATCTTATGAAAATCCAATAGAATCTAAGTGAATATCAACTAAATTTACTCAAATTCTGCATCTGTAACTAAAAATCATATAAAAATTCAAAAAGATTTAATTTAATTTCACCAAAATTTCTTCAATTTCAGCACCTCTTACTAAAAATCTTAAGAAAATTCAAAAGAATCGAAGTGAATATCAACTAAATTTACTCAAACTCTGCATCTGTAACTAAAAATCATAAAAAAATGCAAAGAAATTTAATTTAATTTTACCAAAATATCATCAATTTCAGCTCCTTCTACTATAAATCTTAAGAAAATCCAAAAGAATCGAAGTGAATATCAAGTAAATTTACTCAAATTCTGCACCTTCCACTAAAAATCATAAAAAAATTCAAAAAGATTTAATTTAATTTCACCAAAATATCATCAATTTCAGCTTCTTCTACTAAAAATCTTATGAAAATCCAATAGAATCTAAGTGAATATCAACTAAATTTACTCAAATTCTGCATCTGTAACTAAAAATCATATAAAAATTCAGAAAGATTTAATTTAATTTTACCACAATTTCCTTCAGTTTCAGCTCCTTCTACTAAAAATCTTATGAAAATCCAAAAGAATCGAAGTGAATATCAAGTAAATTTACTCAAATTCTGCATCTGTAACTAAAAATCATATAAAAATTCAGAAAGATTTAATTTAATTTTACCACAATTTCCTTCAGTTTCAGCTCCTTCTACTAAAAATCTTATGAAAATCCAAAAGAATCGAAGTGAATATCAAGTAAATTTACTCAAATTCTGCACCTTTCACTAAAAATCATAAAAAAATGCAAAGAAATTTAATATAATTTCACCAAAATATCATCAATTTCAGCTCCTTCTACTAAAAATCTTAAGAAAATCCAAAAGAATCGAAGTGAATATCAAGTAAATTTACTCAAATTCTGCATCTGTAACTAAAAATCATATAAAAATTCAGAAAGATTTAATTTAATTTTACCACAATTTCCTTCAGTTTCAGCTCCTTCTACTAAAAATCTTATGAAAATCCAAAGGAATCGAAGTGAATATCAACTAAATTTACTCAAATTCTGCACCTTTCACTAAAAATCATAAAAAAATGCAAAGAAATTTAAATTAATTTCACCAAAATATCGTCAATTTCAGCTCCTTCTACTAAAAATCTTATGAAAATCCAATAGAATCTAAGTGAATATCAACTAAATTTACTCAAATTCTGCACCTTTCACTAAAAATCATAAAAAAATTCAAAAAGATTTAATTTAATTTCACCAAAATATCATCAATTTCAGCTCCTTCTACTAAAAATCTTAAGAAAATCCAAAAGAATCGAAGTGAATATCAAGTAAATTTACTTAAATTCTGCACCTTTCACTAAAAATCATAAAAAAATGCAAAGAAATTTAATTTAATTTCACCAAAATATCATCAATTTCAGCTCCTTCTACTAAAAATCTTAAGAAAATCCAAAAGAATCGAAGTGAATATCAAGTAAATTTACTCAAATTCTGCATCTGTAACTAAAAATCATATAAAAATTCAGAAAGATTTAATTTAATTTTACCACAATTTCCTTCAGTTTCAGCTCCTTCTACTAAAAATCTTATGAAAATCCAAAGGAATCGAAGTGAATATCAACTAAATTTACTCAAATTCTGCACCTTTCACTAAAAATCATAAAAAAATGCAAAGAAATTTAAATTAATTTCACCAAAATATCATCAATTTCAGCTCCATCTACTAAAAATCTTAAGAAAATCCAAAAGAATCGAAGTGAATATCAAGTAAATTTACTCAAATTCTGCACCTTTCACTAAAAATCATAAAAAAATTCAAAAAGATTTAATTTAATTTCACCAAAATATCATCAATTTCAGCTCCTTCTACTAAAAATCTTAAGAAAATCCAAAAGAATCGAAGTGAATATCAACAATATTTTCTCAAATTCTGTATCTATAACTAAAAATCATAAAAAAATTCAAAAAGGTTTAATTTAATTTCACCAAAATATCATCAATTTCAGCTCCTTCTACTAAAAATCTTATGAAAATCCAATAGAATGTAAGTGAATATCAACTAAATTTACTCAAATTCTGCATCTGTAACTAAAAATCATAAAAAAATTCAGAAAGATTTAATTTAATTTTACCACAATTTCCTTCAATTTCAGCTCCTTCTACTAAAAATCTTATGAAAATCCAAAGGAATCGAAGTGAATATCAAGTAAATTTACTCAAATTCTGCACCTTTCACTAAAAGTCATAAAAAAATGCAAAGAAATTTAATTTAATTTCACCAAAATATCATCAATTTCAGCTCCTTCTACTAAAAATCTTATGAAAATCCAAAGGAATCGAAGTGAATATCAACTAAATTTACTCAAATTCTGCATCTGTAACTAAAAATCATAAAAAAATTCAGAAAGATTTAATTTAATTTTACCACAATTTCCTTCAATTTCAGCTCCTTCTACTAAAAATCTTATGAAAATCCAAAGGAATCTAAGTGAATATCAACTAAATTTACTCAAATTCTGCATCTGTAACTAAAAATCATAAAAAATTCATAAAGATTTAATTTATATCACCAAAATTTTTTCAATTTCAGCACCTCCTACTAAAAAGCTTAAGAAAATGCAAAAGAATCGAAGTGAATTTCAACAATATTTTCTCAAATTCTGCACCTTTATCTAAAAATCATTAAAAAATTCAAAAAGATTTAATTTAATTTCACCAAAATTTATTCAATTTCAGCACCTCTTACTAAAAATCTTAAGAAAATTCAAAAGAATAAATGTGAAATTCAACAATATTTTCACAAATTCTGCACCTTTAACTAAAAATCATAAAAAAATTCAAAAAGATTTAATTTAATTTCACCAAAATTTCTTCAATTTCAGCACCTCTTACTAAAAATCTTAAGAAAATTCAAAAGAATCGAAGTGAATATCAACTAAATTTACTCAAACTCTGCATCTGTAACTAAAAATCATAAAAAAATGCAAAGAAATTTAATATAATTTCACCAAAATATCATCAATTTCAGCTCCTTCTACTAAAAATCTTAAGAAAATCCAAAAGAATCGAAGTGAATATCAAGTAAATTTACTCAAATTCTGCACCTTTCACTAAAAATCATAAAAAAATTCAAAAAGATTTAATTTAATTTCACCAAAATATCATCAATTTCAGCTCCTTCTACTAAAAATCTTAAGAAAATCCAAAAGAATCGAAGTGAATATCAAGTAAATTTACTTAAATTCTGCACCTTTCACTAAAAATCATAAAAAAATGCAAAGAAATTTAATTTAATTTCACCAAAATTCTGCACCTTCCACTAAAAATCATAAAAAAATTCAAAAAGATTTAATTTAATTTCACCAAAATATCATCAATTTCAGCTCCTTCTACTAAAAATCTTATGAAAATCCAATAGAATCTAAGTGAATATCAACTAAATTTACTCAAATTCTGCATCTGTAACTAAAAATCATATAAAAATTCAGAAAGATTTAATTTAATTTTACCACAATTTCCTTCAGTTTCAGCTCCTTCTACTAAAAATCTTATGAAAATCCAAAAGAATCGAAGTGAATATCAAGTAAATTTACTCAAATTCTGCACCTTTCACTAAAAATCATAAAAAAATGCAAAGAAATTTAATATAATTTCACCAAAATATCATCAATTTCAGCTCCTTCTACTAAAAATCTTAAGAAAATCCAAAAGAATCGAAGTGAATATCAAGTAAATTTACTCAAATTCTGCATCTGTAACTAAAAATCATATAAAAATTCAGAAAGATTTAATTTAATTTTACCACAATTTCCTTCAGTTTCAGCTCCTTCTACTAAAAATCTTATGAAAATCCAAAGGAATCGAAGTGAATATCAACTAAATTTACTCAAATTCTGCACCTTTCACTAAAAATCATAAAAAAATGCAAAGAAATTTAAATTAATTTCACCAAAATATCATCAATTTCAGCTCCTTCTACTAAAAATCTTAAGAAAATCCAAAAGAATCGAAGTGAATATCAAGTAAATTTACTCAAATTCTGCACCTTTCACTAAAAATCATAAAAAAATTCAAAAAGATTTAATTTAATTTCACCAAAATATCATCAATTTCAGCTCCTTCTACTAAAAATCTTAAGAAAATCCAAAAGAATCGAAGTGAATATCAAGTAAATTTACTCAAATTCTGCACCTTTCACTAAAAATCATAAAAAAATGCAAAGAAATTTAATTTAATTTCACCAAAATATCATCAATTTCAGCTCCTTCTACTAAAAATCTTATGAAAATCCAAAGGAATCGAAGTGAATATCAACTAAATTTACTCAAATTCTGCATCTGTAACTAAAAATCATAAAAAATTCATAAAGATTTAATTTATATCACCAAAATTTTTTCAATTTCAGCACCTCCTACTAAAAAGCTTAAGAAAATGCAAAAGAATCGAAGTGAATTTCAACACTATTTTCTCAAATTCTGCACCTTTAACTAAAAATCATTAAAAAATGCAAAGAAATTTAATTTAATTTCACCAAAATTTCATCAATTTCAGCTCCCTCTACTAAAAATCTTAAGAGAATTCAAAAGAAACGATGTGAATTTCAACAATATTTTCACAAATTCTGCACCTTTAACTAAAAATCATAAAAAAATTCAAAAAGATTTAATTTAATTTCACCAAAATTTTTTCAGTTTCAGCACCTCCTACTAAAAATCTTAAGAAAATTCAAAAGAATCGAAGTGAATATCAACTAAATTTACTCAAATTCTGCATCTGTAACTAAAAATCATAAAAAAATTCAGAAAGATTTAATTTAATTTTACCACAATTTCCTTCAATTTCAGCTCCTTCTACTAAAAATCTTATGAAAATCCAAAGGAATCTAAGTGAATATCAACTAAATTTACTCAAATTCTGCATCTGTAACTAAAAATCATAAAAAATTCATAAAGATTTAATTTATATCACCAAAATTTTTTCAATTTCAGCACCTCCTACTGAAAAGCTTAAGAAAATGCAAAAGAATCGAAGTGAATTTCAACAATATTTTCTCAAATTCTGCACCTTTATCTAAAAATCATTAAAAAATTCAAAAAGATTTAATTTAATTTCACCAAAATTTATTCAATTTCAGCACCTCTTACTAAAAATCTTAAGAAAATTCAAAAGAATAAATGTGAAATTCAACAATATTTTCACAAATTCTGCACCTTTAACTAAAAATCATAAAAAAATTCAAAAAGATTTAATTTAATTTCACCAAAATTTCTTCAATTTCAGCACCTCTTACTAAAAATCTTAAGAAAATTCAAAAGAATCGAAGTGAATATCAACTAAATTTACTCAAACTCTGCATCTGTAACTAAAAATCATAAAAAAATGCAAAGAAATTTAATTTAATTTTACCAAAATATCATCAATTTCAGCTCCTTCTACTAAAAATCTTAAGAAAATTCAAAAGAATCGAAGTGAATATCAACTAAATTTACTCAAATTCTGCATCTGTAACTAAAAATCATAAAAAAATTCAGAAATATTTAATTTAATTTTACCACAATTTCCTTCAATTTCAGCTCCTTCTACTAAAAATCTTATGAAAATCCAAAGGAATCGAAGTGAATATCAAGTAAATTTACTCAAATTCTGCACCTTTCACTAAAAGTCATAAAAAAATGCAAAGAAATTTAATTTAATTTCACCAAAATATCATCAATTTCAGCTCCTTCTACTAAAAATCTTATGAAAATCCAAAGGAATCGAAGTGAATATCAACTAAATTTACTCAAATTCTGCATCTGTAACTAAAAATCATAAAAAATTCATAAAGATTTAATTTATATCACCAAAATTTTTTCAATTTCAGCACCTCCTACTAAAAAGCTTAAGAAAATGCAAAAGAATCGAAGTGAATTTCAACACTATTTTCTCAAATTCTGCACCTTTAACTAAAAATCATTAAAAAATGCAAAGAAATTTAATTTAATTTCACCAAAATTTTTTCAATTTCAGCACCTCTTACTAAAAATCTTAAGAAAATTCAAAAGAATAAATGTGAAATTCAACAATATTTTCACAAATTCTGCACCTTTAACTAAAAATCATAAAAAAATTCAAAAAGATTTAATTTAATTTCACCAAAATTTCTTCAATTTCAGCACCTTTTACTAAAAATCTTAAGAAAATTCAAAAGAATCGAAGTGAATATCAACTAAATTTACTCAAACTCTGCATCTGTAACTAAAAATCATAAAAAAATGCAAAGAAATTTAATTTAATTTTACCAAAATATCATCAATTTCAGCTCCTTCTACTATAAATCTTAAGAAAATCCAAAAGAATCGAAGTGAATATCAAGTAAATTTACTCAAATTCTGCACCTTCCACTAAAAATCATAAAAAAATTCAAAAAGATTTAATTTAATTTCACCAAAATATCATCAATTTCAGCTCCTTCTACTAAAAATCTTATGAAAATCCAATAGAATCTAAGTGAATATCAACTAAATTTACTCAAATTCTGCATCTGTAACTAAAAATCATATAAAAATTCAGAAAGATTTAATTTAATTTTACCACAATTTCCTTCAGTTTCAGCTCCTTCTACTAAAAATCTTATGAAAATCCAAAAGAAACGATGTGAATTTCAACAATATTTTCACAAATTCTGCACCTTTAACTAAAAATCATAAAAAAATTCAAAAAGATTTAATTTAATTTCACCAAAATATCATCAATTTCAGCTCCTTCTACTAAAAATCTTATGAAAATCCAATAGAATCTAAGTGAATATCAACTAAATTTACTCAAATTCTGCATCTGTAACTAAAAATCATAAAAAAATGCAAAAAGATTTAATTTAATTTTACCACAATTTCCTTCAATTTCAGCTCCTTCTACTAAAAATCTTATGAAAATCCAAAGGAATCGAAGTGAATATCAAGTAAATTTACTCAAATTCTGCACCTTTCACTAAAAATCATACAAAAATGCAAAGAAATTTAATTTAATTTCGCCAAAATATCATCAATTTCAGCTCCTTCTACTAAAAATCTTATGAAAATCCAAAAGAATCGAAGTGAATATCGAGTAAATTTACTCAAATTCAGCACCTTTCACTAAAAATCATAAAAAATTCCAAAAGATTTAATTTAATTTTACCAACATTTCTTCAATTTCAGCTCCTCCTACTAAAAATCTTATGAAAATGCAAAAGAATCGAAGTGAATTTCAACAATATTTTCTCAAATTCTGTTTCTGTAACTAAAAATCATAAAAAAATTCAAAAAGATTTAATTTAATTTCACCAAAATATCATCAATTTCAGCTCCTTCTACTAAAAATCTTATGAAAATCCAATAGAATCTAAGTGAATATCAACTAAATTTACTCAAATTCTGCATCTGTAACTAAAAATCATAAAAAAATTCAAAAATATTTAATTTAATTTCACCAAAATATCATCAATTTCAGCTCCTTCTACTAAAAATCTTATGAAAATCCAATAGAATCTAAGTGAATATCAACTAAATTTACTCAAATTCTGCATCTGTAACTAAAAATCATATAAAAATTCAGAAAGATTTAATTTAATTTTACCACAATTTCCTTCAGTTTCAGCTCCTTCTACTAAAAATCTTATGAAAATCCAAAAGAATCGAAGTGAATATCAAGTAAATTTACTCAAATTCTGCACCTTTCACTAAAAATTATAAAAAAATGCAAAGAAATTTAATATAATTTCACCAAAATATCATCAATTTCAGCTCCTTCTACTAAAAATCTTAAGAAAATCCAAAAGAATCGAAGTGAATATCAAGTAAATTTACTCAAATTCTGCACCTTTCACTAAAAATCATAAAAAAATGCAAAGAAATTTAATATAATTTCACCAAAATATCATCAATTTCAGCTCCTTCTACTAAAAATCTTAAGAAAATCCAAAGGAATCGAAGTGAATATCAACTAAATTTACTCAAATTCTGCACCTTTCACTAAAAATCATAAAAAAATGCAAAGAAATTTAAATTAATTTCACCAAAATATCATCAATTTCAGCTCCATCTACTAAAAATCTTAAGAAAATCCAAAGGAATCGAAGTGAATATCAAGTAAATTTACTCAAATTCTGCACCTTTCACTAAAAATCATAAAAAAATGCAAAGAAATTTAATTTAATTTTACCAAAATATCATCAATTTCAGCTCCTTCTACTAAAAATCTTAAGAAAATCCAAAAGAATCGAAGTGAATATCAAGTAAATTTACTCAAATTCTGCACCTTTCACTAAAAATCATAAAAAAATTCAAAAAGATTTAATTTAATTTTACCAACATTTCTTCAATTTCAGCTCCTCCTACTAAAAATCTTATGAAAATCCAATAGAATCTAAGTGAATATCAACTAAATTTACTCAAATTCTGCATCTGTAACTAAAAATCATAAAAAAATTCAGAAAGATTTAATTTAATTTTACCACAATTTCCTTCAATTTCAGCTCCTTCTACTAAAAATCTTATGAAAATCCAAAAGAATGGAAGTGAATATCAAGTAACTTTACTCAAATTCTGCACCTTTCACTAAAAATCATAAAAAAATGCAAAGAAATTTAATTTAATTTCACCAAAATATCATCAATTTTAGCTCCTTCTTCTAAAAATCTTAAGAAAATCCAAAAGAATCGAAGTGAATATCAAGTAAATTTACTCAAATTCAGCACCTTTCACTAAAAATCATAAAAAAATTCAAAAAGATTTAATTTAATTTTACCAACATTTCTTCAATTTCAGCTCCTCCTACTAAAAATCTTATGAAAATGCAAAAGAATCGAAGTGAATTTCAACAATATTTTCTCAAATTCTGTTTCTGTAACTAAAAATCATAAAAAAATTCAAAAAGATTTAATTTAATTTCATCAAAATATCATCAATTTCAGCTCCTTCTACTAAAAATCTTATGAAAATCCAATAGAATCTAAGTGAACATCAACTAAATTTACTCAAATTCTGCATCTGTAACTAAAAATCATAAAAAATTCAGAAAGATTTAATTTAATTTTACCACAATTTCCATCAATTTGCTGAAATTGATGGAAATTGTGGTAAAATTAAATTAAATCTTTCTGAATTTTTTATAATTCAATTTGTAAATTTAGTTGATATTCACTTCGACTCCTTTGGATTTTCATAAGATTTTTAGTAGAAGGAGCTGTCCTTCTACTAAAAATCTTATGAAAATACAAAGGAATCGAAGTGAATATCAACTAAATTTACTCAAATTCTGCACCTTTCACTAAAAATCATAAAAAAATGCAAAGAAATTTAATTTAATTTCACCAAAATATCATCAATTTCAGCTCCTACTACTAAAAATCTTATGAAAATCCAAAGGAATCGAAGTGAATATCAACTAAATTTACTCAAATTCTGCACCTTTCACTAAAAATCATAAAAAAATGCAAAGAAATTTAATTTAATTTCACCAAAATTTTTTCAATTTCAGCACCTCTTACTAAAAATCTTAAGAAAATTCAAAAGAATCGAAGTGAATATCAAGTAAATTTACTCAAATTCTGCACCTTCCACTAAAAATCATAAAAAAATTCAAAAAGATTTAATTTAATTTCACCAAAATATCATCAATTTCAGCTCCTTCTACTAAAAATCTTATGAAAATCCAATAGAATCTAAGTGAATATCAACTAAATTTACTCAAATTCTGCATCTGTAACTAAAAATCATATAAAAATTCAAAAAGATTTAATTTAATTTCACCAAAATTTCTTCAATTTCAGCACCTCTTACTAAAAATCTTAAGAAAATTCAAAAGAATCGAAGTGAATATCAACTAAATTTACTCAAACTCTGCATCTGTAACTAAAAATCATAAAAAAATGCAAAGAAATTTAATTTAATTTTACCAAAATATCATCAATTTCAGCTCCTTCTACTATAAATCTTAAGAAAATCCAAAAGAATCGAAGTGAATATCAAGTAAATTTACTCAAATTCTGCACCTTCCACTAAAAATCATAAAAAAATTCAAAAAGATTTAATTTAATTTCACCAAAATATCATCAATTTCAGCTTCTTCTACTAAAAATCTTATGAAAATCCAATAGAATCTAAGTGAATATCAACTAAATTTACTCAAATTCTGCATCTGTAACTAAAAATCATATAAAAATTCAGAAAGATTTAATTTAATTTTACCACAATTTCCTTCAGTTTCAGCTCCTTCTACTAAAAATCTTATGAAAATCCAAAAGAATCGAAGTGAATATCAAGTAAATTTACTCAAATTCTGCATCTGTAACTAAAAATCATATAAAAATTCAGAAAGATTTAATTTAATTTTACCACAATTTCCTTCAGTTTCAGCTCCTTCTACTAAAAATCTTATGAAAATCCAAAGGAATCGAAGTGAATATCAAGTAAATTTACTCAAATTCTGCACCTTTCACTAAAAATCATAAAAAAATGCAAAGAAATTTAATATAATTTCACCAAAATATCATCAATTTCAGCTCCTTCTACTAAAAATCTTAAGAAAATCCAAAAGAATCGAAGTGAATATCAAGTAAATTTACTCAAATTCTGCATCTGTAACTAAAAATCATATAAAAATTCAGAAAGATTTAATTTAATTTTACCACAATTTCCTTCAGTTTCAGCTCCTTCTACTAAAAATCTTATGAAAATCCAAAGGAATCGAAGTGAATATCAACTAAATTTACTCAAATTCTGCACCTTTCACTAAAAATCATAAAAAAATGCAAAGAAATTTAAATTAATTTCACCAAAATATCGTCAATTTCAGCTCCTTCTACTAAAAATCTTATGAAAATCCAATAGAATCTAAGTGAATATCAACTAAATTTACTCAAATTCTGCACCTTTCACTAAAAATCATAAAAAAATTCAAAAAGATTTAATTTAATTTCACCAAAATATCATCAATTTCA